>ML675613.1:40381799-40458812 GCA_007922155.1 Mesoclemmys tuberculata
TATTAAACAAGAATCTTGTAGCCAGATCCTCAGCTGGTGTAATTTGGTGTAGCCTCATTGAAGTCAACAGAGTTACAGCCGCTTATACCAGCTGAGGTAAGTTCTTTATCCAGGAATAAATGTGCCACTAAATTGCACTTATTTGGTTTTCAGTGAGATTTTGGCTTTCTGCTCAATTTCCCATCTATTTCATAGAGACACAAATGAACAGTCAGAGAACAATAAAACTTTATTCTGTAAAGCATTGTTCTTACAAACTGTACATTCCTCAAAACACTTTGCTGATTTAAATAATAAATAACAGCTGAAGGAATGAGAAATTAAGAGGTACAGGCAAAGGAGTAAAGATGTTTTCAGTTGAAATGTGAAAAGAGAGAGAGTCACAAAGGCAAGGCAATACAGTAGCACTGTCCAGATGGCAGGAGCTCTACAGAAGAATGCACATGGACGAGGGGAATTTTAAGAAAGAAGGTCAATGCTGCACGAATAGAGTGAGTGGAAGAGAAATGGAGAGCTGATATCAACTAGAGAAAGTCCAAAGTTTTATAAACAAAGCGTAATTTCACAGTAGATCCTGGAATGGATGGTGAGTCAGCAAAGTTGTTTGAGGATGGTGTGTGCATATGGATATATGTGCACATGATTGTACAGGTCTGAAAGCAGAAGGCAGCAAACTGGACATGCTGAAGACTGGAGAGTTAAGAGGTAAAGAGGCAATAGAGAAATGAATTGCAAAAGTCCTGAGGAGAAGAGATGAAGGCAAAGCTTTTAGTAGAGGTAGAGAGGCAGTTGCAAATGGGTAATGTTGTACAGTTTGTGTGTGTGTGTGTATATATATACAGAGAGAGAGAGAGAAAGAGCAAGCACTTTTCATCAATAGATCTCAAAGTGCTTCACAATCTTTTTCTAAATGTATTCATCCTCACAGCAGTCCTGTGAGGTAAGGAAGTAGGGAATGGAGCCATGGAGAGATAAGGGACTTGCCCGAGGTCACAGAGAAAGCCTGTAGCAGAGAAGGGAATGGAACCCAGGTCTCCCAAATCCTAGGCCCTAACCACTGGACCATTCAGGGACATAAAACAAGAAACCATAAAGCCTCATCAAGGACATTCAGTTGTAATTGTTTCATCACAAGAAATAGAAGGAAGTTATTGAAAAGCTCTAGAAGAGTGCAATGGAAATCATTAGAAATCTAAGTGGAACATAAGTGCAATGAGAAATTGCAAAGGCTGTGATGATATATCCAAAGGAAGAAGTGTTAAAAGGGATTTGCCTGAGATATTCATAACTATTAAATGGTTAAGGAAAACTGACCATTCCCCCCTTTGTTCCCTGTTTCATAATGTGAGAACAAAGGGGCATTCAGTATAATTAGAAGTCAGTAAATTTGGAGCCAAATAGGGGATACACTCCAGTGATTAGACAATAGTCAACCGTTGGATCTCACAGCTGCAGAGGGTCATTGATGCAAATATTGCGGGGTGACTGAATTTCACAATGCAAAGAAGAAGTTTTAATTGACCTTTGTTTCAATTTTTATCTCTTCTGTGAAATCTTCTGGTATTTACGGTGTCACTAAGGAAACTTTGGACTGCATCGTTCTGGGCCATCCCAAAGACCATGCAATCAGGCATGTGGCAGATGCATTTTGGGACTTCCTACCTGCAGACACCCTCAAATTATGGCAGTTTGGAAATGAGAAAGAGGGTGCAAGGAATCTTTCCTTCCACTCAGCACACACATTCAGGGGGCAAGCAACCCTTGTCTGGCAACCTTTGGGATTTGGGGTCAGGCCAGCTATACGAACAGTCCCAGATGTAAGCATGTTTGGGAGGGATGGAGTTTACCAGTGAACACCAAACAAGCATCAGTCAAGGCCTCATGCTTGTCCTGGGTGGTTACACCACCTTCCACTCCCAAAAGGCACTCAGATACGATGATGATGATGATGATGATGATGATGATGATGAATGGAGCATAAAAACATAGACAGACAAGCACTTAGGAAGTGCCCCTCTTTGCATGGCTCCTGTCATGAGGGCCTTCAGCTCAGCGGTGAAGTTATAGGGATTTACAGTTTACCTTGTTAAAGCCTTAACATCCATGTTTCCTCTTGTAGATTTTACTGGTTATCCTATGACGAGTGAAGTGACCCCTTCTAGTGACATTTCACAGTCCACTCAAGGTAAATGATGTAAAAATGTGGACCCAATAACTTCCAGTCCTCTTACGGTTAATATGTCTGTCTCTTATAAATTCACTCATGCTAAAAATATAGAGATAAGATAAAGCAATGAAAATCCCAAGGAAGGAAATGCATCAAGGCTGGAATTGATTTGGAACTATATACTCCATTATTGGACTCCCCATTCTCCAGACCCCTGAGTAAGAACGCAGGAAGATTTGACACCCTTGGTTCCTTCTACAGGCCACAACTCCACTGTGCAGACAGAAAATGAAGGGTTTGGCTTTACTAGCATTTAACAGGCCAAGCAACATAAACAATTTAAAAATGAACAATACAAAATAAGATCTAGTTTTCCATCTATCTATCCCAAGCTCAATAAGGCTAAGAAAAAAGGTACCCACTAATGCCATGTAAAAGCTGTGTCCTGTGTATCTAATTTTCAAGCCAGGACACCATAGGGCTTCAAACTCAGTGCAGCATGTAGGCACCTAACATTGGCACTGAAATGCCAACACAGGGGTACAGATACAAAATGTGGTCATCTTGTTTAGATATCAAAGTTTCAAATGTATGTTTGCCATGTTTAAACAAAAGGTCTCTATAAAATGGATACATTTTAGTGTAAAATCTTGACCACCCTTCTGTATTTTCTACTGTTCACATCGTGTTCCTCCTCTCAGCAGGGAGCGGAACCATGGCAGCCCCATTGTGCAACGGAGGCAGGTAGCTAAAAGCCTTGGCAGAGGGCTCTGCATCCTTTGAAAACCCCAGACTTGCTCTGCCAGGGCTCTGTCTATGATAAGACTAGAGGAAGCAATCTGGCCCTTGGTCAGGAGTTCAAGATCTAGGGCCAGATTTACAAAGGTGTTTAGGTGCCTAAAGATGCAAATAGGTGCCTAAGTGGGATTTTCAAAAGCCCCTAAATGAGTTAGGCACTTGACTTTGACTAGGCACCCCAATGTTTAGTGGTTTTTCATATGTTTCTGAACCAGTTCAAACCATCCTTAAAATGTATTGCTACTGAAGAATTCTTCAGAAATTGTACAGAACTTTCAGGTTCAATGGGTCAGAATTGACTGAGCTTTACTACAGTTGAATTTGATTTCAGTAGAGTTACACTGGTATAAAACTGCAGCAAGAGTGTGGAGAATCAGATCCAAAGTTTCTCTGGAATTCATTGCCTGGAATAGGAATTTTTATTGTGGCTTTTAATTATGCATTAAGTAAGAGGAGATGGGTCTATTTTGTTCTCCCTATGTTTGTGTAACATCCAGTCATGTCAATCCATTTGGCCTGAGCAGTGCAAACCAGACTCAGGAGAGCCAAAGATCTAGTCCTTAAAGGGTGGTGGTAAAAAATATAGACTGATTCATGAGATTGTGTTAACCATAAACTAATCACAGCCCTTGCAGTGTCGCAAGATTTTGTACTTCTGAGCAAAATAAATACATGGCTTTATACCAAGCCAGCTCATAACTTCCTTATGGGCCTAGTTTTGATTTCACATGCTGGGTGTAAATCAGGAGTACATCCAATGAAATCAATGGAGTAACACAAGTGTGAAGATCAGGACCTGTAAATGAGTTGGGAAGGGCAAACTAACCTCTTTGCATTTCTGTGCAGAAGCTGAGCTGACTACAGAGACAGACACACAGGAAGACATTGTTTTTAACAAAATTTTGAAAGCTAACGCAGGTAATGACTTCAAAGCTACATAATTATTTTGTGTGTTTTCAGTGTCTCTTTTCTCTGCTGCCTGTTATAGCAATTGGCCCAAATATTTCTCCAGTTTTTTTAACATGAAGCGCTCTAGACAAACTTAGAGACAAGTCACATGGACTACTTTTCACTAAGTAGTCTATAAATCTGCAAAGACATTTCCAATCTGTCCAGTTGTGCCTAGCCTGGTACTGAAGATTATACATATTTTAGAGACCTCTGAACTATGAAGGCAGGCTAATAATGGTTTAGCCGTAATTTTGGATGTTTTTGTACTTCTGTGGATTTAGAAAAAGATCTTTGAATATTTTTAAGTCGCATTATTTAATTGTCTTGAATGCAAACACCTTTTGAGTTGTCATGACAAGGCCTCAGAATATGTGCTCTTAGATGGGATATTTGGCGGCTGATCCGACCCACTCTGTCCCCAGTCCAACTCCTTTTTTGAGTCTTCTAGATGTTTTTGGACCTATTCTGTTAGCTTGCTTCTCCCTCTGTTCTCTGTTTCCCTCCGTTTATCCCCTCCAACAGATTCTTTAAATGACTTTACCCCAGCACATAGAAATAGTCTCTCAATGTCTCTCGTATCCCTCTCCATACACTCTTCTCTCTATCCATTCCTGCATCCGAGACCATTCTTACTTCCTTTTTGCTCTCTTTTGAATATTCCAATATTTTTAAGGTAGCATAAGCCTCTCTGTCAGTTCCTATCACCCATCCTTACCTAACCCCTACCTGAGCTAGAACTTCCTATCAATGCAAACAACCCTCTCGTGTTTCCATATTACAGTCCCCTATTTCTCTCTGCACAGGCAGCACCCAGCGCTTGCGTGAAGGTGACATTGTTATGACAAGGAGCCGAAGCGCTATTGGCTGTTCAAGTCGCTCATGTTTTTGGCCCCAGTCCAACGATGGCATTGTCCGTGTTCCCTATGTCTTCTCCTCTGATTATGGTGATTTGAATTTCTATCATCATTTTTTTTATTTAATTGTCATTGAAATTTTAATTGACTTCCAAATGCAAACTTAGCCATAGACAAATATTTAATGCAACGTATGCCACTAATTCACTTATGACACACATACATAGACAAGCTGTACATTACAGTGAGATAAGTGGGAAAAGGCAGAAAATCTTCTCAAGGTGATAGTTCCCATCCTGCTGACTATTCTGTTCTCTTGTAGACTCTGCTGACACTTCTCTATAATGAGGTATTATTGTATGTCACTTTATAAGACATGTGTCCATTGCACGACCCTTTGGATGCATGCATTCATTATGTTTTGAATCACACACTGTGTAGCAGAATTGTTGCCCATAATAGACAGCAGATGGACCACCCTCAGATAAATCAATCCCCACCCCCTTAATCTAAGACAACAAACTCAGAAACCAGCCTGCTGTCCAACCCCTTCTCAGGCCCAGTTCTGAATACAGAGAAGGGCCTTGCACTAGGCCCTCAAAGCAGTTAGGGTGAAATTCAGTCCTGTGCAGATGGCTAGCATGAGATTGATCTGCCACTTACATCCCCTCATAAACCCTATTTGGAGCATACATTGACTTTTATGAGTCAAATAATTGTTCTTGTGTAACACGTAATTTAACCCTTTTTCCCCCAGATGAGGCGAACATATGGAGGATTAATGAAGCCATGGCAGAGTTTGAAACTCTAACTTGTATTGATTTTGTGAATCGTACAACAGAATCTGACTATCTAAATATTAAGTCAGGTAAAGGGTAAGTTCCTCTGGCACTGACTTTTATTAAAAGTTTTATTCTAGCCCACTCTTCATGTCTTTGCTCCTTTAACCTTGAGAGAATTTGGAGAGGAAAGCGAACTGGATTTATTTGAGAAACTTCATGCCATTGAGTGTGCAAATTATCATGCTCAGTGTTAAGCAACAAGGAGCAACATCAGGAATTCATCAAATGCAGACTCAAAACAATTCACAAAGCCAGGGAAAGCAGCATTAAGTTTGAAACTGCATCCTCAACTCATGCTGCTGTGCCTGGGCATTGGAGCACATGCTTGAGCACAATACATGGCAAGCTGCCATGATTCTAAATTTGTATCAATTCTAATATAGTATGGAAGAATTAATCCTCTGAGTCAGGGGGATAGTAGGTTGTCAAGGCCAAAAATCCAGCCTAGGAGAGGACTGTCCATTATCCCTGTGATTCAAAGTACCTTCAAGTTTGCTCCTTCTCTAAAAGAAGCCCCAAGATTAACTTTACAGTAGTTTTAGAAAATTCATGTTTCTCAGGAACAGTGGGTGAAATTCATCCTGTGCAGGAGGCCAGAACACAGATGCCTCCACACACTTAAGGGCTTATGTAAAGCTTCAGTGTTGCCTTGGTCTTGCACTGGCCCTCTGCACAGGTGTGAGTTTCACCCTAGTCTGTGCCCCTAATATCACAATAGACAGAAGAGAGTGGCAATTCACTCCTTTAATACAACTGTGTTTTGAAATTCTCTGTACAGTCCCCAAGGCTGTTTGATATCAAACTTTATATGGCTCTTCCTCTTTTTTGGTGTTTAATGTCATTCTCAGTTGCTGGTCCCACTATGGAAAAGTTGGAGGTGGCCAGATTGTGTCTGTGATGAAGCGAGGCTGCATGTGGAAAGGAGTAATTCAGCATGAGCTGAACCATGCACTGGGCTTTTTACATGAACATGCTCGAAGTGACAGAGACAGTCATGTAAAGATCATGTGGGAGTACATTAGTCCAGGTAGGTACACTTGAACTCTTCTTCAGCGCAGATATTGGTTTAATTAATGTCTTATTGTTCCTAGCTGCTCCTTGTTCCTGGAAAAGCGGTAGAAATTGATTCATCTTCTAAATATAATATTGTGTATTACAGCTAATAAAGGCAACTTTAAGAAATCCGATAACTCCAACAACCTGGACCTTCAATATGACTATTCCTCAGTGATGCACTATGGCAAGTAAGTTGGAATGTGGGATTTCTTTTCTTGAAGGCACACGGAGCTCAAATCTTTTGTTGAAACTTTGAAGACATATTTACTCTTCATAATTATGAGCTTTAAATTTTTCCTGAGGAAAATATGAATGGTTGAGATTCCATTCAAACAGCCCCTGTCTGCTAGTTAAGTTTATTCTCCTTTATCTCCCCCTTTAAAAAGTCATTTGAAAGTGAGGTAAGGATTTGCTCTCCTTAGATGACACCCAGATCAAATTTATACAAAATATATTTTTGCCAGCACTATTGTTTGATCTTGTATCGGAAAGGCTCAAGGCAGCAGCTTCAGAGTACAACTCCTCACTCATCACTGAGTGAAAAGGGATGGACAGCTGCGGACATTGATTACTAGGCCTCAACCATAGATAGGTGTATATACTATCTATTGGTGAGTGCAGTTTGTTGTGGAAGTGACTCCAGGCACACAAATAGGTAGGGAGTTGATGCTCTGTTATTAGCAGTACTACACATGTCTTCACTGCACTCCAATACCATGTGCCCTAGACTATCTCTACAGATGATCCCCAGAGTATCTAAGCTCCACCAAGAAGTTAAATATGACAACAGTGCTCTCTTTTTCTATTCCTTCCAAGCCACCAAGAGGCAGACTTAGAGGGATTTTTCAGGGAAGGTGGGGGTGGTTGGTTTGTTTTATGTGAATCTCCAAGAGCAATGGAAAGCTTGACTGAAAAGGTGGCTTTTACATGTGATGATGTTAGTGGTCATTCTAATATCATGTGGTGGTGTGTTCCATAGTCTTAAGAGTGGCTCCTGTGAAGCTTCTCTCTTCCATGGTCACAATCCTCTATCCTGTCCTTTTATTTTTGTTGTTCCCATGGAACACAGATCTCGTGAGAGATCATGATCATGGAGGGAAGTGCAGCTTCCCAGATATCTAGGACCAATTCCCTGCAAGGCTTTGAAAATCAGGACATTGACTTTGAATTGGTCTCTGTGTTAAACCCTCAGAGGTACTGCGGTTCTCCAAGTCCAGTATGGTGGCCTTAAAGGGACACATCATTTCTGCAGGTAGTCTTAAAAGCCACTGTCTGCTCAAATTTGGCCACAAATGTAGATTTTGTAAAAATAAACTTTAAGACTAAGAGAAATATCATAATAATTCCTCCTCCATCTGCCCCCCATGCACAATGGAAACTATTTTCCTTCAACAAAACCTATGTATTACTTACACTAAAGGGTACTTTAAAGTATTATTATTGGCCCAAATTCATCTTTACGGTAACTCCATGATTTTGGCCCATTATAACCATAAGGCTTAAGTGTGCCTCAAGTGGTGCATAGGCCAAGCTTATGCTAGTCCTTTACATAGGGATGATTTTCACACTAACAGACCATTCAAAGAATACCACCTATTCAGTATGCATCACTGTACCATATTAAATGATTGGTCACAAGAATTATACAGTTGTTATGTGGGATGGGAGTAATTTAAGTATAGGCATTATTACCCCTGTACCTCATATGGATTACACAATTAAATACTGTAAAAAGTAACTTGATTTAGAAAACATGATTCTTCCTGTTTCTGCAGAAACACTTTCTCTAACACTCCTGGGAAAGCAACTATTGTACCAATTCCTGATGCATCTGTACCTGTTGGACAGAGATATGGACTGAGTAACCTGGATGTGGCCAAAATCAACAAGCTCTATAACTGTAGTAAGTGCTTCCTATCCATCCTCTCACCATCTATTCAAAGCTTCGCAGAGGTATTAGGAGAGTCCTGCAGAGAGATACTGCCTCTAGAACATCCTGAAACTGCTACAGTAAACAAATGGTTGGACACACTAAGAACACCTGGCATGCAGAGGATGAACCCTGGAAAGCAAAGATGAAGATTAGGACACATCTTGATTACACAATACATGATTTGTTTCCAACTCTGTTGGACCAGTTCAGCCCTGGTGTAGGCAGGTGCAATTCCATGGAAGTGCACTGAATTTAGTAGTGCACTATGTTATGTAGCTTGCATTTTTCCTGTGGACTTACTTACATTGCTGTACCACAGCATCTTCACTGCACTGCGTCAACGGGAGACACCCTCTGGTTGATGCAGCCTTACTTCTTTCAGGGAGATGGATTAATGGTGTCGACCGTAGAGCACTTCTGGGATCGATTAAGTGGGTCTCCATGATCTGCTCAATCAATCCTGCTGCATTGATCCCCAAGGAGCTTGCAGTGTAGACATATCCTTAGTCTTTCCATTGTGTGCTTCCTTTTAGTCAGTTGGATTCCGTAGAGCTCAAAAACCACCTCAAAAAAAGAACCTCAAAGAGTCTGGTGTCACACTAGTCCATGACCGCAGACTTAGGTAATGTCAGAGTTGAATAGGACCAGAACCAGCCATCAGCCTCTCAATTCTGGAAAAATGTAGTGACTTTTAGTAAACTTGGGGTCTACATATTTTTAAACACTTAAGTTTTAAATAACGTTTTAAAAACCTTTAACATTTAACTCTTTAATTTTAACTTTTTGTACCAGAGAAGGCAAAAGCCCTCCCATGGAAATACAAAAAACTAAGTGTAAGGGAAAAGCAGGATGAATAGAAAATTTCCTCCTGACAAGAGGAAAGTCTGTTGACTTCTTCCAAGCACAAACTGATTAATACCCCTTTAACTTAAATACTGTAGTGTCATCTCATTTTTGTTTAACTATACTAATATAGCTTGGAAACTCATTCAGCCTATTTGTCACTGTCTCAGCAAAATTAAATCTTCTCACATTCTTCTCACATATACAACCCCCCCAAAACAAACAAACAAACAAACAAACAAACAAACAAACAAACAAACAAACAAACAAACAAACAAACAAACAGAAAAACCCTTAAACTTATGGCCCTTTGCTCTGTTCTGGACTTTATCTATAAAAGCTGATGCTTTTCCCTTGTGCTACTGTACCTTCCATTTCAATATAGACATTTATGAATGATCTGAAAATTAGAATTACACATTTCTTCATTTAGTGAACTGAATATTAACTATCACAGATTTGCAGAGACCTTGAAATTAATGTTGGCAGATGAGAATATGGAGAACATTTCATTCTAAACAGAGCACAACTGTACCTGACTTGAATGTAAAAGGGTCTCTAAATCTGATTCTAGTACATTGTTTTTCTCTCAGATCGCTGCAGCACCATCCTTGATAGACCATCTGGGTCACTGAGCTCTGACAACTACCCGTCAAAATCCTCAGGCAATGCCACCTGTTTTTGGCTTATCCGAATCTCATCGAAACAGGTAATTACAGGGATCTGATAGCTTTTACATATAACTGAATCAATGTCTGTCTGGTTATGCATTTTGCTTTGCTTACTGCACTCTAGTTGCCAGATAAAGACATGATACAGATTTCAAATTAAGTTACTTTCTTGGTATATGCAGCAAACATAATAGTCATTTTCCTTCTCTAATTTCTAATATTCATATTCACATGCTTCAACTAAGGATGGGAAAAGACGGGAGTAGTTATAATTTTGGAAAACTATTGGTTGGACCTTACTTTTGCAAAACCAATGGAAGTAGCCATCAACATTCAGGTCCCATTTTATCTAAACCCTGAAAGTTCAGCGCATGGAGGAGAGGCAGGATAAAGAGTTCCAATTCTAGCTCATATCTAGTTTAGACTCATTCAGTTCTAAAGGAATCTGCCTAAAATGAATCAGTCTGATGAGTATTAAAAGGTTTGTTTCCTCTTCCATTTCAGGTTTCTCTGCAGTTTGATGCCTTTGATCTGCAGTCCTCCACAGCCTGTAACACCAGCTATGTTAAAATTTATGATGGGGTCAGCCAGTTTTCTGAGGTTCTACTGAACAAGACTTGTGGGACAAAGAGACCCGCAACTGTAACATCTTCTGGTAAAACTATGCTTGTGGAGTTTGTCCGTGGTCGCACTGGTGCAGCTGCTGGCTTCAAGGCCTCCTACACCTCTGGTAGGTCTAAGCCCTAGCCCAGAAAGAATGACAGAGAATCAGATGCAAACAATGTAAAATCAAAAGTGTTTTAGCTTTACCATCATCCCTCATCTTGCTTTGCTGATATAACAGATCAGTCTTGTTATGATTCTGTAACTAATCTCAGTAGATGGGGCACATGCACGAACATTAACGAGGTCATCAGTGTGGTATGATTCCCAGACTCTACAGTTTGATCATCTCTCAGATATATGCAATTGCAAATCTCTTTTTATGAGCTGAATAAAACTTGTGCCCACTGGAGTATGAACCTCTGAACTTTACCACAGAAGATCACAGATGAATTTTAAGTAAAATTTGGGTCAAGTTTGCCTAATATATTGCCTAAGGGTAGGATTTTCAAAAGCACTAGGTGTTGGCCTAACTCTGCTCCCATTGGAATCAGTTGGTAAAACTCGCTTCACTGACTTCAGTGGGAGTAGAGTTAGGACAATGAGAGTGCTCTTGAAGATATCCCCTTAAGACTGTAGCCCTCCTAATGAAAATTGTATTTAAATGATTTAGCCCAGCTGAGAGACTCATGGATCAAAAATATATGTTAAATAACAGCAGCAATAATGCAGTTTGTCTTATATATTTTATTGCACAAGATAAATCATATTATTCTGTGTGAAAATGTGGCTCCTCTGTAATGCCTGCAGCTCACAAACAGACAATTCATAGGGACCAGATAAAATCAGAGAGAGGCAGATGACTTGGGAAAGAAGTCACATAATAACTGGCAATATTTCTGACAATAATTCCTCCCCCCAGGTAAAATCTTGAATCCATGCTCCAAAAAAACATTTTTCTCAGTATCACTTAACTACTCACTCAAGATATGTCTTCACTGATGGCGCCACTGGATCGATTCTTCGGAATCGATTAAGTGGCAGTGGAGACCCGCTCAATCAATCCAGAAGTCGTCTCAATCAATCCACCTCCACAAAAAGAGTAACGCTGCGTCGACGGGAGGGCATTTCCCACTGGCGCAGCATAGTGGGGATGCTGTGCTAATTAGAATTTAGGAAGTAGATGGGAGATACGCAAGCTACTCTACGTAGCTTGTGTATTTCTTATCAACTGCCGGCAAATATCGTTGCAAGTGTAGACCAGGCCTAAGGTTTGGATTTCTGCTGTCCCTGTGTAACATCCATTCATGTTAATGGCAGTTATGGACATGTATGGAGAGGAAAGTATGTTAATTCTGCATGCCAGATTTGTGCATCAGCTTGGGGGACTACCTATCAACTAATGTAGAGAGATGCACAAATGTCCTGACTGTAAAACAGAGCACGGTCAGTTCACAGAAACCAATGTTCACACAATAAAATAGCATTGCAAATGAAATATTCTCTCTCTTTCTCTCCTTAACAGTAAAAATACCACGCACCAGATGAGAGGATCAGCATATGACTCCAAATGGAAGAGCCTATTCTGTGAATATCTAAATTATGCTTTTCTTACTTTGCTTCCTTTCCTTGCTACAATCAACAGGAAATTAATTCAGTTATGAATCAAAGCCTCCAGCTTCTATAGCAAGTGTGCTCCCTGATTCAGGTATATGTGGGAATTCTATGTATCCTATGTCACTCCCTCTTGTGTCATATGGTATCTGCCCTCTATATGAGCATATAAAGTTATTGTCTGCAAGGTTAAGTTATTGTCTCTTTTTATTTAACTGACAACATTTTAATAAAATCTTAATTTAAAATAAAACCCTCTCTCTTTCTTGGTTTTTTTTTTTTTTTTTTTTTGGACACCTGTTGTATTAATTTGTAGCTTGGATTCTAGAGTGTTTTAATGGACTTCTTTTCCCTTCTGTAATTTCATATATAAAAATTATCTGGGTTTTTAACAATAGAGATGAGGTTTGTAAATCCAGAGTTAAGACACTGGGGTTCATTCTATCCTTTATTTGGATCTCTCTCCTGTCAACATTTAATATAAAATAGCTATTCCGAATACTTTTTTTAATGCTCACTAAAGAGTATATAAAGCACCTCAAACCCACGATCACATCCTGCAAAACTGTATAGAAAGTCCTTTTATGTACTGAATGGCCACAGTATTTGTTATCCCTGTCCTCTGTTGGATGGAATCAGAACTGCTCAAGGGTGTTGTCATGGTTTCAGGGTAATTGCCTGTGTCCCCCCACTTCCTGGTCCAGTCCATGAGTTCCCAGCCTGGTCTTAGGTTTCCAGCCATCCCCTGTCTATGGGCAGGGACCCTTGTCCCACTTCCTTCTGGCTTGGAGGTTTTAAGGCTGCACATCTCCCTGCCTTACACTGTGATATCCCTAGCAAGCCAGACTGTCTAATGGCCAGCACCAGTGTGTTGCTGTCTCTCCCCAAGGGCTGAGAGCAGTGCATTGCCAGCAGCTACAAGTTACCACGCAGCTTTTTCTAAGCAAGGCCATTTATTCTTCTGGTAAAAGCATTACATAGAAAACATGATTAAAATAACAAACCGATTTAAATGCACATTAAACATAGCAGGGGTCACCCATCAGTCATGTGGGGCCCTATTAGGCCAAAGTCTTCCCAACCCTTCCACAGAAGGTCCTGTCCACTTGCTGGACCAGAAAGAAGGCCCTGAGTCAATTTAAGTGCAGCCTTTTTATGCCAAAAACCCTTTCTTTGTCTCCTGGTCTCTAGAAAATCCAATTTGAGCCTGTATATGAAAGCCGCCCCAGGGTACCCAGGTACCTCCCTGGATGTGTTTACAACCTAAGTAATTCACTTTAATCACCCCTCACTGGTTTTGGTTCCTGGAGGAGCTATGGTAACCCTCCCCCCCTAGAGTTGCATACAATCCCTGGTCCACAGTGATACATAAACTTAATACAGTATGGCCCCAAAGATATTGCATGGGGTTGCAATATCTGTCACAAGTGTGTCATAAGCCCCAATACTGCTCCAGCTAAAGAAGATTCTCATATAAAAAATACAAGCTATTCACATTATTACACTTCTCAGCAATCAGCAGACAAACATAGCCATGGTGTGTAGACTCCAGGTAAAATAACAGAACAAGAATGCCCCCGTAACCAGAAAAGTCAAGGCAAGCTATTGCTTGTGAAACTTACAATTAATCTTTAGATGAACAGCAGACCGAAAAAACCTTGTACATATACATCCAACCTCACAAACTCTTTGCTATTTTCATGTCCTATTGCCCCTATAGTCACATCACAAGGATGCTGGAGAACGTCTAAGAGATCATTAGATTTGTGAATCACATATTATGGAAAATGTCTAGCCAGCCACAGAGCACCGTAACCTGGGAAACCTGAGCACCTGACTTTCTGCTGCTTTGGCATTATGTTGAATCTTCAGCTGCTTTGCAGAATCATTTGCACCCATGAAGAGTCACATGGAAGCATTTTACACTCACTTTGCACAAATGTAAATAATAAGACGTGGTCATTTCTGAATGCCAGCTCAGGCCCTGAGTGTGCCTGCTGAAGACCTGGCTGATCCGGACTGTAAGAACTCAGGAGTCGGGTTTGTCAGGAGTGAAGGCCCAGAACTTATCAACTATCCAAGCATTCAGCTCAGTCTGAGTCTGTTCAAGCCCATGGAAACATATAGGCCCAGATTGCAGGGACTGGCCATTACAATTTTGGGACTCTGTATGTACAGCTTATGAATTCTGTTTGATATGGGGGGCTTGTGATGGAGTGTGTGCCCCACACAAACACTAAAAGCGTTCACTGGAATTGGCAAGCTCAATTAGGGCACCTGCTTGCACCTGGAGGGAAGGCCAGGCCCAATTTAAGATGAGTCCCAGGTGGGTGGTTACTATATAGAGAGGAAATCTGTAACAGAAGGCAGTATTTTAGGGAGAGGAGAAAAGGCTATTGCAGTTTTTCTTTTTTGTATACTTTATGGTAAAATTTGTAGGGGGGTAAAATGAAGTTTCCTAGGGAGCATTAGCCTTTAGAGTCTCTTCTAGGTTGAGACCTTTGGCAAGAGGCTACAAAAGATAGAGAGAAACTATCAGTATAGCTCAGGCTCCAGAGATGAGCCCTGATAAAGGGGACAGGATCTACTTAGGTAGTCAACTGAGGAACAGAGCCAGGGGAAACTTAAGAGGGATGAAAGTTCCCGCCTGAGGAGGATATAAGTGGTTTAAGTTCATAATTTCATTTGGTATTGTTGCAGGACTCTAAGGGGGGAGAAATGCAAGTACCTGCCTTGAAAAAAGGATCAATTTTGGGAGGCTAGGGAAGATAGAGAGATTGTGAAGCCCTGAAACAAGGTGGGTAAGATCCACTAGGCCCAGAATCAGGGTGAGGGACCTGACATAAGGGCTTTAAATTATTTGTTGGTGGATCATCCTGGCAGGGGAAGACTATAAGTGTGACTATTGGCTTGAGGGGCTAGAGGCAGAGATCCTACTCTGCTGTGACCAGAAGGAAGGGGTGAATTAGGGGGGAGGCCTCTTTTCTCTTTGTATATATCTTCCTCAGACTCCATTTTGGATGACAGGATCTCAGCCTTCTCTGTTCTCCTGCCACTTCCACAGTGGAGTGGAAGTCCAAAGGCTTGTGGCAAAGGGCTATAGCAATAGGGGGGTCATTGACTGATGTGCCCTCCCACTGAAAAAAAGAATTGCTCCAAACAATAGGCTGGCTGCTCTCCAGAGGAATAATTGTGTGGTAAGGGACTGGGATCAGCTGAAACAGTAGATGCGGGTGTTACCTGACAGAGGGGTTGGAAGGTTCTAGAAGTGCAAGACCTGATCTTGTTAGTGGCTCTGGCTGATTTCACCAGCTCAAGATGAGGGAAGCTGCTTCAGAAGCCTGAGGTGGCAGGGAAGACCCTGCCTACCTGAATGCAAAAAGCCTCTTCAGGACTCCTCATGGAAGGATGTGCTAAAGTGAGGGGCACTGTTTTCAGGGTGTTTGTGTCTCATCTGTATTCTCTGTTAAGAGCCATGGAGTTAGAATTCTGTTCAAAATGTCCCTGTGCCTGATGTGCTGCATCTTATCATATGCCCTGTGGGGAGACAAACCAGAAGGTTCACTCCTCTGGGGTGGAGCTCTAGGAAAGGTATCTAAGATATGCTGGTATCTTGGCAGTGGGATGGACAATGGCCCTGCAGTCCTCATGCAGGTGGGTTGTAGGGCTCCATGTCTGTGAAGAGGGAACAGACTGAGTTGGTGTCCAGGAAATGTGCCAGGGAAGCAAAGGAGGGAACAGTGTTACAGCCAGCTGAGACCCGAGGAAGATTAAAACATATGGACATTCAGCCACTGAATCCCTCATAGCAAGCTGCGAAGCCTCTAGTGGGGAGACTAGGACCAGCTCTGTGCCAGTGACAGTGCTGTACCCAGTGTAATGCTGGGGGTGGCTGTAAGACAGTTTTGCATTGCCCCAATCCCAAGGCAACTGGATGGCAGGGTGATCCCCATTGACACACAGAGCAATTTCAGAGTTGCTTTTTACATCTGTCTGCTTGTGGCCCCATAACAGCTTATTTTCTCTTCATAGAATGTGGTTGGTACCTCAGTTTCCCCTCTCGCTGGCCTGTTTAGCCTGCTAGCTAAACCAAGCAAATTTCGTCTCTTACAGTCTCAAATAATATGAAAACCTGTGTTGCAGCCCTCCCTCAGGGTCTTTTGAGGGTCCATCAATCTTTACCCTTCTCCAGGTGTAACAGCAACATGCTCTGCTGGTCACTCAGAATTAAGGAGGAGCATGTGCCGTCTTTCTTCCACTAGCTCTTGCTTCTCTTCCAGAAGTCTACTTACTTTGCTTCAGTGCTGTCCCTTAATAGCCTGCTTGGGGCTTGTATTGCTCACCAAAGAGCATAATTAAAATAGCATGAGAGTTTTTAAAATTATAGATTACTTTCTAACACAAGGTATTGGCTTGACAGGAGGTAACTTTCTTTTGGACCACTGACTGATAAAGACAGATTAATCAGTGGAGTGGAAGTTGGTGATTATCTGGGGGCCAGTGATCATGACCCAATTATCTTAAATATGGGCAAACAAGGACAGATACAACTGCTTCAAAAGATCTAATTTCCTAAAGATGAGGGAAATTATGAGCAGAGCTGAGTCAGAGGAAAAATGTGAATGAAAATACTAAAAATTCCACAATCAAGAAAGAGGACAACTTTGGCTAAAAGCCTGTCCTGGTCCAGTGGTGAAGTAAAGGCAGGAATTGGAAATAAAAAAGCAATATATAACAAGGGTAATAAAGGGGGTGTAGACAGAAATTAACATAAACTAGAAGTCAGTAGGTATGGAAAATTGATCAGGCAAGCTAAAGATGTCAGGGAACAAGCCATAGCTGGCAGAGCTAAAGGAGTCTTAAGTATAAGAGGAGCTAAAGAAATCATAGCAATGGTATAGGCCCGTTATAAGATAAAGATGGTAACATTGTTAATGATGAAGTGAAGCAACAAGAATTCAATAAATATTTCTATTCTGCATTTGGAAATAAGCAGGATAATGTAGTCATATCACATAAGGAAATGAAGTACATTCCAGTCCATTAGCAACTAAGGCAGCTGTTTCTCAACATCTACTAGAGATGGAAAAAAATTAAATCAGCAGATCCAGGTAACTTGCACCCAAGAGTCCTAGAAAAGTTGACTGAGATACCTGACTTGGATAGTAATTCTAATAAATCTTGGAATACTGGGGGAAAGAGAGTGCTGATGCTTTGCCAATATTCAAAAAGGGCAAGTGGTTTGACGAGGGTAACTATAGGCTGGTTAGTCAAACATTAATCTTGGACAAAACAATGGAAATGCTGATTTGGGGTTTGGTTGAATTATATTTCTATCAACATGGTTTTATGGAAAATAGGTTTTATCAAACAAATGTGACTTTGTTCTTTTGGTGAGATTTCAGGTAGGATTGATAAACATAATTGTGTACATCTAATACACTTTGAATTTTGCTCTATGAAATTCTTACTAAAAAATGAGCGCTAAACATCAACAGAGTACAAGTTAAATGGCTTAAGAATTGGCTAACAGATCTCAAAGTAGTTGTTGATGGGGAATCAACTCTGAAGAGGGGTATTTCTAGTAGGATACTGCAGGCATAGTAGCCTGATGCCACTCAATGTTTCCATCAATGATCTGCAAGTAAATATAAAATTTGCAGATAACACAGATTGTCTGAGAGATCGATAATGATGAGGACAGGCCACTCATACGTTGTGATCTAGATCAGTTGCTAAGGTGGGCCCATTTAAACAAAAGCTGTTTTAATACAGCCAGATGCAAAGTTCTACATCTAGGAACAAGGGGATGCAGGCAAAAGCTACAGAATGGGGGAATGGTATCCTGGGAAGTAGTGATTCTGAAAAGGATTTAGCTGTCATAGTGGACAAGGGGTGCACCAGGAGCGCCCTGTGTGGTACTATGGCAAAAAGGATTTAATGTGATCCATGGAGGCATAGTGAGCATGAGTTGGAGGTGATTTAAAAAAATAAATGAGTAGGAAGTGATTTAATAAGGCATTGCTGAGACTGGTACCAGAATACTACATCCAGTTGTGGTGGCAACATTTTAGAAAGCATGTTGAGCCACAAATGATTTGATGGTTGGAGAAAACGCCTTACAATCAGAGACTTGATGAGCTCAATCTGTTTCAATTATCAAAAAGAAAATTGAGGTGACTTGATTACAGGATAAGTATTTCTTGGGGAGAAAATACCCAGTTCTAATAGGCTCTTTAATTTAGTGGTGAAAAGTATAGCCTTAAAGGGACAGCAGACCCTGTTACAGGTTTCCATGGGCTGTTCCAGTAGCCAGAGATCAGCTACAAGCTGCAGTTCCTGGGCCATAAGCCATCCTCCCACGCCACACCCTAGACATGCCCTCTACACTGGAAGCTGCCTGGGGAGGCAGTGTGGACTAGTGGCTATAGTGCTATATATGACTGGGACTCAGGAAACCTGGGTTTTATTCCCAGCTCTGCTAGTGGGTAATCTTGAGCAAGTCACATCCCTGCTCTGTGCCTCCGTTTCCCTGTCTGTAAAATGGAACTAATGATACTGACCTCTTTTGTAAAGTGCTTGATATCTACTGATAAGAATTAGAGATTATTAT
This sequence comes from Mesoclemmys tuberculata, assembly GCA_007922155.1. Lineage (NCBI taxonomy): Eukaryota > Metazoa > Chordata > Testudines > Chelidae > Mesoclemmys > Mesoclemmys tuberculata. The sequence goes on from ML675613.1 coordinate 40,400,745, forward strand.
TTCCCTTTGGAGGAGTGCGCTTGTGATCAACCAGCTAGTCCTGTCCATGCTCTGGCACTGGTTCATTACCCTGCTCCCAGGGATCTATCCAGCCTCCAGAAGAAGATCCTGGTGTTTTTCTGGCCAGGGCTACACTGGGTCTCTGAGGGTGTCCAGAGTTTCCCTCTGGAGCATGCTGGCACACGCCTTTTTCCTCCACTGCCTCCAAAGGCTTTGATGCGACTGGCAGCTCTATTAGCTCCACCAGAGATGCCTCCACTGAGACCTCTTTGAGCTGCTGGTCTTTTACAAGGATGTCCTCAGGACCAAGAGGCTAGTCTCAGTGACCAGGTCCATAGCAGCTGCCGAAGAGGAGGACCTCCTGACAGAACCCCTGGTACACAATCCATCAATTTACTGTGCAAGTGGTCCCCTTGGTGCACCAGAGGATTATTTGGGGACCTCTTGGATTACAAGAGGGACTGGGGGGAGCATGTGGTGCTCATCCAATGTATGGGGCTGTCCACCCTGCATATCCCCTGTCATGTGCATCAGGTGGTGAAGGCCCCCTGGCCTCTTGCTGCTCTTGCTTTCCTCAAGCAGGTCCTGTGAGATGGTACTCCCAGCTCATCTCTGGCCCTTTGGAACTTGTCATTGGACTTCATGAGCCTTTCTGGCTGCCGACAACACCCCACCTGAGCTGGCTGTATGCCATCCAGCCTGTTTGCCTGTAAACCATGCCCAGAGAACATGCTCTGTATATGCTTGTGCATCATACCATCTACTTCTTCACCCTCGTGTGCCAGCTTGACACCCAGTGGCAGTGCATGTTGCCACCTCAGGAGGGTGAGGAACCCTGGTGGGCAAGCCTGTACTCCACTCTGGCTCCACAGCCTGCCAGGGATATTAGCTGGTGGCTCGTCCACAGAGCCGTGAGTTCAGGTGCGTACATGACAGGATTCACAAACTCCCCCAACACCTGTCCCTTTTGCGGGGAGAGGGAAGGCATGGTGCACATCTACGTAGGTTGCGTCAGGTTCCAGCTTCCCTTCTGGCTCCTCTGCAGCCTCTCACTGAGGTTCTGGCTGCATTTTTCCACACATCTCCTGATCCTGACCCCATCTCTGGCCCCATAAAGTGGTGGGACCTTCTCATCAACCTCCTCCTAGTGCTAGCCTAATTTTGAGGGGCGAGAAGAGCGCTCTGCCACTATGGGGGCCTATTTCCATTCCCTTATTTGATCACTCCTCTGTGCAGAGTTCCTCTAGGCAGTGTCCACTGACTCCTTTGATGCCTTTGAGGAGCGGGGGGTGCTGTCCTGGGCTCTCCGCTCAGTGTCCACTTCTGTTCTTTGATTTTCAGCCTTTGACCTCACTCCCATTCCTCTTTAGTTTTTGGTTTTTTTGTTCCCCCACCCTTCATTGTCCCATACACTCACTTGTAACCTGGGCTTCTCCCCTTTACTTGAGGGGGCAGTCTATTAATTGTAGAGCTGCCTGTCCCAATCCTGCAAATAGTACACTGGGAGCTACCTAGGCTACACAGCACATCTGGATATTCAACTGGTGAAGAAAATCCTTGTATCTGGTTAAACGAGCTTCAAGGCTAATTTGGGCAAACAGAACAGCACCCAGGAACCTTAGAAGAGGCCCTGAATTTACACTAGTTATGCTCAGGTATTTAACACAGACTTTTAACATAGTCATTCCCCTTCTAACATGACTTCAGTTGCATAGTGTCATCATGAGTAACTTGATTCCTATCCTTTTTAATACTGTTGGCATTTGTAGTTTAGTACATTAGAATTTGTTAAAAGGGCATCTAGAAGAACAGAGATGATCAAATAATGAGGTGAACCTATGTTAATTTTCCCAATGGAAATAAGAAAATCCAGGAGACAATGCTTTGACCCGTGAGTGAGCATTCACAATGCAGTCATTTTAAGTTTACCCTCCAGTAATATTGCAAAACTGCAGAATTTTCATTGCAGTGTTTGAATGGAATTTCCAAAATTAGTTACTTTTCATTCCAGAAGAGCTCATGCTTGCTGCATGCTGCTGCTGATAATGGTGCTAATATGAAGCAGCAGGTCAAGCACATTTTGAACTGAGTTTCTAGAAGGGATTCTGTTCTAAGGGTAGAAGTAGCTATCACAGATCAAATAAAATCCTTCCTCCTGCTATCCAGAACCACCACTACAGGGCTGCCGTAAATAGTACCTAGCTGCCTGTGGCCAAAGGGGCACTCCAGCCATGCTCTTTACACCCCCTGCACCAAATCACTCATTTTAGCAGTGTCATAGCACCCTGGAAGCTAGTGCTAGATTCCAAGGGAGTCATAAAAGATCTGCAAAAAAACTCAAAACCAAAACACTTCAGTCATGCATCATTCTGATTATGATGATTTATTATACGTATTGCAATAGTGCCCAAAGGCCCAATCAGGATTGGGGCCCCATTGTGTGGGCTGCTCTCCACATGCGCATGAAGACAGACCCTTCCCTAAAGAGTTTAACATCAGATGCAAATAGGCTATGTGCACAGCTGTTCCAATTCAAAATGAAGCTTGGAAAGCAGACACAGGGACTTTGCCATGTAGAAGGTTGATGGCCAAAGCACAATAGGTTGAACATAAATCCACTACAGCTAGGTACCTTAATTAGCTGTTAATAGGGAAGCCAGTGTGCATTAACCAGGAGTGAAGGGTACGGATGTTGTGAGTAGAAGCTAGTGTTGCAATGTTGACTTAGGGAAATCCAAAGAGACAACCATGTGCAACGCGGGGAGATTTTACAGCTCCTTGGAAGTTGGCTCTTACAAGAGCTGAGCGTTTGGGGTGACCTCAATGTATTCCCAAGTTCCACTTCTCTGTGCCTCCTCCCATCATGGTACTACCAGTCTCATAGTTCAAATTCCCACATCTCTATTAACGAAGCACATTCATTTTGGTGTTGAAAATGAACCCATGTCTGAAAAAATATATTGCAAGCAACAGGTAAAGAGCAAGGTGAATCCGTGTCCTTGCAGGCATTCTTTTCTTTCTTTCTTGGCGCCGGGGAAGATGATTTTCCTTGAGTTTTCTTCATGATGGCATAACTGCAAGAACAGAACATTTGCAACTGTAGCATCTGTCAGTGCAAGCACCAAGTATACACAGATTTGAAGTGAAGTATGCTTGTGTTGTATGCTACCCCATGGAGATAAAAGTCCATGGTCTGGTTCATTTCCTTAATCCTATGCCAGCAGATGCTGAGAACACTGTGGAGACAGAATATGTAGGTCCCTCTCCTCAAAGGTAATAAGATGCTTAACTCATGGAAATCATGAGGCCACTAGATATATTTCATCTGAACTGTAATGGGCTTTGGACCAGGCACTGAAGACCATGGACTCCCTTGACTTCAACAGGTTTTGGACTAGGACTTTAGTCATTAGAGATTGGGGAGTTTTAAATCACTCTGTGAGGACTCTCTTGGCCTATGAAAAATGGGTTTTGAATGTCCAGCCCTCACAGTAGGATAGGGAATCTTCTATGCTTCAAGAAGGTTTCAGAGTACAGTGTGTGCATCTATTATTTTTAGAAACTGGTAGGGTAAAATGCTAAATTTCTCAAATCCAAGTGTGTTTTATACATATGCAAACAGTAAAAAAAGCTGCGGGACCCTCAAGACCTAAAATCAGCCATCATCTTAACACTGTAGCCCTTAACCTCACATCCTTCGCCTCACCACGTCTCATCATCCTTTCTTGTGTCTCATCTCTGTGGACAGATTTTCCATAGAGACTGGTTTTCATTTAGACACCTAAAGAATGGCCATACTTCCACAAATTCTCAGCACACATAAATGCTCAGTGAGACACTCAGCGTCAGATTTTCAATACAGCTCAGTACCTATCATGCTAAACTCTTGAAAATGTGGCTATTTATTTTTGTAACAATGAGAGCTAAACTCTCTTGAAAATATGCACCATACATTTGAGTTGTGCCCTGATGTAACCCCAGTGGTGATGGTCATGTTATAACTACCTGTCTATAGCTGAGGGCCAGTAGACTATAGGGCCCAGATCCAGTTGGGTGCCTAAATCCCTTTTGAGGAAGTTGGCTTAAGCTCAGGGAAACTATCCTTTATTTGGCTGTGATTCACAGTGCACACTTATACAGCAGTAAAATAATAATTTAGCCCTGACCAACCTAGTCTCACACTTTTATCAACAGGAAAATTCACTAACCCTCCCCACATTTTTGTACATGGACTTACCAAAAGTGTAGTTCAGCATGAATCCAGGAAACACCCAAGCAATATCACTGTGAAATTTGACCAGCACAGAGTTCTCAGAGGAGGTAAAGTTTGCAATCTGCATCGTCCCACAATATGGGCCAACAGCTGGAGACGTGGGTCGGCTCCCATCATGAATAAGCAAATAATCATACTTACAGTCATCAATGTCTTCCAGCTCAAAGGAGATCATGGTTAGAAAGATCTATAGAAAATATAGCAAGAACCCCTTTGCTTGCATATTATGCTTTCCCTTACCCTTTGTCTTGTCTATTTAGATTATACATTTTTCAGGGCAGAGACTGTCTATTAATTACTATGTGTACAGGAGGATGGGGCCCTGTTTTTGGCTGGCTCTTAAGTGCTACTGTAATGTAAATTCTGCTATTATAAAATTATTTGAATTCAAAAAGCGTTTGGTTTTGGAGGGTGAAGAACACTAGTAGGTCATCTGGTTCATCTCCTGTACTGAGTCAAAATTAATTTCACTCTCTTTGGCAGTACGGTATCAGTTACACTGGGGGTAAATATTCAGAACACCAGTGTTGCATTTCAGCTTCTTGGCTCTCACTGATTTTGGTGGGCACTGTGTCACCTAGGCAATGTGACAATATGGGCTAGGGATGTGATTCCTCTGCTCCCATACACATACTTGTACTAGCTTTCATAGAGCAGGAGTATAAATAGCAGTGCAGGCAAGGCTTAGCTGTTCTGAATATGTACCCCTAGGAAACCAGTGGGTGTATACTCAGCGTGGCTAGGCCTTACTGCAGTTATGCTGCCATTCATGCTCACACTAGCTCAATAAGAGCTATTGCAAATATGTGTGCTTGAGCAAGAGGGAATCACATCTGTAGCTTGTAATATAGACAGAGCCCTAGAGACTATTTTCAGCTGAACTTACCACTTATGAGACGCCGTCACAAAAAATTCACATTCAAGGCCAAAATGGATTCCTTGAACTATCACCGAAGGCACCTACTGAAATCTTTATTCTGAGGGCTTAGGTTGGATTTGCGTGGTGCATAGGGCTCATGCTAGCCTTCTGTATAAGAGCAAATTTCATTCTTTGAGTAGATGCTGCTGCTTCTTAAAATGCAGTAGAACAGTTGGCTTCTGTACTGCAAAGAGAACCAGTCAGAAAGCATTTCTGGACCCACCAGAATAATCCTTCAACACTTTACCTTGCAATGTGCTGGAGCACTGATAATCCAGAAGCAGTCCTGGTTTTTGGGATACTTGCTGGGGTAATTCGGCGAGGTGATCACCCCACTTGTGGCTGTCAAAGTGCTTCCACATTTCACTGAGAAGAAAAGAAACCACACAGATAACGTTCATGAGCTTAATAATAGCTTGTGAGAAGGAAGAAAGGCTCCTACTGATGAGCCTCTGTATTCTATTCGAGAGCTGAGAGGAAATGTATCCCCTGAAAGTCTCCTGTTGAACCAGTTTGTTTCTATAGCCAGCACCTGTGCTCCCAATTACGTTGACAAAACTTACAGCATGTTGTTGGTTCTCCTCTGGAGAAGAGGGGTATCTGCATAAAAATTTGAATTTAAATAACTTTTAATGTGGAAAAGGAAGGGTTTGCCCCACACCTTTCTCCCTGACGCTTTCCCAACAAGCCCCTCCCCACCTTTTTCCAGTTTGTTTTGTTGCTTCAACCAGCAGAGAGCAGAAGTGCAAATATGACACATTTCTAGTTACAGAGCACCCTCCCCATTTCAAGCACTGTTTGAATTCCTTGTGATTCTGAAACCAGGCCTGTGATAGATAGGTAGTATCTTGTTCTAGTAAACCTTTGGGGGGTTTTTTAAGAAAAAGTGGCTGAAATAGCTTCCTATAGATCTGTATAGCCAGTAAAAAGGAAATGAGCTTTCAGGAGCGCTTATTTCATGTGGAGAGTTAATGATTTTCTATGCAGTAGTTGTGCAGCTCCAATAGCAGGATCAGCCCCCAAGAAAGTAGCTAAAGAGTCAACTACAAGGTAAAATTTGATTTTAAAAATTTTCCCTAATATCATAGCCCTTCAGCAAGGGAGAGACAAAAATGGGAGACGAGTGGGGTGTGCGGGGGGAGGAGGAAGAAACTGCTGGCTACCATGGTAAATAAAATACATTTCCCTTTTGTGAAAAGTCAGCCATTGAGATGTTCTCCATTTTTCCCCATAAAAACAAAAGTTACATTTTGAAGGTGAAGTAGTAATAACTCATAATTATCTTACTTGAATTTGCTGCCTTTTGTTCCAAAGCACTTCACTAATGACAGAGAAACTATAGCCAGCAAGCAGTTCATTTCACCCCCTTCTGCCTCCAAAATGCAGCAACCTCTGGAGTGAAGCTGGCAGGCCCCTAACTGCAGACAGCAATATTAGAGAAGCTTTGAACTCAGCAAGTGAAAAATAACCAGTGCCAATGGAATCCAAGAAAAGTTTAAGCAGGCAGCATGTAATTACTTCCACTTAAGCTTGTCAAGACAAGGGGATTAGTGTCCCGTCTTTGGTAAAGTGCCTAGGACATTCAGTAACCACTCATGGCCAGGACCTTGGTTTTACATCTTCTTTGAAAGAATTCTCTACAGCACAGTACTTCTAGCATCACACTGGATCATTGATGTGGGGGTCACCTGGCCATCTACTGAACTACCAAAACCACTTTCTGTCACATCTGGATGTTTCTTGGCAGTCCCCCCATCCAAATACTAACAGGGTCCTATCCTGCTTAGGCTGTGCAGTGATCCCAGACCTCCCCAAGGGGTAAATCTACAGATAAGCTGGTTTGCACTAACCTGGAAAATGATAGGCCTGGAACTTGTAGACCCAAGCCATATCCTTTTCCCGTTGTCCCTCTCGCTCAAAATGGTGAAAAATACTTTCTATGGGACTCCTACTTTCTGCCTTGTTGTTCATGAAATCTAAAATTGCATAGATGTTCAGATGGCTACTGGAGTGTTCTGCAGCCACTTTTCACTTCATGGCCAGCAGTTCCTACTGCTCAATTAACTTTATTTAAACAAGTAGCTGTAATGAGCTCAACTAGTCTCACCAGGCTTCCTCAGCCTCATCCAGGAGAATGAATGGGACCTGAGAGCTGTTGGTGTGAGGGCCATGTAGGCTGCTATTTTTCTTTTTTCCCCCTTCATTCCCAGCTCCACAAGCTGCTAGCTTTGAACAGTTCTTATGGATGGTGGAAGGGACAACATGGAAAAAAGGTTTAACCACCAAAAATTCCAGCAGGGGTGGGGGAGAACACATTTTTGCAATACTCCACAAAATGTTCAGTTTTGCACATAAATATTTGCTAAGCAAAAATTAGAAATTTCACCAAGCTCCATAAATGAGGAGCTGTCCGCACCCTGGCTATAGGAGGCTTGGAAACCTGTTGCTGTAGTAGCCTCATCGCTCACGAACTCTACAAGCATCACATTTCGAGAAGCCACCAATGAGGGCAATGGACCCATCCCGCACAATTTGTCCAGTAAGACACTGGAATTCTTGCTGCATCCATCATAAATTCGGATGTAGTCAGAGGTACAGTCTGGGGAGGTCTGAAGATCAAAAGCCTCAAACTGCAGGAAAACCTGAAGAGGAACAAGAAAATTAAACACTTCAAATCTGCCCTGACTCTTCCTCTTTTCCATCCTTGTTTGACCCTGAACTATGTCCCCAATCTCTTTTTTGAAAAGGATCTTGGTTGAAATCCTGAGCTCCTTATATTGTCCTTCTTCATGAGAGCTCTCCCTTCCTGTCATCAGGAGACCTGCCTCCATCCCCCCTTCTTTCTCTTTCTTTACCCTCCCTTCTCTTCAGTGGTGCCTCTTCCATCTTTCTAGTCCTCTCCTAGCTATCCTCAGTAATGAGGATTACCATAAAGACCCTCCTGCTCTTTGCCTACCTTTCATTAGCTTCCAGCCAGCTCTCCTCAGCTCTTCACCTTGCCAGTGCTGCTTTGGTCCCCACTCTCATGTCCCTAGCCTCTTCTCTATGCTACCTGCCCTTGAAACTTCCTGGGTTGACTAGAACAACAAGACCAAGCACAGGAATCAAAAAGGAAAATGAGGGAATGGACTCTCATGAGAATCCCAGCCAGGTTCCAGCTCCCAGCAGCCAGAGATATCCCCCTCTCCCTGCAACTCCTCCCCACAGTGGGCAGAGGAAAACCCTAGAAAGCAGCAAATCTTTGCAGCTAGAACCTGATTCAGAGCTTACTTACACTGGTGTAAATCAGGAGTAACTCCACCAAGACCAATGGAGTTACACCAGTACAAAACTGACATATATAGGAGAGCAGAATCAGCTCCCAAAAGGGTTATGTTATTAACAAGTACATCAGAAAGTGATACGTTATGTCATAGATTTTAAGGTCAGAAGGGACCCTTAGGTCATCTACTCTGACTCCCCATATATCAAAGGCCATTACATTTCACCCAGTTACTCAGGTATTGAGCCCAATAACTTGTGTTTGGCTAAAATGTATCTTTATATTTTCTTGATATAAAGACATCAAGAGATGGAGAGTTCACCACTTCCCTTGTAGTTTGTTCCAATGGTGAATCATCCTCACAGTTAAATAATATTTGATACATAATACTGTTATAATTATGATCGATGATAGCAAATCTGATAAATAATGCCATATATTATTAACACCTATTCAAAACTCCTTTTTCTGAACAGAAATCACCTTATGTTGTGGGACGCGAATGAGCCACAGACAGTTGCTGTTGTCTGGGTAAGAGGATGGGTAATTGGCAGACGAGAAGGTGTCGGTAGGTTTACGCAGCACATTGCTACAGCAATCTAAAGAACAAAAGAAAACAAGAGTAAAGAAAATGAAAGCTGCAGAGAAATCCTGTTCAAGGGAAAATGCAGTCACAGCTATCTCCATTCATTAATGTCTGTCAAATTTATAAAAGAGAAATTAATTGTCATGTTCACAAATGTCAGTGCTCATCTACTAAAAGCATTAAATATCTGTAAGCAAAATAATAGAGCTAGTAAAATAAGCTAGAAGGAGATTAACAGTTCTCGTAATGTTTCTCAATTCACATTACAGTGCAGCCTTTGGAGCACTTACTGCAGCTATACAGCTTGTTGATTTTAGCCACGTCGAGATTACTCAGTCCCTCTCTCTGTCCGATGGGTACAGAGGGATCAGGAACCGGTACAATAGTTGCTTTCCCAAAGGTGTTAGAGAAGTCATATCTGTAGAAGCAAGGGAAATCATGTTTCTAAGTCAAATGCCCCTTCAAGTGATGCGTTTGTATTATTGTGAAGAATATTCCAAGTAACACCTGCCTAAGATTTTGAAGAGATTACATAACTAGGAAAGTGCAAGCAAAGAGCCTTCACAGATCTCTTAGGAAGAACACTGAGGCAGCAACTTTGTGTTCAGCAACACTGAGAAAAAAAAACGGGGAGAATGTATTGGTTGGGAGATGACTCCTACCAAACCTTTCATTACGGAGTGAATGCTGTGTCCCACCCAGAATGCTCTGATGAGCAAGGTTACGGTCTCAGCTCCTGATTCTTTGAATATTTGAAACTGTCTTTTGCTTCTAGCTAGACAAGCTCTCTTTATCTTAATTATTGGTCTGCTTTGGGAAAATGCTCAGAAATTTGCTGCGTGTTAGTGGAAATGTGGGGCAAGGTGCCTGCCACAGGTTTATGTGTTAAAGGCTAAATTATAGCATTCAGCCATGAGCCAAGATAACACACAGTTTTCACAAGGCAGTACACAACATCCTCAGGATGTAAGACGTAGCCTCCTTGTCTTTCTAAGCACTGTTGCATAAGTGAATCAGTGATCTCATTACTAGCTCTGCTCCGAGAACGCTGCAAAGGGTGGCTTAGAAGACAGACTTGATAATGACAGACCTGGAGATGTGGCCATATATAAGCCTCTACTGTAAGGTGTCACAGTTCAGGGCAATGGCACCTGTATTCCTCCTCAGTGATCCATCAAGAGAACCCAGTCTTAGGCTTCCTGCTCCCCAGCTGTTTTCTTTTCCTTCTATCTCCCTTCTGACTAGGGTATTTCCAAGATGCACATTCCCTGTCCTGTGTATTTTCCAACCTAAGGATACCTGCTTGCTTTCTCTTCAGAGACAGATAACAATTGCTACAGCTATAAGATGCCACACAGCACTTTCTATGCACACCTGCTTTATTCATAAGGTAAAAAGCACTACAGAGAAAATAAAAGAACCGACATGCATACTAATAAGTTTACCAGAGTTCACTCTAACATGGATTCTGGCAGGAGCAGTCCTTCATCCTCCACCTCAAGGGACTCCCTGTGGCTGTAAGCTCATCACAGCTTTAGCTCAGAACAAGCACACAGTCTCATGTGGCTTCAGTAGGCCCAGTCCTTCCAACCATACCCTAGGGACTGTTGCCATTGGTGGACCAGTGGTCCTGACTTTGTTGGATCAGGCTGATTCAGTCTAAACCCAAGTCATTTATCCCAGAGTCCTTTCTTTGTTGGAGCTTGTAGAATCTAGTTTGAACTAGTATATGCAAACCTCTCCCAGAAGTAGCTTCAAAAGTTGGCTTTTCAGGGGAAAATTTGCATTCTCTACACTCCAGTTATTTCCTAGGAAATCCACTTCACACACATTGTGCCAAAAAGGCCTTTGAAGTTCCACATAATCCCACCATAGTACAGAAATATTTGCATTTTTAATACAATGAATTCCAAAGATGTAACATTTAATCTAATAAGGTTTATGTTAATTCAATAAAGTTCATTTAGTTCATAATATGACATGTTTCTCCATGGTCTTTCTCTTCCAGCACTATTCCTCTTTATCTTTGCCAGGGCTAAATCTGACAGTAAGCAGAGATTCTCTTAGCCACGTGTGTTCTACACTTCAAATTGGAGGCATAAATTGCAGCTCGAGGAGACGTACCATGACATCTGATCAAGTTAGTGTGCTAAAATTAGTGTAGCTGCGGCAGCGGGAGGGCTAGCCACCCAAGTACATGCCTAGAGTCTCTGCCAGGACGGTGCCCAGGGCAGCTAGCCCCTCCCCTAGCTCACGTCTCCATGGCTATATTTCTTTTTTTAGTGTGCTAGCTCCATCAGAGCTCGCGAGGGGGTGTCTCCTCAAGCTGAAATTTACATCTTCCACTTGGACCATAGACACACATTAAGTCAGTGAGTGGTCTCCAAACTTTTTTAGTTGCAGCCCCCCTTACCTGATCTTCACTTCCCCACCACCACCACCACCAGGAGCTGCAATCAGGAGTGGGACCAGAGCCACAGTTGGGGGCCACAATTGAGGCCATGAGCTGGGGCACGAACTGCTGCTGAGGCCAAGGCAGGAGGTAGAGCTGGGGCCGGAGCTGCAGCCTTGGGGCTAGGGCTGCGAGGGCCAGGGCTAGCCAGGACCTGGGGAGGCCAAGAGTGGGACCAGGGCCTGGGGCCACAGCCAGAGCTGCATCTCCAGAGCCGGAGCCAGGAGTCAGGTCTGGGGCTACAGCTGGGGGTGGGGCTGGAATGGAGATGGGGGCTGAACAGGGCTGGGTGACGCTGATCCAGGCCTTGCTTCGCTCCCCCATAATGTTCCTCCACGTCCCCTTGGGGGGAGGCGCCCCACAGTTTGGGAACCTCTGCCTTAAGTGAATAGCCAAAGCCATTCTCTAGAAAGAGTAATTCCATCTCCTAAGTTTGAATAGGAGATTTGAACTCTGCTTGCTTCTGTGAAAGAACGTCCCAGACGCCAACTTACGCACCATAGTGCATCACGGAAGAATAATCATAGGGAAGGTCCAGGTTATTGGAATTCACTTTCCCAAAGTTCCCCTTTTCCCCTGTAAGGCATGAGAGCAACATTTCAGCCACCAAAACAGGATCAGGACAAGAAAAAAATGATTAAAGTGACACTGCAATTCTCACAGAGCTGTTGTTATACTGATATTACACTTATGCCCACTGGATAGTGTCCTGAGCATGGGTCTGACACAAAACCCACTTAACTCCATGTGAGACTTTCTATCAAATTCAATAGGTTTTGAATCTGATCCTCAGAGCTACGTAAGGACTTCAGATTTTGATCCACATAAATTATGCACCCAATTCCACTCTGTGATACACATGCACTTGTCTGTCTGTCTTAGGAGTTTATAGGGTACGCTTCACTAGCATCTGAATGCCAATGAAGCATTGACTTCAACAGGAACTGCATCTTTGCATCCAAGAGCAGAGTTTGCCTTCATAGCTGTATCTGTGCCCTGAGAGGAAAGCATGGCTGACTAGCTAGGCTGAGCACTGGGGAGATGTGTGTGGGGATGGCTGTGGCGCTGCCCTACAAAATCTTGACCTTCCTCCTTGTGCAGCAGCAATGCTCTGGACTATTGCCAAAAGAGCCTTTGAACTGCAGAAGAAGGGAGAGGGTTTGCCATGGCGTTGCACCAAAGGCCAAATCCTGAGGTCTTTATTCAGGTTTTGCTCAGTCCTTATTCAGGCAAATTCCCATTGACTTCACTTCCAACCTACCCATAGCCTGTAGCCAACATAAGAGCACAGGACTGGAACCTAGTGAAAATGTTCCTTCTATCTATCTTAGGTACTTCTAAGGTACCCCCCCATTACTGTTGTATATGAGAACTTCACAATCTGTAATGCATTTATCCTCACTCACACCCCCAGGAGGTAGGAGAGTGCTATAATTCCCATTTTATGCATGGGAAACTAAGGCACAGAAAGACTCAGTGACTTGACATGGTCACACAGGAAGTCTGAGGCAGACCAAGGAAGTGAAACCAGGCCCCCATACCACTTAACCACTGAACCATCCTCCCTTTCTTCTTCACATTTTGACATGAGTATCTCTGTTACTGTTACTCGTGGCTGGCAAAGCAGGAACCATTTGAACAAGTTCCCCACATTGAATGCTTATTAGAAATTCATCCTAGCTATCTGAGTCTCTGGAGTTTGAAAACCTGAGCTAGAGAGCTTGCAGGAAAAGCCCGTCTCTTCATTTAACACTTTCACTCCTGGTTCAATCGGGGACTAGGAAATGCACAGGCAGATCCAAAAATTAACAATCAGATCAGGGAGAAAAAAGTAATTGAGCTTTTTCATAGCTCAGAAAACTGAATTGAGTTTTGGGGAAAGGTTCAGGTTGGTTCTTAGCAGCTCTTATTCCACCAGGCCAACTACAGTTTTATAATAATTTCCATTTGCCATGTTATAGCCAGCAAGAGGGGAGTGAAAAGCTGCTGTCATTTTACTGTGATTTTCCCCCCATTCTGTTTTCTTTCATTAAACAAATATGAAAGGGCCTCAGCATCAGTGGTTTTATAGAGTAATGTCAGAACCATTCGAGCAATAAATCCTTTGCCCTTCTCTAGCACCCTCCATCCATGGATCTCAAAATACCTTTATACACATTAATTAATTCTATTAAGTCCCCTGAGAGTTAAGTTGGTAACTTAAAATGACGAGAGTTCTGTGGCACCTTAAAGACTAACAAATTTATCTGGGCATAAGCTCTTGTGGGCAGAAGCCCACTTTGTCAGATGCATGAAGTGAGTTTCTGCCCACGAAAGCTTATGCCCAAATAATCTGTTAGTCTTTAAGGTGCCACAGAACTCTCGTTGTTTTGCTGAAAACAGACGAACACGGCTACCCCTTTGGAATGCGTTAACTTAAAAGGGTAATTCCATTTTACAGGTGGGATAATTGAGGCACAGAATAGCTATGGACAAAATTGTCTCTTAAATTGTAAACTTTACCATATGCATTCATATTATATTGACTTGATAGAGCTGAAGGTGGTCAGCACCTTTTAAAATAAGGACATTTGTTCAGATACCTAAATATGGGTTTCAGTGACTGACTTCAGGCACCCAAGTTTAAATATTTTGGCCTAAGTGACTTGCTCAAGGTCACACAGGCAGTCAGTGGCAGAGCCAAGAATAAAACCCAGATCACTTTCATTGTCAAGCACAAGATCATCCTTCCTCTCATGATAACCTGCCCTGAATCTCCCACCAACATTTACAGAGAAAAACTAAAAAGGAAGTGCATTATGGATAAAACACATTCTTTTTAGCTGACTGACGTGGCAAACAAATGTAAACAATAACATATAATTTGGGCAGTCTTATGGACAGAGGGAAAAGAGTATCTAGGTGCCAGCTCAGTAAAACACTTAAGCATGTGCTTAAGTCCATCTGTGTTCAGCAATGCATTTAAGCATGTGATTAAAGATAAGCAGTTGCTGAAGTACTTTGCTGAATTGGGGCCCCAGAACCTAACCACTCTGAGCAAGAAGAAAGAGCTAAAATAGAAGCTCTGCCCTAAGAAACAGAACAGTATCTCATATTCAGAAAAAACTGAGAAAAATAAGTCAAGTTTCTAAGCAACAAAACCGCAGGCAATACGTTGTCAAAGCAAAGAAATGGGAAATCTTCCAAGGTGATCTGTGGGGTTTAAATTTAAAAGAGCAATACTGAAACCCTGGGAAAAAATAGGCGACGGGAGAGCCAGGAAGTTGCAAAAGATCTCAGCGCATGATCCTGCACTACTGAAGTCAATGGCAGTTCTGCCTTTGACATCCGTGGGGAAAGGATTGGGCTCGTAAAGGACATCTATCCTGAGACCTACTAGAAATTAGCCAGCTAACGATGGCTAGGTGAAGGGGTCTCTGGGGTTAATTTAAAATAAAAAGAACAGCACTATAAAGACACAGCTAATCATCACCCTGATCATGATGCTTATAAGTTGATCCCTTTCACCAAGTGGTTTACTCTTCCTTTTACATGGTAAGCTGTCCAGGGCAGGGATAGCTTCTCCCTCTCTTTGTACGGCATCTTGTACATTAGGGGAACTACGAATACTAATCAGACTTGGATAGTTGCTATAGGAGAAGCAGCTATGAAGGTTTGAAAGGAAGAGTGGCCCTCAGTTGTCCTTGTCTTTATCCTCCCCTTGAGGGCCCCAGACAACTCCCCTGAACCTAGAACTTATATCTTCCCAATTCCTTCTTCCTACACTTTGCTCTGTCCCTGCTTCCTGCCTCATTGCTCCCTTTGTTTCTTTCTCCAACTCTTATCTTTGAGTTTTGATTCTTGTTGCTCCTTTAGACCTGATCCCCCCGCCCCTGCATTCAAATACCTCTTTAAAACTCGCTTGTTCTGCAAACCCCATCAGCCCTAACTCCTTCTTTAGAGAGACAAGGTGGAGGAGGTAATATCTTTTATTGGACCAACTTCAGTTGGTGAGAGATACAAGCTTTTGAGCTACACAGAGCTCTTCTTCAGGTCTGGGAAAGGTATGTAGCTTGAAAGCTTGTCTCTCTCAGCAACAGATGTTGGTCCAATAAAAGATATTACCTCACCTACCTTGCCTCTCTAATATCCTAAGACCGACACAACATGGCTCCAACAATGCATACTAAGTCCTTCTTTGTCATTTTCATGACCCAGGGAAGAGTAAAACAAAATATAACTGTAAAGACCTGTGAAGCCATCTGCTTTTATTTCTCACTGTCTCTGGGAAACTCCAGGGCTAAATCCCTTCTTTTTATTAGCCTTGTCCTCTGCATAGCATCCAGGTCAGTTGTCCTTTCATTATGAGCCCTGATTCTGATCTCACTTACATGGCTGTAAATCAGGAGTACCTACATTTCAGTCAGTGGGGTTGCACCAGTGTAAACTGGATGTAAATAAGATCATAACCAGGTCCATTATCTTTGGTAAAACTTTGGATTTTAAGCTCTTTCTCTCATGTACCTTTTTTTATTTCCCTGTAAAGCCCATAGAACCCTATGGCATGAAATAAATGGCAAATAATTACGATATTTTGGGAGAAACCATCTCTGATATCTATTCACAAGACAATGCAGTTGAAGTTTACTCAGGATAATGTGGGAATGGCTGAAAACGTGGGGTGCAAACTATTTTAGGGGCTGATGAAGCAAACGTGATCATGTCCCACTCAGAGGGAAAGGCATATATATTTCAATATGTGTCTGCGAAGGAAGAATCAGAATAATACATTTGCTGAAGTAATTTGTCAGTATTTGGTATTCTGTTCCCCAGTCCCACCCATTAGTATGTAATGCTTGGCAAACATTTTGAAGACATAAAGGATTAAAGGATTATTATTATCACCATCGCTACCACCTCACACTACTCCCTTGGACTCAGGAGCTACAAACTGTGTCTTAATATTCAGGGACATACCTGCCATGATGTATTCCCACATGATCTTAACATAGTTGTCCCGGTCACTCCGGGCCTGTTCATGTATAAAACCCAGTGCATGGTTCATTTCGTGCTGAATTGCTCCTTTATTCATGCAGCCGTTTTTCATCAGGGCCACCTGCTGCATACCTTTGATGTTTCCAAAGTGAGACCAGCAGCTGAAAGGAACATGCAACAACAGAGATGCCGTATGCAACAAGCTATAGTCCTATAGCTGAAAAGCAATGTAATCAACCACCAATATAACTAAAAAGAGAAATTGTAGGTCTGGCAACTCGCTCTCTTATCTCAGGCTCCTGGAGTTTGTTACCAGCTGGGATTATTTAAATACAAAGCAAGCAAGAAAGAAAGAAAACGGAACAAGATGTTTGGAAATTATCCATGCTTCCCGTCACAATTAGGACAGATGGAACTGACCTCTCCCCAGGTACAATGCTTATGTAGTTGGTTTCTGTTGTGCGATTTATAAACTGGACACAAGTCAGTGTGGTGAACTCCTGCATGGCTTCAGCAATCCAAGTCCTCTCTGCCGTGGCTAGGAAGAAAAGGGGGAATAAATAATGATGGTATTTTGGTTATTATGTGGCATGTGACAAATGAGTCCACTCTACTAAATCCCTGCACCTAGCTGTTATTTTCCTATTACAGAAGTCAAATTGGACAAGCGTGCAGAGGGGTAAGGGATCGTCAAACTGATTAGACTTCCAAGGGTAGCAATAATAATTGCGCTTATCCCTTATGTATATTGCCTTGCATTATAAAAGCACTAGTGAGGCAATAAAAGGAAGGTAGATCAGTATTATTATCTCCATTAAACAAATGGAGAAATTAAAACAGAGGCCTGGTCTACACTGCCAGTGAAATTCGGCAGCAGTCGACGGGAGTTACACAAGCTACCCAGAGTAGTTGCATAACTCCCGTTGACTTCATAACTTCTGTTTAGCAGGCAGTCTCCACTGTGCTGTGCCAATGGGAAATGCATACTCATCGACACAGCGCTATGCTGTTTGGGGAGGTGGTTTTATTAAATCAATTTCCAGATCGACTGAGCGGGTCTTCACTTCTGCTCAATTGACCTGGATAAATCGATCTGATGGCAGCAGCATAGACATACCCAAAGAGATTTAAGGCCAAAATAGTCAGTCTTAGGTGTGTAAAGTTAGACAACTGACTCTATATTTAGGCACCTAAATAAAAGCAACTTGTTTATCACAGATACTGAACACCTGCAGCTCCCACTGAAGTCACATGAAGCAGCAGGTGTTCAGCGTTTCTGAAAATCAGAGAATTTTTATTCAGTACCTAAATATGACTTTAAATGCTTAATTATATTTAAAACTCTTGGTCTAGGTTGGCCACCTCAATTACAGCCCACTTTTCAAAATTTGTCCCTCAACAACTTTGTGCCTCAGTTTCCCCATCTTTAAAATTACAGTAAATCATTCTTTCCACTGACCCCAGCAAAAATATTAGGAAGAAATCTCTCCAGGGAAAACCTCAAAGAGCTTTCCTCTGTCTTTTCCTCTTCTGCGCCATTTCCCATTGAGAGGACAATCAGGCCTTATTGTTGGTGTGACTCTTTATGAGATCCTTCCATGAAAACTACTATGTGAGTACTAAATATTTACTAAAATAATAATTAATATAACAGTCACTGAAGTAACAGATTAGGTAAATTATTTGTTCCATAGCTGTTAAATGTCAGTAAATATAGACTAGTATGGATGAATCCTTTGGTATTTATGTAACTAAATACTTCCAGTTAACCATACCTTTAAATATCCCTTTCACTAAATTCTATACTGTTCTTGCCAAACTGTCCTAGGAACAGCTGATGGGAAGGCTAATAGCCATAAAGGCTCTCTTGGGTTAAAATCACTTTTGACTCATGATACAAAGATACAGTGAAATAATCCTCATAATTTGGTATTAAGATCCACGCTAATTTCACAGGGTGAATTTACAAGTGACTTACAAAACTCTGTAGAAACATTCACCGGGACGTAGACTAGCCCATCCCAGGACTTGGGCCAGAAACAGCTGCTGTCACAGTTTACGACACTGCGTTTTCTTCGCAAGACAATGTCACCCTCATGCAGAGTTGTATCACTCTCTGGGCAGATAAAGAAAAGAAAGAACATACCAGACGTGAGGGAGAGAGTGATTTTTCAAAAGCACAAATGGGAATGTGGCAACCAACTCCCAATAACTTTCAGTGGGTATTAGGCACCTAACTGTCCTTTGTGTCTTACAAAATATCCCAAGAGTGAGAGGTTATTTCTAAAAATCTGCAAAAGGAGTCATCAATGTATTTGTGTGGAATATAAATCATGATGCATTGGGATTGCTGAAGAAAATGAAGAAAATATCTTAATACATAGGCCACTGCACTCTTTTAATCAGTAACATTCTGTCCTGTGAATGACAGCTTATACATTTGTTAAAGGTGATTTGGGACCCTTCAGCATGGAAGGAGCTTTAGAAATGTAAGGCATTGCTCTCCTTCATTAGGACATGCAGAGTTTAAAGGAAAGTCATAACTGACATCCAGAAAGATTTGCTAAACTGTCCGATAGATACTACTGTCTCTAAGGGGATTAATGAGTTTGTGCCCCTAATTAGTCTCCAGGTTAACTTGTGAGGTATCACAAGACATCACACTGTACCCCCAGGTCTGACTTCCAAATCTCCAGTGCTATTCCTATCCCGTGTTTCTCATGGGCAGTAACCGTGGATTATTACACCAAACACGTGTAATTTTGCATATGCAGACAAAGAAATTACTTGATGTCACATAGGAAAGACGTGAAAGATAAAAGGGGACAGCACAAGTGAATGAGTTATCCCCAGGTATGGATAGTGGGTAAAGGAGGGTAGAGGAATAAAGGAGGTAAACACGATATATTAAACTCAGCCGTGGTATAGGCAGACACATCTGCCTCTGATGTTGAAGAGAGCTGAGCATCAAGACTGAATCTGGCCCACTATCAGGCAGTCAGGAGCGGGATTTTGCTCTCTTATACTGGTTTTATTTATTGGCAAAATAGCATTCCTTGTGATAATTATTCAGTAACTGCATGCAGTTGATGTGAGTACTAAACAGACAATAAGATTTGTTTTCTGGGGCCCACCATTAGGTACTAACACAGGATTGTTTTTGAAATGATAAAAAAATTTATGGCCAAATTTTTTAAGCCCGAGTCCCTAAATTTAAACTGAAATTATAGTAGTAGCCTAACCTGCAGAGGTCCTGAGCAACTCCAGCTCCCATTGACCTCAATGAGATCTGCAGGTGTGATTCATCATCTTGGAAAATCTCTGCCATCCCTTATATTTAGGTACCTATATGGAGTTAGAAGCTTAACTTTAGGCATCCAGGTCTCAAACTGTCAGTCTACGTGCCCTATTCTCCTTTCAGTTACAGCACTGTAAATTACTGATAGCTCTTTTGAAGTTTATTGAGTTATGCTAGTATAAAACTTGGGTAACATTGAAAAATCAGGCCTGAAGTACTTAAGTTTATGGAATAAAAAAAGATAACCTTAGCCCTAAGAACTCAGATTAAACTCTAGAGCAGTTAAAAATCAAACTCACCTGTGTCATTATTTCTTGTGGATACCTGCAAAAGGAAAAGATATCTTTTAGTATTTACACATGTCATCAGAAGAAAACTTTGATCAGGTAGAATCACAACAGACTGTGCTACACTGAAAGATGATAGCTTGTTTTCAGATAGACAGGTTAATCAGCAGAGATGAAAAGTCTAAACTGCTATGGCAGCATGAACACACCTGGACAGGTTTACTTAGTGCAAAGCTAAAGAGAAATGCTAAAAGGGATGTCAATGGAATAAGGTTCATCCTCAAATTTCTGAGCAAGTCCTCTCTGTACTGCAGCTCTGTTCCCAAAGCCCCAGCTAGTTTACTCGAAAGATGTTTGTATAAGAAAGCTGCTGCTTTTAATAAATATAGCAAAATTAGATAACATGATGTATTTTCACAGAATAAACAAGCTGCAGGAATTCACAGAGTTGCCAGATTGTCATTTCATATGTATTTATCTTTAGAAAACAGAGGAACTGGAGCAATGAGAAAGAAAATAAAGTAATCTTTAGATGACTCATACTTAACTTTGTGAGGATCCCATGAGCTGCTGCAGCATTCTCTCACCACCAGTGCAGGGTCTGGGGATCTGAGTGGCGAAGGGCAGGGAGTGCGTGGGCTTACCTTACGGGACATGGACATTGCTCCCTCCCCATGCAAACACAATTGGAGCCATGCTGTCAGGGAGTTGGGACAGAACCACAGGGGGTCCAGAGCCTCTCCACAAATAGCCCAATACTCCAGATCTTCTAGTTTTGTGGGCCAGATCCCTGGCTTCTTCTGCACTAGAGCAAACTCCAACTCTGACTGCCCTTCAGAGAAGAATTCAGAGGGAGCACTGTGAGGAGAACCTCATATTGTTTCCCATCCTCTTGGCAGGTTATTTTCAAGTAGGGGAATGAGCTGGTCCTGCCAGGCAAACTCCCCTTGAAGTGAGAACAAATCTAGATACTTTTCTATTTGTGTATTTGGAATAGCTTCTTTACATTGTGCTTTTAAACTTACTAAAATATCATTAACCCTATTCTCATATTTCTGTGGGGTTTCAAGTTACCTATGTTGTGGCATTTTCCATACAGCACATCATAAAACACTGAGGGGCCAACACAAAGAAACCAGAGCTGTAGACAGCTACCTGTATGAAGGTGCTCCTCAGTTTGCTCCATGGGTAGTTGGTGAGCCTCCCAAGAGGCTATAAAGCCCAGAACCACACTCCATGCTATCTGCGGCAGATCAAACTCAGAAGTGATGAAGAGGGAGCCAGAGTTGCAGGATCACATTTCCGCAGCCGCACAGCACAAAATGACTAGGGGAGCCAGCAGCAAAAGTTATTAGATGACAAAAACATGGGAAACAAAAGACTAGACCACCATGTAGCATGTGGATATGGGTCACTCATCTGGGTGTGCGTCAAGGAAGGCTGGAGGGGGCCTTTGAAGTTCTGCCATGGAATTTTCAACAGTCATTCTGTGGAATGCAATTCATAGCCCTTTATTGACTCTAGTTGCAGACCATGCGTCAGACTCATCACTGAAGTCAAGGGAGTTACATCATGAATTAATTGGCAGCTAAAAAGAATCCGATACATCTTCAGGCTAATCAGTGACCCAAAGTCTCGTGTCACCTGCTAGTCTAATGCAGCATGGAGAAGCATCTCTCAGAAGTGAATTTCTTTCTGGTACCATCCGTCTGTTTGTAGCAATTTGCTTTAATATTCAGGTATAATCATTTTAAGGGTTGGCTTTCAGTACATGCCCAAGCAGTGTGACTGCACCACTGTAGTTTACATTCTCTTTCCCTCCTTCCGTCTCTTTTCTCTTCTCTCCGTTGCTCCCTGACTCTTTTATTAGCCACAGTGTCCTCGATCTGACATGACTATTATCATTGCCTCTGCCTAGTCACTCTGTGATCTCAACATGTTTCTGTATTATCTAAAATATTGGAATTTTATTTGTCCATATGAAACTGGAATCAGTTTAATTCCTTTCCTATTTAGACCTGTTCTTCTGTGAGCAGGGGCCTGTCAGACCTAACATAAATTATTCACTCTGGAAGGGAAAGCCAGAGCCTACACCTGTTCACAGCCCTGAGAGAAATGGCTAGGCTCTTAAGTTTTATCTACACAAAGGGTTCCTACACAGACAGGTTTCTGAGACAGACCCAATGGAGGCTCACCACTCTCCTCAGCCTCTCCATCATCCACCTTGAGGCTTGGGCTTGTTATTGCAGGGAACCAACACAGTTGTAGCTCAGCTAGAAGCTCTCCCAGAGGGGTTAGTTATGCCAGGAATTTGGAGTATAAATTCCTGCAATAAACATTAGCGAAGTTTCCCAGCTTAACATCACAAAAAACCAACTACAGGAGAAGTGTCACCAAGCAACTCATGCGAAACTCCAACAAAATTAATCACAGAGTTTTATTATTTCCTCCTTCTCACCATCATGTCAGATCTCAATGTCCTTATTACTCCAGGTCAGACAAGAAGAAGGCAGGCACAGTCAATGCCATCCTGGAATGAGTGTGTTACAGTTCCCACTGGCTTCTGCGCAAACTGGGCATGCACATTTCACCCTCCAGTTTACCAGATTAATGATTCTTAGATCACATAAGGCGTAAATCATTTGTGAAATGACCACAAAAACACTTTGTCAAATGTCTGGTTCAACTGTCCCTGAAATTCCTGGTGACAGCTAGATAATGCGAACTTAGTGCTGGATGCAGAGTTAAACCAAATAAATTGTCCTGTGGATCTACACCCCATAGTGAACTTTACACAGACATTGCTTCCTCGGCAGCTAGCCGATGGTATGGTAGAGGAACAATGACTAGGTGTTGTGTATCTGTAGGGAGATAAATGTACATTGGTTTCAGACCCCAACTTGTTAAAGTGACTTCATTAATACAATTATAAATCCACTGATGGTTAAAAAGGGGCTGTGTGAAAGCCAATGATCTCGGTGCTCGTGGTTTTAGTGAGTGTTTCTGGTATGCTCAGCCTGGTGGTTCAGGAACACTTGGGTTTTGTTCTGAGTTTGAGTTCATATGGCCTCTTGAACTGAACATGAAATTCAGAGAGAAACCACAGACCACAGCAGATTCCACAGGCTGCATCAGAAAACCTATGAAACTCCCCCACAGTCTCCTCAACACATCCTGTTCTCCTTTCTTACCTTCAACTATCTTGTCCTGCAAATGGTCCCCACATCTGTCTCTCCAGGACAGACAGACTGAAGACAGGACAGGACAGGACAGACTGCTGGCAGGCCCGTGCTACTTAATTCTACTCTGTAGCATGTTCTGGAGGAGAAAGCAACTCCTCACCCCATCTGTAACACTGAGACCAGGAAATTCTTCCGCAGCTACTTCTCTACTACCTTTCCTTAAACTCTGGGCTAAGCATCACTCCAGAGTCCATGGGGATAGAGGAAAATCCCCAGTGGGCAGTCCTCAGTTCTTAGCAAAGGCCGCAGGAGGGATTTTGGTGATGTGGACCCATTGGTTGCCTTTTCTTTCCAAGGTGGCAATAAAGGTGGTGGGCTAACTGGCTGCCCATGGAATTCCAGAATGTGAGGCCATGGGGTTTCTGCATGGCAGATGCCTGGAGGTAATTGGGTGCCTGAGGCTGGTTGGAGGAGATTGCAGGGAGGAAGTTCCTGCCCCAAGCCAGCTGGATTCAGAAGATACCCCAGGTCAGGTGAAACTCACCTGCCTTTATTTTTCTGCCCTAACTGGAAATTTCCAAAAATTCATTGCCTTTCACTTTGCCCATAGGAATGTTCTTCACAGAAGATTCAGGGAAGCAATTTTTCCCTTGTTTGAAGTAATGTGCACATCTCTAGGTTAAAGGGGGGTTTATTATTATTTAATAGCCTGATGCAAACATTTAATACTTTGTTACTGGTGGAGTTTTTTGTGACTGGCTGCACATGGAGAATTTCTCAATGCCTGCCTTGGTGGTTTCTATTCACTGGCCTTCAGGGGATGGGACAGATGGAATTAATCAGTCTTTACTTCCTCTGATTCTATCAGGCCACAATATTCAGGTTCCAAACCAAAGGTTCAAACTCCAAATGCCATAATTTTTCTTAGTTGTATTTACATATATATTCATGCACATCACAGCTGAAAACATGATCTGCTACTGCACTCTAGTGGCTCACCATGTGATCTGTTACTGAGGTTGTTTGAAGGAAAATGCAAGGGACCCCCACCAATGCGAGGGTCCATGTTTACCACCCATGATCCAGCCCTGCATGGTGTAGAGAAGTATCTGCTTCATGCAGAAAAAATTGTACATCAAGAACAGTTTGAGCTCCATAGGGAATCAGGATCTATGCATCTGATGAAGTGGGTTTCTGCCCACAAAATCTTATGCCGAAATAAATGTGTTAGTCTTTAAGGTGCCACAGGACTCTTGCTGTTTTGCTAAAAACAGACTAACATGGCTACCCCACTGAAAGGATCTGTTCTGTAATGTCTGTGTCTAAGATCCACTACAGACTCCTGCTTCATCCTGTTTCACCAGAAAGTTTGAGCCACACAACCTTCTAATTCCCTTCACAAGCACGCCTACCTAGTAGACCCATCCCTTATTCTGCTTTGTCCAAACCCCCTCTACTCCCAAGAGGACAGACTCCTTCCAGCGGATATAAGACTTTGTGGCAGAGAAAGAAAGCCACAATTTGAATTTTGAGCCTTTCAGCTACTGCGGATGTGGGCAGATTTATTTGAACAGGAGCAGTATGTGGGAGGCTCAGACCGTGGAGTGGAGAGAGTTCTTCAGGGCTCCACCTGCAGCGTAGCAGAGGGTGATTTTTTTTGGGAAGTGGTCTAGGAGCGCATCAGGGGAAAGTAAGTGGATCATGAAACTGTGACTGATTCTTTCTAAACAGATGGAAGGGAGCAGTGCTGGCAAATAGCTTACTGCAGCCTTAGCGGCTGCACTATGTTACCCTATGCCTCGGGGAGCAGCGTGAGGGACCATGCCATTCCACAAGCCCATAGTACTCTGTGAAGTACAGCCCAGTGTGGGCAAACCATCCAGGATCTGACTCTTAGTACCAAGAAGAGTAAGAAGGATAAATAAGTTGTGGTAAAATTCACTTTTACTCAGCCAGTCAAGAGCTGTATGACCTTCCATCTGAAGTTTAGGGGTCTGCATCCACCCCTGTTTCCATTAAGGCCATGGGAGTTTTGCCATTGACTCCAATTTGAGCAGGATCAGACCTCTGGGTATGAGGTTTTCAGCCAGCTTGTTGAGATTTGACTCATCAGAAAGTGACTAAGAAGGAAACATGGAGTCTGGGCTTTGAGAACAGACAGTAGAACATGTAACAGAAACGGGCCATGCCACTTCCTCCAATGGGACCAAACGTTTCTGAGGTTCAAACTTGATTCTGTTTCCGTTTTTCTTTAAGGCAGGCCGAGTGTATGCAGCTCCTGTCCTGATGGGTAGCCCTACTGCCATGTCAGAAACGAACACTATCCTCTCCCCACCCCGGCAACATTAACTGCAGAGGAGTTTGTGGGAATGAAAGGCAGGAGAGCATGACATTACTGTGATCAGAGTAACTGCAGAGGTGTGGGGAGACTGGAGGACACGAGGAGAGAGGGTGGGAGGCTGGAGCAGAAAGAGGGACAGACTTGGAGTCACAAGATTTAAAGGGTGAAATCTGTTCCCAATTGCAGCATTGACTTTAATGGGGACAAGATTCCACCTAAAGTGCATAGTTAAACTGCTGCAAACCTCTTGTAAATTTGCAGTTATCTAAGATTGCCATAACTGTGGTTTTGAGATCACCAGAAATTGCCAGGTCTGCAAAACTTCCCTGTAGTTCCACTTGTCAGGAGTTTCTATCAATCTTTCTTGCTACTGGAAGAGGCCAGTGCATCCTCTGGAAGACCAGCAGCACAGTCTGACTATCACTGGTTTGGAAGGACTTGTGTGCCATCCTTTGAATCTCAAGCTCAGGTAATCAAATTGCTATAGAAATTTGTGAGGGTGGGGAAGGGGGAAGTTTCTGAAGAGTGCAAATAAATAAATAAATAATCCCAGAAAGTCACTAGCTGCAGAGAATTCTCAGACTTTACAACCGTACATGTATTGACCTGGCTAGGTGTGTGGCCAGGACTCAAAGAAATACAGGGGTCGGTCTAGATTAATAGTCCACTGTGGGAAAGAGAATTCAATCCTCGTAAAGGGATTTGTATTCTCCAGATCACAAGAGGGGTGGTGTGGGTTCCTCCCAGCCGTTCTGTACAGGAAAGATATACGGACACAAGCACATGCAGTTCCAAGGGGTTAAGCAACAATTATGAAAGCGCATTTTAATCCCAACCAATGACATACGCCCTGCGTAGGTCTGATTATGGAAAGAGCTGAGAGAGAGGAGGATTATGAATATTACTATCTAAGGTCTCATATTTTGCTGTGGTATTGCTAAATGTTGGTGATCAATGTACAAAGAGAATACTCGTTCGCAGGCCACCCCAGACCATGTGTTGGATGGAAAGCTGGATGGCTCGCAGAGACGTGGTTAGACTGACAGTATCAAACGGGCAACACAATTAAATAAATATCCCTTCAGCAATTCTCACATGGCTCTTGAGCTGTGCCCCCCAGTGTGCCCCTCCTGTGCAGAACCACACAGGATATGTCAACACTGCCACTGGGACAGCTAGTGTAGGCAACTCCAAGCTAGCTTTGATTGAGCTAGCTTGCTAAAAATACCAGTGCAGCTGCAGCAGCGTGGGCTTACTGCCTGAGTACATACCTAGGGTCCCAGGTGGGACTGTGTGTAGGCAGCTAGCTCATGCTACCTTGGCTACAATGCTACTTTTAGTGAGCAAACTCCAGTATGTCTACTCGAGCTGCAGTGACACTCCCTGATTGCTGTGTAGACATACTCAGTCAGCGTTACTCCTGGCAGGTAAACTGCCATCTCTTTAACTATTCTGACTTCTAACTGAGAGCCGGGGGGCTCTCTGCTGCTGGCAATGCAGGTGTAGGACTCTTAAACCCACCATTAGAATTAACTAACAGCAGGCTAGTGAAATGACACAGGCTGTCAGTACTAATACTTCTGAGGATAAGCTGATCAGCAGCCGAGATCAGGAAGAAATGCATCCCCATGGTACAAAGCACTGCACAGTTAGATGAACCGGGGAGCTTTCAGACCTTCCTCTGAAGCACAAAGCGCTGGCCTCTACAGGCACTACATACTACCAGACTAAACAGATCATTGGTTTGGCTCAGTGTGGCATAATCTTTGTTTCAATTATTTATTTATATTTAAAATAATGTTCCTACTAATAAAAGAAAGCATCTCCCAGGCTCTAGGTGCCCTAACATCAGTAATAGCATAATAAAATCCCAGCAGGATTCAGAAGTCATTGCAATGGGAATTCCTTTCCACCCCCTCCTCATTATGGAAAGCACAACTTCAGCCTTCTCCCAAAATCTTATCTAATAGTGGCTTTTGTAGCGTGTCCTGGAGAGCACCAAATTCGGGCTATTTGGACCAAGTGGGAAAACATGTTCCAGAGTCTTGGGGTGCTCACAGAGAACTCTCCCTTTTTTTCTCATGAGGGAGAGCCAGCTCAGGCGCCCCTCCTGACCCCAGTTGTGACAGTCTGGCACAGGAAAAGAGATGATCCCTTACGTAGGCTGGTCCCAGACAATATAGGGCTTTACAATTCATAATCAACACCTTAAACTCTACCCAGAGACCGATGGGTGAGTAGTCAATGCAGGGCCTGGAGCACAACTTTCATGTAACCCCAGAGAGATGCCCTGCTCAATAAGTGAGCCACTGTGGCCTGTACCAGCTGGATGTTAGATGGGTTGTGTTAGCTAGAGCTGGCTAGAAAGAAAAGTTGAAAGAAAACCTGACATAGTATAGATCCCAGTACTCTATTACAAACGTATATCATTACATATCCCAGAAATGGGCATTCACACAAGTGCAAATACTACAACAGGCAACTATATCAATGGCAGAATCCAGTTTGAGATAAATCACTTTTCAGAATCTGACTTCATCATCGTGATGTGTGGGTTGGAGGAGGCCTTTCAGGAGGAACTGCAGAAATAAAGGGAATAGGTATCATTTCTATTTGTACGCGGGGATGACATAGGAAATATAGTCCTTTCTGCTAAAAATGACATTCATAATTAACAAGCT
Source organism: Mesoclemmys tuberculata (assembly GCA_007922155.1). Lineage (NCBI taxonomy): Eukaryota > Metazoa > Chordata > Testudines > Chelidae > Mesoclemmys > Mesoclemmys tuberculata. The sequence continues at coordinate 40,429,000 of ML675613.1, forward strand.
AGTAATAGTACCTAACACTTCCATAATGTCATTCATCTGCAAACATCAAAGTGCTTTACAAATGTGGATCTTTATGAGTAGCCTCATTTGACAGGTGAAGCAATTTAGGCACAGACTCACAGAACGTCAACGTCAGAGCTGCAATTAGAATCCAGGTCTCCTCAGTCCCACTGTCCTGCTCTAACCACTACACTCTACTGCTAAGTATTAATACTAATTTTGCCTGGAGCTTTGTAGTTTCAAACATTATCTTACTGAACCTCACGACCCTCCTGTGTGCTAGGCAGGTATTATTCCTATTTTTGCAGATAGAGAAACAGACACGGAGGTTAAGGTCAAAGACCAACATTTTCAAACTTGGCCATCAGAAATAAGGCACCTAGAGTCCTATTCAGGCATTGAAATAACTGGCCTGATTTCCAGTAATTTCCTAAATTACCTCCTGCTCCCACTGAAGTTAAGGGAAGCCTAATTTTAGGATCACAGCTTTGAAAGCGTTGCCTGAAGTCACATAGTGAGTCAGCTGCCGATTTGAGGTTAGAATTTAGGGGCTGCTGGCCCCTAGCCCCATGGTCGGTTTACTAGATTATTCTGTGTTCCTTACTGCCTTCATACTTACTGAATGAATATTCAGACTGGAACCCAGGGTACTCCAGAAAGTAGTTGCTGTGGAAATGGACGAGCACTGAGTTCCCAGAGGAGATGAAGCTTGGCACTCGGTCATTTGCACAGTATTTACCCTCAGAACGGGATGCGGTTGTGCCTCCATTGTAAATAACTAGGTAGTCATGTTGGCATTGAAAAGAATTCTCCAGAAAGAAGGACAATATATTCAGTGATATCTGTCAGTGGGAAATAAGCAAAGCAAATATCTCCATTATGTTCTCAGTGGATCTTTTCTGTAAATCACACAGTCATTAATGACAGCCTGTTGAGATATTGTGGGATGGGTTAGGGTGCCAGACAACATTATGTTAATAATAAGCCAAGTTCTTTGCTGGATTACGCTGGTGATTTATCCAGTAACAAGCTGTTTATGCAGGGCCTTTAGCATTTGTACAGGGCCAAGCACAATGAGGGCACCACTGGAAATAACAACATTTAGCAAGTCCCTTTCATCCCAAAGGATCCCAAACTACACAAAGGGACCTCTTACACTCATCACTGATGGTGCACCACCGCAGCTGCTTTCCACTGCACAACAGCTCCATATGTGAATTTGTAACAGGAAAGGAGAGTGAATCCATATCCAGTGCGGGAAGTTATTTAGGTGAAGAGAATGTAATTACTCAAGTTGAAATATGGACAGGTCACCAATGCTAACCTTATGTGCACTGGCTAATCCTGTGGAGTTTTAACTTTACAGGACTGGCCAATTTCTAAGGGGTTTGATGGCCGCTAGAGAGCCCGGTGGTAGGTTGGAGCACTGGGGCACCAGAGAAGTTTGAGAAGGTTCAATCAGCAGCTGCGAGGAGGGATGAAAGAGCAGAGAGAAGGAGAGATCTGGGAGCTGGTTTAACATGGCGGTCACCCCTTGGCTTGGAGCTCGCAAAAGACGTATGCTTGTTTTCAAGATTCTAAGGCCTAACAGCCCAACTCATACAAAAAGTGCCATGGATCTTTAGTAACCACAGCGGGTCTGGACCTCAATGTTAAATCTCATCTGAATGCTAGCATCCCTACCCACAAAGCACCACAAACACCTTGCTGTGGCAGCAGGTCAGTTCTGATGCAGAGGAGAGAAAGCTACATACTGAATCACTTGATGGGCTCACAGTGCAAGGTGGTTAGTCTGCATGTTAATGTATCCCCTTTGGAGACTGCAGAGAGACAAAGATATATTCATCTGCATTAATTTGGCTTACTATCTGGAAAATTCCAGCAATGTGGCACTATATTTTGGTGAAATTACCATTAATTCAAGTCACTTTCCCTGATGTGTCCTAGAAACGCAAAAATGTTAGTTTGGTTTGGATTACTTTAAAAAGTGGATGATGTTTAAACAGATCAAGAAAATTCAAAACTTCCTCCACTTGTTGCACTGTGAGGGAAGTGATAATCCCCTACCTGCATATTAGGTGCAGTTCCCCACAGTCTCATTAATTGCAAGTTCAAGAATGTTCTCTCTCAGTTCTGTACCCACTGAAAGTAACCCTCTTCCCCAGATATTTTGAATCCAGACATCTTACAGTAAAATATTAACTTAAATCAGCTGGAGAAACTATCTAGAGAATTCCACCTGTGTACCAGCCAGTGTACGAGAAAAGGGGGCATGTCAGGGGTGGGGAGAGAAGAGGAAGGTACATGGCAGAACTAGGGTCTGCTATGCCTCATTCTCTACTGATGGAAGGTTTTCTGCAAGCAGCATAGCGTAAAGGGGGTCCTTTTGAAGCTTTAACTTGTGTCTGGGTTGGGCAGAGAAGAACCAAGTGGCAGCCCCGAGGTTCTCAGTGGGTACAGTGCAGAAAAGTATGCCCCTCCAATTTGATCATTTTATATTCCAAACAGCTGTTGGATATTCCACAGTGACCAGAATCCATTTGATTTGCCATTGCTTGCATCTCCAGGGCAACCCTACAGCAGGTAACCTCAGTTCACCTTGGATCCTTCTGAAGCTACCATTATCCAGGCACAGTCTGTTAGTGGAGGATAGTGAGCAGGATATAGTGGAGACTCAAATTTCCCAGTCATAGCAGTAAAAGTCTTGCCACATTGCACTGAGAACAGAAAAGGGATTAAGTGTACATGTAGACCCCCTTATGCACAAACACACAAAAGAAATTCACACACAGAGATGTCCACAAAGATTCTCATAAGAACATAAACATATGCACACATTGACATGGATTGTGCCTTACAAGGAGGCCTTTTATGCTACTCTAGCAGCATGGGGGGTGGGGTTTGAGCAGCCTGTGCAACATACACCTATTTTAGGGGGGTTTCCAACCATTGTAATGGCTATACATTGCAACAGCATCTCTTGAATGTTTTTTATTTCATTTGTTTTGTGTTTGATTTAAAATAATCATAGAATCATAGATTATAGGATTGGAAGAGGTCTCAGGAGGTCATCTCATCCAACCCCGTGCTCAAAGCAGGACCAACCCCAACCATCCACAGCTCTGAGGCACAAATGAAAGTTGTCAGACACAATCTCAGGTCTTACTGGGAGAGATTCTGGAGACTTACCAGAACTGTAAGAAGCCTTAAAGTTGAGCATTGTTGTGCCATCGCTGACTAACTCCACAAGCATCATGTTTCCAGAAGACACTACTGAGGGGAGCTGCTTTGGTCGACACAATTTGTTTAGAAAGACAGTGTCTCTCCTGCTGCCTCCATCGTAAACAAGAATATGGTTGGACGTACAGTCTGAGGAGGACTGGATAGATATGGAATGAAACTGCAGGAAAATCTGGAGAAAAGATTTTGGAAGGATTTACCAACATAACTCCGACTCTTCCATCAGTTCACTCCTAGCAGCTGGGTTGATTTTATTATGAATTCAATTGCTCAAGCAAAAATATCTCATCTCAAACATTTATCTAATACGTTCAATTGTCATTTACAAGAGCACCTGGAAACCGATTGCACCCTTAGTCCTCAATAGTCGGTAAAGGGCATTTCATTCCATAACCACTTCTTACTTTATTTGCTGGAATACAAATCAGCCATACGGAGTTGGTATTATTTGAGTATGATGATTGGTAGATGGTAGAGGAAAAAGTTCCAGTAAAATTAGAGAGCAAAGTGCTACGGACCCCTGGGGGGGAGAAAGAAAAGGTCTTAATGATACTGGGTGCACAGAAAAAGCACTAATAGAATTGAGTGCTCAGTCTGTTAACTTCCAGACAGAGTGATATGTCTGATATGGAAACACATGTAAGGGAGGACAATTCAGTTTGGCTTCTTACAAAGGGTTAAAATCCAGAAGGGAATACCTTCTCCTGATTATCTATAACCACTAGGTGGCAGATTCACTGAACATGGCTCAGGGTGGTAGAAATGACATCTCTGTATGCTAGCCTGGTCCCCCTATTCCACTGGGAGGATTCATCATGAGGAATGGTGGCCAATACTGAAGTTGCAACACTTTATCAGGGTTTTCCTCTTCAGGAGGACAGCTTGAGTTGATATCTGAGGCTACAGAAAGGCCCCATTGAGAGAGGCTACTGAATTAGCACATCCTCTAGCCAACCTGGCTGTACCACATTCTTAGCCTGGGCCAATCGCCAGCTGCTGTCTGCTGTTGCAGCCTCCTTCCAGACATCTTTTGGTTGGCAACATCTTTATCCATACAAGCTGTTCTGGGCCCTAGGCTGGATCTGCCCCTATATATACTTTCCAGGGTGAAGCGCACAACTGGACGTGGGACCAACACAAGGGCAGAGATGCATCAGCTAAACCTCCCATAAGACCTAGGTATAGAAGTTTATGCACCTGCACTGAGGTGAATTTCACCTGTACCAGCTATCCTCTATATGCTTAAATTAAACCATGTTGAAAAGGGGCCTTTGATTTTTCCTTTGTTTGTCTGGTGATTCCAGAGGATCTTTCTTTCCATCTTGCTCCTCCTGGAACTTTTTCCAAAGAGGAACTAACTCCTGTCATTCCAGAAATGCCATCCATGGTAACAAATGGCTTTACAAATGTGAGTTACTGCACAGCTATGTGTGAATGTCTGATCTCCACACAGGAACTCCCTAGCTGATTTTCAGAAACAATTATGACAAGAGGTTACATTTTTTTTTAATGCCGCTCTATTTTCTGGGTTTCATATTTCAATCATTTTTATCAAAGATTGCAATCATCTTCTAGAGCAGTACATGCCAATCGATCTACAGATCTGCACCATGAACGCATTGGCTTAGAGCCTGCTGTGTACTGATCGTATTGCTTCATTCAGAAACTGTACAAATTATATTTATTTTAAAGCATGAGACCATAGTACAAGAGCAATTAAAAGAAATAAGGAAGAATATTGGGCACACCTACCACATTCATATAACTTATTGATTTTAGCCACATCTAGGTTACTCAGTCCATGCCTCTGTCCAATGGGCACTGTGCTATCAGGGAATGGTATAATGGTTGCCTTTCCAGATGTATTGGAGAAAGCCAATCTGTAGAGATATGAGGAATAACACCCAAGAGGTTCACTGAGTTGTTTCATGGTTTTATTTTCAGAACTCTGCAGAGTTATTTAATTTGGACTGTTGTTGAATGCAATATTCTGAAAAATATATCTTTAAATTAAACACTGCCTTTTTATATATACAGTTCAGATGCTACTAACCAATCAGTGTTTGATAATGCAACATAAACCTAACCTCACTCTCTTACCTGTTATAGTGCATCACGGAAGAATAGTCATAGTTGAGGCCCAGGTTATTAGCTCTCGTTGGCTTAAAGTGATTAAAATCACCTGTCAGTTACAATATATCAAGTTTTAAAAGGTGAATCATAGTCCAGTAACAATCTAAACAAGCATGGCAACAATTTCTACTTCTCCTTTGAATTAACATAGCATCCATCATAAACTGCTCTGCAGTTAGAGTCACATATGGAAGTGAGAAGGTAATATGCGTTAGATCTATGGTTACAGTCATCTTCATTTGTGAATCTGGCAATGTAAGTGCAACCCCTTGGTCAGTGTATGTTTTGCATCCACCTCTGCACCCATATTGCCTGTGGATTGGGCACAGATGGGGATGTATAACACACTCAGACCTTTGGGTTACATACACTCTGTCTGCATGTTCACATTGAATGAGGAAGCATGGCTTTGAGGTTAAGGCACTGGTCTGGGACTTGGAAGACAGGGGAGCAATTCCTAGTTCTGCCACAGACTTCCTGTTTGCCATTTAGATACCCCGTGCTTCAGTTCCTCATCTGTAAAATGGGAATAATAACACTTCACTACTTCACAGGGGTGTTGTGAGGCTAATAATATTTCCTTGTCTCTCATGGTGTTAATGATGGGATGATACTATGGTGATGGTCATCAAATAAATAGATAGAATAAAGAATGCCAAGAAATTACAGTGCAGTCCTTCTATTTTCACAGAATTGAAGAGCTAGTTAAATCCATATTCAAATGAATATCAGGATGAGACACTTACAAGCTGCTTTTTCTTTCTGCACCTTTTTCTGGGCATTTAATAAGGAGGCCAGCTCTACATTCATGCACAATCAGACCCTGAGAATGGGGAATTTACTATGAGGAAAAGTTACAAGTTCAGAACGTAATACTGTAAGCCTCAGAACAGTTGAGTTAATACCATTTCTCTCTCTCTCGGTCAAATGAGTTCAAGTATATAATATGGTACGTACCTGGACTAATGTACTGCCAGGCAATCACTACATATTTGTCCCTGTCATCCCTGTTCTGTTCATGCAGCATCCCCAGTGCATGGTTTAATTCATGCTGAATGATTCCTTTTCTCATGCAACCCCATTTATGCACCGAAACCACCTGGGAGCCCCCAACCTTTCCGAAGTAAGACCAGCAGCTAGAGAATGAGAGAATATCATACAGAATTCACCGACAAAACCCAACGGTTGGTGTTAGCCCTAATTCCAATCCACAGCTGATGGTTAAGGGGCTGCTGCAGAACAAATCTCCTGTACTGGCTAGCAAAATCTTTCTGTTCCTGTGTTTCTGTTCTGTTTTGTTTTTGTTTTGAATTCTTGCCCAATGACTGGACTTTTCAACCAACTTTAGTGTGCACTTTAGTGTTGGGGAGGAGACATGTAAGGAATAGCAGGAGGTGCCGCAGGTCAAGATATATGGTCTATGGGAAAAGCTGTTGCGGAAAGGCAGGACTGACTAGCAAGGGGGCAGCAGATCAGGATTGAGGTGCATCAGCAATGTCAAGAGGGTCTGATTGCTTACTGCCAGATCTGGATCAAGCCAATGATTAATCCCTCATCTCTAGGAGTACTAATTTTACTCACAGTGAGTTTAATCAATCAATGAGTGACAGACTCAGTGTACTGCAACCTACCCATCCTTAGGAGAAATATCTATATAGTCAGTTTCCGTTGTGTGGTCTACAAAGTGAATACAAGTCAAGGCTTCATACTCTTGAATGGCTGCAACAATCAGAGCTTTCTCCTCAGGTGCTGGGGAGGAATAGATATAGTGCGTAGTTAATATAAAACGGAGTCATTAGCACACCTTGCGCGTGTGTGTAAGACAGATGCTTTAGGGCAGCAATAGCCAAGTTCTGTGGCACTAAAAACTTGACAGAAGCCATAGGGCTGCCCCTAATTAACAATATATTTTAATATAAATGAACAAACATTGTAGCTGCAGTGGTGAAATAGGGGCCTGATCCTGAAAGTGCTCTGCATACAAGGCTCCCATTGACTTCAATGGGACTCCACACGCACAGCATTGGCAACACCCCAAAGGCCTATCTGCCTTATCTCCAACTGACCTGTTCCTCACTCGGCTTCTATTGGTTAATTGCAAGTAAAAGAAACTAGGCACCAATCAGCTAGCTCGGCACAAAGATCCAGCAGTGATATAGTCACAGTAGTTCACATGTCCATGTGGGAGGTCATAGGAAAGGACTGGAAAACTTTCTTCTCCTTGTGATCATTTGGGACAGGGGAAAGGAATTGCTGAAATCCATCTCTAGCACGCAAGGTGGGGAAAGCCCTCAAATGAAGGAAGAATGAAAACAGCTGGTGGGAAAGTTGTGTCCCATCGTTGACCTTCTGGCCACCAGCAAGGTAAAAACCTTAGGAGGGTAGCAGCAGGGCAGTTGTGTGTAATGTAATGCCCACACAACTTACTGCATAAATTGTCTCAAGAGGACAGCTTCAGGGACCAAATGCTACAGGTGGCAGCAGCAGTGATGAGGGCTCTGGGAGTGATCTACAGAAAACGTACGTTTGTGGAAAGGAGTCGGGATGAAGGAGAAAATTTGCCCACTACACACACCACTGTAACATCTGGCAAAGGGGAAGATACTGTGAGAAAGTCTTCCACAGAAGCTCCTACAAACATTTGCTGGATGCATACTGGAAGATAGGATTGGCTAGAAAGTCTGGTTGATCCATGCCCTATTAAAGCTTAATTCACCTCTGGATGGGTTGAAGGGCATCTATTGGCTCTCTCTTCTACTCTGTGCCTACAAGCTCTGGCCTGGCAGCTGGAAAGCAGAGGACTTTCACCTCCCTATCTCTCCTCTTTTCCCCTCCTTCTTCCCCCTCCCTTTTCATACTTGACTGTTGGAAGGTGTCACGAATGGGTCACAGAAGCGAGAGATTTTTGTCTTTTTTCTTCTTTCTCCTCTGTGTGTGTGTTTTGCCAATGAGGCAGCGGGACGGGGAGGAAGTATTCCACTGACTCCCTATCCTATGGGAAGGTAAGGGGAAGAAGTGTCTCCTCTTCCTTTTTCAGTCCAGCTTCTCCACAGCTATTTGACAGGGCCAGCAGAACACTAATTAGTGCAACACTTAATGCAGCCGCCTCACTGTGCTGAACGTTCCATGCTGAAATAGAAGTCCCAGGGTCTCAATAGCTCTCCCTGGGCAGCAAAAGCTTGACTCTCCCTTGGCTACTCCTCACCCACGTTAGCAATGTCAGAACGAAATCTTACTGTAGGAAGAAGAGATGACAAAGGGGATAACGACGAGTCCATTAGATGACTTGGGCCAAAAGCACCAGTTAAATGGACAGATCATGGCACTGCGCTGTCTTTTTGGGGTAATGCCACCTTCATATAAACGGGTCTTGCTGCCTGTGTAGATGAAAAAAAAAACTGTTACTGTCAGTTAAAAAATATTTAAAAGACAGAACCATGTGCATCCTTCTAGTCATATGGTGACTGAAATTACACCAAAGGCCTTGCTTTGCCAATGTGAAAACAGATCACCAGTGATTCTGAATGTCACCAGGGCCTACTAACAGCGCTTCAGACTTGCAGTCTTTATAGTTTGGGTGTATTTTCATAGGATTAGAAGTAGGAACAGGCCAGAACCTATAACCCAATTTGGAACACCTCTGAAGTTTGGGAAGTCCATGTCTAAATTCAGGCATGCATCTAGCTTCATATGGGTCAGGCTGATCTCTAATTATAAGGATTATAAGGTTAAATAAAAAATTACAATGGCTTCAGGATTTATAACTAGCAGCATTTGAGATGCAGTAACTTTGAATGACACCAGAAATTCAGGCCAAAACCACTTACTTTCATCTCTGCATCAATGCCATGTGTTTTGCCTCACTTAACGGCTAAACAGGGCATCATTTGGGTTCACATGAAATGAAGCCTTCATTTGCTTGCAAGATTTGTGAACCTGAGCAAACTTTTCAATTTTTCTGCTCTGATTCATTTTTAATCATTTTGCAGCAAGACCTGGGACCAGATTACTTCCTCATGGTTTGGGGATTTTGTGGACATTTAATATAGCTCTACTTACAGCATTAGGAGCGAGGTGTGTACACCCAAGGAGAGAACTTGGGCCAAAAGAAAGAGGAATCTGAGAAGCAAAGAGTTCTGTATAATACAATGTAATTTAAACAAACTCAGTCATACTTTCGATACAAGGTTCTGTCAAATCTTTCCCGGTATTTTTCCTAGTCCTGCTAAATTTATAAAGGATAGCTTGTGTAAAGACTCATAAGAAAGAAATTAATTGGATTTTCATTTAAACTGATTACCTTTATTGGATTTTAAAATTAAACTAAAAATGGTGTCTTCTTCACTCTTATGAAAGGCAACTCCTGCAAGAGATATCAAGGATGTTCATGCTTGAACAGTGTGGGAAAACGTCACATGGTACAGACATTTAAAAAACACCGTGTCCACTAATGTAACACGAAATCATCCTTTCAGTGTTCAGAGGACAAACAGCTGTAGCTTACAGTTCAATTTGTCGTCATATGCTCCTTGGTGTAAATTATACCCTTGCATCTTATATGGCTTGTGTATTAGTTTCCCACATGCACTAAACAACTTGACTCCGTTAAAGCTGTTCTTTAAAAAGCTGTTAAGAAACTCAATGAAGATTAAAAAGTAATTACAAAAGAAGTGAAGCTGCTATTTGAAATTAATGATTTTTCACAATAGAGCAAAGTGCTTTCAATCTGAAGCAGAGGGGAAGGGTGATAAGAGCAGTTCTAGAAACTAATGGCAAAGTGCTATAACGTCATACCAAGGGAGCTCTAATAATGAGGAGTTAATAATCGACATTAGGAGAGAATATTTCCCATTTAAGAAGAAAAAAATAACAGATTGAAACGCAAGTACCATTTAGGAATATTTGTAACTGTAAGCAGTAAGATGTGCCAAGCCTTTTGCATTTATGTACTTTATATTTAAATAACTTCGGCTCAGTAAGGGGGCTGATACATTCCTGGTTTTTTTATTACAGTAATTTTCCAGTATTATATAAATCACACTTACCTTCATAGCCTTGTTCAGTGTTCACCTGCAAGAAAAAAACATTTTTTTCACATGCCAGTTCTGTCAGAAATGTAACACATATGGAAAAGGGGAACTGAAAGGAATCAAATCATTGATTCATTAAAAATAATTTTCCAGCTTATTTCCTAACATGTTAAAGAGGGGGGAAAAAGTTATCCCAGCTATCAAGCAAAGAGATAAAAATCAGATACAGGAAACAAATCTGTGAATGGCTGTGCTGTTTTACTCCCACCTGGATAGGGAAGCCTACACTGAAATAAAGGTGAGATGCAAAAAGGACTAGTAGAATCTTCAAGTCCATGCTCAACCTTTGAAAATGTATCTGTAACAGTGACTATAACATACAGTTCTGGAAATACCTGTTTAAATTCTTTGGTACCTTGCTGTGCTTCTCCCTGATTCTGACTATTCATGTGAGAAGAAGGTGTGGCCTCCAATCAGCTCCCAGTAACAGAGAATTAGAGAAACAATGAATTTTAAAATAAATTTTAAATTTTTTAAATTTTAAAATAAATATGACAGATCGCTGGAGAAGGTGTCTAGAGTCTTATCTACAAGACTCTATCAGGTGGAAATTAATATAATTTTAAAAAATCATTAGAATATGTTAGTTTATTAAATATTAGAATACCTTAGGTTATTAAAACTAAAACAATTTAATAATTGTAATTCAGTTTTCTCCATTTCTCTATATCTGCTGTTTACTTATATTTTTAATTTAACTCAGCTCAGACAATGAAAATAGACTAGTCGGTTTCCTGTTCCAGTTCTCTATCACAAAGCTGCTGCGTCTGAGTTCGGAATTCTGTATGGAAAAACTGAATTCCAAACAAAAATGGCCTTCACTAACATGAAATATGTGTAATACTTCTATTAATTAAAGTTTTGTAACCTTCTTCCCAAAAAACCCATAAATGTTTTATTTCAAATTACTGTATCTGATAGTTTCCCTTTCAAAAATAATGCTGCTTTTACTCACATCATTGGAGGATTCTGACAAGTGGAAACACACACTTCCAAAAAATAGTCCCATAATCACTGTGTCGTCTGTCTTTTAAGGTGCTGCAGGCTATACATGAAAGGTTTGATATTTCAACAGTGGTTCATTGGCTGCAAGGTACTCAGATTTAAAGACCATGCAAAATACGTTCCCACATTAAAGCCTTTGGCAAACTGGAATTGATGGTAGATTCCGAGATTGAGCATAGGAATATCCCTTCTTTTTTAATAACTCACAGCCAGAATAAAGCAAATGTTAAGGGCATATTCTCTGCTTCTCCAGGGCTTTAGTGCTCAGCTGCCCTTTGTGCCAGTGTAGCTGCACAGCAAAATCTTCCAGCATTGGATTGAGCATGCACCCCTTAATATGCAACATAATGTATTCTTTTCATAGTATTTTACTAAAAAGATTTATTCTCCACTATTGGTAGTACACAGAAACTGGTAGACAAATATTTTTTAAGCAACTATCAAGTGCTTTCAGATGTAGCTCCTCTTGCTTTGACTGGTGTGTAAGAGCCTTTACAAACCATCCATTTTGTTTATCTATTGTCACCAGTTCTGCTTTAGAAGAGTATAAAGAGCTTAAGCCAGGATTTTGTACTACCACTGCCTCTTCCATTCCTTCTGTGATATCCAAAGGGCATGTGCCCACAACCATGCTGTGAGATGCCATCTGGGACTAGCAAGAATTTAACAACCATTAATGGCATAAATCTCTGATGGTTTCTGTCCACTGACTAGGCAACCAAAAATTCATGCTGGTCTTTTACACTAGACGCCACCAACTTTTGACGCTCCTAGATCCCTGGTAAAAATAATTTTCCCTTTTTAGTTAGAGAAAGTTGGCTTATCTTTACTTCACATGCATTGTGCTCCTCTTCTAATACTTGAGCAAACACTTTCCTTGCAAAAAGCGCATTGTTGAAATCCTCCTATGGAATGGCCTCCCTTGTGTGAGAATATCCATTCCTCATAAAGCATCCTGAATGCCATAGGCTGCTATCAGGCACTTGATGATCTATCCATATACCCTCCTAAGCATTCAGACCTGGATCTCTGAACACACCTTTCTGCTGCTGTAGTTTGATGGCTCTCCTCCATACAACTGAATAGTTCAGTGGCTGAAAACAAAGCAGCCTAGCAGGTAATTGTTTTTTTATTTATTGTTGTGATTTATTGGGTGTGTTAAGTCCAGTAGTAACCAGTATCTAGAGAGGAAGGATAGACTACTGGCAAGAGGCAAGAAAGGACTTGAAACAAGGGGTCTGAGAACCTTAGTCACTGTAGCAATGTGAGTACCCTAATCACTGAGCTATGTAATATTCAGATGTAGTGCGGCTCCCTCCATCTCTCTTGTTAAAGCTGTTCCACTGTGGATAAATAATGAGAGTGACAGCAGCCGTGGGACCAGACCCAGGGTTTCTCACCTCCCAGGAGGGTACTCTAACCACTGGACTACAGTCTTCTCTCTTATGTTCTGGCCCAATGACCATTTAAGTACTTATCCACAATGGTACAGTCCTAGGGCCAGAGGCAGACAGCAAGTGTGAGAATAACTCTGTAGTCTAGTGGGCCTCTGTGCTCCCATTCCCCATTTGCAAAATGGGAATAATAGCATTTCGTCACAGAGGTGTAGTAAGACTAAACACATTTAAAAATAGACTATGAGGTGCTCAAATAACTACAGTAATGGGGGTCATATAAGATTTAGTAGCAGTACTGCACTTACTCAAGACATAGAGGTCCCTTCCCAAAATGCAAGGGCACTAGGAGAGACATTTAGTCCTTTCCATCCTTATTGGTGTCTGTTACATTTTTCTTGGGGTTTTTTTGGAGGGAGGCTCTGGGTTATTTGTTTGCTAGTGTTCTAGGTGTTTTGGGGAGGGTTCTAGGCTTGTTTGTTTCAGTATAGGGGATGGTTTCTTGTTTTGAATGTGGTTCTTTATTTGCTTGGGAAAGTTGTGAATATTAATTACTAAGCACTGAGCCCTTACTAATGGTTAAGTTATTTAGTTGAAAACAGTGCCAGTCCTATTAATGCTCTTTAGCGTACGGCCTACCTGCTGCCACCAGGGCATGACCACCTGCCACAGTGAATTACCGGTGTTTGTTCTTTCTCCATTACGTTGCATACAATTTTCACTTGTTTCTTCTGCAGCATTTCTCATTTTAATGACAGGCAATACAAATGCCACACAGTACAGTACATGACATCAGGTAACTGGTGCTGAATGCAGTGTGTAAGTAAACAGGCACAACAATGTAGGTCAATTATGCTTTACAATACAGGTCACCTGCACTCAGGTGGGTATCATGGAGAGGTAAAATATGACCTCAAGGTCTGACTTTAAGTACAGTATCAACAATAATCTCTTATTTTCATATCTCGGTTCAATTCGCCTGGTTTACAATATGAATTCATTATCTGAATGTACTACAATATGTGTAACTAAAAGCATTGTCTTTGCAATGCCAAAGTTTGGGATCTCATCTTTTGTTCAGACTTGTATCTCTGACTCTTTCTCTGAAAACTCCAGCCACCAACTTTGACAAAAAATGTTGAGAATTGATCTGCTCGGATCTTTCCTCCAAAATTCCCCCATTGTCCACTTCACCATTAAAGATCTTCACCATTCTCCCTGTTCCACAGACTTGTAACCTTGGTTTCATATAAAAGAGAAACATGCAGCTGTTAAAATAAACAGCAAACTCTATTAAAATTCTTTAAAAAAAATTCTCACTGAAATATTTCTCTTGATCTCGGATTTTGTAAATATTTAGGGCCATATTGAGCATTTACTGAATATCCTGCATATGGAGTGGCACATAGCTGCACCACCCAGAAAGAGATCTGGGAAGGAAGGGTCTCTCAGGGAGGATTTTGTGACTCTTGGGTGATCAGTCACAATTGAGTCCTGCTTCCCTTGTGTTCCTGGCATAAAGTGATCTACTGTTTTACTAGGTGTAGCATATTCCTCATTTTTGCCCCCAACTTAAGTTTGCTGGCCAAAATATTAGAGAGGGCAGAGCCAAGGGTCTGTTCATTCCCCAACTTTTTATGGCCATCCTCTCTTCACCCACCGATTTTGGGGAAGTACCATACAGTCACTGCTCTCTCCTTTCTCCTCCAACCAATTCCAAGAGCCAACACTGAGGGAGCTCTAACATGACTTAAACACCTACTGGTGGTAGGGAAGGGTATTACTCCCCCCTTTCTACGGCTGCACAGCCTCTTCAAGACCTGTCACAGTCTAGCCCTTAACTAAATTTTAACAATACAAGTACTCAGCATAAGTTGTTTTCTGAAGTCCAGCATCTGTGTTTCTCAACCACATCCAGTGATTCAACAAATACTAAATACTTTAGATCTCACTCCCAGATAAGTGCTTATTCAAACAAACTTTGTGTATCAGTTTACATGGAAGAATTTTGCCCCAGTACGACAGAGACATATGTACTTACTAATAAAGATTATGAACAAAAAATGTATGTCTTTAACATGATCTATGACCAAATCTGAAGGATAAAGCATTTCTTCATGACATTGACCTCCACAGTTTCTTGGGAATCTATTTAAATGTACATGTCTTAAAAGTAATATTTTTTGAAAATCATTTAAGATGTCCAAGATCCTCCATCACTATTGAAACACGTGGGCAGATAAGAATTTTCACAGTGATTATGTTTTGGGGCTACTTGGTACAGTGCTGAGGACATCACTGGCACTGAACAAATGAGAAGGTAGTCTTACAAATTATTAAAAAAATGAAGTTCAAAACAAAACATCTGAAAATTGTTTCCTTTATAACTTTCCTCCTCTGACCTTAATTTTAATTTGCATGTTTCTATTGATTACATCACTATGCTTATTGAAAGTAAGAATGTCCATAGTTAAAGGTTTCGGTGCCAGCATCAACTTTTGCAGGAGAAAGTCAGAATCCTGAACTCAGATCCTGGCAGGTTAAAAAATCTTTTAGTTTAAAATGCATTTATTTATCATTTGAAAGTGTATTCTTTTAATAAATGAAGATCCTTATTTTTTAGAGTACGTTTAATATGAGCATTTCAGTTCACTTGTTTGGTCTTTCTGGTGCACTTAAAATTTCTTTGTGTTTGGGAGGCCAATAGAGACCTGTATATGAAAATTGATTGCCAAACTACAATTTTTAACAGAAAAAGAGCTCTTCCTCTAACAGAGTTAACTTAATCTGTCACCTAGATTTTTGTGTTAGGGAATATTGGTCAAAGTTGAACTGTTGAGTACAAAAATATAAAGAATGACGTTAAACACCTGTCTGTGGAACAGAAGAACAATTACTTAGGGCTTGTCTATGTTTCCAATGCTACAGCAGCACACCTTTGGCACTGCCACTACTCCACTTCAGTGCAGACATTATCTATGACTAGGGGAGAGCTTCTCTCATCGGCATAAGTAATCGGTCTCCCTGAGATGTGTTAGCTACATTGACAGAAGAATTCTTCCATCAATGTAGCGCTATCTACAGTGCGGGTTAGATCAGATACATTATGTCGCTCAGAGTGTGGATTTTTCACAGCCTGAGCAAAGTAGCTGGGTCGACTTAACGTTTAGTATAGACCAGACCTTAGTTTTAAGAACATGGAACTTTCCTTTGCATGCATGACTAACTGTGAATGTTTTCTATTGTGTCACTTTCAGCTTTTTTTGCTAGCTGGGGGGTGGTGTCGGGTCAATTTATTTTGGGTTTTTTAGTTGCAATTTTTGTAGGATGGTCTTCCTGGCTAAGAGGACCTGGTGTAAATTTGCCTAAGACATCACACACACCTTTATTTTATAGGTGGAAAGCATGTGTTTCAAACTTGAGAAATCATATTAGCTTTGCCTAAATTTTTCATTTGAGCTTTAAATATAGGAAGTTTTGTTGTCCTGAACTGCATTGGTATGTATCATTTCAACTTAAGTTCTAAGCACTTCAGATCTTTAGAACTATGTTTACCAACTCTATTGTACATCAGTGAAATGTGGATACAGAGAATGGCTGAAGAGTAGTGGTGAGATGGGGGTATATAAACCCTACACTGGTTAATGAGGGGTTAATAGGAGTCAGAGCCCAATTAAACCACTGGGTGGCACGTAGAGATTGGTCAGCCCCAATTAAACATGAGTTCCAGCTGGGAGGACAGCTGGGCGCTCATTAGAAAGGCAGGAAGTCTAGAGCAGAAGAAGTCATAGACTCACAAAGCAAGTTTGCTACACCATAAAACCCAAGAAGAGGAGGAAAGGATGGCAGGCAGGCAGGCAGAAATTCTGCAGTTATTCTCTGGGAATAGATGATGGAAAGACTGGGAGGGTCAAGAAATAAGCTCAATGAGAGAGATGGCTTTGGGATCCTCTCCTGAGTAGAGAAGTCTGGCAGGAGACCAGGAGAGATACACAGTAGCCTCTGCACTCTGGTGGTGAGCCCTGATTAAACAGCAGGATCTGGACCTGCAGTGGAGAGAACTGGGAGGTGTTCAGCTGAGAAACTGGGCAAGGGAAATGTAAGAGGCATGTAAGGTCAAGTCCAAAGAGGGCAGAAATTGGGTTAAGTTATACTTTTAGTTGGGGATTGATTGAGGGATTCTGAGGGAAGCTCTGTGACTCCTGGCCGTGAGAGAAGAGTGAACTTAGTGAGGCTGTGGTAGAGATTTGCTGATAGGTTTGGTAACAAGAAGTCCAGGGAGGCAGCAGCAGCAAAACGTTCGTCAGAGTGAAGCATGACTGCCTGATCTAGGGTCCCTGGAGCCCAGTGTAGAGGATGGGCTTGGCTTCCCTTATCAGTCATTGGTAAGGAGTTGTGAAACCTCTTGGGAAGGTATAAGAATGCATAAGGGCCTTGAGAGAAGGGTTAAATGACTATAGGGCCCACAGTTGGGGCTGAAGACCTATTGTAAGGACATTAGGCTTTTTGATGGATTTTCTGTTACCCAGGAATGATGGGACTAAAATGTGACAGGGCTGTAGGGCTCAGACATGAGAGGAGAGACCACCACAGGGTTGTACAAAACATCGGCAAGGAGCGCTAGAGAGAGGAGAGGTGCCATGCCAGCAGTGTTAACTCTTCTACAGGTGGATTGACATTTTTGATTTTTGTCCTCTGTCAGCTGCTTCATATTAAGTGGCAGGACAAGATCAGCAATGAGAAGAACTGTAGTCAAACCTCCAACTGCCACCTGCCATATTTCCAAATTATTGGATAAAATCTCTATAAAATTATTAAATTGGTTTAATAGTCTTATATTTAGCCCAACTTGCTGACTTGATATTAATTCATTTTATTTTTATTTGGTTTGTAGGAGTTTATGCTCTGTTTAAATAATAAAATACACAAAATTGGAAATATGTATGGCCTGTTATTTCTTTCTAAGTATCTGGGCTAAAATTATGAGACCATCTGGCTAGGTAAGAGAGACAACTCTGTAAATGTAACCAGAATTATTCACGTGCTTAAAGTTAAGCATATGCATATGTGTTTGCAGGATCTGGGCTGAAGACTGTACACTCTTTAGTATAGGAACTCAAGACGGTAAAAGAGCCAGGAAAGTCTTCCTGACTGTTACTGAACCCAGCAGGGGATTTAGGGGATGGATATGTCTTCATTATAGTGTCTGAGAGAGGCAAGGGAAAAGCCTTGTCCAATGCAGCCCCTCTTGGGTAAGAGAATTGTTGTGTTTTGGTGTTTCCAGGAGTATTCTGTAAACCAATAAACTGCGCTCTGACGCGAGGGGCTGAAACAGATTTGGATGTGGCATTGTTTTTTTCTTGGGCTTGTGAGATAGCCCACAACTTACAGAACTATATTTTTGTACAGTGCCCAGCAAAATGGGACCTGGAGTCCGATGAGGAACACTCAGACAAAGAATGAAAACAGTAAGTAATAATTCCATACACAGAGTGGCAGAGAAAGTTGTTCTTTATTTGCAAATCTGCTTTGAATGGGTCTAATTTGCATGTGCATCTTTCTTGTCTCTTCAAATGAAGATGCTAAGGCAGAAGATTCTAATGCCTAAGTGGACTCTGAAAAACAGAACCAGTGGCATTATGCTGGTGATTTTACTGAATTTTTTTTTATTCAACTTTCTGTGCATAAAGGAGTGTCATCTGCTATGGGACAGTCCCCTTCTTATCTCTTAGTGGTTTCTTGAAAAACAGGACTTACTGCCCCCCAAAGAACTTTTCTGAGAGCTGCACAGTCGAGGGCGGATCCTTTAGAGCAGGAAATGTGGAGTTCTGGAAGAGAAGAAAGGTCTTCTACAGCGAGAAGACCCTTCCCTCTGTTGGATCAAACCACTTGTCCATTTGAAATAAAGTTTACTTTGTAACAAGTTTATTCCACATCAAACCTGTAGAATGCTATTAAAATAACGAAAACAAAATTCCAAGCAGCTTCATTCACTTCTTTAATATTATTCTATGCCCTAACTCCAAGAATCAGCCCTCGACCTTCTTTTTATTGTTCTGTTTGATTAAGAAGGCACCAAACATTCCAGTAACAGCCTTCCACTCAAGTGTCTGGTCGTGTCCCTGCATTACTTTACTACATTGTAGTAGGGACTCTTTTGCTAGATTCCTTCTCATCTTTAAACAACTTCTAGGTGAAATACGGATGATAGTTTCATGAAGTAGTGGTATTAATTAAATCAGACTAAATCTAGAGCACCGCTAGTCAATTATTTTTGTCAAGGTCCCAATTTCTTGGTTAAGGTACAGTCAAGGTCCAAACTTCAGAGAAAATTAAAAAAAAAAAAAAAAGTAAAAACATCTCAGGGCCTGTTCAAGTGTCTGACGGTCTGGATTTGGCCTGTGATCTGCCCATCGACTACCCCTAATCTGGAGTGTAAAGGATGGCTTGATGGTTAACACAGGGCACTGGCAGCCAGCGGAAGAGGATGCCATTTTTGGCTCTGCCAAAACCTTTCTTTGGCTGTGGACAGGTAATTTAACTGCTAGAAGCTCCGGTTTTTGCTGCCATCTATAAAATGGGTGTCGTTATTCCCGGCTGGGGAGGCATTATGAGGCGTAATTCGCTTTCGTAACCTAAAGTCCTTCAACGTCCTCAGCTGGGAAGAGGATCTGGAAGCGCCAAGTCTCACTCCAGTCCGATGAGGTGCAGGCGGGCCCTGCTGGATTTCTCACCATCGGGCCAGGGTCACCAGGGCCTTTGGCTTCCTGGGAATTTCCCAGCTTTGAAGGTGGGATCTCGGTGGATGACACGGATGCTGGGGAACTGTCTCCCGCCCGCTACAGAGCACTGGCTGCAGCGTCAGTCTAGGGCCTTGCCACCCAGAGGGGAGGTGCCCCGGGGGCAGCCTGCAACCGGCTCCCGCTCCGGGGTTCGATGCACTGCCCCCCCCAAGATGGCGGCTCCAAAGTAGAGAGCCCGCCCGGCCCCAGAGTTTCCGGTTCCGGCTGGGGTTGCCATGACGCTCTGTTGCCCCGCCCCCCGCCTCGCTCTGTGTTTACCTCAGGCGGGAGGAGCCGGGGAGCGAGCTATCGCCGCGTCCTGCGCCGTGCGCTGCCGCCGCGCTCCGTCGGCCCCGAGCTGCGGCAGGGTCACAGCGCTCCGGCATGGAGGTGAGTGGGCGGCTCGCCGCCCTCTGGGCTGGGTAGCGAGGGGGGTCCCGGGAGGGGGACTCAGACGCCCCGGGGGGCGTCCCAGGGGCTCGCTCTCTGCCTCCCGCCGCGCCGAGGAAGACCAGACTGAGGGGAGCGAAGGGTCTTCCCTCTCCGCCCCCCCAAGCTAGCGGGGAGCAACGAGCAAGGGGGGCGTTCGTGGGGGGCCTGCCCCTGCCGCTGGTGAACGGCCTTATTTGCTTTCTCTGCCCGGTTTACGGAGTGTGGGCTGGTGGCTGTGGCGGGCGGCGCTGGCCACTGGGGTTCTGTTGCATGCCATCAATTAATTCCAATTGCCGCTAGCCGGTCTGGAGCGCGTAGGAGCGAAGTGGGTTGCTGTGCAGAGAGCGCTCTTACGGGGCCCCGCTTGTGCCTTTGCGGTACAAAACGTAGGTAGAGACTTGGCACCTGCTTCCTGAAGTCTCCAGGTTGTAGCTTTCCTTTTACGGGGCTTTTAATTAATCTGTTGTTTCTCACGGTCATCGCCTTAACAGTCTTGTCGGGTGCCATGGAAGTAATACCGCCCATTTTGAGAACTCGGCAGACTTTTTGAAAACTAGGTGTTCTAGGGTCACGTCACCTGCTATTGAAATGTCTGTGAGCATCTTTTGGGTGGGTTGTGGTAGCTCTTAAATGGCTCAACAATGCTACTCAGCAGTTGAGGACAGGAAAGAAAGAAAGCAAAAGAACTCCAGGTTCACTTGACAGTTGCAGGAAAACGTAAGGTAGGCAAAGCATAACTCAGAATGGTGTGGGGCTAGGATGCCAAGATTAACACCCCTTTTCAGGGATGGGACCTTCAACAGGTGGTCAGGTTCTCATCTTCGACTCATCTTTCAAATCACTTAAAACCAATCCTTGCCACTACAGCTTTTCTAACAGTGCTGAGTCAGGAGGCTAAATCACTAGTGCAGTTTCTTGCAGCATGCTTGCTTTTTTTTCTTTGTCAGTAAACCCATCTGAGTGACTGACCAGGCTTGACTATGCTTAGCTTGTGGCCTTTGAGAAAATCAGTCTAAGGTGATAGGGCAGCAAAGGGCCAAGAACCATGCAAGTATCAATTATCCTCTTTCTCAGTAATTGTCAGTTACTGTTTCATTAGTGAATTCTGCTTGGACATGGGGAAGAGCAGAAGTACTTGTAGTTGATGCAATAGAAATGAAAGTTTCTAGAACCCTCTAGTTTGGCATGATTTGTTCTATTGATTTTGTATAATGTTGCCTCTTGAACAAGGTTACTGCCTGGTAGGGAAGAAAGTTTGATTTATTTTAGGCTCTTCACTGAAAACGGGACTAGCTGGGAGGGCAAATAAGGTTGGTCCTTGCTGCTTTATCTCTTTCCTAGGTTCCTGTTTCCCTGGGGAGCGGTTCTCCCCTGCTTTTCCTCCTATCTCCTGCCAAGAAATGTGTGGGTAATCTTTACACCTTTCATAGGTTCTTTTAAAGTTCTCCACCTCCAGGAATAGCTCCAGTGCCTGCCTCTGTTCTTGCTACTCCTAGCCTTCCAAGGGGCTGGGATGAAATTGACACGATTCTTGTCAGTTTCACAGCTGCCCTAGGCATCTCAATAGCAGTGGGCTAACCAGAGTCATGCCAATTTCACTTTCTGGGTGCTTGGCAACCTTCTGTGCAATGACCAGAGCAGGCACTAGAGCTGCCTGGGTTGTAAAAACAGCACCACATCAGTTCTGATTGGAATGTTATCTTCACAGTACTGTGGAAAGTGACTAATGGCATTGTGGGTTTCATGCTCATTGTCTTTTAATGACTGTGTCAGATCTGCTCTAGTTACAAGCAGAACTGACTTTCCTAACTATCATTTTTGCAGACTCCATCTGGCATCAACAAGGGTTCTGATTTTCTCATGCATCTTCACCAGCAATAAAGATTGTGTTGGCCAAATTAGACTGTAAACTCTTTGGGGGAAGGGACTATGTGTTCCCTTATGTTTTGTACAGTACCTAGGCCAGTGGAGGATTCTGATTTAGGCCTTTAGCCACTATTGCAATTTAAGTAAACCATTCAGATTTTGTACTTCAAACTATCCCATTTTCCCCAGATTGTGCCATCAGGGACACTGGTGCCTTTTGTGGCTGTGCACAGGTGTCACTGATTGGAACATTATTAATGACACAAGAAGCTTAGTCCTGCAGAGCCAACACAGTTAACAGAAGTTTTTTTTTTATTAAAAGAGCAATGAGGACTTATTTTAGTCCCTAAAGTCATAAGATATGACTGATACACACAGTAAGCACATCTCTGCAATAAGATACCATTTTATGTATGTTATCATCAGAGATTAAATGCAGTTTGTTCTTAAATTATGCAGAAATTGATGTTTTAGCCTAATTCTTCATACTACATACAGTCTTGCAAAAGAAAGTTTGCTATTTACCAGTGGGCTTTTTTTTTTCTTTTTACCCCTGACATTAAGGATTTTTCTGTCTCTGGATGCTTGTTAATCCAGGCTAAAACGAATCCTATGGCAGCATGGGACAACCAAGAATCCACTCCAAGCAGATGTAATTAAACTGCTTAATGCATCTGGATAAGTTGCTGAGTTATCTTTAAAAACAAAAACAAAACAAAAAATTGAAGTGCTTGCTAAACAGTACTTTCATCTGAGGCTGAAAATGAAAAGATTTCCTGCAGGCACCATTTCCTTGAACAGAAAAGAAATTGATAATTTTCCTGGTCTGCCTATTACTTTTGCTA
This sequence comes from Mesoclemmys tuberculata, assembly GCA_007922155.1. NCBI lineage: Eukaryota > Metazoa > Chordata > Testudines > Chelidae > Mesoclemmys > Mesoclemmys tuberculata. The sequence continues at coordinate 40,451,787 of ML675613.1, forward strand.
AATTCCCTGTTTCCACTTAGCCAGTTGTGCTCTTTATTGCACTTAGCTGTGAGCATTCTCACCAATCTTATGTGGGTTTGGCCCAAAGAGCAGTACAGAGCCTGTTTGAAGTTGTGTTGCATTTACAAGTAAACTGAGGCAGGGGCCAGTTTTCCTTGTAGCCTGATCAATTATTATATGTGTCTGTACCAGAATTATTAGTAGTATTTTAGCACAGGTCTCTTCCCGGGTAAGTGGCTACACAGAAATTTCTCATTGATTGGGAGATTGATGGAATGTTCAGGGGTGGCCAAATTTACTGACCCTCCAAGCCACATAAGACAATCTTCAGAAGTTCGAAAGCTGGGGCACACACCTGCCGGGCCTTGGGGCTACTGCCCTGTGGGGCGTACACCTGCCGGGGCTCGGGGCATGTAGACCCACCACTCTGCTGCAAAACAGAAGCCCTCAGTTTTCCTCCCTTCCCCCGGTAGGTGGAGAATGTGGGGGAGGGGCTCAGAGAACCCCACTTTAACTGTAAAAGAGCTGCATGTGGCTCAGCCACCCCTGGAATATTCAATAGAGACCAATAAAGGCCTTTATTACTAACTAAATCAGTCCAGTCATTAATATAATCAAACATAAAGCAATGTACAGATAAAGAGGTTTTAGGATGGTTAGCATACTCAAATATCCTTAAATGTGATGGAAAATAAAGATAGAACGCAGTCAGTGGAGCACATCAGAGCAAGTCAAAAACTGGTTAGCATTGTTTCAGGAACCTGATGCACCCAAATTTTTGGAGAATTTGGTTAGATCTTTTATATCACATCCTTTATGTAATTACTCGGATACATAATCATATGATCTGTGAGCATAATAGGGTAGGTTCCTGCCAATTTTCCATTTGTGGCATTCCGGGTGTCCATAATTTTGCTTCTAATCAGTGACCTAAGCATATGTGTCAATCAGATCACATTGATGTATATGATTTATTGAGAAACTAACTGCCTAATTACAGTATTGCAAAAGCCCCCAAGCTCTACCCTTATTTCAAAATAATTTTCATAAACTTGCAATGTACCTGTCTTCTGTGTACATTTGGTACCCAGATTGAGAAGGCATAATTGTGTAAGTCTTTGGGCCTTATTTGGTTCACCTAAGATCAATCCTTAGCATAAACTTATCAAGCTAGGCCTCACACTAATAAAACAGGGCTTTATATCACAGCAAAGCCTAACATCACAATTATATGTGTCCTCCTACTTTTCCTCAGCATCTTTCGAGCTGATAGCAATTCAAACTTATCATGTATAACTATAGTGTTGCTACAGAGATATGACAGGGTCATAGGTCAACATCTTTTTCACTCTTATACCTGAGCGTTTTGTCAGTCAGTTCACCTAGGATTTTTAAGAACAGAAAAGATTAGCAGTTTGTGGGATGTATCTGTACTATAAGACCTTTGCAGCATGCCTTATCCTCAGTTTCTCTTATTTCTGGGACAATCACATGTTGGGCTTTTTTTTCTGAGACCTCTTTCCACCTGGCTTTTTAAGAATTTATTTTGACTTCAGTCTTTGTGACTTAAGTATTTTATTTGGTATACAACAATGCTATACTGAGTTGATTAGACTCAAAACACAGTGTGGATGGATGCATGGTACATCACAGCTCCAAAGTTTACACAGAAACCCTCTCTTTATATTCATTACATATCTTGTTGCATTTACTGTGAACTGAATCACACACTTTTGGATTGGCTTGGTTAATTTGCAGGACCCAGTCCCTGTGCAGTATGTACTGTTCATTTGCTGTTCATGGTTCAACTTCCTCTTTACCTCACCTCTACATTCCTAACTTACTTTGTCCCTTGCTGTCTAGTTTATAGAAAATAGTTCCTTGAATGTTCTCCCTCTTATCTTAGCTGGCTCAGATTTTGTCTTTTTAGCCTACTGACCTACTTATCTTATTTAGCATAAATGTCCTGTTTCCATTTACCTCCCTAATTCTCTTTTCCAAAAAATGAGACCTCCCCCCCATGTGTTAATTAGGCCAGGTCTCAGCTACATCACACTTGATTAAAGTTATAAAAACAGTATCTTCCCCTCCTGGTTTATTAACAAACCAAACATATCAACATTCTTGTACCAGGAAGCTCTCCCAACAATTCTGTTTCCTCAGGTTTCCCCATTCCTCACCAGTGCTTACAAATGACCTATCTTATCTTATACCAGTGGCTCACAAGTCATGGGTCTGTTCCAGGCAATCAGTATCCCTCTAGAGGTACCTAGAGAGACCTCACCACCTCTGCTGTTCCCTTTTAGCCCTCTCTGGGGAGAGGGACTCTGCTCTCCTCAGATATCTTCACATTGAGGCTTTGATCTAATTGTACTTGTTCCTGGTCTACCGTTCTCATGGTGCCTGCACTACAAGTTTAAGAACTCCCTTAACCTGGAGCATAGCAGGGAACCAGGCATGTTATACCTTAGACATGAGTCCCTCTGCATGGTCCAGATCATACTCTGGTATCGCTGTGTCATAGGGTAATAAAAAAACTCATTTTGTCTTTAAAAATGTATATATATATTGGGACAACCTGAATTTCTTAACCAAGAGGAAAAAACAGATTCTGTTTCCTTGAACAAGTCACCTTACCTATTCTTTTACTTTTCATCTCTGAACTAAGTAGCCTATTTTAAATATTTTCTTCTAGATTCCTACTTCACTGTTCCATTTGGTAGATGATTCTTTGTTCCTGGGAAGTTTTCATGGATCACCCTACTAAAATATTGTATGTGTATTAGGTTTTTCCAATGGCTTCCCTATCATTAATCCTTCCTAGCAGAGCTGGTTTTTTGATCATTTAAATGAAAAGTACTCAGTCAAGGAGCAACTGTTCTGTCCATCTCTAGCTCAGCGATTAACTTGCACTCCAACAGCAGCTTGTTTACACATATTAAAGATTTTTCTTTCCTTAACATTCCAGCTGAACTCCAGAATGATGGAAACAAGCAACATTTCACTCATTGCCTAAGGTTGTGTGTGGAGGTAATACTGTTTAAAGCAAATGAGTTAAAAAGGCTTCATTGCTATCTGGGTTTGTTTGTAAACAGTCCTGTGGAAAAGGTAAAATTGGCTTGGCTTTGCCAGTGTACCATGAAAGACTTTTTTTAAACCTGCTCTCCTAACCAAGAGGGCCAAGGATTTATTTCTTCAGATATAGACTGTCCAAAACCAAACAGAACTCTCAAACTTATTTTATTTCTAGTGTATGAATTATAGGCTTTGTTTACATCTTCAAAAACAAAAATGTCTTGATGCAACATGACTATACTGAGAATTGCAAAGGGGCTAATATAATATCCCAAACTAATAAACATTATTATCTTAAATTTTATAGGGTGGCCTTTCTTCATAATAAGTTCCGATGTGAATCCTGCATTCAATTTGCTTGTAAGGAAATGCCATTTATCTTTGCTCATTTGTTCAGTTGGAGATTCTGTGAAACTCACAACTCCTTAATGAGAATGTGGGCAACTGCCAAAAGGGTAACAGTCTAACTCCTAAGAAAAAAAAGTATTTCTTTGAGGGAGGTGCGTGGTATTTTTTAAGTAAATTTAAAATCAGCACTACTAATTTATTGATTACCTGTTTGCACATTGCTTTATATAGCACTAATTATGTTTTCAAGAGAAGTAATCCTTTTTAGAGAGAGCGCTACTTTTGCATCTGGTAATGAATACAACACAATTCATATTAACAAAGGAGAAAGAATGAAAGCCAAAATGGAAAAAGAACAAGTTAAAGAATATTGAGAGAAGTTAGATATATTCAAGTCAGCAGGACCTGATGAAATTCATCCTATGCTACTTAAGGAACTAGTTGAAGCGATATGGGAACTGTTAACAATTATATTTGAGAACTCATGGAAGATGGGTGAGGTCCCAGAAGACTGTAGAAGGACAAACATAGTATATGCCTTTCCGAAAAGGGGAACAGAGACGACCTGGGGAATTATAGACAAGTCTGCCTAACTTTGATATCTGGAAAGATGCTTGAACAAATTATTAAACAATCAGTTTGTAAGCACCTAGAGGATAATGAGATTATAAGGAATAACCGGCATGGGTTTGTGAAGAATAGATCGTGCCAAATGAACCTAATTTCCTTTTAGTCAGGGTTACTGGGCTTAATGGCTAAGAGGGAAGCATAGATATGATGTATCTTGATTTCTAGTAAGGCGTTTGACACTGTTCCACATGTCATTCTCATAAGCAAACTAGGGAAATATAATCTAAATGAATTCACTTGTAAGTTGGTGCACAACTGGTTGAAAGAAAATACTCAGAGGAGTTATCAGTGGTTTGCTGACAAACTGGGAGTGCATATTTATTGGGATCCCACAGGGGTCAGTCTTGAGTCCAGTACTAGTCAATGTTTTCAATATTGACTTGAAAATGGAGTGGAAAGTATTCACATAAAATTTGCAGCTAACACTAGCCTGGGAGGAGTTATAAGGATTAGAATCCACGATGACCTTGTCAAATCAGAGAATTGGTCTGAAATCAACTAGATGAAGTTCAGTAAAGACAAGTGCAAAGTACTTCACCTATGAAGGAAAAATCAAATGCACTACTACAAAATGGGAAATAACTGGCTTGGTGGTAATACTGCTGAAAAGGAGTGGGGGGTTACAGTGGATCACAAATTGAGTCTGAGTCAACAGTATGATACAGTTGCAAAAAAGGCAAATATTGTTCTGGGGTTTATTAACAGGAGTGTTATATGTAAGACACAGGAGGTAACTGTCTTACTCTACTCAGCACTAATGAGGCCTCAGCTGCAGTAGTGTGACCTGTTTTGGGTGCCACACTGCAGGACAAATTGGAGAGAATCTCGAGGAGACCAACAAAAATGAGAAATTGTTTAAAAAACCTGACCTCCGAGGAAAGGTTTGAAAAAGCTGGGCATGTTTAGTCTTGACAAAAAAAGACTGTGTGTGGGCAGGGGAGGGGAGACCTGATAAGTCTTCAAATATGTTAAGGGCTGTTATAAAGAGGATGGTGATCAATTGTTCTCCATGTCCTCTGACTGTAGGACAAGAAGTTATGGGCTTAATCTGCAGCAAGGGAGATTTAGGTTAGATATTAGGAAGAAGATTCTAACTAGAAGGCTAGTTAAGCTCTGAACTAGGCTTCCAAGAGTGCTTGTGGAATCCCCATCATTGGAGCTTTTTAAGAACATATCGGACTTGGTCTAGGTTTTCAGAGGGGATGGAGTACATGGCCTCTTTAGGTCCCTTCTAGCCTTGAGATTTCTGTGATTGAAGATATTATGTACCCAGGAGCACCTAATGACCTCTGTGTATGTAGCCCAGATCATCATTGCTAGAATATTTTTCATTGCTAGGAGAGCAGGTCCAATCTTACTCAGGTTAGTAGGGATCAAAAGGTTATCGATATCTGACAGCTGCTTAGTGGCCTGTGTGAATTAAACTGCTGGTTGGGGTCTTCTTTCCAGTGGACACAGTGCCCACAGCCCACCAGCATACTTGTTAGTTTTAGTATAAGGAGAACAAAGATTCAGTACGCCATTGACATGAAACTATCCTTATTGCTGGAAGTGGTCCTTGCAGGTTGGATTGAGGCCCATCAGTGAGGTGCGGTGTTGGAGAACCTTGCAGTGCCACTGCTTGTGATGCGCCTGTTCTAGAGAGAAATAAAACTTCAGTCTAGAGGGCTCTGAATTTCCCACTTTTGAGCAACAAGTCAATTATAAAAAGCAACCTACCAAATTAAGAGTTCAGATTTGGGGTCAAAACTATCCAGAAGGTCCCTCTACAAAAGTCTTTGTTTCACTTGCTGCCTTTAGGAATAAGCATCCAGCCATCAAACACACCAGTGCTAGTCATGTGATAAATAAAGCAGTCCATATTGCTGTCTACTATGTTAGTTACCTGGGACCCAATGCAGGAAAGTATTTAAATATGGGATTTTGCTAGGACTGCTCAAATGTTTAAAGTTAGGCATGTGTTTAAGTACCTTCCTATATTGGCACCTTAATATGTATTGTCATAAGTTCCTATAGTAACTGTAGTCAAAAAAGTATTGGTTAAATGTTAACTTTGGGGGGGGTATGGGAAGGCACTAAATTAATTACAAGCACAGAAATCAGGTATTTCAATAGTCAGCCACATGTGCCCAGTGTTGTTAATTTTCCCTCAACATAGCTTCCTTGAATTACTGAGAGTGAAATTGTGGCCCCATTGAAATCAATCAGTTTTGCCGTTTACTTCAGTGGGCTGAGGACTTTATTCTGAGACCTTAGAATTGCTGAGAAAATAACATGGTATCAGATATTCGGATGAAGGTCTATATCTTGAAATGAATCACTGTATCATTGAACTAGTTCAGCTGAATTTCTTTTGCTGTGTGTACTTCTCTGTGTGCACCTTGCTGGAATGGTGCTTGCTGATTTAATTAGGAAAACGAAGCACTGCACTTGTGCAATACACACTATTTCATCCCATCTAATTTCATTTATTCAAATGGAACAAAGATCACACTAATCACTGAGTACTTTGTACCTGCCAAGCTGGGAGTTTTTAAAATGAAATGTATTTTTTAGAATGTTTACTCACACTCTCACTCACGGTGGGGTGGGGGGGTGGCAATAAAACCATCCAATTTTTCAAATTTTATTTCTGTTTGTGTGTGTTTGTGTGTGTTTTTTGTTTTAACCCTCATAAGTCAAACACCTCAGTGGTTTGTTTTCCACTTTTTTCATAGCTATTGACTTTCTGGCTGAGGCAATACATGGAGAACATCAGGTCAAAAGGAAGCTTTTGGAGATAGTACTGTCTGTCTGAGGTACCTATATGGCTCTGATTGTCATAGCATCTAAGCATGTCACAATTTTTAATGTATTTATCTTCACAACACCCTGATGAGGTAGGGAAGTACTATTATGCCCACTTTATAGATTGGTAATTGAGGCATGGGGCATATTTTCAAAAGTAATTAGGTGCCTAAAGATGCAGATGAT
>ML675613.1:40458822-40522326 GCA_007922155.1 Mesoclemmys tuberculata
CAGAGGAGGTGTGTGGCAGAGCAGGAAATTGAACCCAGGTCTCCCTGTTCTAGGCTAATAGCCTAACCCATAGATCATCCTTCCTCTCCATATGTGATAAATATAATAACAAACTGAGAAGAAGTTCAAGGATGGAATAGACCTACCTGACAAAATCTGGTAATTCACCCATTTGAAGAGGACCAGATGTGATGTTCCGCTCAGGGCACCCAGAACTGTAGTCACTGTATTACTCCACTGCCTCAGCGGAAGTGAACTGGAGATCAGACTGTCTCAGCTTCCTGCCACACAAGTCTGTGTGCCTCACCAGCAAACTCCTTCAGTCTTCATCAGTCTATAAAATCATGACTGGTGTGGAGAAAGTGAATAAGGAAGTGTTATTTATGCCTTCATAGAACACAAGAACCAGGGGTCACCTGTTGAAATTAATGCTTTAGGTTTAAACAAGCAAAAGGAAGTACTTCACACAACACACAAACTGTGGAACTTTTTGCAAGGGGGTGTTATGAAGGCCAAAATGATAATTGAGTTAAAAAAAGAACTAGGTAAGTTCATGGAAGATAGCCATTGATGGATCTATTAGCCAAGATGGTCAAGGATGCAACTCCATGCTCTGTATGCCAGAAGCTGGGAGTGGACAGCATGTGATGGATCCCTCAATTATTGCCTGTTCTGTCCATTCCATTTGAAGCACATGGCACTGGCTACTATCTGAAGACAGGATACTGGGCTAGATGGACCACTGGTCTGACCTTGTATGACCCTTATATTTTTGGCCAAGAACTTTATCCTTCAATACATCAGAACTGAGGTCTAGTCTACACTAGGAAGCTAGGTCGATATAACTACATTGCTCAGGATGTGAAAAATCCACAGTTCAGATTTTCCTGTCAACCTAGCTACTCTCAGGGAGGTGGATTACTTACACGGATGGGAGAAGCCCTATGGGCGTAGATAGTGTCTTCACTGAAGTGGTACAGTGGCACAGCTGTGCTACTACAGCATTTTAAGTGTAGACAAATCCTGAGATGATTCATAGTAAAACCAAGAGTAACTTTATTCACAAAGAACAGATTTAAGTGATACTAAGCAAGGAGACAGGTGTGCTTACAAACAAAAAAACCCCATGCTCTTTTGTGACTAAATCATAATTTTAACAAGTTACAATCTTTGCCTAACCAGTTTTCTTACTCACATCAAGTTGCAAGCATTTCCAGCCCTCCAGGCCAGGGGACCCACTGTTCACAGAATCAAAAGTTGCTGTTTCCTTTATTTCCAAAGTGATGGATAACTAAAATGTCTGTTTGCTCCTCTTCTATTACCCAAAGTCCAGCTTTCTCTGGCTCAAGACCCAGAAGGATTCTTGGGGTTTAGACTCTGTCTCCTAGTGCACTGTTCTTAAAAGGAGATTGGGAGTCCTATTTCCAGCACACAACCCCCCCACAACTGTTAGTACACAACCCATACATGCATCACAAAATGATTTTTTTAGACCAGTATGTTGCCAATTTACATATAATACCTTACATGACACCTTTTAAATGCATTCTATGACAACTGTGTATTGGGGATAATGTGTGTCAGGCCTGTTATGGTCTGGTTAGTCCTTTGCCAGGCTCATACCTGCACAAGGTCAATGCATCGCTATCTTGAGGGAGTAAGTGGGATTTAAGAGGATACCTGAGCTTCTTGCTGGCCCTCTGCACCAGGTTGACTTTCACCCAGGATGGTTTGGATTCACCTTCTTCACTTTGCTTTTTTCTCGACATGATGGTACTGTGCTGATAGGTTATCAGATCATTTCCTTGAGACAGGAGAAATGGCATATAGTCTCGCTTTCAACATTTGACACTTACCAAGTGTGTGTGTTGTGAATTATTTAGTAAATTTGAAATAAAATTTTAACTTTTATAGCATAAATTGATGTCTTTGGCAGATAAATTACCTTTTCTATTTTTATGGCAGCAGAACCACTCTGTATGTTGAGCTGACAGATAGGACATTAGCGATGGAAAAGCCTTTAGGTGCCATCCAGTCTGTCCCCTCAGCTTCCCTGGAGGCCAGAGTGGGATTGAATCCTATTGTATGTTCACAAGGATTTATTTTGTCTTGTCAAGTTCTATTGTTTGAACAATGGGACTCTGCAATTTCCCTTTGGGAAGCCAGATTTCATCATTAGGAAATGTGTAGCCTAATTTTTCTGTTGTGATTTATCCCATTCCTTCAGTTTTCACCCTGAACAGCTTCTCTTTCTGAAGTGTTTACAACTTACAAATACATTTAGATCTCAGGTTTGGTATACACTACATACTTATTTCAGTATAACTGTCATTCAGGGGTATGAAAAATCCATATCCCTAAGCAACATAGTTATTACTCTCCCTTCTGTCCTCTCTCCCATATAGACCATGCTATGTCAGCTGCAGCAGCGCTGATGTAATTTTGTAGTGTAGCCCTGTCCTTCAGTCTCCTTCAATAGAGACACCAGCTGGGTGAAGTAGTATCTTTTATTGGACCAACTTTTGTTGGTGTGAGAGAGAGAGAGAGAAGCTTTTCAGATCCACGGAGTTCTTCAAATCTAGGATTCATGAAATGTAACGAGATTGTCACAGCTAAATACCAGGTGGAGCAGACTGTTTAGCATAAGTAGTTAATGGGTCACTTCACCTTGAAGAGTCCCTTAAAATATGTGTTAACACCCCTGCTGTCATGGAAGGGGGAGAGGAAAAGAAGGCAGGAGAGGTGCAGGCAGCTTGGGGCGGGGTAGGGTTGTTTGTGATTTAGATTGGATTTCAGCAATTTATAACCCACTAACAGGCACCAGACACCATCAGCACAACAAATGTACAACCTGCAGCCATCTCCACCGCTGCAATGATCAACCCACCTTTCAAGATCCATGGGTCCTACACGTGTTTATCACAACATGTGGTATACCTCACCTAATGCACTAAATGCCACAATAGGAGTTATGTGAGTGAAACCAGATAGTCACTACGTCTCGAATGAGCTCCCTCAGGAAGGTGAAAAAAGACACAGACTTGTAGGTGAACACTTTTCACAGAGGTCAAAAATAGAGTGATCGCCATCAGTCCTCATCCTCAGAGGCAACCTGCACAACATGAGCCTGGGTGCTTAAATCCATAACTCTGCAAAACATTGCAAATTGTGAATTGAACAGACACACTGCTGCAATATGGCTTATTACAACAATCTGTAGTCCCCCTTTTTGTTTTAGGACTGCAGAGCTGTTAATGGGTTGCTGTACCTTGAATGGGCCCTTAGAATATGTGTTACTTAGGTTCCATCTTCCATTTTAGCTGTGCTGCTCAGAGTATCTTTCCCAAATCTGAAAAAGAGCTCTGTGTGGCTCAACAGCATGCCTCTCTCACCAACAGAAGTCGGTACAATAAAAGATATTCCCCCCCACCCCACCCCACCCCCGTCTCTTTAATGTCCTTGGCCCCACATGGCTACAACAGAACTGCATTCTCCTTCACTGTCACCTAGCCAAGCTAGATAATGTTGGCCTTTTAAACAAAGTTATCACCATTATCATTTTTATTGCCATATTTCGGGTGCTCAGATGTCCGGAGCAGTATAGTGTTCTGGAGCTGTTGGCTCATCAGTGTTCTGTGATTTGCAAAAAATGTAAAATTCTAAATTAAATGTCACATTTAGCATTTGTTTCCATGTTCCTGCCATGTACTTGGGGGAATTCTATCTCTGCATTTCCAATTCCCATTGGGCTGAAACCTGGCACGGAAGCTCTCATTACAAGAAAACCTTGTTGTGTAAAATTAAAAACAAAATCTTCAATCATCAAGAGACTTTCTTAAATCCAGATGAGTGCAAAAAATACCCCAAAACAACAACAAAAAACCCACAAACCTATTTATAGTTATCAATCAATTTTCACTGTGCAGAAAATCCAGCAGATTTGGAAATCCCTCAGTTACAGACTTATGATCGCTAGGATTGACTGATCCAATGGCACTTTCCTATGGAATTTAGATTAATATATTAAATTAAACCGACTTAAATCCACAATATGGTGAAAACTCACTGCTGAATTGGCACCTCCAATTGCAACAATTTCCCTTCCACACATACTACAGCATGCCTTGATATTTTAGCTTCATCTCAAATGTTTGAGAGCTCCATGTGATACATGAGCAATAATGCATGGGGAAGTGTTCAGTAACACTGGATAACTAAGTGCCTTATGTGCAATAGGAGGACCTTGTGCCCTCAAACACCCAGTGCAGGTGTCCTGTTTAGCTGCCCCACATTGTGTGGTTTTTACAGAATAAATAGTAATCGTTTTAAACAAAAGAGCAAAAATATTTGCAATATTATTAGGACACTATAGAAAGATGAATTATGAATGTTCCCTTTCATACCAAACTGATCTAAAAGTGATTTTTATCTAGGGATTAGTCCAACCCTCTCTTCCTACAGACCAAATGAAATGCAGTACAGTAGTTGCCTAGCAGTACACAGCACAACCATTTCATAGGTGGTGGGCCAACAGTGTGTATGTTGCTGTCTGAATGTAGAGAAAGACTCTTGTCCCTGTTCTGGGGAGCTTACTAGTGAAATTCTATGTGGAGAGTTACATTCTGTGCTGGCATTAGCCCAGATGAATCCATTTACTTCAATGGAGTTGTGCCTGATTTCAACAGCTGGGCTGAATTGGGCTCAGGCAGGGCAGTCCAATAGGGTTGTTTTAGTCTGGTTAATGAAACTTGACACAATAAGAAGATGTGACCACATGGGTTTTAAGGAGAAATATTTGACTGGAAGAAGGAGGCTACTTTGTGAACTGTGAAAGAGATGGGGTTCTAAGCATGAAGTGCAGCATTTAAGAAGGCATGAAGAGTCACACGGGAGAAGGGAACAAATAGGTGGGAGTGGGGCATTCAGGAGGGAGCAGGGAAATATGATGATCTAGGTAAGGAAAGAGAAGGTAATTACCAAACCTGGAACTTGGCCAGGAGTCTGGAACTAATGTTCTATTTCTAAAAATCTTTTTTGAAGTTAAAATACTACACTTAATATGGGCTTTAAAATCCTTAGGCTTTAGTTTTTAAATCAATGGAGTTACTCCAAACTTATTCCAGTGCAAAGGACAACTGAATTTCTCCTGTAGAGAGACAAAATCATGACTATTGTAAAGCACCATAAACCACTTCTGGTAATCCTGGGTGACCCAGGTTCAAATCCCTACCTTGGAACAGGGAGTTGAACCCAGGTCAGACCACCCTCCTGTTACCAGATTTGCCCGTCACTTTGAGGTATGCTTTTTATTAGGGTTACCTTCCTGGAAGAGGGAGTGTGATTCTATTAATGTGCTGCTTGTGTTTCTTGTGTGTTCATATGGTTACAAGTCCCCTCCCAATGGAGCTATCCTGCAGGACCTAAGGTTTTCAGATTAAAATAAACCCCCCACAGATACACACAACCATTCCAGATTAACTGAGTGTGTCTGAGTAGACCGGGCTATTATCACTCTCAGCTGACCCCTTATATGTCCCTGAACTCAGCAGGCTGGGTGACACAGCACTGTCAGCTGTCACCCTCATGTGCCTGTTGCACCGCACCAGAATAGAGCACACTTATGAGCAGGCTGGGTCCAAACAGCACTTTTCAGCTGTTTCCCTTATGTGCCTCCTGGACTCAATCAGGCTGGGTCAAACAGCAATTCCAGCTGTCACCCTAATGCGCCTCTGGACTCCGGAGGCTAGGCAGAGTAGCACTTTTCAGCTCCCCCCTTTATATGCCTCTTTGCAACACAATTGTTCTAGCAGTAACCCCCTTGATAAGCAAACCCCATAGGATTTTGGGCATTCCAGGGATCTTTGGCTTAGGTAAAAGAAGCATTGCTGCAGAGCAAGGTAGGGAAGCCAAGAACACAAAGGAGTAAATGCATTTAGAGAGAGAGAGAGAAACTGGCAACCAGCTTGACTACAATAGTTAGTTTATTGCCAGGTGTATAAAACTTATGATAGTAATAGTGATGCCATACAAGGAGAGGAAAAGCAATCTAACACTTATGATACAACAAAATTACAGTAGGGGTATTGGAGAAGGCTAGCCCAGGTTTGATTACAAAAGTAGAAAGTTATACCTGGATTAAAGAGAGAGAGAGAGAGAGAGAGAGAATTGGGAAAGATGGGGGCGGGGGAATCTCACCACTCCTTGCAGCTCAGAAGTTCCCAGGAGACAGGCTGTTCAACTTAGGGTCAGGAACACTTGAGGGAGAGGCAAAACCAACAACAGGATGAGTCAGGAAAGCATTTGGGTCCAGGCATCTGAAGAGGAGAACAAGAGAGAGATTTGAACTTGGGTAGGGGTATTTTGTAGAACCAGGCTTGTTTGTGGGTAAACAATGTCTCAATGAAGTACCCCAGGATGCTTTTCTCTATGCTGGACAATAGGAGCTAATCACTCCCAGCTATGGTCAATGTTCCTTGGGGGAGCTCACAATGCAACCAGGCAGATTCAGTGTTTTGCATACCAATACTAGAATGGTCTGATAACTGCGGAGCTTGATGGGTGTAGGTGTGAGTTCATTTACATCAAGAGCAGAGATCTTTCATAATGCCGTGCGTCCCTGCCTTGCCAATCCCAGAGTTCAGTGCGGTACCCGCTTTGGAGTGTGGTTCTCCATTCTTCATGCTAATTCTTGTTCCATCTTCAATGTAAATGAGGCTCCAGTTCTCCATTTAATGGGCTAATTGAGATGCCTCTTTTTACATCTTCTATGTAGATGAGGCATGGGGAGTTGTCTTAATCCTATCACCCTTATTGGGAGGGTTTTAGGTGTGTCTCCCACAGCCTTTTCATCGCTTTTGTTTCTGGTTCAAGCAGAGGCTGGGAGGGATTCAGGTGAGCCAGAGAGAGTAGGGGTTTTTCACCCTGGTTCCCCAAGAACACAGAGCTGCCAGGTAACACTCCTCCCCTTGTGAGTACCCTATCCCCAAGCTGTAGGATATGCTGGGGTGGGTCTCATTCAGTTTCTTTTATTGAAGCTGTTCCACTTTGTATAAATAATTAGCTATTCAGTGGCACAGGGACTAGTACCCAGGTGTCCTCCCTCTCTCCCACGTGAGTTCCTGAATCCCTGAGCTATAGAATCATTTTTTCTCTCCCTCCTCCTCCCCCAAATGAGTATTCAAGTATTTTATAGAAAGTGGAACAGATTAAACAGGACCCACCCCAGAATATCCTATAGCTTTGTGGTTAGGACATTCACTTTGGAGGGCAGAGACCAGAGTTCAAGTTCCTGCTCCTGAATGGGGGATTTGAACCCGGGCCTCCTGCATCTCAGGTGGGCTATCAGCCTATTGGACTAAAAGTTATAAAGGCAGCATCATCACCAGATATGCCCTAGGATGGAATTATTCTTGGAAAATCCTATGGCCTGAGGTCAGACTAGATGATCACAATGGTCCCTTCTGTCTTTGGAATCTATGAAAACCACCACCTCCACCTAGGTTGCTGTGTGATTCCAGCACAGAAAATCAAAATGAGACATTCCCTAAATGTTGGAATGGTTTGTGTTGACATTTCAGATTTTTTTTTCATTTCAACCAAAATAATTTGCTAAAACTGACACACATTCGCAAAAAGTTTTGGTTGACCCAAATCGGCATTTTTATTTATTTAACTTTTTTTGGTAGAAAAAGTTTCAGATTAAATGTTTTGCTCTGCTTCAGTGGTGACACCTTTATAATGCTGAATGCTTCTCAATATGTTTCCTGTAAAGTGCATGTAATTCTTTGCTCTTTCTTAAGAATATTGGTTTGGGGGCAATAAAGTGACTTGTAATGGGCCCATCATCCTAAAACGATATGCGAAAATATTTGCCACAGGGGACAGCCAAATTACCCCATTAATTGCCTGGCCATCTGGGAAAGAAAAAAGGCTACATTTTTTTAGATCCTTTGGCCAAACACTTGGTTGAAAGGATGAGCCTTGTATGAAGTTAATGGGCTCACTCTAATCATCCACCTTGCCTCCTGTACCTGAGAGCATATCCATGAGGCTGGAGCCAGAACCTTCACTGGCAAGGCAGATTCCTCCTCTCATTGGCCAGTCTGTGACATGAAGTAATATTACATACAAAAAGACGATGTTAAAAGAATGTTAAGCCTGCTAAATCAAGCACTCAAAAGTTATAAAATGCCAGAATTCCTGTTACCTGTGCAACCTTAATTCAGCCTCCTGGTGTGTATGTTTTATGATATAGCAGGGGTGGCCAAACCTCAGCTTGTGAGCCGCATGTGGCTTTTTTAGTTAAAATGTGGCTCACGGAGCCCTCCATGCTCCCCCATTCTCCGCTTACCAGACTGGGGGGGTGGAGCTTGGGGTGTCTGCTCTGCAGCGGGGTGGTGGGGCAAGAGGCTTCTCTGAGTAGGGAGGAGGGTCTCAGGGTTTCAGCCCTGTGGGGCATGCCTGCCAGGGCTTCAGCAGGAGCAGGACAAAAAGCTCGGCAAACACCTCCTGCAGGGCAGAAGCCCTGAGCCCCAGCAAACATCTCTTTTGGGGCATTAGCCCCAAGCCCCATCACCCTGTCACAGGGCTGAAGCCTCAAGCACCAGTAGGTGCACGCTGGGTCTCAAACTTCTGAAGATTGTCGCATGTAGCTCGGAGGGTCAGTAAGTTTGGCCACCCCTGTAATAGTCTTTAATTACAGGATGATCCTTGCTGAGAGTGGAGGAATGCTGAGACTCAGGAATCTCAGATACTCTTCCAAGCTCTGAGGAGACTGTTCTCTATTGGCTACAGACCCTTCTAAGAATGGGAGAATGTCTATCCCAGTATGGTCATTTTTATAAATAGTCCATCTAGTCCAGTATCCTGTCTTCTGACAGTGGCAGGTCCCAGATGTTTCAGAGGAAATGAACAGAACAGGGCAATTTATCAAGTGATCCATCCCCTGTTGTCCAGTCCCAGCTTGTGGCAATCAGAGGTCTAGGGATACCCAGAGCATGTTTGTGTCCAGGATTATGTTGGCTAATAGTCCTGGATGGACTTGTCTTCCATGAATGTATCTAATTCTTTTTTTAACCCAGTTATACTTTTGGCCTTCACAACATCCACTGGCAATGCGTTCCACAGGCTGGCTGACTGGATTGTGTAAAGAAGTACTTCCTTATGTTTGTTTTAAACCTGCTGCTTATTGCTATCTTTGGGTGACCCCTGGCTCTTGTTATGTGAAAGGGTAAATAACACTTACTTTGTCCATACCATTCATGATTTTAGACCTTTATCATATCCCCTTTTAGTAGTCTCTCTTTTTTAAGCTGAACAGTCCCAGTCTTTTTAATCTCTCCTCATATGAAAGCTGTTCTGTAACCCTAATCACTTTTTGCCTTTCTCTGTACTTTTTTCCATTCTAATATATCTTTTTTTTCAGATAAGGAGACAAGAATTGCAGTATTCAAATTGTGGGCATACTATGGATTTATATAGTGGCATTGTGATATGTTCTGTCTTATTACTTATCGTTTTGCTAATGTTTCCTAACATTAACTTTTTGACTACCACTGCACATTGAGTAGATATTTTCAGAGAACTATCCACGATGACTTAAAGATCTTTTTTGAGTGGTAACACCTAATTTAGACTCCATCACTTTGTGTATATATAGTTGGGATTATGTTTTCCAGCATGCATTACTTTGCATTTATCACCATTGAATTTCATCTGCTATTTTGTTACCAGTCACTCAGTTCTGTTAGATCCTTTTATAACTCTTCACAGTCAGCTTTGGGCTTAATTATCTAATTTTGTGTCTGAGGTGACAAAGGGTTAAAAAACTTTTTAGTCCCTCTATCTTCCACACCTTAGAGGGGTGGGGGGCTTGGAGAGGAAAGAGAGAGTGCCCCTTATCTAGTCTACTTTCGCTAATTTATGACTCTGTGTCAGTTTTACAGCTTGTAGTGGGGCTTTTTTATTCCTTGCTTAAGAAGTTGGATTTTTAAAGGGATTGATTCTTAAAACACACTTATACAACTTAGGCTTGACTTATTAAGGAATCCGTACCGTTTCAATTTCAGCCCGTAATACTGCTGAGGTGAATGAAACCTATAACAGATCACTTATTTAGCGGGAGGGGCGTGGAAAGGTACAGATAAACACATAGGGTGTCAGTCCCCTGCTGTCACAGCCCTACTGAGCAACAGAGCTGCAGGGGCTCATGTTTGGAGGGAAAAGGAATTGACCTTTCGGCCCATACACTCCGCCTGCCCGTTGGGTCACTAGGTTCAGACAGGCCCCCCCTTGCTATTCACCCGACCAGCTCGTGGACGGATGAGGGTGGCCAGAACCTGTCTTAGTCCAAGACCCGGTCAACGGTTCATAAATCTATCATTCATTTACACAATAACACAGATTCTATATCCAATCTAAATCCACTATTTATTGGGGAGTTTTATCTTACCACAAATTACCTTTTCTTATTCTTTTACAAATTCTTAATACACAAATAAAACTTAAAAAACAACTGATTACAATAGCACAAGTACACAAAACAGAATTATTACTAGTTTTACATTCACACTCACTATTGACCACATATATGAATGAACTCAGCTGCAGCAAAAAAACCCAAACATACCATGGTCAGGTTCTCCTTACTTTTATGCTATATTTTCATCCAGGTGGAACCTCTATTGTATTCACACCCAGGTTATCATCAGCAGAACAAAGCCCCACGGGTTATCAGCTCTAACACACTACATTATTATTTGAGCAACGAGCTGGAGAGAGGTGAGATGGTTGATCAGACCCTCTACGCAGTGCGATTCTGGCGCGCTCCTTGATTCGTGGCTCCCCCAGAAGCTTCGGTCTGACGACCCCTTATATCTACTCCAGCTAATTCGTCTGCTAAGCCAATGATAGACCCTTCCTTTACCATCTTATCATCAGCCCCCTCTTCAAAACTTTACTGGTGACTTGCAAAGCTAATTTTTTGCAACAACTGCAAAATCTCATATCTGGGTCTGGAACTGCTACATGTGCAAGTTCCTGTTATCATGGGTTTACTTCTTGGTCAAGGACTTGTCTTTTTGCTGTCTCTGAGTCCCCTACAGATAGGTTTGTAGCTTTTCTCAAGATGGACTTGGGGCACTGATTTAACAAACATGTTTTTACCCTGTTACAACAATGTCAGCTGCAGATCTTGCAACCTCATTGTTTTACCCCCTTTTCCAGATCATTTATGAATATTTGGAACAGCACTGGTCCCAGTACTGATCCTTGGGGGACCTGACTATTTACCTCTCTCTGCTGTGAAAACTGACCATTCATTCCTACCCTCTGTTTCCTATCTTTGAACAATTTACTGACTCATGAGAGGATCTTTCCTCTCCTACCTTGCTTAAGAGCCTTTGGTGAGGTATCTTGACAAAGGCTTTCTGAAAGTCCAGGTACACTATATCCACTGGATCACCCTTGTTCACATGTCTATTGACCCCCTCAAAAAATTCTAATAGATTGGTGAGGCATGATTTCCTTTTACAAAAGATGTGTGGTCTTCCCCAACATGTAAACTATGGCTGGGTCTACACTGTTGGCAGCAAATTTGCCGCCGTCAGATCGATTGCTCTGGATCGACTGAGCAGTCTGTGTAGACCTGCTCAGTCGATCTAGCAAGTGACGCAGGAAAACCACCCTGTTAAGTGGCGTAGCGCTGCATCAAAGGGAACGCTGTTCCCTTCGACGACGCACGGAGGAGATGCCGCAAAGTCGACAGGAGATATGCAAGTGATTTACGTCACCTTTGCGACTCAGCGGCAGTTGACGGAAGATATGCAAGTAAGTGTAGACCGGATCTATGTCTCTGATCATTCTGTTCCTCACTATAGTTTCAACCAGTTTGCCTGCTACTGAAGTTAGGTTTACCAACCTGTAATTACCAGGGCCGCCTCTGGAGTCCGTTTTAAAAATTGGCATTATGTTGCCTATTTGCCAGGCAACTGGAACAGAAGCTGATTTAATGATAGGTTACATACCACAGTTAGTAGTTCCGCAATTTCATATTTAAGTTCCTTCAGAATTCTTGGATGACTACTATCTGGTCATGGTCACTTATTACTGTTTAATTTTCAGTTTGTTGTTCCAAAAGCTCTTCTATTGACACCTCAATCTGGGAGAAATTCTTCAGATTTGTCAACTAAAAAGAATGGCTTAGATGTGGGAATCTCCCACACATCCTCTTCAGTGAAGACCGATGCATAGAATTCATTTAGCTTCTCCCCAACTGCCTTGTCTTCCTTGAGTGCTCTTTTAGTACCTTGATTGTCCAGTGGTCCCACTGATTGTTTGGCAGGCTTCCTGTTGTAGATGTACTTAAAAACAAATTGCTGTTAGTTTTTGTCTTTTACTAATTGCCTTTAATTCCTTTTTGGTCTGCTTAATTATACTTGACTTGCCAGAATTTGTGCTCCTTTTTATTTTCCACAGTAGAATTTGACTTCCAATTTTTAAGAGATGTCTTTTTGTCTCTAACTGCCTCTTTTCTCTGTTGTTTAGCCATTGCGGCAATTTTTGGTGGTCTTACTGTTTATTATTTATTTATTTATTGTTTGAGGTAGACATATAGTTTGAGCCTGTACTATGTTTTTTTAAAGTTTCAATGCAGTTTGTAGGCATTTTAGTCTTGTGACTGTTCTTTTAATTTCCATTTAACTAGTTTCCTCATATTTGTGTAGTCTTTATTTTTTTGAAGCTATATACTACTGCGGTTGGTTTATTTGGTATCTCCTCCTCCAGCCCCCCCAGGATGGTAAATGTAGTGATATTACAGTTGCTATTACTGAGTGGTTCAGCTAGATTTACCTCTTGGACCAGATCCTGTGTGCCATTTAGAACTAAATCAAGAATTACCTCTCCCTTTGTGGGTTCCAGGACTAACTTTTACGAGAAACAGTCATTCATGGTGTCTAGAAATTTTATCTCTGCATCCCATCTTCAGGTGACATGTTCCCAGTCTAGATAGGGGTAATTGAAATCCCCCATTATTATTGGGTTTTCTGTTTTGTAGCCTCTCTAATCTCCCTGAGCATTTCACTGTCGTCACCACATTGTGACAGGTTCAGACCAGATGGCTACCGGCGAGTTCTAGAAGAGCGATGTATCAGCCCCAGGATCAGCAAGTCCCTTGCAAGTTCCTGGCTGGAGTTGTGGGAGCAAAGTGAGCTACCAGAGAGTGTGAGCAGGCAAGATGCTGTAAAGAGTCAGGAGGGTTTCAGAGAAGGAACAGAATGGTGGCAGGAGAGAACCCAACAGTATAAAGACTAGGGGAGGAGAAACCCTGCCCGAAGAGGGCACAGGACCTTTCCCAGGCCTGGAGGCCTGAGGGAAAAGACTCTGCCAGAAAGGGAAGATCAAACTGGACATTTGGTTTGGCACTACCACACCCAGGGGGGCTGTCAAACGAAGGCCAGGAAGAGCCCCTTTCCGAGCATTAAGTCAAGGGGCACAGGGAGGTAACCCAGGGAAGCTAGCAGCTTTCCTGAAGCAACAGCACGAGGCTGCTACTTGTAGGGTCCCTGGGCTGGGGCCTGGAGTTGAGGGTGGGACCGGGCCCTTCCCACCCACCCCCACTGGTGCTTCACTGGAGGGGCAAGAGCCCCAGCAAAGAGGCAAGGGCCTATGAGAACCAGAGACAGGACTGGGAGCCAGCAGGAAGTGGCCATCACAGTGAGGCTGTATTACCCTCACACACTCCTAGAGGGTGGAAGAACACTAAGGGGTGAAGCAGTTCCCTGACCTACTGTAGAAGGAAGCACTGGACCCACTGAGGTAGAGGAAGAGCTTTGTCACATCTCATATATTTACTATACTCTTATTATTCCAACATGGACTTTCTATCCATAGAATCTCTATGGATACTGTTTGATTCATTTATGATTTTTACTATATATACTCTGGTTTCTTGTACATATAGTCCCACTCCCCTGCCAGCATGAACTAAACTGTAATTCCTGTATATTTTGTACCCTGGTATTACTGTGGACTCTTTTTTTTGTTTGACTGTTTCTTTTCACTTCCTATCTGTACTTAAGCAACTCTTTTCCTCTCCTTTTTACTAAGGTATAGTGCATCCCGCCTTAAATCCTCCCCCAATGGATGTGTCTGTCCTAACCGTGTGCTCCTTCATGCCTGTCTGCTTTGTCCTAGCCCTTAGTTTAAAAATTCCTCTGTGACCTTTTTAATTTTACATGCCAGCTCAGCAGTCTGGTTCTGGTTTGGTTCAGATGGAGCTCATCTTTCCTGTATAGGCTCCCCCTTTCACAAAAGTTTCCACATTTCCTAAGAAACCTAAATCCTTCCTCCATGCAGTATCCTCTCATCCACCTAGATATCTCGAGAGGCCTGCAGCCTTCGCACCTGGTAGGCAATTTACCATCCAATTCCTCTGTTCATCAGAAACCCAGGTATCTATATTTCAGATAACTGAGTCCCCCATTATTATTACCTGTCTCTTCGTAATTACAGGGATCCACTCCTCAGAGAGAGATCCTCAGTGCGAGAGGATATCATGACACTAACAGGTAGGAGGGTCCCAACTATGAGATCATTTACCTCTGCTCCAGTTTGATGTTGTCCTTCCTCAAAATATTCACCCTCCCAAACAGCAGTGAGGCTGTCAGACTAGGGGAAGGGGATGGAGGGTAACCACTCTACGGTGTCCCAGAAAGTCTTGTCTACATATCTCTCTTGTCTCCTTTAGCTCCTCCAGTTCTGCAGCTCCGGTCTCAAGAGCCTGTGCTGTCTCTGAGAGCCATGAGCTGCTTGTACTAAATGCATACATACACCACCTGCCCAGAAGGCAGGTAATCAAATATGCTGCATTCAGTGCAATACACTGGTTAGCCCTCACATTGCTGCTGGACTTCTGCATGCATTATTTTTACTCTTGCACACAAACAAATAAAGAAAAGAGCGTGTGTGTTTGGAAGGTGTGGGTTATCGGCCTCAGTTTAGATAATGTGTATTAGGTGTATCAAGTTGTCATGCTCTCTTGCAAAACTCCCATTTGATGCTGCTCTTCACTAGGATCCTCTGGTCACTTATGAGCTGGCTTTTTAAACCTTATTCTTCCTGAGTTAACCCTCTTATCAAGGAATCCTAAAGAAATTAGGGATCAAAGGATGGCAGGCTGGAGCCTCGTTAGGAAGCTCTTAGCCTTGCCTAGCAGTCCTTCAGTGTGTAAACTCTGTCCCTCAAGTAATCTGAGTTTCTTTTGCCCCTAACCCATCCAGCCTATATTCATTCGGGCATCAGCTCCAACCCCATTCTAGTATCTCTTCTATCCCCTCCCACTGGCTCCTTGTCCCTGTCCTAGTCTTTCTCTTTCCTCTCAGGCCTTACTTCTCATCCCTGTGTGTTTTCAGTCAGTTGGCTACCTCTTTCTCATGCATCCTGCCTGGGCACCATAAACAGGAGTACTGAGAGCATAGGTGACACAGTTTTCCTGCTCTCAGTTCTTGTGCCACTGTGTTCCTGGAAGGATGGGCTCTTGAGTTCCGGGAGGAACAATTGCAGGAAAAGTCCTGCTTAGCCTCTGCATCTCAGTGATGGAGAAGAGATGGAATCTTTGGAGAATTTAAGTGCCAAACTCTAACAAGTCTCTCTGGAACATATACAAACTGAGGCGCCTCTCAGAAAACTAAATTGGACAAATTTTAATGCTGATGGCAAAGTGCACAGCACTGACACCAAGGTGACTCTCTTGTCAAATGTTAAGTTCCTGTTCCAAAGCGTGTGATGCGTCTCAATAAAATGGTTGTAGAATTTTACGTGGACAAATCAATATACTCGGCCCCCATTCTAAGAGAAGCTGAATTATTTTTGCTGAAATTTTCCAAAAAATATTCAGCTTGAGACAGGTACCTGGCATGGAAAATTTCAGTTAGCTTGCCAAAGTTATAAGCAACAGAAAGCAGGGTCTTGTAATAGATGGTGTAAGGCAAACTTAACGATATGGTAGTACAAGTAGTGACACCTAATATCAAGGTGAAATCATTTGGTCTCTACATTAACTCATGGTCTCCGGAGAAGCCTCTTACCTTCTCCCACTCACTGGTTCAGTACAGCACCTGTGAAGAATGTTCGATTAAAATACATTTAAAATGACAAGAATAACACAGAAAACCTGTGCAAAATTGCGTTCGGAGGTGTAGTAGCTCAGGAGAAAACAACATGTAGTATAACCAGAGCTGGTTGGATATTTGTGCTGCAGTCAATAGTTGGCCTTTTGTCTTAGTCTTCGCTTCTCTTGAGAATGCCAGCAGATTTTACACCCACAAATACATAAGCATGCCAGCTGAGATCTGGGAGGAGGATGCCTCACTTTTAAAGCAGTTGTGAGCTGGTAAATTAGAGTTCAGAAGCGCACGCACCGTGCTCAAGTCAGAACTGCCCTTTAAAGTCAATAGACATGCAGTGCAGTCAAGATATAGGGCAATAGGCTTCTGCAGCAACTTCTAGTGAGCCTCCCCATAGGGACTGTGTTCAACTCTTATGTGTTGGAAGTGTTTTCTCCAGTGCTCTTCATGCTAATTTTAGTTCCACTGAAATAATTTGGAGGACCAATACCACAGCTCTTCTCACTAATTACTTGGGACTATGCTTTCTGCATTATATGGAAATAAAATACACATTTGCATATGACATTTTAAGCATGATGGTTCTTCAATGTAGTGAGCAAATGTGCTGTCCTTAACATGGGACATCTGTGGTGCTGACCTAAATGCTGTGGGTGCTTGTCTGCTATGAAGAAAGCGGTTTGCTTCCACACCTGGCTAACTGTTTCCTTAAACAGACTGGTCTGCCACAGAACCAGCATCTGCAGCCTTTCATTTTGGAAGATAGGGTTATCTTTAGCTGAATTGTCCCCTAAAGGAGAGACTCGAAGTTAGTTGGCCAGAAATATGACCTGCGGTATGTCAGTCACTATTAAAATGTATTGGTACCTTCAGGTACCACATGATAGTGTATCGACTATCCCAGTTATTTTTTTCTGCTGAGAGAAGGTAGTACTACAGTTCTGTACATGTAGGACATTCCAGGGTGCAATCCAGACCTGTGAGGGGCTGTATCATCACCTGCTCTGCAACCTGGGGTTCCTCACAATGCTCTGCTGCTGTGGCTGCCAGCCTGGGCTTCTCACAAACAGCTTGAGTGTCTGTGTATAGCCACAGCCCTGGTCCAGCAATTCGGACCCCAGCAGCCTGTCAGCACACACCAGCCACGCTCAGGCTTCCAGCAGCGTTGTACTACATGCAGGGTGACCCAACACACTCTCAGTCCTGGGTTTCACCCAAAAACATGTGTTCTGCACTGTCCAGTTCATGCCTAGACAGTCTGGATATATTAGGTCTGTTGCCCCTCTAAGGGGATCAAGATTCAACAATTTGCCACTGATATGAAAGGATTATATGTATCTAGTTGAATCGGCCTCTGTGCGGTGGGAGTTACATTTATGTATGTCAATGAACCTTTGTAGCATAGTGGTTACAAATGTATCAATATGCTTGTTCACTCCAAATGTATCAATTTGTAATAATAAGTTACTATGTATAACATATGAAAGGAGCCTCTCCCTCTGCTGACAGAGTGAGAGTGTTTTAACATATGAGAGGGGTCTTTCCTTTTTGTTGTTAAAGTAAGAAGTTTCTATCTTTCCTTTGGTAAGGAGTTTCTGCCTTTTCCTTTGTTGCCTTTGGTAAAGAGTTTCTACCTTTTTCCCTTTGGAAGGAGTTTCTATCTTTCTTTCTGTAAGAAGTTTCTGTCTGCTATTGAAGCCCTAAAAAGATTAGGAAGGCACGTGCAGGGTCTGGGATGGGAGCCCTGGCCAGGTTCCCATCACAGCCCCCTGCATGAGAACCAGATATCCATCAAGGTGATCTGCACTTAGTCACGTACACCTATTTTTTCACTCTATAAAAACTGGACCCGCTTGTAGCGACTTTGGAGACCTCACCTGAACGCACTGCGTAGGGCTTCCCAATTGCTGGGACGGGCTCTCCAAATCCTCGCTGCAACCGGGGCTCCCCAGCGACTGCGGATCTGCATGATGGTAATGTATTAATAGGGCAATTGGTGATGTATCTCTCTTAATCATTATAGTTAGTCTTATGTAATAATGATCAGGTGCATTACTTTACCTTTTCTTTTCCTTTCTATGGTTTAGTATTATAGTATAATAAGTTTATTTTGTTGTGTATATATATATTATTTCATTTTCTGTAATACTTAGAAAGAGAGAGAACAAGGTTTCTTTACTTTCTACTGGTGTCTGTGTGCTTTTTGCCAAACCCCGTCAATTAGCAGAACAGCCACTTGTGTGGAATTACCCACACAATCCACAACACTAGGTTAGTTTTGGTTAAAGAATAGAACAAGTTTATTTTCTTTTTCTTCTTTCTTCCCCCTCTTGCTATCTGAGTACTCTGTTTACAGCTTGCATGCAAATTGAGGTAAACAGTATCCCTTTGTTTAAGACGGGCCTGCTTGACCAGTTCTACCTAACTGGGGCTATGTGAGTTTGAACATGTCTTTAACATCATATGGGGGGATTTCATAAATTCACACACAAGGTTGCTACATACATGTAAGTTATTAGTTTTTAAATGATACTTTACAAAGCATATTTTGTACAACTATTATTACAATAGTGTGTAGGGTGTAAATACAGGGGTGCATTTGGTCACAACATCCTACTGCTAATGTTAATGTTTGCATATATAAATGTGTGTACTTAACTTTTTCCTTCATGATGTTCTTGTTCCTGATCTCATATGTAGAAAGCAAAGCAATATTTATTTACTATTCACTCTTATGCAATGCCCATTATCAAAGTATTTGGGTGCATACCTAGTTCAGACAAGTATGTGGCCTAACAACCTTGACTGTGCCTCTTTAAATTCTTGATTAATATTGGCATATTAATAACCCATCCTGGTAGGTGTAATATGATTACACTGGACGACAAATTTTTTTTTTGAAAGTGTTGCTTCCTTGGAAATTTTCTTAGATTATGCTAGACCACTTGAAGCTGAACACAAATATAATTTCAGACTACTTGTATGACGCAGGAATTTGGAGAAACAAGAAATTGACTTTTATTGAATGTAATACGTTTAATCGCATAACGATGCTGATGCTCTGCAATAGTTCAACTGAGCTAAAAATGTTTTGTTGATGATTTTCATTTGTACTCAGTGTTTGAGGCTTCTCGTTTAAGTGTCCAACAATAATCGGCCAGTATTGATGGATTCCAGTTGCCCTCATACTGTTTTTCCATGATCACAATGTCCTGGTGAAACCTTTCATCATGCTCGTCACTGACTGCACCAAGATTTGCAGGAAAGAAGTCTAAATGCGAATGCAAAAAATGAATCTTTAGTGACATGCTGCACTTCATGGTTTTGTATGCTTGAAGCATGTTGTCAACCAGCTGTAAATAGTTTGGTGCTCTGTAGTTGCCAAGAAAACTTTCAACAACGTCCTTGAATGCCTTGCATGTGATTTTCTCCAGCCCTACTAGAAGTTCTTTGAACTGCCTGTCATTGATGCTCTGTTTGATTTGTGGACCAACAAAAATGCCTTCCTTAATCTTGGCATCAGTTATTGTGGGAAACATCTGTCTCAAATATCGAAATCCTTCACCTTTCTTGTTTATCGCTTTCACAAAATTTTTCATCAGTCCGAGTTTTATGTGAAGAGGAGGCAAAAATATCTTTGTCGGGTCTACAAGTGGTTTATGTGCCATACTTTTCTGGCCTGGAACCAACTGCCTATGGAGTGGCCAGTCCTTTTTAATGTAATAAGACTCTTTAGCACGGCTGTTCCATTCGCAAATGAAACAACAGTACTTGGTGTATCCGAGCTGCATTCCTAGTACCAGCACGACTACTTTCAGATCACCACAGATGTTCCAGTTGTAGTTGCTGTACTGTGTGTTTCAACAAAACTTCCATATTTCTGAAGATTTCTTTCATGTGCACTGCATAGCTGATTGGTATTGAAGGGTGGACATTGCCGTTGTGTACCAACACAGCTTTCAGGCTTAACACTGGTGAATCAATAAAAAGATGCCGTTGTTGTGGGTCTTGCTGGCAACCCAAAGCAGTGAACAGCCCATCAATGTCAGTGCGGAAACACAGATTATCAACCTGACCGACGAATTGTGTCAAATCTTCTTGGTGGCTGCGAAAAACAGAAATTTTCATGCCTGGTGACAGCAGACCCA
Organism: Mesoclemmys tuberculata; assembly: GCA_007922155.1. Taxonomy (NCBI): domain Eukaryota; kingdom Metazoa; phylum Chordata; order Testudines; family Chelidae; genus Mesoclemmys; species Mesoclemmys tuberculata. The sequence goes on from ML675613.1 coordinate 40,479,095, forward strand.
TCCTTGCAGTCTTGAACCAGTAATTCTGCTTTTGCCTTTGACAAACCCAAGTCCCTGATCAGGTCATTTACCTCAGATTGAATTATCAGATGAGGCTCACTCGACGTAAATGGTTCAAAATCTGGATCAGTGTTGTTTTCCATTCCTGGCTTGTGCATGATGGCATCTTCATCTGCCTCCTCTAGGCTCCATGCCTCTGCTGGCTTCAGTACTGGAAGACTGTCATCATGCGGCACAGGTCTCATGGCTGAAGGGAGATTGGGGTATTCAATGGATTTCTTGTTTTTATCAGAGAGCCCAGACACATTGGTCAGACAGAAGTAACAGTCTGTCACATGATCCTTCTGCTCTTGCCATGTCATTGGGACAGCGAACAGCATTGACTTCTGAGTACCTCTGAGCCAAACTCTAAGATCGGCAGCACATGTTGCGCAACAAATGTGAGGAGCCCAGGCTTTGTCCCAATCACCAATTTTACAGCCAAAGTAGAGCTTATATGCTTTCTTAATACGTGCAGTCATGCTCCGTCTTTGAGGTTTAAGCATATATTCGCCACAAATGTAACAGAACGTATTGCGGCTGTTGTGACACTGATGAGACATTTTGCTATCGTGAATTCTCGTGAAAATACAATTGCTTTATTATTGTGAGTACACACAAAATGCTATGCGTATAGATCATGCATATCAACATGAATGCAAACTGATATAAACGCAATGCATAGAATGGTGTGTGCAAAATGCTTTTATAGCCTTTCTAAAACCTGTCCTGCCAGCATCCGCCCTGCCTAAGCCTTAGCATTCCCACTGCATGTTACGTGGCCTGCGCTAGGTGCAGTGTCACTGCATGCCCAGGCATGCATGGACACAAGATAGAAACTTTTCAGCTTACATTGTGGGCAACATTTTAATAGACTTAAATTATGAATTGAAATAACAAATATAGGCAATTTCAAATACAATTTCAATATATTGGATATATATATTCTCCTATCGACATAGCTACTGCCTTTCAGGGAGGTGGAGTACCTTCACTGATGAGAAAAGCTCTCCCATCGGTGTAGGTAGTGTCTTCACTAAGCGCTACAACAGCACAGTTCCACTGGTGCAGTTGCAGCGCTATAAATGTGGACAAACCCTTTAGAAATAAAGGCATCTGAAACAGAGATGAGGATAGACTCTTAATTAGAACAGCACTATCTAACAGTAGTTACTTGGATGCATTTGCTCCCAGTAACCCAAAAAGTATTTAAATGATATCCATAGAGATAGAGATACGGACATATTTTCCCCAGAGCCTCGCAGCCTCTCGCTTCTGTAGATCTCGTGTGATCAACAAGAGGGGGAGCTTCAGAGCAAATAGCAAGGACTGCCTCTGTAGTACTTAGACCCATGGAAGTGACTGGACCTAGCAGTCTTCTGTGGTGTTATAGATTTATAGCCACATGATTTAGTTCATTACACACACAGCTATGGAGACCATGCTGGTCTAACTTACTCTGTGAAGAGGTAGAAGCTCAAACCTAGTTAAAGGCTGTCCTGGCTACTCTTTCAAGAATGAGAAAAGACCAGCAACTATAATCCAAATAAAATTATAGTTTAATTATAAAACTATTTCTTCAAAGCAGCTGCAGCAATCAAAGAAAATGACAGTGGACTATGGATTTCCAGGACACATGGGGTCAAATTATTATTAGAGATTGACAGATATATTACCAAACTAGTAGCAGTAGCTATACAGTGAACTCAGCATGAGTGCAAACAGTGATGTACATGCTGATCTAAAAAGGCAGAGAACATTGTAAAAAGGCTGAATAATTTTATTAAATAATTCTTAGCACAATTTTGAGCATCTTAAATGCACTTTTTAAACTATTAAGCTTTCAACAGCAGGTAGTTGTCAGATGTTTTAATGATGTAGTCCCAATACAGGATTAACAGTACACATTCTTGTTTAGTATGTGAGATTAGTCATAAACTCCTCACTGGAGGCAATATAAATGCATAATAAACCATTTATACTTGTTCTGGCTATTTCTTATACAGTCTGTCTTGGAGATCAGCTAGCAAGGAGGGGGGAGATAGATACTAGAGCTGGATGGGAACCAAATTTCTTGTCTCAGGCAATTTCTTTTCTTTTTTAATTTTCTTTTTCTTTTTTTATTTCTTCCATTTCATACATAACAAAACCAAAAACTTCAAATTGTGAAATGAAATTCAAACAAAAATATTTTGGGTTGATTGCAATTTGTCTTTTTGACAAAATCAAAACATTTTAGTTTCATTTTAGACTTTTTATTTGATATTATATAGTTGAAATAAAAAGTCATTTCAAAATGGAAAATAAAAAATGTTCTATTCCAAGGAGGTAAAAATGAAACGTTTTCAACTTTCCAAAATACTGTTTTTCAGTTTTTCTTTTGAAACAATTTTATTGTTGTTGAGGGTGACATGGTTGTGTGAAACGTTTCACTTTCAACAAATCAGCATTTTCCAAAGGAAAAATACTCCAAAAATTTCTGTCTCTATCTACTAGATACTAAGAAAGTTGAACAGGAATAATTCTCTTGGATCACTTTTTCTTTTTTCTCAGGAGCCTGTGTCCTCAGCAGCAGCTCTTCTAGTCTGGGTTGAATGGGGGATAGAAAACTGCAAGGAACTACTTCAGTCTTGTCTGTGATTTTTGCTGGTAGGCCATTATGATACAAGAACATCTCTATTGGCCTCTGCCTTGATCACAGCTAGTTCTGTCTTTTTACCTAGTCTCTAGAACACCTGGTTCAGGACCAGAGTAGGCTTGCCACTAATACAGACCAGAATTGCCACCTGGATAAATATTTGCATCCTGCAGTAATCTAACTAGATTCCTAATGGAGAGAGCCTGATTCTCTACTACCATCCTTTGCATCATCACATACGCTCGTGCAAAATTAATGTAACATGCTGTCATCTGGTAGCATTTTGCACTTTCTCTGTACTTCTGCAAAAGACAAAAGGTGAGAAGCAGTGAAGAATCTCTGGCTTGCACACTGTTGTGTGTATGTTACAACCAATTTGAGCATAGTGATTTTTCACTCATGTTGTCTGACGGAGAGAGGCAGGTGGTGTTGGAGCTCCTGTGTAAAGTCTCGGTGTTTTTGGCAAGTAGGTTTAATCTTTTTATATTAAGCATATTTTTCAGCTATTGAACTGTGATTTCCTAATGCACAAATGTTGTTTAAGACACGAGGAGTTTATGGAAAGGTTCACTTAGAATGCGGTGTGTTGTCAGATTTGCTGCTTTGGTTTTGTAACTCAAAATGGGTCATCAGGCACTAAATAACTAATACTAGATTGTGCTTTACATTGGAGAATATGCACACTTTTGAACTGAAGATATCAGATGCTTAAGAAAATCCTTAGGACTTCCAAACCATCATCGGCAAACTAGCTGATGCCAATTATATGATAAGATCTCTCTTGGGCCAATTAAAATATAAAACTGCCCTATTTCACCCCCAATCTATGAAGATACTTTCATGAAAATACATTTGATTCACAGGGAATTAAACCCATTAAGAAAATATATCTACAGGTTCAGAAAATACAGTATTTATTACAGCTATATCTTAATGCCTTTTATGGCTATATAATTAGGCATATTACCTTTATAGTCCTGCACGAGGCTTGCATTTCCCTTCTGGATGCCATTCTAATTGTTTGCCTTAACTTGTGAAGTTCTGTGTGATTGGGGGTCTGGCTATTTTAGAGACCCTTTCTTCCCTTCCCTTCCATTATTGTTAGCTTTTTTTTAACCTTTCCACTCTTTTTGTAGATACGATCGCATTTTCGGAGGGATCTGGCTGAGGCAAGAGAGGTGGCTTGGTGAACAGGCTGGTATAGGTTGCTGCAACCTAAGGGGTAGCATACAATACAGCACAAAAATTCCTAGTGAACAGAGGACAGGAAAGGAGTATTAAGGGTGGCTTTGTTGCTGGAGCTCCGAGGACTTGGGTAATCAGGGGCTGGTGGAAACTTGACTTTCAGGGCACATTTTAAAAGCTTGTCTGTTTATCCCAGGCATTCTCATGGAGAATGAATGCAGAGGTGATACCAGGAGAACATTTTAGTTTTGCTATTTTGGGAGGGTCATAATATAAATGTTGGTCCTTCTAGATTTCTGTCCTCATCTTTGTAAATTGTCTGCACTTGTATCTAGCATGCCGGATAGGTACGGTCTTGTATAAACAAATCATTTTTCAGTTTTGCCAATAGTGGTGTGTGATCCAGTCCTCTCCTTTAACACATTAGTGGGCAAAAAATTGATAGATTTAAAGCAAAATATTTAAAGATGGTAGGAGATTAATATAGAATGGGAGTCTTAGAATCATAGAATACTAGAGTTGGAAGGGACCTCAGGAGGTCATCTAGTCCAACCCCTGCTCAAAGCAGGACTAACCTCAGCTAAATCATCCCGGCGAGGGTTTTGTCAAGCCACAGCTTAAAAACCTCTAAAGATGGAGATGCCACCACCTCCCTAGGTAACCCATTCCAATGTTTCACCACTCTCCTAGTGAAAAACTTTTTCCTAATGTCCAACCTAGACCTCCCCCACTGCAACTTGAGACCGTTGCGCCTTGTTCTGTCATCTGCCACCACTGAAAACAGCCTAGCCCCATCCTCCCTTGAACCCCCTTTCAGGTAGTTAAAGGCTATCATCAAATGCCCCCTCATTCTTCTCTTCCGCAGACTAAACAGACCTAGTTCTTTCAGCCTCTCCTCATAAATCTTGTGCTCCAGCCTCCTTTTCATTTTTGTTGCCCTCTGCTGGACTCTCTCCAACTTGTCCACATCCTTTTTGTAGTGGGGGGCCCAAAACTGGACACAATACTCCAAAGGCGGCCTCAGCAATGCCGAATAGAGGGGAATAATCATTTCCCACGATCTGCTGGCAATGCTCTTACTAATGCAGCCTAATGTGCCATTAGCCTTCTTGGCAACCCAGGCACACTGCTGACTCATATCCATCTTCTTATCCACTGTAACCCCTAGATCCTTTTCTGCAGAAGTGCTGCCTAGCTCATTGGTCCCCAGTCTATAGCTATGCATGAATCTCATCAGATTTCTTTTGGCCCAATCCTCCAATTTGTTTAGGTCCTTCTGTATCCTCTCCCTCCCTTCCAAGGTATCTACCACTCCCCACAGCTTAGTGTCATCTGCAAACTTGCTGAGAGAGCAACCTATCCCATCCTCCAGATCATTAATGAAGATGTTGAACAAAATCAGCCTCAGGACCAACCCCCAGGGCACTCCACTTGTGACCGGCTGCCAGCTAGACATGGAGCCATTGATCACTACTCGTTGAGCCCAATGCTGTAGCCATTTCTCTATTTCTATCCATTTTATAGTCCATTCATCCAACCCATACTTTTTTAACTTGCTGATAAGAATACTGTGAGAGACCGTATCAAAAGCTTTGCTAAAGTCAAGGTATATCACCTCCACCGCTTTCCCCACATCCACAGAACCAGTTACCTCTTCATAGAAAGCAATCAGGTTGGTCAGGCGTGACTGTCCCTTGGTGAATCCATGTTGACTGCTCCTGATCACCTTCCTCTCTTTTAAGTGCCTTAAAATGGATTCCTTGAGGACCTGCTCCATGATTTTTCCAGGGATTGAGATGAGGCTGAACGGCCTGTAGTTCCCTGGATCCTCTGTCTTCCCTTTCTTGAAGATGGGCACTATATTTGCCTTTTTCCAGTCATCAGGGACCTCTCCCAGTTGCCACGAGCTTTCAAAGATAATAGCCAATGGCTCTGAAATCACATCAGCTAAATCCCTCAGCACCCTCGGGTGCATTGCATCTGGCCCATGGACTTGTGTATGTCCAGCCTTTCTAAATAGTCTTGGACCTGTTCCTTCAGCACTGCGGGATGTTCACCTCCTCCCAATTCTGTGCCACCCAGTGCAGTAGTCTGGGAGCTGACTTTGTCTGTGAAGACAGAGGCAAAAAAGGCATTGAGTACCTCAGCTTTCTCCATATCCTCTGTCTTCCAAAGCCACCTATTAAATATTGGACACTCAAGCTACAGTGAGAGTCCAGAATTTCTAACTCTTTCTCAAAATCTAGCCCACATCCCTGAAGTGAACAAAAGGGATGATCAGAGCATGAGCCTAACAGCTAAGAACTCCTAGGTCTTAATCATGGCTGTGACAGCCTGGTGGAAGTTACTTAACTTCTCTGGCTCAGTTTCACTCTAATGTAATCTGGGGGTAAATAAAACTTTACTTCTCTCCCTGATGAGGTTCTTGTGAGGTGTGATTATTTAATGTTTATACAGTGCTTTGACTTGAAGATGTAAGGTGCTGTGTAAATGCTGTTACTAATTACGTTAAATTTGGCTGGGGAATGTATTAACTCGACATCAATACTGCAAATAAAAATTGCACAAGTCATAAAAGACCCAAGTCGGGGTTGCAAACATAGTGTTAATGTAGCAGGGTAGCATATCTTGCCTGTTTTAATAACAGACCCTTTGTGATGTAGTAAGGTGTAATTTTCTTTTCCTGTCTGTCTTGGTAAATCAGTGGCTAAATAGTTGAGAGTGTTTAAAACTACCTGTTCAACAAAAAGAATGGGAATAGAAAATAGTGCATATTGCAGTCTGTTGTAAATTGTGTATGGCAGCATACAGGATATGCAATACTACTGGGTTAGCTTTAAAATCAGTAAGCTGGAAGAAGCAAAAGATCATACAATTCTTGGATATTAACACTTTCTAGCATTTAATTTTCTAGTTAAAAAAAGATCCACTGCCATAGCTTGTAAGTTCATTGGACATAACTTGTTATACTTATTAGCAGCACACCTATGTTTAAGTGAGCCACTGTAAATTTCCAGTTGCAGATGTTCAGTACATAATTTTCAAATAATCAAATCTGTTTAAATCAAACCAGTTGTTTTCAAAGTGAACAAAAGCCCAGTTTCCTAATGAGACTCTTGTCCACAGTAAGCTTCAGATTTCACATGGTTTTTACTGTAACATTGTTCAAAATGTAAGAGAAAATCTTGTAGCTAGAATTCTTTTAAAGGGAAGTCTGTATTTTGTTCATTCTCTCATAATATAAAAAAGGATGAAGGGGCTTTTTTTGTTTGTTTTTTTTTTTTTCTTCGACCTTCAACCAAAAAAGCTTTTAGGCATACATAAGACATAGGAAATCTCACATCCAAAAGTGCGTGGTTGGTTGGTTGTTTTTGAGGTTGTACATGTGAAAAGTGAGTGTTATGGAAACTGTTTTGCAACCTTATCTATAAGTGATTGCCACTACGGTCCATGATCAATCTGGTAGCCTGGAGCATACTGATGTGAGATTATGAGCAGATCAACCATAGGGGTTAGAAAGGCCCCTGAGCCACTTGCATTGAACTGAGGGCTATGGAAAGGCATCTGGTAAGGTGCTATTCTGCTTGAGAATCAGTTTTGTATACTATGTACACATATAGCTAATGGTGGGCAGTCAAAATCAGCTTTTGTTAGCCCATTGGGCTACTAGACTTTAAATTAGCTCACTCACCCTTGCCTTGAAAATATTTCATGCTCCTTGCCTCTTTTATGCCTTTTTCATTCATAGATTATAAGAGCAGAAGGGACCATTGTGATGATCTAGTTTGACCTCCTGTATAAAAGGCAATACGGCTTAAATCATTTCCATTTGAACTAGAGCATATCATTTAGAAAAAACACCCACTCTTGATTTAAAAATCTCCATTGATGGAGACTCAACCACCGCTCTTGGTAAATTGCCCCAATGGCTGATCACCCTCCCGGTTAAAATACTGCTCCTTCTTTCTCATCTAAATTGTCTAGCTTCAACCTCCAGTGGTTCGATCTTATTATAAGTTTGTCTGCTAGACTGAAGAGCTCTTTATCAAGTTTCTTCTCACCATGTAGTATGTTTAGGCCTGGTCTACACTTACCTTCTGGATTCAGCGGCAGTCGACAGGAGATCCGCAAGTGATGTAAAACACTTGCACGTCTCCCATTGACTTTGCTGCATCTATTCTGCGCACTGTCCACACTGTGCTGAGCCGATGGGAACAGCGTTCCCGTCGACGCAGTGCTATGCTATTTACGGAGGTGGTTTTCCTCTGTCAATTTCTGGATCGACTGAGCGGGTCTACACAGATGGCTCAGTCGATCCAGAGACATCGATCTGACGGCAGCAAATTTGCCGCTGTCAGTATAGACATAGCCTTAGATTGTGATCAAGTAACTTCTTATCCTTCTCTTTGTTAAGGTAAATAGATCAAACCCCTTGAGCCTTTTTCCAATCCTTAATCATTCTTGTGGCAGTTCTTCTTAAATTTAAGTCCTCCTTGCTATTCTTTCCTGTAGGGACCCAGCTCGGAAACACAGATGGTGGAAGATGAAGCTGAGACAGCCAGTGAAGAACTGCCCCCCCATCTGCGGGAGGAGCCTCCTGAAGGTACTGTACTAGCAGTCAGCTTATAAGGTTGCCAACTCTATGGGAGTGTCCTGGAGTCTCCAGGAATTAAAGATTGGCATGTGATGAAACCTCCAGGAATATGTCCAATCAAAACAACCCTAAGATGGTATGAGCTCCTTGTAGCCCATTGGGAGACTGTTCCTCATTAGCTAGTACAGCTTTCTTGACACAAGGCCTTTCTTTCTCGAAGGGGTGGGGAGAACTTTTGCTAATGTTGAAAGCTGGGTTTGACCTCTCAGCAGAAGCCCTAGCCAGCACCCAAACCTAGTTTATGCCAAAAAGCTGCACATGTTGAAGGGCATGTACTGTTCTTCACATAGAAACTGGACTCTTTGGGTATGTCTGCAGTGAAGCTGGAAGGTATAATTTCCAGCTCAAGTAGATATACATGCACTGCTCTGATTGAGCTAGTGTGCTAAAAATAGAAGTGAAGGCATCGCAGCCCAAGCAGCGGGAGGGAGTGGGTGCCCTGAGCAAGTGCCTATGGTTTCAGACGGGATTGCATTTGGGCAGTTAGCTTTTCCTGTAACTCACACTACTATGGCCATGAGTTCAATCCTGTCTGAAAGCGCAGGTACATATTCAGGGTGGCCAGGCCCAACTGCTGCTTGCATTACTGCAGGTACACTTCTATGTTAAGTGCACTAGGTCAGTCAGAGCTAGAATGGGCACACTGTGTGGAAATTACAACTTTCAGCTCCAGGGTAGACATAATCACTGACAATAAGGCTTCTGATTTAAGCCTGTCTGAGCATCCTGATTGTTAACTGAGGAAAGCTAGTTTCTATCCTGTCTTGTTTGTGATGTACTATAACCATGGTGAAAGCCTGCTTTAGTAGGTCATCTGCTCCCTCTCCTTACCCGTCTGCAGTACCCTGTTATATGACTCGTCCCCTATGCTGACTAATCAAATCCAGGTTTTATAGGTTTGCCAGATTTTTTTTCTTTTTGCTAGCTCTTGGAAACTGGTTTAGCAGTCTGAGGAAGAGGCTGTCAGTCAGCAGGAGGATCAGAAATGCCAATTTTAATTAAAAACCTCATTTGCAATTATGTGACCCAGATTATACAGGGAACAAATCTCTTCTCGCTGTGTGAATTTTCCCAGTTCTGTGCTGAGCAAAATAGGTGCTGCTTTTCTTTTGAATAGAAGCTGCGAACACTGCAGCACGCATGATTCATCTCAAGCTTTTTCTTGTCTCCAATTCAGTGACTTTTGAAAAATACAATTATTCATAATCTCTGGGAGGCGTAAACAATTCAGAAAGCGTTGAGCCTCTTATTAACAACTTACTATTAAAATGGGGGTCTCTAGCCTGTCAGTTGTCATTGGGAACATAAACCCTTTTATTTTGTACTTTTAATTACTTTCCTTAAAGGGAAGAGCCCAGCCTGTGCATAGGCAAGACAGTGACAGTCATTGTCTCAATGGGAATGTGTACTGGGTAGAATAGCTCTGTTGCCTCTTGCACAGCATTCTGCTGAAGCTTCCTCATTGAGAGCTGAGTACTTGTTCTGCCGCTTTGCATCTTCTAGTGGTGCTTTACCAGTAGATTGTAATATGGAGGTAGGTGCAACACTGACTTCTCCAGGTCCTCCTGCTACTGTTGTCTTAAACTTCCAGGGTACTGAGAACAGATGGAAGGAGTGAGAGTTATCATTCTGTGTTTAAGATGACTACATGGATTTTTCACTAAATAATATGTGAGGCTTGCTGCCCGCTTGGCCACAATATTATTTCTCTATGGAAACCAGTGGGGATCCTATTGTGTTGCCGGCTGAGAGGTTGCCATCAAACCATCAGATGTGGTGGTGTTTCTGTGAAATAGAAAGCCAGTCAGTGATTTCTTGTTAAGGGAGTAATACCTGAATGGTCACCACCAAAGATGCCCGAATGCATATTTTGTTCAAATTCTATAAGATGAATCTACAAGCTTTCTGGAGCTTTAGAATTATTGGTGGGTTAATAGAGGGATGTCTGGCCTTTTAGTCTTTGGGACAGTGTTTTGGTCTCATTTCCTTCTGTAATGACAGCTAAGCCAGCATGCAACCACCACACATCATGGGGATAAGGATCTCAGTTACTTCCCTGCGCCAGGATTAAAGAGAATTTAGAGACTGAATAATCCTGAAAGGGTAAAACGTAGGATATTCTCTTTTCATATCAAGTATATGTGCCCCTTATTTTAAATACTGAACTCCATGCCTACCTTTGATTTGTAAAGGATAGCAAAATGAGAGGGATGGATCCCCAGGATGCTGAGTATCTAACTTCTACTGCACTGTCCTCTAGGGTGCAAAGGAGAGAGAGAGAAACTGCCATAAAATAAGCCATAGGATTGTGCTGGGGTTATGGTAGCACAGCATGTTGGTAGTGTTAAGCAACAGAGGTCTTTTCTAGTTCACTTGCTGTGGTCCTAACAACAATGTATACCAGCTATGATTATTAGAGAGATTCTGGGAAATGGCAAAAGAGCTTAACTACAAGAGCCATTACAAAAATGGCATACAATGAGAATAGAGCTTTGAAGTTCTTTTAATAGAAGATGCAATTAAGCACCATCTTCTTGCAGTCGCTCTTTTATTGCAGTCTATTCCTCTTGATAACATTTTCCCAATTAAATCAAATGCTTTGCAAAATATACAGTAAATCATGTTGTAAGTGTGCTGCACTCTTATTTCCTGGCATCTGTGATATTGGAGACAGTGGCTGCTTGCCTTCTAGTAATGAGAGCACAAGGGACGGCAAGCTCTTCAGAGTCTCTGCTCTTCTGGCTCAATCCAGTATTTCACTAAGTTGCATCATAGTGACTTCAGTTTCCAGTCTGTGAACTGTATTTAGTCTCATCCTGGAGAGAAGGGAATTAGAAGTATTGTACTGTGTGTGTGTGTGTGTGTGTGTGTGTATATATATATATATATAAAAAGATATATTGTACTATATATATATATAAGATGCAGTAAAATCAAAATCTGGTACTACAGCGGTTGCATTGTGTTTCTGAATAATACTGTAGCACACTCCTCTGCAAATGCAAGACTTTAACTCATTTGTTTTACTGTCTTGTCTTTCCAGGACCCTAAATCACTAGAGCAGAGCTGTCTAGTCATAAGCACATTTTCTCATGCATGTGAGGATCATTAATTTAACAAGTGCATCATGAGGAGGGAAAAGCTTAATTTCAAATGGTGACATCAAAACTACTTTTTTCTTGGACAAACTTACATGAGTGTGATTAGTAACATAGCGATGTTGTGCTTTCTGATGTCCCTCTGTCATCTGAGGCATTAAAATATTCCTTGAGTTGTAAATAAATCATGTAAGGAAGAAATTGTGGCTACCTCAGCTAAGGTAACTGACTAGGGGCATGTTTACACTTAAAACACTACATATGTTGAGGGGAAGGCTTCTCCCCTTGCTATAAGTAATCCATCTCCCCAGGAGGCGGTAGCTAGGTCAACAGAAGAATTCTTCCATTTACCTAGTGCTGTCTACAGAGAATTAGGTTGGTATAGTGGCATCGCTAGGTTGGTATAGTGAGTGTGGACTTTTTATGCCTCCAAGAGAGGTAGTTATAATCAGTGTAAGTTTGTAGTGTAGACCAGGCCTAGGTTAGAAACTGGCAAGGGTTTTTTTATCCTTAAACAAGTTTCAGTATGTACTGTTAATATTTTGTATTTTTGGTAATGCTAATGTTACTTTCAATTTTCTTAGTGCCATCTGCTCTGAATCCAGGTGTGCTAGGTGACTCTATATTTTAGCTTGTGATGAAAGATGACCCTACTACTGACTACATCAACACACGTTTTGTTCTTGAGTTGAAATGGAGAATGATGTAAGAGTGTCTTGCTGAAGATAGCAAAGGACTGGACATAGAAGGTCAGACCCATACTATATCAAAGTTTATTACTTTTGCAAAATTAAACCTGCCAAAAGGCAGAGAGCAAAATGTTCTTTCCAGGCACCAATTTAAAGTGTGTTTTGTTGAGAATTCCTTGTGTAGACACAGGAGGGCACTGCAGGCTTAATAATGCAATGGTTGCCAAATAATCTTATCTGTCCAGTCCTGTTTCTTTCCGGGGCTGCTTAGGAGAAAATCTTCTTATGGGTTCTGGTGCATGAAATCTGTGGTGTGTCAGAAGTTTTAGATACCTTGCTTGCTTCCTTGTCTGTGGGTGAGAGAAAGTATTTAGTCCTACAAACTGCTCTGTAATATCAGCGGGTGGTTTTATCACACCCCCCCTCCATCCCCCCCCCAATTTTATGGGATCAGTGCTAGAAGGGCTAGTGGCCTTTTACCTTTTGACTTCATGACACTTTTTTTCATCTCCTTACTTTCTGATGTGGTCGATATCCTATTTAAGAAAGGGCCTGTAGCAAAGGGTTAAATGCTTCACTGTAGACAGCAGATGAAAGGAGCTGATAGCCCATACCAGTGATGTTGGCAAATGCTGGAGTGAAACAAGTTGGTTTTAAAGGCTTTGCTCTCCTCACCTGGTGGCCTGCCCTACTGCAGGGCTATCTGCTGTAGCATGTTAAACTGTAAATTGCTTTGGGAATATAAAGATGTAAATTTAGATAGAGCATGTTTTAACCCTAGTACTGGTGGGCCTGTCTGGCTCCAAAGCTGCATTCATTACTGGCTGTAACAGCAGGAGGAGGTGCTCCCCTCTCCACTTGTGGACGTTTATAAACTTCAGCTGCAGTGGCACAGGAGCCAGCAAACTGAGCTGAAAACGGGAGTTTGAGTGGGCCTTAGGGACAGTGTGTGAGTTGTGTGTCTTTTTTTGAGACGATAACAGATTTTTTTAGACAAAGGGAATGCAGTGGATCTAATTTACCTAGGTTTCAGTAAGGCATTTGATACGGTTCCATATGGGGAATTATTAGTTAAATTGGAAAAGATGGGGATTAATATGAAAATTGAAAGACAGAGAAGGAACTGGTTAAAAGGCAGACTACAACGGGTCATATTGAAAGGTGAACTGTCAGGCTGCAGGCAGGTTACTAGTGGAGTTCCTCAGGGACTGGTCTTGGGAACAATCTTATTTAACCTTTTTATTACTGACCTTGGCACAAAAAGTGGGAATGTGTTAATAAAGTTTGCGGATGACACAAAGTTGGGTGGTATTGCCAATACAGAGAAGGATCAGGATATCATACAGAAAGATGTGGATGACCTTGTAAGCTGCAGTAATAGAAATAGGATGAAATTTAATAGGGGAAAGTCCAAGGTCATGCATTATGGGACTACTAACAAGAATTTCTGCTGTAAGCTGGGGACACATCAGTTGGAAGTGACAGAGGAGGAGAAGGATCTGGGCATATTGGTTGATCACCAATGTGATGTGGCTGTGAAAAAAGCTAATGCGGTCCTTGAATGCATCAAGCAAGGTATTTCCAGTAGAAATAGGGAGGTGTTAGTACCGTTATACAAGGTACTGGTGAGACCTCGTCTGGAACACTTTGTGCAGTTCTGGTCCCCCATGTTTAAGAAAGATGAATTCATACAGGAACAGGTGCAGAGAAAGGCTACTAGGATGATCCGTGGAATGGAAAACCTGCCTTATGAGAAGAGACTCCAAGAGCTTGGCTTGTTTAGCCTAACCAAAAGAAGGTTGCGGGGAGATATGATTGCTGTCTAGAAATACATCAGAGGGATAAATATCAGGGAGGGAGAGGAATATTTAAGTTCAGCTATTAGCACCAATGTGGACACAAGAACTATCAGGAAGTTTAGACTTGAAATTAGATGCAAGTTTCTAACCATCAGAGGAGTGAAGTTGTGGAATAGCCTTCCAAGGGGAGCAGTGCGGGCACAAATCCTAGCTGGCTTCAAACCTGAGCTTGATAAATTTATGGAGGGGATGGTATGATGGGACAGCCTAGTTTGGCAATTGACTGATCTTTGACTACTGGTAGTAGATATGTCAATGGCCTGTGAAGGGATGTTAGATGGTGTAGGTTCTGAGTTATTACAGAGAATTCTGGCTGGTGAGCCTTGCCCACATGCTCAGGGTTTAAATGATCGCCATGTTTGGGGTCAGGAAGGAATTTTCCTCCAGGGCAGATTGGCAAAGGCTCTAGAGTTTTTCACTTTCCATGGGGCACGGCTCACTTGCTGGTAGATTCTCTGTACCTTAAAGTCTTTAAACCATGATTTGAGGTCATGGGGTCTATTAAAAGAGTGGATGGTTGGTGTTCTGTGGCCAGCATTGTGCAGGGAGTTGAATTGGATGATCATGTTGGTCACTTCTGACCTTAAAGTCTATGAGTCAGTTGTTTATAAGCTCCTAGAGTTTTGTGATCTTTATAAGTAGTAAACCTTAAAGTTCTCATAATCAAACTGGTTGGAGGAAATGGCCTAAAGTGTGAGCCTAGTATCTGAACCATCTGTGTTTCTCTGCACCATAGGTTCCAATCCAGGCAGAAATCTTCATCTCTTCTAAGACACACACACTTCTACTTAGCTCACTTTAGGAGGGTTCTTTTGAATGAAAATGTCTAAAAACTGGGTCCTGTTATCTCTGCATAGTTATCATAGAGCCTGAAAGACAAGAACAAGGTGGTACGGCAGGGTCTTTCCCAAAACTTATCCTCACCTACTTTGCTGCAATGTGCTGTACAGTTTACTTGCTGCCATCACCACCCTAAAAGTGGCTGCATTTCAATAGTTCCATGTGTTAACAGCACCAAAATACATTTGAGCCTTTTACAGGGTCATCATGGTATGGTGCATGAGGATTCTTTCAGGAGAAAAGTGCTACACCAATGTAAAGTGTGTTTAGTATGGCAGGAAATAGATTTAAATCAGGTCCCAGAGCCTAATATCAGCCATCATCCATTCCAATCAAGAGACTGTTGTGCATCTAGAATGTTCCTGGAGCTACTTATAGTGTCTAAGAGAAATGAATTGTATGGGCTTTTCTTGCTGGTGTTGAGACATGACTCCCAGCACTACAGCGTCTGCATGGGAAATGAACTTTCACCAGCAAGCCGAATGGTCATAGCTTTAAATCCCTATACCAGGAATGCTACAAATATGAGCCATGCTAGATTTTTCAGCCCTACTATTTGCAAGTTTTGTCTTACTTTTTTATACCATGCTTAAAAAATATCTAAGGTGATCCCTGGTGTATGCATTCCAATGATAGTGATGTGATTTCCCCCTGAAGAAGTTCCTGTTTGTACCAGCTCCCTGTTTCCATTCAAGTCGTCTGTAAAGCCCTGTACCATAATCTTTGTTTAGCCAGTCTAGAGAATTAAACCTCATTAAAACACCTTATGAGACTGAGTGTTTTGTCCATTGCATTCAGTTAGTGTACCACATGCTTCTGGTTTTTTTGTGCTTATGGCTAGTGGAAAACATTTTGCCTCAGTTACCTGCATGCATCCCCCAGGGGGAGAAAGGATGGTCTTGTGGTTAAGACAAAGGTCTGCGAATCGGGAGACCTGTAATCTGTTCCTGGTTATTCCACTGACTTACTGTGTGGTCTTGGACAACTCACTTTCCCTCTCTGAAAATCAATTCTCTCCACCTATGAAATGGGAGTAACAGTTCTTACTTACCTTTGGCCTCGCTACTTCCTTCCTTCCTTCCTTCCCGAAATCAATTTGCTGATTTCTACTTACTACTACTTAAACCATGTCGCTGTCTGTTCTTTGGGTCTGGGATTCAGTGTTCTTTGAGTATCCACTCTTCTGTGAAATGTTTTCTGATCTACTTCTCTAAGTGCCCTGGAGTTTAAAAGCAACATCTCATTTGTTTTGTTTTTTGGGGTTGTTGATCCAGATTGTGTCTAGCCTTTCTCTGCTGTCATCCAAAATAGTCCTTGTGTCTGCAGAGAGAGCTGACCTAGAGCAAAAGCCCCACCCTCCACACAGTGTCTGTGTGAATATTTTTTTTGCCAGGCTTGTAAAACACCTTAACATCAGTCCAACCCATCCCCCTCTCACTCCCGCTCCCTTTTATTTTAATGGTGGCTGAGACCCTCTTATATTTCTAGGTTCCCTAACAGTCAGCTGTACCTTCTCATGCTTTATTTCACTTCACTCTCTTTTTGGTATCTTTAATGTCAGGTTGCTGTTGGATTTCTGGTGTAGTACCCCCTCCGTGTTATTGCAGTAATATACTTCTCATTGACCATGTAAATTTTCATTTCAGCAGCCATGTTACATTCTCTCCTAGAAACAGCATGAATGCAGTTTAAATTTTTGGTTTCATTTTCTCCCTCAGCCCTGCTCTTGCTTTTGGTTCTCATGGTCTCAAACAGTACAATGAAATGTTACTTTGGCTGTTCTCCCTGTCTCCAGCCTACATCATGCCCCACAAATCATTGTCTCAATAAATGTTGCATATGTTCACATTATAGGCTTTTAATGACAGTGTAAAAAGATTTCAAATGCCTGGCCTATTCCAGAAGAGAGGTTTGTATAACTTTAAACAAATAGGGCAAACCTCTTATCAGTGGGTCTTGTCAGTACAGTTGGCTTATATGGTGAATCAATAACTATTTAATTTTTCCCAAAAGGTGTTCATATTGGGCCCATCCTACATGTATTCTCAGGGTTTGCCTTTGTACAGTATTTATGGGAAGTATGTGTCATTGAAATGTAAAGAAATTTCAAGTGGAAGCTTCTGTCAGGGGGTTCTCTTTAAATAGAAAATATATCTTTCTAGTTCTTAGCAAATGATGTTTAAAATGGTTCTGGGAATGAGTCTTTAAAAAAAAATACATCTGGTCACATCTGTTTCGTAGGGTATGGGACCATATATCTTATCATATAATTAAAATGACAGACATTAGTCTACATTTTGTACTTTAAAATGTGTAAAATCTGAATGTGTGGATGTGATGTATGTCACAAATAATAGATATTTATACACAAGCGCGCACGCACGCACACACAATTTTCAAACTTTGGTGCCTGAAGTTAGGCACCAAAATAAATGTAACTTGATTTCTTTCATGTGCTAAGCACTCACAAGATCTGCTGCAGTTAACAGAGCAGCAGATGCTCAGTGTCCAAAAATCAAGCTAGGCACCTGTTGCTCCCATTGACTTCAGTGGAATTTGTGGGCACTTATTTATGCATCTGTGAGAAATCAAATGGCTTTTACTTAGATGCCCAAATATGGATTTAGTTGTCTAATTTTAGATACCCAAATGTGAAAGGTATGGGGAGGGTATTATGTATTGTTTTCATCATAAAGTTTTTTGCAAATAGAAATGCACAAGATTCACTTCATTTACTACTTAAATGCAGCCACATTTGGTACGAATGAGCAGAACTGTTTAACAGCTGCAGAAATAACATTTTTCAATAGTTTATTCTTCCTATTCTAATTTTAGGAAAGCAGAATTTAATAATTTTGATCTAGTATATAGCTTGGACACTAAAATTAATATTATCCTTGTTTTGTTTGAGTTCTCTTTAAATGCCATATAAGTGTTAATGACGACAAGTGGCCAGGGCCTTTGTCTTTATCTCTTCCCTACACTATTCCATTATCTAAAAGAAGACACTGTCTACCACATTGGTGCTCCTTGACACCAATGTGGAATATAGGTTTGGTATGGAGTTCAAGGGAAGTGCACCACCTTCTGAGTCATCTGTACCACCTCTTAGCGTACCCTGGGTTTTTACTGGGGGGCTCCAATACTGACCTGTCCTCTGTTTACCTTGTGGAATCCTAAGAAGATCATATCCAAGGTAATATAGCAGGAGGCTCAAAGAACACAGAGAAAAATGGTAATTAAAAGTAATTTGGTTTTCACACTGATAAATATGCTTACAAACAATAGAATTTTTGTAAAAGGCCTGTTTCAACATTTAACTACTTTTTTAATCTTACCCTTATCGCTTAAGGCTTCACTAATTGTGGAATAGGCTCCAAAAGAAAGAGATGGAAGCAACATTGCTTGAGACATTTAAAAACAAACTGGAAAATGTAATGTAGGGTGCAGCCTTCTACTAGTGAGTAGATGGCAATGTAATAATGCTTTATCCATCTCTAATTTCTCTGAATCGCTGACTGATAGAAATAAGATGTTTTTCTAATGATGTGTGGAGGATGTTCTAAAAGCATATTAGTGGGCTTCTCTGACCTAACGTTTTGGAATTGTCTTCTCCTATCCACTCCATTTCCCACACCTTGCCTGACTGTCTCTGTGTTTGCTAAGAGATAGCTAATGCTGAGTTCTTAATATTCTTCTCTGCCTACTGGGGTGTGTACTCTTAGTGTGTCTACCATATTTAATATTGCAGTCGTCATTACCTGAAATCTGAGTCTCAACATGGGGATTATCCATCTCCTGTCATACATTTTAGGTGTTTTATATTTTTGTATTTTGCTTTGTATTGAATTTAATTGTCTGCGTACTCTGTAGAGCATCCCAAAAGCAAATGAGGTGAGACTCCCTTTCTTGTCCTGTAGGAACTGCGAATTTAATTTGAAATTTAAAGATTAAAATGGTCACACCTGACACTTCATCTGGCCTGTAACAAGTGCCAGGATCTGGGATTCTTAAATCAATATTGCAGCAGGATGGAAATTACTTCACAAGTAAAAGGCTAACTTGATCATTTAGAATTGTCATTACTTTCCAGCACCTGTGTGACCTGCAGCTTGCGAGGTATTCCATATAAGTGTGATCTTTCCAAAGGATGGGCAACTGACGAGCAGTTTGTAACATGTCTGTGTAAACCTGTCACTAAAATAGGTATTTAGTATCAATTCAAGAATCTACAAGAGAAACTAGTGCTTGTATTGAACCTATTGGTTTCATTTTTCTGACAGTTGGCTTTTATCATAAAAAATGCAATTGACCCATACTAAGGTTCAACACCAATATTATTACTATTTGTACTCTATATACTTTGGCTATCTTCTTGTTTCTTCCTGATGTGCATTTAGCTTCCAGAGTTCCTGCATTTCTTGGTTCCAAACTCGCCATCATTATGTCTTATAATCTCAAATAATCATATTTGGTTAGACATTGGTATGTAGAGGGGTATTGGACTACAGTTGAACAGAATATGTAAAGAAGCACCTACTTAATTATATTAATGCCAAAGTATCCCATCCTGTACTGACTAAATGTTAATACTGTATTGTTAAAATCAGGACATTGGGAAATACACAGTATTGCAGGTTTTTGCATTTAACACCTGAGTGAGTGTTTTACTTTACATAACAAATAAGAAAAAAATCCAGAGCACTTTAGCAGTGAAACTTGTAAGCATCTTGTTCCAGAGCTATTGAGCTTGTGGAACTCACATACTCTTACAGCAGAGCTTGTAATAATTTTTCAGATTTGAAGAACAGACACCTCTTATGTTTTCCATGGAGAAGAATTTATTTAGGGGCATTGCTAGGGTGTAATGGGATGTAATTTAAAAGGGAAATGGCTATGTATCAGGAAATATGTCTTGTCTATGAGATCTGTTGGGCTTTGGTATATCCTCATAAGAGAAATGATAGAAGCTTCATCACTTGGGAAGATAATTGAGAATGTGGTGATAAGTCAAATCCAGCTATACTTAGCTTCCCCAGATTTTTGTTCCGTGTCATTCTGTACTGAGACCAGAGTATGGAACAGAGGCTGTATGAGCAGGGTTTTTTTTTTTTTTAAGGACATTATAGACTTTGGGTATGTCTGCACTGCAATGTAAGCCCTGGGGCTTAGTGGGATTTGAGTCATTTAGAATTTTGGGACCTGGGCCCCAAACCCAGGCTCCAGTGTCCACACAGCAGTACGTAGACCTGAGTCAAACTACCATATCCCAGGCTTCCTCAAACACTCCTCAGCTGTGGCTGTTCTAGCTCTTGGTTCGTGGTACAATGTGGGAAAATTTGACTGTCTGCCATGCACAGCACAGGATGTTGTTGCTGCCCGCCATTGCATCCTACTGAGCTATTTTTGGGTCTGTATTCTCCTAGCGACTAGAGCCAGCAGAATGGAGGAGTCACCACGTGAAGAGCTTTTCTTGCTTGGGCTTTCACTCCTGTTTCAGGAAACAAGTAGAGCATCCATGACATGCTGGTGGACATCTCAGAGGTGTTTTCTGACCTAATGAAGGTTTATAACAGGAGGGAAGAGGCGGTTGATGATATAGATATGGAGTACAAAACTGGCTGATGCTGCTCGTGACTGTCTTGGTATAGCCACTGGTGCCTCCTATGTAGACCAGCACTTCTGGAGCAGGGTGAGAAACACATGCAGATCTGGGATGACCAGCAGTGGATCCAGAACTTTTGCAGAAAGAAAGCTCCATGTCTGGAGGTGTTTGAGCTGCTTCCTCTTATCCTCCAGTGTCATAATGCATGTATGAGGGCAGTCATACTGGTCCAGAAGCAGGTTGTTATAATGGTCTGAAAGCTGGCTAATGCAAACTGCTACAGGTCAGTTGCTAACCAGTTTGGCATTGGAAAGTCAAATTACAACAAATGAGGCATTGTCACATCACGCAATGAAATCAGGGGAGTAGTTGTCAAGCATTTTAGTTATGGATGAGAGGACTGCTCATGAACGGGAGGTGGGGATTGATTGTCATGCATTGTACTTATGGTAACATGACTGCTTAGGAAGTGGGCAGGGGGCATGTGGCAAGAACTGTGGATTGACATAAATAAATGTACGGAGACATTAGGTACAACTTTAGTTTCTCTTATGTGTTTCTTTGAAATGTTCGTGTTATGATGTGATTCAGTGATAGTAATACTTTCATAATAAAATAAAAGCCCTTTTTTTGAACATGGATTTATTAAGTATAAAAAAAAATTAAACCATTGCCAAGCAGGTCAGCTTGACTCAGGCCAGCTCATTAGCACACCAAAACACCAGTACTAAACCAAAACCAAAACCATCAGTGAAATAAAGTGTATAATAAACCAAACAATTAACAATGCAAACACTGTTAACTGTGTCAAGAAATAAAGACCCTAATGTTGAATGTCCCTTGGGCCCCTGTTCTCCTTTCACTTTCTTGCATGCTTACCGTGCACTTGGTGCCACTGCAGAGGGCTGAGGGGCTGCAAGGAGGCAGAGGCCTGCAAGTAGTACATTTGCACTGTTCATCCATTGTTAATAACATCTCAGTTGCATGGGTGATCCAACTGTGGAATTGTCCACAGTATTCCTGGTCTGCAGCACATGTTACTGTGGAGAGGACTCCGGACATGGTGCGGATACAGTAGAAACCTGTAGGCTTGCAGCCAGAAGTGCAAGCAGCCTCTCAAACAGGCCTTCCTGATGAACAGTCTCATCTTCCCTCAGCCAACACTCCTGCTCCATAAACTGTGCTGCAAGTCTCTCCTTGCACGTTGCAATTCTGGCCTCTTGCTCTGCAGTCCGTCTGTGCCTTTCCACTTGCCAGTAATCCTTCTCCCTCTGGTGTTGGCCCTGTCCAGAATGTCCACTATAAGTTCACCATGGAAATACTTCCTCTTGGACTGGTCCGTGACAGTTCTGACCTAAAATCAGACATCAGAATGCATTATTGTCTCGCTGCTTCAAAACAGGTTCAGGGCATCTGCAGAGAAAAGTGCCTTGTGGAATCTCAAGGCCAAAAAAGTGATACTTTGTAAAACTGAGTTTCAGTTGATTGAGAGGAACACTTCTGTTTCCAGAAGATCCATGGCCACAGCTGAGTTAATCACAATGCAATGAATGCACAAACAATGGTATGTTAACATTTACAATTGCTTTTTGTTTAAAAATTGCAGACTGCCTGGGGATGGGAGTGGGGTAGGAGGTGTGCCTTGCTATCTAAACTGTGCTTGTCCTTTCAAGCATTCTGGAGGACATAACAGTTCAGGAGGTTCCTGAATAGTGAAGGGACATTTTATTCCAAGCTGCTGATGGCCAGTCAGCTGTGTATGCCACAGAGGTTTTCAAGCTTGTGTTGCATAAGCCATGCAGTACACATACGAGTGGAGCATGCTGGGGACTCCACAGAGGTGGGCCCAGAAAATACACCTTTCCCTGAAATTTGACTGCCTATCTGCAGTTTCTACTATGGGAACAGTTTGTGGCTATCAGTGCTCACAATATGAAGATTCATTGGAGAATCAACAGGATGGTGTGCTAGCAGCCACATGGCTTACTGCCTCCCTGAGGTTCCCAATGCAACCCACTCTGAATGCATCAATCTGTGGACTACATGCAAATACACATGATGATACAGACTCTCAAAGAACCGCCAGCACATTTGTAGAACACATACAATCAAGCCCCCAACTGTACATTGGACCTTGATTTCATCACCCACGGACTACACCTAATCTCCTCCTGCATCCCGTAGCGTTTACTGTTTCCAGGCAGCCCATTACACTTCAATGTGAGTGCATTTCCCAGCATGGTCCTGTGTGCTATAAAACTAATATTTAAATCTAGACTGGGGAAAACATTTAAAAATGTGCAATGCGGGGTAGTCAGAACAATTCATGCGCAGGCTTTTCTCCTTTTTGTCCTTCTCTATAGCTAGCATCTGTAACTTTCCAGTTCATTAGTCTAATTAAGAAATGATAGCTGTGAATATTTGGTTTACATCTTCTACGTAGACAAGATGCTTTTGACAAAATTGGGGGCTACAAAAGTTAGGTTCTGACTGCGTTGTCTGCTTAGAATGCTTCACACCTAACTCAATTTGGTGCTGTGTGGCTTAGTGTTCTAAATACCCAGTATAGACATTTCCTGTGTGTGGTGTTCAGAGTGAGCTCTGATGCCAAAGCTATCCAGTAATGGGAATTTTCCATTCTCCTACCTCATCTTAATTTCCGTTTGCTATGCTGTTACTGCAGACAGCCCTGCAGAGGGCTGCAGAGGGCCAAAGTAGACATTAATCAGCGTATTAAAGCTGTGCTTAAACCTGTGATGACAGTTATGATTGGAATAATAGATTGGCAATTTTTTTATATCATTGAGCTTACATTTGCTGCATCCCTGAGTTTAAATTCCAAGATATTCAGAATGTAACTTTTTTTCCATGTCATAATTAATTCATTTCAAAGATAAAACTTGAAAAGGTGGTAAAGGAATCCCCCCCTCTTCCTCCCGCCCCCCTTTCTTAATTGCAGTTTCAGCGCTCTCTCATGCTCACGCTCTCTCTCTCTCTCTCTCTGTTATCAGTGTTCTGGGTGAACAGCTCATTCCAAAATTAACACCCATATGTGGAACATGGTTAAATGGGGTATGTATGGGAAGTGAGTGAGAGTTGTGTGTATAAGACACTGTCTGAAGAATGAGGGACCGTTGAATGCACGATAATTCATTGGCATGGAAACAAACAGTTGTGGCATAAAGTTCATTATTACATCATCCATTGTAATTAGGTCCCACATTCATCACAAAACAACATTGAGCCAGCTCAATGGGCCCCACAGAGCAACTTAAAGCAAAATGTGCCCCCTAGCCTGTGTTCAAACACCCCATGCAGGGTTTAATATATACAAATAATGCATCCAGAATTTCATTCCAATCTCAGGTGAAAACTAAAGCTACTCAGTCTCCCCTGATGGGAGAGGACACTGCCTGCCGTTTCCTCCCCACCCCACTGCTTTGAAAGTCTATGGAGGTAGGCCGTTGTGGTGCATGGGCCCCATGGCTGAAGCGAGGCTTCCTTGCTTTTGACAGATCTGTAATAGTGTGAGCTGAATGGTCTCTGAAACTGCCCAGTAAGCTGATCTCAAACAACAAGGTCAACATTTCTGACAGGTGCAACTGGGAGAATAGTCTGTTAAAGAGCTGCTGACACTTCATGGAAGAATGAAAAAAGGCCACTTTGCACTCAGTTCTGCTTACATTGTATACAACATTTTCTATTCCCTTCCTCCCCTTCCCCTCCTCCCACCCCTTACTCATGGCATATTCAAGAAAACAAAACTTCTGTGTTCACCTACTCATTCCCAAAATGAAATCCTACTCCTCGGTCTGGCATGATCCGTTCCAGACCAACAAGTTGTACTCTCACAAATAGAGGAATGTGAGTAGAGTGGAAGAGAAGCTGCTGCAGAAAATTAACTGAGCGAAACCCTGTTCTCATGTTGATGTCATCATGAGTTATGTCCAGAGAGGTGAAATACAGAAGATATGTAATATACAACACAAGCAAAACTGTTTTTCAATAACTGGAGTCTTTCATGACATATCAGCAGCTCTTTAAAAAATGCAGTGAAGCCTGAGGGCATTTAAAACTTTATTAGTGCTAAATTATCCTATTCACCCCACCCCACCCCACCTCTTGTATTCAGGTATTTCAGAAAATAGTGTAGTGAAAGGAGGACTCTGCGAGGATACAGTTTGTAAAAGTATCTGTGGCTGGGAGTCCCAGAGGAAGACCTTGCTGATTTTTAATTACGAAAAGAAAGCTGTCAGGCTACCATGAGGCAGTTGGTTTGGAGAGAGAGGTTCGTTCCCCTCCCTCCCCTCTCTAGTTTGTGCTGAGCATAGCCCTCAATCAGAAATGTTGACCCCTGCTGTGTTATCTTATGTCTCTTTACTCACCATTCCAGTTTTCAGTATGGCAAAGAGCTGACAGGAAAATGGAGTCTTCAGCCTTGCTTGGAATACCTACTCTGCATTTGCCCAATTGTAACAGACAAGTAGTGGAAGGGTCAGTCATTAAATTGCAGAACAGCTCCAGCTGTGGACACTGCTTCTGTTTCTAAACATTGTGGTCAGGTATTTCCTTTTAGGTTTTCATTCCTTCAGACACAACCATCAATAGATTCCCTTGTTGGGCTTCTCGCGGACTAAGCAATTCAGATACCCTTGAATTCCGCACTCCTTTTAAAACAGGTTTTCCATTTATAGCGCTAAAATCTGTCTTCCATTTTGTAACAGGTGCTGCTCTTTTTTGGATTTAAGATTTTTTGTTTCCCTTTAAGTTACCCCACTCCAAAGAATAAAAACTGCTGTCAAAACTTAAAGTAATAAATATCTGTAAAAAGCTGAATGGCTGCTGGCAGTGAGAGGGGGGAGCCCACAAGTGGAGGGAAGAGAAAGGTAAACTGACCCTGGTCATGATTTCAGCAGGAATGTAATAACATTAAATGAAGTTCTGTCCCAGCACACACTGAAGACATCCTGACCTTAATTACCTCTGATTTATTCATCATGGAAATGGGCTTAATCTCTCTTCCATTCCATGACTGACAGGCAGGAGTAATTTCTCAGGCCGTACAGATGAGTGCGCTGTGGTAGACTCCATTTGCCACATTGACAGGAGCAGAGTACTGTCAACCACAGAGTTAGGTGGAGAAATATTTTCCTTTTCAGTCTTGCACTCTAACATGAACATGATGTATGTGTACCAGTGGGGTAGGAAGGAAGGTCACTGAATTGTGTGAAACTGAGCCATGTGTCCCCTTGGCTGGTTTATACTTTCTCAAATGTACAAAGAGAGAGGGGAAAAAAAAGAAAATTGCAGTTTGACTTTTTAAAAAGTCATTGATTTCTAAAACAAAACATGGATATGCAATGAAAAGCAAGCAAATACTTTATACACACACAGAGCCATAGTGACTTAATGCACTTGCACATCTGTGTTCTCTTATAGATAAGAGATTCTTCTCTATTGCATTAAATTCTTCAGTTTTGTCATTTAGTCTCATAAACAGGACCATCATATGAAGCAATTTCTGCCATGTGAAGATACCTTTTTTTTTTTTTTAAAGAAGTGGGATAGAAGAGCTTTTCATTTTCTGAGGGTCAGTGTTTCCATAACTAAAAGCAACTGCAATCTGTGTTTTAAATATGTTGTAGCCAGTTTAATTGAAGAAAATAAATGTAGCAAAAATAGTTGTGACTCAGCTGACCATTTATAATGCCAATGATGGGGTGGAGAGGGCCCCAGGCTGACAATGGACAGGTTTAAGGAGACACATGAGAAAAATCAAATCAGTATCTTAGATGTCTGTGTACTAATGCAAGAAGTATGGGGAATAAGCAGGAACATCATGAAATGCTAGTTATACACAACTCTGACATAGTTGGCATCACAGAGACTTGGTCGGATAATACTTACGACTGGAATGTTGGAATAGAAGGGTACAGCTTGTTCAGGAAGGATAGTCAGGGGAAAAAGGTAGGAGGTTTTGCATTATATATTTAAAAATGTATATACATTTGGACTGAGGTTGAGAGGGAAATAGGAGACAGACTTGTTGGATATTCTCTGGGTAAGGATAAAAGGGGTTTAAAAAAAAACAAAACCAAGGGTGATGTCAGGGTAGGGGTCTAGCACAGACCACGTAACCACAAAAAAGAGATGGATGAGGCTTTTATTTATTTAGTTATTTATTTATTTTTAAATAACTAACAAAATCATCCATAGCACAGCACTTGAGACTTCAGCTACCCAGACATCTGTTGGGAAAATAACATAGCAGAGCAGATTATCCAACAACTTCTTAGAATGTATTGGAGACCATTTTTTTATTTCAGAAGGTGGAGAAAGCTATAGGAGAAAGGCTGTTCTAAATTTGATTTTGACAAAAAGGGAGTAACTGGATAAGAATTTGAAAGTGGAAGGCACCTTCGGTGAAAGTGATCATGAAATGGTAGAGTTCATGATTCTAATGAATGGTAGGAGGGAAAACAGCACAATATCGATAATGGATTTCAAGTTGGCAGACTTAAGCAAACTTAGAGTTGGTAGGTAAGATCCCTGGGAAGCAAGTCTAAGGAAAGACAATCCAAGAGAGTTGGCAGTTTTTCAAAGGGAAATTATTAAGGACACGAGTAAACTATCACACTACATAGGAAAGATAGGAAGTATAGCAAAAGACCACCTTCCGTTAACCAGGAGATTTTCAATGATCTGAAATGCAAAAAAGAGTCGTACAAAAAGTGGAATCTAAGCCAAATTAGAAAGGATGACTATAAACAAATAATACAAGTATGCAGGGACAAAATTAGAAAGGCCAAAGCACAAAATGAGATTAAACTAGCTAGAGACATTAAGGGTAACAAAACATTCTACAACTACATTAGAAGCAAGAGGAAGACTAGGGACAGTAGACCTGCTGCTCAATGGGGGGTGGGGAAGGGGACAATTACAGAAAATGTGTAAATGGCAAAAGTGCTAAATAACTTTTTTGTTTTGGTTTTCACCAAAAAGGTTAGTAGAGATTGGACATCTAACATAGTGAATGCCAGTGAAAATGAGGTAGGAGATGAGGTTTAAATAGGGAAAGAACAAGTCAAAAATTACTTTAGACAAGTTAGAAGTCTTTAAGTCCTCAGGGCCTGATGACATGCATCCTAGAATATTCAAGGAGCTGACTGAGGAGACATCTGAGCCTTTAGCCATTCTCTTTGACAGTCATGGAAGACAGGAGAGATTCCAGAGGATTGGAAAAGGGCAAATCTAGTGCCCATTTATAAAAAAAAAGGGAAATAAGGACGACCCAGGGAATTCCAGACCTTAATCTCAGTACCCTGGAAGACAATGGAGCAAATCATTAATCCATCAATTTGTAACACCTAGAAGATAAGGTGATAAGTAACAGTCAGCATGGATTTGTCAAGAACAAATCATGTCCATACCCTGTCAAAGACAGCTATCAGGTTGGTAACAAGCCTTGTGAATGGGGGGGAAGCGGTAAATGTGGTTATATTTTGACTTTAGTAAGGCTTTTGATATTGTTTCACCTGACCTTCTTATAAACAAACTAGGGAAATACAACCTAGATGGTGTTACCATAAATTGGGTGCATAACTGGTTGGAAAACCATTTCCAGAGAGTAGTTATCAGTTGTTCACAGTTAAATTGGAAAAGCATATTGAGTGAGGTCCTGCAGGGATCAGTTCTGGGTCTAGTTCCATTCAATATCTACATCAATGATTTAAATAATGGCATAGAGAGTACACTTATAAAGTTTGCAGCTGATAACCTGCTGGGAGAGGCTGAAAATGCTTTGTAGTATAGGATTAAAATTGAAAATGATCTGGACCAACTGGAGAAATAGTCTGAAGTAAATAGGCTGAATTTCAGACTAAGAACAAATGCACAGTACTCCAAGTAGAGAGGAACAATCAGTTGCACACATACAAAATGGGAAAGAATACTACAGAAAGGGATTTGGAGGTCATAGGGGTCACAAGCTAAATGAGTCAACAGTTAACACTGTTGCAAAAAAAAGGAAACGTAATTCTGGGATGTATCTGCAGCAGTGTTGTAAGCAAGATTTGATAAGTAATTCTTCCCCTGTAATCCATGCTGATTTAGGCCTCAGCTGGAGTAAAGTGTCCAGTTCTGAGCACCACATTTCAGAAAAGATGTGGATAAACTGGAGAAAGTCCAGAGAAGAGCAACAAAAATGATTCTAAGTCTAGAAAACATGACCTATGAGGCCATAGTGAAATAAGTGGGTTTTGTTTATTCTGGAGAAGGGAAGACTGAGGGGGGACATGGTAACAGTTTTCAAGTACATAAAATGTTACAAGGAGGAGGGAGAAAAATTGTTTTCCTTAACCTCTGATGATAGGACAAGAAGCGATGGGCTTAAATTGCAGCAAGTGTGGTTTAGGTTGGGCATTAAGAAAAACTTCCTGTCAAGCTAGATAAGCACTGGAATAAATTGCCTAGGGAGGTTATGGAATCTCTGTCATTGTCTAACCTGCTTTTAAAAATCTCCAGTCACCTGTCAGGGATGCTCTAGATAATGCTTAGTCCTGCCATAAGTGCAGAGGCTGAACTAGAATACCTCCTGAGGTCCTTGCCAGTCCTATAGTTCTGTGGTTCTATGAAATATTAAATGGCTCATACTCCATCAGTCGTCCGCTCACAAACCAGCCACCTACTGCTTGGGTTACTGGAAACAATTTAGGACAGGGACCATCTATTACTCTGTGTTTGTTCAGTGCCTAGCGCAATGGGGCCCCATTCTTGATTGGCCCTTAGGCACTACCATAATAAACATGATTCCCCTATGGGCAGTCTATTTCAGAATTATTCTGTATGAGGATTATTTAATCATTTTAGGGGGATATAGACAAAGTATTGTTTCTGGCTCTTGTTGTTGCAAAGAACCTTTTTCAAGGTTAACTGTCAGCTGATGCAGTTCTGTTTGCTCAGGTTTCCAGACACAGCTGGCATTAGCCATAAGCAGACTAAGCAATTGCCTAGGGTCCCAAGCAGCTCAAAGGGCCTTCTTATTAATTACAAGTATGTGTTATGTATTGGGGGGGGGGGAGCAAAAATAGTCCTGCTTAGGGTCCCCAGTGTGCTGCACTGCCTGTCTTCAGATGGCCTGAAACAGTAGCTCTGATCTGCTCGCTACATCACAGTAATGTGATAACTCTGGACCCTAATGATAAGTTCAAATGTCATTAACTATGTTATTGCTGATCATTTTAGGAGAAACATCTGGAGTATGTGTTTCTCTCACAAAACCATAACTCTCTCCTGTCTGCATGAGTGCCAAAAGTCCCACAATCCCTCTGCTCAACTGCCAAAGCCTCCAGCTGCCCCCAAAAACTGCTATGCAGCTATGCCATCAGTAGAAAAATCTCTGGCACAGTGAAAACTGAACATGGGATGGCATAGAATAGGCTGAATTTAATATCATAATAAATAAGATGGGGCATCTGCTCTGTCTATATTATTCATTTTCATGTTTTAATTAAATAAAAACCTTCATTTATTAATTTAAATGAGGCTGCCACTGCATTTCTACCTGAGCACTACAGAATTCAGGAATCCTGCTGCAGATTTTAGGATTCGCTTGCTATGGAGTATGCGGGGTCTTGGGTATTCATTGATAATATCATCATAAAAGGTCAGCATGTGTCGGTGGGGTGCCAATGGGTTAATTAGGGTAAGATGACTTCATTCCTTTGCAGAATTTCATTTGTCACTCATGGATTTCTAACAATTTTTTTAATAGTCCTTTCCCTCTGTTCCCCTCAAAAACACAGTTTGTGATTGACCCTTTGCTTTCATAACCATGTGTATTTGACCCCAGCAAGTCCAGCAAATGTTACTGTGTGTTAGAGGATAGGTGAAGTTTTTAATCAACTAGGAAACCACAGAACTGGTAGATTTTGCAACATATGAGTTCTTTTGATGGTGCAACAGCCAAAAGAATGAATCCAGAGAAGCAAAAGGATAGCCATCATAGAAAGCTTGTCACCTTTTCCTGCAGAGCAATTGTCTTTTTAACAGAGATTCCCTCTAATACCTGCTACACTTCTCTCTCTCTCTCTCTCTCTCTCTCTCTCTCTTTCTTTTTTTCCTTCTTGGTCTTCCTCTGGTGACAGCTGCTGTAAATCCAGCACCAGAATAATTGCTGGACTTACCACCATTCTCACCAGCTTCAGTCCCTTATTACTAGACCAGAACTGATCCAGTTTGCATTGATTTTTCTCTTCCATCTATAGGGAGTTCACTGTACAGCCGAGAGATGTAATGCAAAGCACTATACTGATTCTCTCATCTTTAATATGTTTAATACATTGGGGTATTTAATTTCAAGCTTGACATTAAATTTAATAAGTTCAATAATTCTTTAAAAAAAGTCTTAATGAAACTGTTTCACGCCACTATTCAAACACAGCTCTTCAGCCTCCCTCTGTAATGCTGCTGTGCTGTTGCTTATCTTCTGCGTTAAAATTGTAATAGCCTGTGTGACAGTGTCCAACACACTGTGACGCTCCCAGTGCTTAAAATTCAGAGTTCTGTTTCAAGGGTGAATTTCTATTTGTAAACAAATGAATGACTCTGATATTAATGAGACACCAAGCTCTGTAGTGTTTTCCATCTGACATGGGTAATGAATGTATTGTTAATGGGATGTTGACACCCCTCCCATCCTGTTGCTTCTCAAAGGCCCTAAATGATCTTTTGAAATCACCTTGGGAATTTTAAATCCTCACTAAACACAATATTTATTTCTCAATTTGTTTGCTTTTTTTTTTTTCCCGCCTATATTTCTTAGGTATTTCTGCATCATCAGATATCAGGGCATCTGGAGTGTCTGCTGGCTCTTTCGAGCCTGTAAGTAATAACCTGATGCTATTTTTCATTAGAGGGAAAAGAGAAATCTATTTGATTTTCAAAAACTAAGCCCAGCAATAAAACCCAAATGTTCATTAGGGGCTCATATTCCCAAAGATTTTTTTTTTTTTTTAAGTGAGCATGTCAGACCTGTCCTTTTTTTAAATAGCCTAAACATTTCTGGGTCATTTCTTCTGCCATATTGGCTAAATAGCTAAAGAGCTGGGTGTCTATATGACTTCGGTACCTAACCTAACTGCCAAGGTGATAAATCCAAACTCTTCTTTATTCTACAACACCTGTGCATTTCATTGGATTGTTGGAAACTGACATCAGAGTCAGCAAAGCAAGGCCTCTCTTTACAGCTCTCCATGCAGAAATTTCAGTAAGGATGATGGGTTGGGTCAGAGCTGAATTTGGATGTGTCATGGAACTGTCAGCCCAAATTCCTTTCTTTCCAATTACCCTTCCACTACAGAGAATTCAGAGAACCCTTTTCCCTAAGCCACCACTGTACCTCTATTTGCTTGAAGTCCATTAGCATCTCCACTTGCCACTTACAAAGCTGGGCCTGCTGTCCTAAACTGGAGTGTATTGAAACAGAAATCATCAGTTCAAAAATTAACCTGCTTAAGGAATGATGCCCCTTGTTTTAAAAATATTTGTTAGCTGGAATGAGGTTTTTAAAGAATGCAATGATATAAAGGAGAATGAAATGCAGTCATTTAGGGATCAAATTACTCAGTATTGCTTTACAGCTTGCCTGTGAAAATGACTTTTTGCATTGGCTTACTTTTAAAATAAAGGCAGTGTATTATTTAACTTTCAATTAGGTATATTAACTCTGTTTCCCTGGATGATAATTCAGAAATTCTAATCGAATCTGAATCCAAGATCCGCTTTCATTTATTTTCTAGAACAAGTATGTCCTAAGTGGAACCGATTTGTGTTTTTTGTTGGCCAGCATAGCATTCAAACGACAGTATAATCCTCAATGCTGGATCTATGGGCAACACAACAGAAAACAGACTGGCACACCCATACTATGGAGGTGGGTTTAATATAAGGAGCTGACTGGAATGGAAGAGATTAAGGTTCCATCAAACCACTGAGACAAACTTCTGTAAAGTGGAATAACTCACGTCCAGGAGATAATTTTGACCTATTGATTTTTGCATAACCCACAACAGTGCTTGACGTTAGACTGCAAGATACTGTTATGGAGCTACTGGTGTCTCGTGGAAACCCTTGGACAAATTCTGGGGTGCATACAAAACAGAAGTTGACTTCTTCGTTCTCCTGTTATTATCTAATTATCATATTTGCTTCCAAGCAGTCTCTGTTTCAGGAGAGTTCTTCTGCTTTGCCTGTAACTTGCTGCTCATTCTGCTGTGCATGAGGATCATCCTTTTCATAGCAACCCAACTATGCTGTCTGAAACAGAATGGATTTCAGCTTAGGGATCAGATGTAGGAGCTGATGAACTCTCAAGCACAGATCTAGCTTCAACAAGAATGAGGGAAAAGAAATGCTGAATCTCTATATTGTCTTCTGTTAAATTAGTACCTAGTGTTTAAGTGAAATACTATGTAAAACTGTGGAGACTTTTCTACAGCCCTCTCATTACGGAGTCACTGGAGAACTTTTATAATGCAGCGTGGGGGAAGAAACTGATAGACATCATTCCTGTAGAAGATGGGGCATGGTAGCTCTACTTAAAAAAAAACAACCCAAAAAAACCCACCTGCCTGTCTCTCAAAATTATTCTTTCTACAAGGAAGAATCAAGTCAGAATTTTCAGTTTCTCCAAGGAGGACCCCTTAGTTTTATTTTGAAGAGCATATGACTCTGACTTCCAGATTCTGTTATTTTTTTAGTCAGATGTACCACATTAATGTACCTAGCAGTCACCATACCTTCTGTGTGAACATTAAAACTATGTGTTGATGACCTAACTTTGTTTTTCAACTGATGGATTGTATGATGAATTTCCTTTTAAAGGGCTTTCTGGAGAGTCTCTGTGTGCAAAGAATGTAATACGTTTCCAAGGTGGGTAAGAGAAGGCATTCCATCTAGCCCTATAGGCAACCATGTAATACTCAGACATATTTACAACTTTACTACAAAGATACTGGCTTTCATCGTAGGCATTTCAGTTGCTATGGCATTAGCAGTTTGTGGGGACAAAATATTATCTTGGCCTCATAATAGAACACATTCTAACATTTTCCTTCCTAGCTATTGGGCTGTCTTTAAAAAAAAAAAAAAAAGAGAGAGAGAAAGAAAAAGAAAAAATCTGGCAAGCTAAAATTACTTTTCCCTTTAAAAAATCTTTTCCAGAGCAATTTATCTTAATTTAACTGGGGGTTCAGCATCAAGAAGGAAATATGGGTCAAAGTAACATTTTTTTTTTCAACAGATCATTCTCCTGGATGAGGGGCAACCTCTTGGGACAAAGCTGGAAACTGCTTCTTGCAGTACCTTTTGATTTCTAGTCAGGTCCTTATCTTGCACCAATCACCATGGCAGTGGTGTGTCTTGAAGGCTTCTATCTACAAGGACCATTTTGACAGCAACAATTTCATTTGGCATCCTCATGTTAATCCTTCATCTTCTATTGTCCACACTTCATTCTCCATCTTCCTTCTTGGTGTGCTTGACAGGAGCAAATCCAAGGGAATAGAAAGGATTACTATGAAAGCATTTCCTTTCTTGACCATAAGCCCATTAACATACACATGTCCAATCCTTTTCTAGGACAGAACCTTACAGAACCACTTCATAATTTAATTCTTGCTTTGAGACTGAATGCCTAGATTTTAAATTTGTAATATTTTGGAATATCGAGGGGAGGTTGATCTCAAATGAGTTTTTTCTCAGCTTATATGTGAATGATGTTAAAAGTACTGAGGGGGGCTACCCCCAACACTGGAAAAAGGGATTTCTATATGGTGAGCAGCCTGGGTTTTGATGAGGAACCCAAGAGAAGATGTGAATTCTGTCGTCTATTACATATGCTATTAGTGAATGTGGAGGATTGGAAATCTTTCATTATTAAGATGCATTTGACTGTTGTGTGTGACCCTCAAGTTGATTCCATGACATCAGTCCATATTTTACTATTCCATACATGCATCTTTAGTATTTGCAGCTCTAGATTCAACAAACATTGACTTGTGCATATAGAAACCAAATAATTGTGCTGCTGCCAATGTTACATTTTAATTGGACTATTGTATAGCTTAGAGGATGGGCCACAAGGGAGCAGCCAATTACTCTGTGTATCTGTCTGAAAGCCTTTCCATTATAGAATGCTGATTGAGATTATATAGCTCCAGATTGTTCCATGTTATTGATTTCTACCACCCTTAGTCGATGGTCCCATTAATTGACAATTACCTTTTTCCCTGTGTTTGAGAAAATTGACATGAGCAACCTGAGATGTTAAGTTTAATTTGAACTAGGCAACACTGTGCCTATTTAATCTTTAACAAGACCCATTAGACTTCCTGCTTTTAATTTCACACAGGTCATAAAGCATCATTCCAGGAAATATATGACCATTCAGTATAAGGAGAACCGGCAGATCTATGCAGAAATAAAGGGAATATCAGTGGTAGGGTTGTTTGTCCATCTATTCTGGCGAGGAGGAAGAAATTGATAGTTTATCCATCATGAATGTTGCAGTAGAGTTTAAGGCCACTGGATTGTACCAGTTTATGCAATTTGTGGTTTTAACTTGCTTTACTGTATGCTGATTGTCTGAGCTGCTGGGTAGAATGAAATCTGAATAATTTTGTGAGGGATTTTGCAAGAATCCCATACCACTGGATTTTTTGAAGGTAAAGCAAGAGCTGATTCTTTTGGAAACTGGAATTTTATGTATAAAATAAGAAGATGGATTGTTTTGTTGTAGATAAACATTTTCAATCATAACACTGGTTTCAATAATACATGCAAGTTGCTCACCTTTTGATATGTATGATGGTCAGCCTCCAGTAATCAGTTTTCTGTTATACGTTCCTCTAGCTCTTCTGGTGGCTTTCCCCAGCCCATCAATTTTATTTCCCATCTCATCTGTGTATGGTTGCAACCAACCAGTTCTGTACATGGAAATTTGTTCTCTGCTCCAGCCATGTGAGAGGCAGAACTGGGTGACAGCAGCATGCTGATTTAATCACAGCCCATATCTCCTCACTGTCCTTCCCTGCAGCCTTGGATGCACATTGAACAAGAGAGGTCACAGTATAGATAACTGTTCACCCTGCAGGGGAAGAACTTTAGGGCAGAGGAGCCATTGCCCACAACAGTGCTTTAGGTTCCGTCAGAAAGATAGCAGCATCTCCATCTGTGAAGGTCCCCAGGTAAGTCAACAGGATCTGATGATCAATGGCATTAAAGGCTTTTCTCCATTTATACTGTGTCCATGCAAAGTTAAAAAAATAATGAAACTAGAATAGTCAGTTTTAACTTGAGTTCTCATGTAACATCTCGGTGCTGCAAATATGTAGGGAAATGGTTTTAAATCTTAAAAACCCCTTTGTTTGTTGAAACAAGTGAGCCAATTTCCAGAAATATTAGGTGTGGCAAGTAAAATTTAAAAAGCATTCTAGTTACTGTAGGGAAGTGTGTAACTGGTTGGATGGTGTGGGGCAGCTGTTCTAGAGGATCTCCCAAAATGTCCAAGTTAGCTTGAAAGCTGCCTAGGGCAGAAATCGTGGCCTCTCTTGTCTAGATTGCAGTCACATAGAAAATGTCCTAGGCATTTTCCAAATAGACAGAAAATCACAGATGCAGTCCCTGTCCCAAATAGTGAAGAACTGCATAAAATTCTGGTGCTCCATAAATTAATCAATTATATCAATACTGTTCTTCAAAACTCATGGGTGGGACTAAAGTATTCTGACTTTTAGAGCTTGTGCTAACATATCCAAAGATGTTGAATTAGATACCCTTTTTCATAATTCTTGTTGCCAACATGGAATTCAATAAAAGCAAGTTGTAAAAAGTTTGACATGTATTCATTTGTGCCCACTAAGCAGATCATGGCTAAAATGTTCATCATGTTTAGATTTAGTCACTTAAATGCTAAAAATAAAGTTGGTTTTCAGTTCCATTACAGATGTTTCAGTTTTTAATGTGTTCAGATGAAGCAGAAGATAATCTTATCTAATATGTTAAAAAAAAAATTTTAACTAGTATGTTAAGTGTAAAATGAGTTTCTCTTTTCTTTGGGTGAAATCCTGGCTCTGTCGAAGTTGATGGCAAAACTTCCATTGAGTTCAATAAGGCCAGAATTTTACCCTTCATTTCTTCTCTCCCACTGCACCCATAGCTCAGTTTTCATTTGTTTGCCTGATACAATAGCTATGCTTTTGAAGGAGGCCTTTGTTCACATGATGTGGTTGATGGAAGTAGTCATCTGAGCCTACTGTTTTTTTTTTTCCTTCCCTTTTAATTTTCAGTCTGACCTATTTTGGGTCATGGATCTTTCTCTTGTGATTCATTTCCTGGAGAGATGTTATGGGGGCAGAGGGGAAAAGCTGTTTGCTTTTTTTAATGGAAGAAAATCATATTTCTTCTCCATTTCTCGCTGCTTTATGTTGTTCCACTTTCTCACTGAGGTTTGAATGATAAAAGGTATAATAAACTTTAAACTCTGGAATTCTCATTGATGGAATTTAGAAGTAGACACAGGCTGAACTGATGTGAGGCCTTAGGCCTTCCACTGCCAGATTTGTCTAGTACGTGAAGAATCTCATTACTGCGGAGTGCATTCAAAGCCTTGTGTGTACAGGGTCTGATGACTACATTGATGGTTAACTCCTGCATCCTATGAGTCAGTGTCGTCATTGTATTTAATGTCTAGTTTGTGCCAGTGCTCATATTCATGTGCTTGTTTGATGGCAGATGATAATGACTCATACCTCGTTTGCTGATATCCTATCATTTTTTCCTCTGGCTTCATGGACCTTTTATTGAGTCTCAAGGAGCTATTACTGGGAATGAAGGAAGAGAATGAAGAGGTCTGTGTGCGTGAAGAACAGTCAGAGAACCTGGGGAGACCCAGAACACCATTTTACCTCTGGGAAGAAAACAAGAAATTTCTCCTTTCATCCTGAAGGATCTGAAACTTTCTGGTTTTGTTAGGATAGCTTAAGTTCTTGAATTCAAACAGCAAAGCTCTAAAAATCCATGAACCGATGTTCTGAAATGTCTGTACCTGAAACCACAACAGAATAAGGTTAGTGTGCCCATTCTTCCAGTCCTTGAAAGAACAGTAAAGGAAGTTCTAGTTCCTGTGGCAACAGATAGCATGGGTAGCTGTAAATATCTTGTTCCCAGTGATGCCACCTGCTTACTTCTACCCTTCTTATGGGAATCCTATATTGCAATGGTAAATATAAGGAAAAGTTCACCGTTCATTATTATCTGAATCTGGGAAATGGGGCTTTTGTAGATAAAGGAATTACTTAGCATTTGGCACTCTGAGTGCGTTAACATCTGATGATTAATGGAACAAGTTGTGTGGCTTTTTTCTCACTATTTCCTTCCTTATGACAAACAGGATGATTTTAAGAAGATGGGAAAATTTTATCATCTGGTAAGATCAACTGGTACTTATTATACTACAGCAGAAGCAGCTGTATAAGGAATAGATATTAGGAAAGCATGGTTGGGTAAATCCAGAGTTCAGCATGATGTAGTAATTCTAAAAACGATACTTTGCACTTAAGTCCTTTTTATCCAAGGATCATGAAGTGTTTACAAGCTTTAATTCGTTAAGATTCACAACACATTTCTGAGGTAAGTATCATCCTTCTTTCACAGAGGAGAGATATTCAGCGACTCGATGAAGGACACGTAGTAAATTAGTGGTAAGAAGACGATCAATGACAAAGGAAAAATACAAGAACAAGGGGATGTTTAATGAAATGATGCATAATTAACTTGTGGAACTAGCTTTCTCTTGATAATATCAAGTCTAGGAGCTTCATTATATAGGATAGAAAATATGACAATTAAAACCTCCTGGTTCAGGGCACAAACCAAGCACTAATTGTTTGGGATTGGGAAGAAGTTATTCCATAATTTTCTAGTAATGTTACTTAAACCTTTCTGTGAATCATTTGGTATTGGCTACTGTCAGAGACCGGATACTGGCCTCGTTAGACTTCAGGTCTGATCCAGGATGGCAGTTACTGTTTTTTCCCTTCATCCCAATTTCTATACTTCAAGCCCTAGAATGGCTGGGTATGGAAGCTGTAGGCAGAATTGCATGCTAAAGTTTCTTGGTAGGAGATCATGTGAGTTGAGGCATGTAGACAGGCTGCCCCCAGCTTTAAGATGCCTCTTGAAAAGTGGAATATCAGTGAGAGAAAGGAGGAAGAAGAACGTGCTCAATAGGATACAGCAGCAGCAGCAGGATGAGGTAGATTGTGGAAAGACCATTTTGTACAGATGGCCTCTCTGGGTAAGTCTGAATCCACTTGACTCAGCCAATGACAAAATATTTTAAGGCATGAACCACTGAACTTCTGAGAGGAGCTTGGATCTTTGTTTATCACTGATGGTAGCACAGGGAATGTTTGCAGCTTCAGATATTTTTATAAGCAGCTTAACTGACGTGACCTTTCCCGCTTTCCATCTGTCAAAAAAAAAAAAAGCAAGCACAAAAAAAAAATGTGAAAATTGTCCCTATTGTGAAAGGATCCAGAAGTGTCAAGATCTGTTTGACCAGTGGTAAGATTTTCCAGGTGTCGCACAAATGTTTGTGGTGTAGTCTGGAGATCCATTTTTCAATTGAACTCAAACCGAGCGCAAACATAACTAGAACTGATTGATCTCGAGGCATGGGAAGCGTTGTAGGGGGAGGGGAGAAGCAAAGCCAAAGTGGTGGGAGAATTAAATTACTACTTAAATATCCTGCAGAGTACAACTGTAATATAAACAACCAGAATACAATATGAAGCCACATTGTAATATTTAAGATATAATCATTGTACGAACGAAAGAAAACAATAAGACAACTTTAGTTCTAAGCATTGGGACAGCATTTTATTTTTGTCTTTCGTGTATTGTACTTTACTTGCATTTATCATTTCACTGTGTTTACTCCACTATTACTATTATTATTGAACTGTGACTTGCAATTCTGTAACATTACAATCAAATCGTCCTTGTTTATATATGATGCATATTTTAACAACTGTAACCCTAAATTGTAAATCTCCTTGGAAAAAAGATCAGCAAAATAATTAATAATAGCAAAAAACTTTGCAGGGAGGTAAACGTGTCTACATATGTGAACTACCATATAAAATGATTTTTTCTGTTTTATTTAAAAAATATATAGAATTTATATTTTTAGAAAACCTAACAAACACCATCAATAGGCTGTAGCAGATAGAAGCAATAGGATATCTATTACGCAAAAAATGTAAACTTAATGCAACTTTGATCATCCAATTACACAATTGTCTAGGATTGCAGTGGATGTCTAGGAATGCATCTGACCCTATCTCATAGTACATGTAGCCCGGCGTTCGCTCTGGGCTGCTCGCTGCAGCCCTTCCTTGGGCCCAGCCTCAGAGGAAGGCCACTGCACCTTCCAGAAAAAGTGGGGCGAATTAATGAAGCAGATAGTCAATTGCCCCGGCCCATGGCCAGGCGGGCAAGCAACAGGGGCTCAGTCCGGCAACCAGGGATGAATGCGGTTTCCCGGGTCTCCAGGGAAGGGGGTGGGGGTGGGGGATGCAGGCCCACCCAACTCCACTGCATCCCAGCCCAGGGCCCTAGCAGTGGCACAGGAGTTGCCATTGTGTCGGTGGGGTCCCACTGCAACACGCCGACTGGGGTGGGCCCTGGCCACAGCCACAACTATGGCTGTCCCTGGGCCACTTTCTCCCCCTACTCCCAGGTACCTCCTTCCTCGGGGTCTTTGGGGTCAGCAGGATACATAGCCCACGGCAGACTTAGCAGGCCCTCCTTGTTGACAGGCGGCAGGGCGGGGAGCTCCTCGGCAAGGGGCAGCTCATCCAAGTCGCAGGATCCCCGGGGGTCTTTGGCATCCGGCAGCTCATCCAGGTCAGGCTCCACCTCCGGGGGGTATCTCCCACCCCAGAGAATCTGGGGGCTCGGCCCACTCCCTGGGATCTGGGAGTCCTACCCAGTCCTGGGGCCCTTGGTGGTGGGGCCGTTCCCGGCGCTCCGGCTCAGGGAAGACCTGGCTGGGATCAGGCCAGCGCTGCAGCTGGCGGGAAGGCACGTCTGCACCCGCTGGCAGCCGGCCTCTCACTGAGTGGCGGGCCCTACCTTTTATCCTCCCAGCCCTGGCAGAAGCCCTGCCCCTCTAGGGGTGGATTGGCCAGTTGGCTGGACCTATCGCAGTCTGGCTCCCGACCCTGGCTCCCTTCCCTGGCTCCTATCGCAGACTGGCCCACTACCACTTTGACAGCCTGTGCTCGGGGCTGCGGCCCTTCCTTGGGTCCAGCCTCAGAGGAAGGCCACTGCACCTTCCTACAGTGCATCTTGGTCTTTCACAGTACGATCATGTTTTTCCCACAGCACACATTACGTTTGTTAAAAGGTAGGGGCGGGGCCCCCCGATCTCCCCAGTTCCGGCACCAGTGATTGAGCTACACTATCGAGGCCCGCACTCTGTAAAGCAATCTTGTTGAACTTCTCTCAGTGCCTGTTGCTTGACTGACATACACAATTACATCATACTTCACTGACTCCCACTTCTCTGTCATACCAGATGTAACCTACTTGTCTTTACTTTCAAGGCCCTTCATGATCTGTCCCCCTGTATCTAGCTCTGTCGGTATCAGAAGGCCAGCTCCTGCCTCTGTTTGGCCCATGATTTCAGCCTCTGTTGGCCACTTGTTAAATTTTCCAACAAGCATCTTTGTGCTTTCTTCCATGCTGCCACTCACGCCTGGGACAAGCTCCCTGCAAGCATCCACAAAATGAACTCATTATCCTTCTTCAAAATCTTCTTTAAGACTCTCCTTGCAGTGAGGCCTCTAAAAACATGACAACAGTTATACTGCTGGTGTGCTGAGACCACAACTGACCATACTGACCATATTGTCTCCTTGTGCTCCACCTTTCTGTCTACTCATCTGTTGTCTCTTGTCTTATACTTAGATTGTAAGCTTTTTGGGGTAGGGACCATCTTTTTGTTCTGTGTTTGTACAGTGCCTAGCACAGTTGGGTCCTGAACTATGGCTGGGGCTCATAGTTGCCATGATAATACAAATAAAATTAATAAAAATACTCATAGCGTGCTTTTATCAGTAGAACTTAGTGCTTTATAAAGGAGGTCAGTATCTTATCCCTCTTGTACAGATAGGGAAACTAAGTAACAGCGAGGGAAAATGACTTGCCCAAGGTCACCTACCAGGTCAGTGGTGGAACTAGGATTAGCTAGTCCAGCGCTTTGTCCATTAGCCAACAAATAAGAGGGCTACTGTTTGTGCAAGCATCTTTGGAAGCTTTTATTTGTAAACAGGAACTCGGAGGGGGGCGGAGGGAGAGGGGAAATAAAGTACTGCAATTGCCTAATAGAGTTGGACCCTCACTGTATTATACATGTGACCACCAAGATAAAGCTTGACAGCCAAGAAGCGGGTTTCAGGGACACAGTGCAGTCTTCCCACTGGCATTCCTCGTTGCAATTCTTAAAGCCGTATTTGTTTATCTACTGTACACTGTGTTGTAATACATTGTGTACACTTGCTGCACTCAGTGAGTGTTTATCTCCAATTAAAATCATATGTAACTATATGTGCAAACTAGGGGTGCTTCTTGCGCAGGCAAGTTATGAGTGGCCTTTCATGCTGCTGACATTGTGTAACAAGTGGGCCATCTGCAACTTTCCAGCTGCTGATAACCTTCAACAACTAGGTCCTGAGCTTTGTTAAGAAGTTTAAAATGTTGCTGATCTTGAATCATATGAGGGAGATACTTTCTTGAATCTGCAGATACTGATTTGAATCTTCTTGAAAAACAATAAGGTGAAATCACTCCCACATGGGAGGTAGAGGGGAAGGGGGAAAGCATGATTTATCCTAGATGTTTCTTAAAAACTGGAGAAATAGACATCTAATGCCCTAAACTGGAGCTGGGATCTTAACCATTGTGTAGCAGAAGTGCCATGTACTTCTGTATTCAGCTTGGTTATCTGTATTCTGGATTTAACCGCATTGCATGCAGTTCAGGTTCTGTGCCAACACACATTCACAGAGTAGTCACAGGCACACTAGGCTCTTTTGGAATAGGAGGTATCATTTCCAATTGTAAGTGTTGCCTTTGAAAGTGAGATTGGCTGCTTTTTCTCACTTGCTTTGAATTATTTTTTATCCTTTTGGGACATCAATCTTTCTATTAGTTGATTTGAAAAATTAAAAGCAATTAGAAAGCTTTAGTACAGATAGAACGCCAGATAAACTTGTTAGGCATTAGCAATATCGCCAAGACAGCACTTCCTATAGGGAATTAGTAAGGGTGGGGAGAGAGCGTTTGGAGTCTTTCTTGAATTATCACTATGCTGTGTAATGAAGCAGAAACTTACACAGCCATGAAATAATTTGCTGTGGCTCCTCATGAGGTCAGCAATCCAGCTGGAGAGCCAGAGAGACTACAAAGTTTACATTTAAAGTAAAAAGCCCTTATTTAAAATTTTAGATTTTAAATGTAATCTTTGTTGAAAAACCATTAGGATTTAAATCAGTCGTCTG
>ML675613.1:40522426-40822085 GCA_007922155.1 Mesoclemmys tuberculata
GGGGGGGTTTTTTGTTTTGTTTTTAACGTCTTGAGCACAGTCAAGAAGAAAGTGACTAAATATCGGCAAGTGATGCTTTTCACACACTCGCAGCCTGCTACCAGCTGTACCGGCTGGATGCTGTGCTTCAGATCTATGTGAATGAGAAATATGTTTATCATAAGGGTGCTGAGCTATGCTTCTTACTTGATTCCTTAATTTTTAATATATAATGATTCTGTTGAAAGCACTTCTCTTCCCATTTTTCTTTAGATTCTGCAGCATTCATTAATAAGGACATAGATTTCAGGTGCAGTGTGCTGCCGCTGTATTTATTTATATAAATAAATATTTGAAAACCACATTAAAATAGTCTTGTCTGTGAAGGTATGTTTTCCATGACTAAAATGAAGGAACTGTCACTTTATTCACCCTTTTGCATTACAATGGAAGATCAGGCTCCACTGGGACATTCTTTCCTGCCACTAGATAAATGAATAGTGGTACTCAGAACCAGCAAGGATTGTTTTAAGCTTATATATGTTTTATCTCTGATTTTCCTGCCCATCGTGGCTTTCAAATCAGACCATCCACATTATTTTAACTATCAGTTAAGTTATTTTAACTTTTCATTTTATGGGCTTGGTGGTTTTTTGTGTCCTTCCCTTCACACACTTTTTTAATGGCACACTCCCCATTCCAGTGGCCTAGCAAATACATACATGTGTGTCTTCCCCTTTGGGCACTTACCATGTAAGGTCTCATAAGTAAAGCAGGTTCATTCCTGAACAGTACTTGGGTTGGGAGATCTCCAAGAAAAACACAGGTGTTGATGGAAGAAATTTTGATTTAGTAGTGGCACTATCCCTCCAAGTCAGCCCCTTGCTGGGGCATTGGTTAAGGAGCATTTCGTGCTGCAGATGCTGTCTTCCAGATGTAACTTAAAAGCTGAAGTCCTGACTGCTTATCACTATAAGTACCATGAGATCTTTCGTAACTGTGGGAGTGTTTATGTAGGGAGAACACCAGAATTAAAGATTTGAGGGAAAGCTTAATGTTCACTTGCCCGTCTAACTAATTGTTCTTAGTTCAGAGAGGCTTTCTTGTTCTGCTGAAGGGATAACTGCATTCCAGTGGTGGATGACTAATCCCTATATGTACTATGCACTTCAATGTGCTTTTGGATCCCTTGTGATGA
Organism: Mesoclemmys tuberculata; assembly: GCA_007922155.1. NCBI lineage: Eukaryota > Metazoa > Chordata > Testudines > Chelidae > Mesoclemmys > Mesoclemmys tuberculata. The sequence continues at coordinate 40,523,604 of ML675613.1, forward strand.
AATGTTGTGTACACATAGCTGGATATTACTGTAAGTATTCTAGTAACAAGTCTGCTATTTAGAATAGCATGATATCTATCAGCAGAGGTAGCAGCGAATGTTAGATTGCATAACCAAAAATGCTTATATATGAAGCCATTTATTAGTGCTTGCAGTGTGCTTGGAGCTGTACAAGTAACACAATGAGATGGTCCGTTCTCTATTTGGGTGACTCTGAAAAACCAGGCAGTCAGATGTTGATGCCGATTCTCTAAAATCAGCTTCAGCAGACTGTTTTCTCACCTTCAATACTGAATGCTTCATCTTGGCAACAGAGTTCACATGGAGCTTCAGGCATTCAGAGTCAGGGCCATTTCCAGCTCTCTAAGATCTGTTTACCTTAATTTTGGTTGTGTGGCACGCTGCCAACTTCCCCCTGGTGGGTCTTGCGCTTTACCTCCAACTTCTATGGTCAGGACGCCCCCAACTACCTTGCCCCCCCCTTGGCTGTAGGGGAGCTCTGTCTCCTGGCCTGCGAGAGAACCTTCTCCTGCAGCTGCCCCAGACCTTCTGGCAGCCCCTACTGCAAGTGTTCCCTCCCCTTCCTTTAGGGAAGGCAGGGTTTAAATACCCCTGGCCTAGCCCTTCACTGGGTCCAGGCGCCGTCAATTGCCCTCCTGTGCTTTTCCCTCTGCCTGCCAGGCAGAGAGTTTGCAACCCTTTCGGGCCAGGTATACTCTTTTATAGCCATCTGGCCTAACTTTACCACAGTTGGCATCAATCTACGAAGATACCTTTGATTCCAAGACTCATGTCAATTTAGTTGTTACAGGCCATGCAGAGAGAGATTGCATGCATCCATGTCCTATTGAGTCACAGTATTCTTTGTCAGTAATATGGAACTGGCACTCAACTTCCAAAATACTCATATAGACTCATAGACTCATAGGTCAGAAGGGACCAATATGATCATCTAGTCTGACCTCCCGCACAAGGCAGGCCACAAAACCCTACCCATACACATTTATAACAACCCCGAACCCATGACCGAGTTATTGAAATCCTCAAAAGTGAGATTTGAAGACCTCAAGCTGCAGGGAATCCACCAGCAAGCGACCCATGCCCCATGCTGCAGAGGAAGGCGAAAAACCTCCGTGGCCCCTGCCAATCCGCCCCGGAGGAAAATTCCTTCCCGACCCCAAATATGGCGATCAGCTAAACCCTGAGCATGTGGGCATATTCTGACCATTTGTTCTTGTGGCTACCATAACATCAGTAGAACTGAAGAATTCACAACTCAGTGAATAAAACACAGATGATGAGTGAAATTTTGATCCCATTGAGATCAATAACAGTTTCCTTTACAGCTCAGTTAACTAGAATATTAATTATCAGGAATCTAAATTATAGGGGATATGAATCCATGGTCCCAGTGGACTTTGGGTCATGACAAATGCATCTTGGTTTTGGGTCCCAGGTGGAAAGAGTTTGAAAGTCACTGATCTTCTGCCTAAGCTGGGCACCAAAATTAAAGGTGCTGATAATTATAAGGGAGCCCTGTGTAGTGTGTGATTTTCGCCTTCCCCCCATTGTCATGTGAAGCTTTATTTAGGTTTTCCTGTGTTGATCATATATTTTGAAGGATAACATAAGGTTTGAAGAAGAAAATCAAGATTTTATTAAAATCTTTTGCTGAATCTAAAGCTCCCTCCAAGCCTGGAGAGACCTGTGTGTGTATGTAGTTGTTTGTGGTTGTGGTGTTTTTTGTTGTTGTTTTTAACACAAGAGAAATGGAGCTGGGGTGGAAATAGAGGAGCTTTGTTAAATTTTTAAAAACAGAAACGATCTCCTAAGCAAACAAACAAAAAAAAAGGTGAATATGCACAAAAATAAAGGTTAATGACCCTTGCACAAGGCAAAAGGAAACAATCAATTTCATTGTATAACACTATAATGTAAAGCAAGGGTTTTTCCTTTTTGATAAACTAGAAATTTAGAATAATGGTTCTGTAGAATGAATAACTGGCTAGATACAAGGCTAGATCTGATATCAGGTTCCAGAGGCAAATCCGCATGACACCAAGTCTGTAGATATTGCCCCCATTTGTACTGTCTGCTAAATGAAATTTCCACCATGAGGGCTGTGTTTGATGGCTCCTTCAATCATTCTGTACAACAAGGAGGGGATTCATTTTGCCAGCATCTATTGGGTGTTAGCTTACAGTGTTGATTTCAGGATGGTAAAGGAATAAGCCATCATGAAAAGGTGGGCATTTCTAGGCCATTGATGTGCACCTCAGGTGCGTTACAAGGCACCTTTTTTCATCTGACAGTGAAACGTCCCAGAGGCCCAGGTGCACTGGAGGCCTGCCTAGGTGAAGGATGCATCAATGGATTCCTTTTGAAGTGTGTCTTAGATAATACTGCCTATCATGCATAAAGTCCTGTACAAACATTAACTTCCTAGCAGCTGTACTTCAAAGTCTTGTCACCTCCCCTGCCATGTTTCAGGAGCAGTTCCACTACTTAACATTTTAAATTACTTCATAATCTGAATTGGTAGTTAACTCTGTGTTCCCATTTCAATTTTGTAAATGAAAGTAAAGTTATTAAACTGTCCTGTTGCTGCAAAGTGTAACAGCTGGGCTGGGACAGGGGAAGATTGATAGATTATAAAGCCAGAAGGGACCAATGGGATCATCTAGTCTGGGGACCATTGTGACCATTTAGTCTGACCTCCTGCGTAATACAGGCTATGGGACTTTCTTGAATAAATTTGTTTGAATTAGTGCATCCAACCTTTATTTTAAAGTTGCCAGTGATGGAGAACGCACTATGGTGCTTAGTAAATTGTTCCAATGGTTAATTATCCTCCCTGTTCAGAAATTGCAACCTTATTTCCAGTCTGAAGAGGAGACGAATGACAGATGTTATACATGGGAAGGGGATAAATTGTAGGGTTTTGTAGCTTTAAAGGTAAAGCAGTTAATAGTTAAAACACTATGTTAAAATATGGTAAATGCTCTTTTCTCCTCCCCCACTCCCTATTTCTTACCTTGATCACTTAACACATTTGTGTAACAGTAACTTAGTTACTTTGTTATTGTACTGTCCCCTGTATGTTACATCTGAGTATCTCTATGTGCTTTTCAAACATGGATGGTCCTGTCAGCATACGAGGAAGGTAGGGAAAAATATGGTGATGAGGGTGATAAGGCCCCACCTGTATTTGACTAAAGATTAAAAGGGCATGACATCACTTCCGCCAACTAGCTGCAGTGTGGCTTCAGACAGTGGTGTGCAAATATCTGAGACCAGGAGGATGAATGTTTAATTCTGATGTAAGAAGCACCTCTCTCAAAGCCATGCAGTTTAAGGAATATGGTAGAGTTCTTCTAAATGTTTTATTTAGTTTTGTTAACACATTTTGAAACCTAGAACTGAAATCTGCTCTCGGGGTAGTCGCTCTTTCTGTAGTGTTGACGTGTGTTTTATGCAGCTAGTCAGGCTGGTTGGCTTTTTGGTGCCAACCAGCTGACACACTTGTATGTGTGTGGCCCGTTTGGGTTTTTGTTCTTCTCTTCAAAGGAACAGTTCAGTATGTAAATGTCAAGGCACTCTTTTCTATTAGGGTGTCATTTTTTCCCCCAGGATTTCCAAAGGGATTAAGGTGTCTGGCCTCTAACTCCTTTACATTCCTTTGAATAGTCTAGCGTTTAGATCATTTCTGAGCATGCCTGGAATAAGCCTTCCTGATCACGTCCCCCGTGCAACCTCTCCCTCCTTCAAATCCCTCTTCTGTGATTTAGCCTTCGTATGCTAATTATCCCTGCCTTCCTGCCACTGTAACCCTCTTGCTGGATTCTGCTCCATCTAACTAATACAATCTATTCATTCGTTTTTTAAAGCGTATGTCTAAAAACTACAGATGCAAAATAGGAGTCAACAAGACATGTGCATACCATAGGCATCTCATACCACTAACTTCCCTGCTGCTACCCTTGCCCTTCCCAAAATCTCCACCCTTTGTTTTCATTTGCAGATGGTTTATTGTTTTAAAATGTACACAAAGGAAAAGCAGTGCCTGTCTTCACCAGCATGCTGCTTTCCTCCTAAGCCTCAGGGCTGTAGGCTTCTGCCCCATGCTAATGCCTGTGAGATTCTCACTCCTGCTCTGGTCCCTTTACATCATATAAAAAGGGCAGAGTGGTGTAAGTGGGCCCCAAGAGCACCAGTTCTAATTGTAGAATGATTCCCCTGAACAGGACTTGAGTCAGACTGTAAGGCTGCTGTGATAGGGTGGTCCTGCCTTGAGCACCATCCTATGGCAGAACAGGCACGCCTTCTTCAGTTTCCTGTATCACCATACAAAGGAACCTAGTCTCTGTGTCTAATACAAAGCCCAGCTGTTAGCATAATTTATTCACATAGAATCATGGAAGATTAGGGTGGAAGGATCTCAGGAGGTCATCTAATCCAACCCCCTGTTCAAAGCAGGATCAACTCCAACTAAATCATCCCAGCCAGGGCTTTTGTCAAGCTGGGCCTTAAAAATGTCTAAGGATGGAGATTCCACCACCTTCCTAGGTAACCCATTCCAGTGCTTCACCACCCTCCCAGTGAAAAAGTTTTTTCTTAGTATCTAAACTAGACCTCCCCCATTGTAACTTGAGACCATTGCTCCTTGTTCTGTCATCTGCCACCGTTGAAAACAGCCTAGCTTTGGTCCTCTTTGGACCTTTCCTTCAGGTAGTTGAAGGTTGCTATCAAATCCCCCCACACTCTTCTCTTCTGCAGACTAAATAAGATCAGATCCCTCAACCTCTTCTCATAAATCATGTGTGCCAGCCCCCCAATCATTTTAATTGCCCTCTGTCGGACTCTCTCTAATTTGTCCACATCCTTTCTGGAGTGCAGGGATAAAACTGGACACAGTACTCCAGATGTGGCCTCACCAGTGCCGAATAGAGGGAGTAATCACTTCCCTTGATCTGCTGGCAATGCTCCTACTAATGCAGCCCAATATGCCTTTAAGCCTTCTTGGCAACAGGGGCACATTGTTGACTCAGATCCAGGTTCTTATCCACTGTAACCCTCAGGTCCTTTTCTGCAGAATTGCTGCCTAGCCAGTTGGTCCCCAGTCTGTACCTGTGCATGGGATTCTTCCATCCTATGTGCAGGACTCTTCACTTGTCATTGCTGAACCTCATCAGATTTCTTTTGGCCCAATCCTCCAATTTATCTAGATCACTCTGTATCCTATCCCTACCCTCCAGCATACCTACCACTCCCCCCATCTTAGTATCATCCACAAACTTGCTAAGGTTGCAATCCACCCCATCATCCATATCATTCATTAATATGTTGAACAAAACCGGTGCAATACTTCACCCAAAACCTTGTAGCATAACCACTTTCCAGTTTCCATGATAAACAAACACAGTGGGTTCTTGACATTTCCTTCTCCTGGGACATCATCAGCAGGTCACCCATCCAAGAGTAAATACCAGCACTTTGCTTTCAGTTCCTTTGGCCCCTGGTTGAATGCCCCACTCTCCAGACCTCCCTGCTTGAAAGTGACCTGTTTTCCCACAGCCCATCATTCATGTCTTTGTTGTAAGGGCTTCCCTTCTTGCAGTGTTCCACTCCTCCAGACTTCTCTGCCTTAGAGTCCTACCTCTGCTCAAGGGCTCAACCCTCCCACAAGAACCCACTTGCTTCCAGGCTTGGTTTCCTTGGTGAGATGGATCTTCCTCTTTTCCTAGGGGTCACTGCCTGAGCTTTCAGCTCATCAGGGTCCCCAACTCTGGTCAGTTCTCACCAATGGATTTCCTCCAAGCTCCTCACTAGCAGCTCACAGTTACTGCTTTCCTTCCAAACTCAGCTCTCTCCCAAGCAGCTCCTGCCATCCTTGCTGCTTCTCTCTCTGTTGGGTCTCCAGCAGCTCTCATCTGCTCCTTCTGACACTCTCAGATTCTGACTCACCCCGTTTTCTTCGCTCTAGGGTCCAGGTGCCCTCTTTAAGGCTAATTAGGGGTCAGCTGATCAGTTAAAGATGCACTAGTCTCTTCCCTCCTAAAGGACCAGTGCCACCCTATGACAGCTCTCTTTCAAGGATCCTAGATATAAGGAAAAGCTTTCCAACTATAAGGGTAGTTCAGCTATGGAATAGGCTACAAGGGAGTTATGGAGTCCCCGTCATTCGAAGCTTTTAAAAACAAGTTGGACAAACACCCGTCAGGGGTGATCTAGGTTTACTTGGTCCTGTCACAGCACAGAGAGTTGGACTTGACGACTTCTCGAGGTCCCTTCCAGCCCTACATTTCTATGTTCCCTTTGCAAGCTCCTGTGTAGAGCATATGTCAGAGATGAAGCACAGCATGCAGTGCTGTGGAGATTTCATGCAATGCTACAGCTCATAGGGTAGCCTGGGTAGGCTGCAGCAGTTTAGAATGCTCCACCCCCTCGGAGAGCAGTTTAGAATGCTCCACCCCCTCGGAGAGGCACAGCATAGAAGCTCACCCTGTACCTTTAGGTCCAAGCATAGTACCTGTTAATAGTCTTGTTCTGGGAACTTAAAGGCAGACCAGGTTTTTGCACACACACTCAAGTTACTCCTACTTTTTACCAGTTACTCCCACTTGTACTGGCTATATAGTCCAGTCAATAGTGGGATTTGTCTCACATCTTTGAAACTGCTATGGGCTTGAAGTTGGAGTGCGTTTTTGTGACTTCATGGTCTAATATTTTATAGAAAAATTAAGGGAATTTGTGGAGCTTCCAAAGACATGAAATCACTCCCACATAGGGATGTGGAGGAGAGAACTTTTTTTCGTTTGTTTTGAACGCGCTTTGTAGAATAGGTAAGGCATGTATGCTTTTCAGAACTTCTGAACAAGAAGGGTGACCGAGGGCAGTGCCATTCTTTCCTCTCTGTGAACAGTGCTTTAATACTACTTTAAGTAACTTGGGATGTACTTTCATTTTGAGGCAAATGCATAAAGTATAATAATCTAAAGCCTTGTTTCCCTCCTTCATTCGGTTTTTATTTCAAATTCCTTTATTAGCGGGGGACCTCTCAATGGGGAAATCCTCATCCCACTGAAATTTCAGTGCAAAACACCCATTGAATTCAATGGGACAGCATTTCATTCAGTGCTGTGTGTTCAGCAGTGTCTGGAGATGCAGAAAGCAGGCCAAAAAAAAAAGTTACACTTCTTTATGTCTTTCTGTAAGATTACCTCAGTGACCAATATCCTATCAACAACATAACAAGAATAGCCCCGTTTAAAAAGTAAGGACAAATCTTGCATGTAGACATCTTCACTCTGCTGTACTATATCTGTAAGGTATATTCTGCCATTATCTATAGTTTATAAAGTAAGTTCATTGCTGACACAACTAGTCAATGAACTGAGCTATCAAACTTGAGTTCAGAAAATTCTCAGAAGGTAAAGCAGAACCTACCTTCACCAGTACCTCTGCAGGAAGTATGCTTGTGTACTGCTCCCCTTCTCTTGCATGCATTTGTTATGTTAATAAACCTCTGTGTGTAGGTTTGCACAGTGTTCTCTCCCTGAGGGTACATCTACACTGATGGCAGCAAAGTCACCGCCGTCAGATCGACTTATGTGGATCGATGAAGCGGTCAGTGAAGACCCACTCGATGGATCCAGAAGTCCACACTTAATCCACCCCCTCAAGTGGCATGGCACTGTGTCAATGGAAACACAGTTCCTGTCGATGCAGTGCAGTGCAGACAGTGTACAGAAGAGAAGCACAGCAGCCGACGGGAGTTATCCAAATTTTCTGTGTAGCTTGAGTAACTCCCATCAACTGCCACCGAATTGCTGGGTAAGTGTAGACCAAGCCTTAGAAATACTATTGGGCTTTAGGAACAATAAGACTTGCCTCTAAGTACTGTTTGTTTTGATACAGTTTTCAGAAGTCATGCACAGTACCTGTCACTAAGAGGTCATGTGCACTCTTTTCCCTTTATTAAGCTGACTTCAAGCTTAGCCCCTTTCATACCAATATTGACGATTCTTGGACTTCCCCAAGTGCTTCTTATAATAAGAGAATAATGCTTCTGCCTATACAATTTTGAACCACTCATTCTTTAGCATGGGTATCCAGCTCCAGATGGGGAAACTTTATGTGCAGAGGAAATATAGTTCTTCCCTATGTGAGAAAGTTTAATTGCTCTTCTGAAAGTTGTGATTTTTTTTTTAAAGCTGATTTAGTTAAATTGGTGCCAAAGAGTATAGAGACACTATTAGCTTAGTTTAAACCAGGCTTATTTTGGTTTAGTTGAAGTAGATTAGGAATTGGTTTGAGCAAAACCAAAAGAAGCTCCTCTTAAACCAAAATCAGCATCTATATAGGTGTTTGCACTGTTTTAAATAAATGGATTTAAAAATCGAGGGAAGTGCAAATTTCTCATATAAACAGGCCAGGGTTTCAATATGCTGCACAGTGGAAGCAGGCTACTGTCATCTACTTGAGAAACAAACGTGTAGCAAGTTGTTAGAGATAACAGGAGTCCTTCACTGTGAAAGTTAGCATTTCTGTAAATTACTTTGATTTCTCATAAGACTGTTACACCCTTCTATCCCTGCTGCCTCCTTCCCCTCCACCCTAGTAACTCGTGTCTTTAGAAAGGCCCAGTCCAGACTACATGAGGTGAGTTTGCAGAGTTAAAGCATGTAATACTTTGTAATACATGTAAAGCATGTAACTAGGGCATATTTCAGTTATACAGAAATGGTAAGTCAAGAAAGCAGAAAATGTAGTGCAGCCTAAAAGTGAGAAGTACAAAATGATCGGGGAAGATACAGAACTTGGCATGTGAGAGAAACTGTGTCATCTTGAAAAAGGGAATAACTTGATCAGTAAAATTGAACATGGTTGCACTTAGCCTCATTCAGTTATATGTGCCTTAGGTAGGGTAAAACAATATTAGGAGAATTGTAATGTCATTTATATGCATGAGATGAAATCCTGACCCTACTGAAATCAATGGAATTTTGCCACTGGTTTCAAGGGGGCTGGGATTTCACCCATGATGTGTGACTGCTTCGCTTATTAGCTTGGCATTTGATCTGTGCACATGGTGAGCAAAGGGCTTCATGCTGCACACTGAGAAGTTATTGCAATGTCTTTAATGTGGGGAAAGAAAAATTTAGTGCCTGTATGCTAAAGAACACCTCGTAACTAGCATGTGTCCCAGCAACACTTACCGAGCTCACTACATGGCCCTGTTTCTGCGTTTCACTGTATAGTTGCTAATATGAACGATTTAAACTATTCATGGAGATGAGAAACCTCCCAAAAAAGAAAAGGAGGGGTGAGGTTATTGCTTTCATTAACCCTTTTTGAAATTGGTTTGAGAGTCCTATACCTCACTTCTTGAGTACTCTCTCAGAATCATTAGAAATTAAAGAGGGAAAAGACTAGTGGTCATCACTTCCATCCCTTGACCTGTGTGTGGGTCATTCAGCAGCAGACCCTTATGGCATTCATGATGCTTAGCATGCGATTGTCCAGACTGATTTGTTTCTCCTTCTGTCATCATCTTGGCTCAGAAGATGGTATCCGATATGATCATCATTCCTCCCACTTCGTTCTACCTGATACTGTTGCTGGTTTCACCTACCATTACATCAAGGGAACAAAATGGGCCCATTTTTCCCTGACAGACTCAATTTACACTCTTTGTCACAGATATCAAATATATTCATGATCGTTTATGACGTCAAAGGAAGAAAAAAACCCCGAATTTGGTGGTGGTGGTTTCTATAAGCTGAAACGTTACTCTGAATCACTTCTGTGCAGTGAGAAGAGTTCTTAGAGGAGGGAGGGAAAGGAGAAGATAATAAGTGTACAGACTTTGTGTAAGAAAGTGTAATATACTCAGGATTCAATGAGAACTTCCTGTGGGGTTGAGTCCTCTGAGATGGGAAAAGAACATAGATACATTCAAAACTGATTTGATCTATTCCGTTTGCTGTCACATAATGCACTGCATTCAGATACTGCAGTGCATCTGTTACAGTAGCTATCATCGATTCATACAGTCATATTAATAAGAGAATTAGGAATTGATCCATTCTTAAAATCTTCCCATTTCTTCCAGAATTCCTGCTAATTCGCTCTTGGATTGGTACTTATTCATTCAATTTATCTTTTTTAAAAATTCCTTTCTCTGCTGTTCTGCACTTTCGTTTTTGTTGCGTGATCATGTAGTAGTTGGTGTTGCTTCCATTTTTCCTTCTCCTGCTCCTGTTTTATTGTCTCTTCATTCTGTCATCTCTGGAAGGTAGTTTCTAAGCTCCTTGGGGAGGAAATGTTGGGTGTCACTTGGGGCAGATTGGCAGGGGCCATGGAGGTTTTTCGCCTTCCTCTGCAGCATGGGGCATGGGTCGTTTGCTGGTGGATTCCCTGCAGCTTGAGGTCTTCAAATCTCATTTTTGAGGATTTCAATAACTCAGTCATGGGTTCGGGGTTGTTATAAATGTGTATGGGTAGGGTTTTGTGGCCTGCCTTGTGCGGGAGGTCAGACTAGATGATCATATTGGTCCCTTCTGACCTATGAGTCTATGAGTCACTTAGAAGATTTTTGATTGCTGTTTAAAAGAAAGAAAGAAATTATACAAATATGTCCACCAGTTAGCAGAATCATCATCTCATCCCCTAATTTTGAGCCCTGGCAAGTCTGCTTAACTAAGAACTGCTGTGTATGTGAGAGCTGGGAATGGACTTGGGGGGAATTCTGTTCTTGGGGTTTTTTGTTTTTGTTTTTCCTTCCGCTATAGACCTTATTAGAGTGAAATCTTAACTAAATTAGCATTTGAAGCAGGCTGCAGCATCCCATCTGTTTTTTGTTTGTGTTTTGTTTGTTTTTCCCCCCTGCTATTAATTAGTTAGTGTGCCGTGTGAAAAATCTGATCTGCTTGTTCATCATTGTCTTCATTATAGAGTTGTGATACTGAAGTGTATGCTGTGTCATTATTCCTTTTGTAGAAAAGGAGCAACTGTAACGCCACTGTTTTGTGAAAGGTGCTGAGTTGACAGAACAAGTACAACAGTGATGGTACAAGCTTCCCTACTATGCCCTGTAAATGTCCTTTAACTCTGAGCTGGTGGGGCCTACCCCAAGGAATTGGGGAATATGATCTTCATATCCATTCAAGTCTTGGCCTTTCAGCCAAACAGTCAATTGTGGAGTGGACTCCTCTTCTGTAGAAACTGGACTGAATATGCTAATCAAGTTGACAAAGCTGACTGGGCCCCTGAACTTGCGAACCCAAGCTGCAGCCCATGCTGCAACAGGCACACCATTTTTAGAATGCTAGTTCAAGGCCCAGTAGTGTGAATCTGCCTACCCAGGATTGGAATCTTGCTCCCAGCTGCAGTGTAGACACACTCTAAGTGCCCCAGCTGATAATGTCAAAGTGGACTAGTGAATTTGTTGAGATGACTCGCATTGAAATTACAGGGAGTTGCATGACTAAATTCCTTAATCATCTTTGAACATCACAATCTCTCACCCTCAAGCAGAAAGCAGCTCTTACAATACAGGAAGCTTAGTAATTAAGAGGGAGCCTTTCTCCTTTCCCCATTTCTCATCCCCTAGAGATTTTCCTGGATCATATTTGAGATTAGATGCACATGTCTCTTGCCCTTACAGTACAATACTGATCCATCAGAAGAACTGAGCAGCAAGGCTAATGAGAAATGTGTAGAGCTATTGTAGTAATGGCAAAAGTTACAAACCTGTACTGAAAAGAGGAGGGATGTCAGAGCTGTGCTGAGTTTACCAGTTTGCTGGACATTAAGATGTTAGGAGTCGTACATGCTAGGGGCTTCAGTCATTCAGTGAATGCAACAGTCATTGTGTCATTGCTCTTGTGAAATGGAGTTAGTTAATAGGGAAAAAAGCTCCAACCCAGCACATTTACAGAATGTCACGGGTATGGATTTGGTATGGGCAACTAGTCAGGCACAATTGTGTTTGATTCTAAAGCCATTTCATCACTTACAAACAGGTCCCCAAACTACAGCCCTGCCAACACATTCTGACTGGCCCACTCCTGGCCCCGCACCTTCCCCCAACCCTTCTCCTACGTGGGCCCAGCACACTGCTCCTGGCCTCAAGCAGCACCGTGTGGTGGCTGCTCACATATCCTGGCCCCGTCCCTCTTCCACATGGGCCTACCAGTGCCCTGGCTAGAGCCACACCACTCCCAGTCCCAAGCAGTGCCATGCAATAGCCGCTTCCTCTCCTAGCTCCGCTGCTTCCACCGCCCCCTCCCATGAGACATGGGCCCAGCCACTCTGGCCCACCATAAGAGCAAAACTGAGTGGTGTGGTCCTCACAGCTGAAAGCTTGGGGACCCCAGGGATTAGTGGCCCGCTTTCTTTGAGCAGTAAATAAATGTTACCTCTCTAGTTCCCATCTCTTTGTGTGCCTGGAAACCCCCTTTCCTTCTCTGTGAAAGAGAACTGTATTTTTCTCTCATGAATAAACCTGGTAACGTGTTATGACAAATGAGGGGGAGATGAACTTTCTGTTTGAAGGAAACTTGTACAATCCTTTGCTTGGATGCAGTTGTAGCCTCATCTTGAGTAACTTCATCACGTTACTAATTACGTGGTGCCTAAATACAGGAATCTTCCTCTCAGCCCATTTTTCATCTTCTTATTGATACAAAATTAATGTCTGGCATTCAGGCACTTCCATGGGAACAGATTGTGTCATTGTTATAGGATTGTTAGATTTTTAATTTAATAATCTTTTTTGAAGTAATACTTAGAGATATTTTCAGAATTAATATAGTTACAGAAACAAGTAGCAACTAATGAGTACCACACATAGGAGACACCGGGCTATGTGGACAAGCGCTCTTTAGAACAGAGAGGTCTGCAGTAATAGTGAACAAAATGGATAAAATTACTGTCCAGTTAATTGCTCTTTATATAACTGTCATCCTCTCCTCATGCTGCTTTTTTAAAATTCCCTCCTTAACTTATTTCATTATGCCAAGCATTTGAAGATCCACAGAGATGGTGCGTCAGTGGCGTAGAGATGGGACTTGTATTGTTGACTAGCTTCCTTTTGCATATTTGCCACAATCAGCCTGACTGGAATAACACGGATGCTGCAGGTTGGTGAATTGGCAGAGCATAGAGGAGATCCCAAGGCTGTTTTGGGAGTCTTGCAGGTCAGTACTGTGGTGATTTGCATGTCTGTTATTAATTGTTCATTTTCATAAATTTCTAATTTACAAACTTTAAAGGAAAAAATCTGCCTCATTAAGTTTTCTACTAATAAATGCTTCTAAGCTGTTTTGACCAGACTTTTCCAGTGAAAATTCTGAGATCATCATTTTGTATATGTTATTGCCACCATGATAGCACCACTTAATCTAATGTAGACATCACAGTATGGCCAGTAATAGGCCCAGTGAAAAGTAGGAGTGTGATTTCAAATGGCTAAGTGACATAATATATTGTATTTGTAAAGTCTTCAGGGGAATGTAGTCTAAGAAATCTACATTTGCCATGGTGGAATATGGTTGTGTGACTTTGACTTTTCTTTCCACATCCATGTGGTTGGCATGGCCTCCGTCAACATGATAAAATACTTTGTATTTCTGTGAATCCCTGTGCAAATATTAATTTATTCTCATGACCCTTGAAAAGCAGGGAAATATTATCCCCATTTTACAGGTGGGAAAATTGAGGCACAGAGAAGCTAAATGATTTGTCCAAAGCCAGACGAGTCAGTGGAAAATCTAGGAATAGAATGCAGAAATCCATGCTCCGTTCCGTGTTCTGACTCCTAGGTCATATTGCCTCATGTGAAGATGTAGTCTTCACACCATGGTCAAAGGTGCCATGTTCAGTGATGGGAACTTCCTCTCTGATACCTGAAGCATGTCTTCACCCATCATCCTTATATGAGATGTAGACTTGGTTATTGCCCTGCGCAGTGCTAACTGGACAACAAACTTAGAATCCTATTTAATGTACAGATAGAATGGCACCACTCAGCCTTCTCTGAAGAGCAGCTTTTATGAAGCAATAAAACTTGAAGTGGAAGGCGTGGGTCAGTGAGGTAAATCAGCGCTTTGAAGGGCATGTGTGATACAGTAATGGTGGGATTTGTGTGCTCAGGTTTATCATAGCTATTTTTAACTGCCCTTTCTCACTGTCATTCAGAATAAACAGGAGCTCTGATTTACTGTTGTAAATAGGTTTCAGTCTGGAGACAGTTCTTTTGGAATTAGTTCTTTAATGTTCGCAATATACTTTTTTTTCCCCCCATTCCCCCAAGTGTGGGGGAGTAGCCTTTCTGTCAAATGAGAGAGGACTCTTTATAAAGTGGTTCATTAATGCAGGGTATTTAAAGCTATTGGGTGACTCTCTAGCTACAGTGAAAGTGCTTTGCTCTCTACTGTTGACCAAGCATTTTTCTCAGAACTTCAACAACGGTGCTTGCAGTTAAGATGATCTCCCATGTGTTGCTTGAGAGAGAAATTCTGCCTTGAGTGGTGACAGGTATTCACCTTGAATGCCACTTATTGTTTCTGCTCTCAAGGTCCCTCTTAGAGGACTTTCTGTGGCTTGTTGTGGCGCCCGGCTGGATTGCTAGACAATACTTGCAGTTCTGCCTTTCCATTATAAATTTCCCCGGTGAGTGGCTTGTGCTTTAGCTCAGATGTTTCTAACTGCTTTCAGGTGGAAACTGAATGTACAAGTTCCTAGCCTACAAGCAATCCCCCAACCTGAAACTTCCTTTAAAGCATGTTAGTTGCACAAAGTATATTGTAATCCCTTGCCTTTCTTTAGCACCGTCCTCCTGAGGCTCTCAGAGCACTTTCCAAACTTTGAATTAATTCTCATGACACCTGTGTCAGGTTGATGCCTAGATGTTCCCCTTTGATAGGTAGGTGATTTATCATCTCACTTTTACACCTGTGAAAACCTGAGATTTTGCCACTGACAGAGACCTTGGGTAAACTGG
This sequence comes from Mesoclemmys tuberculata, assembly GCA_007922155.1. Lineage (NCBI taxonomy): Eukaryota > Metazoa > Chordata > Testudines > Chelidae > Mesoclemmys > Mesoclemmys tuberculata. Next base: position 40,538,611 of record ML675613.1, read on the forward strand.
GAATAGAACACAGGTATCCTGACTTCCACTCTGGCCTAATCACTGGATTTAGATAGCTGGCCAATTATGCGTCTTCTGCCCCTTTTCTCTCTTTCTTCCACCTGTTGTATCTTGTTATTCTAGAGTGAGTTTGCTGGAGCAGAGACTCTTACTTGTGTGTCTGCACAGCACCCAGCTTAATGGGGCCCTCATCCTTGATGGGGCCTTCAAGGTGCAACTGCAGTACAAATACTACTGGGAGCATCCAGCATAATCTGAAATGAAAATTAGAGATCTCAGAGTGAATTGAAGAAGGGTGTGTTCTTGCTGTAGTCTGCACCCTTTTTCATGTATCCATCAGAACTAAAACACAGGGAATTATATATATATTATTTTTTTCCCATTATATGTGTCTATGCACCCAGTGTACTCAACAGATTTTTGACTAGCAGTATCCATTGGGGTGGTGGGGCACTTGAATGTCTTGTGATTTCAAATGAGGCACATAAAGAATCTGGCCACTCCAGCCATCTCTGAGTTCCTTGGAGCTCACTGAGGTGCCTCACATTCACTGTTTATCAGAACCCTTTTTTGTAAAGAGTTAGCATAATCATTAGTCAATGAGAGCTGTTAGTTTTCTTTCATTTCTGTTTTTTCAGGAGTAAACCTTTTCCTTATCCCTGGGAGCATATTTTTATTTTTATTTTTTTGGGGTGGGGGAGGACTCAGGCTGTCAAACAACATATCCCCAGGTTTTAAAAACTGCCCAAACTGTGAGGCAGTGGTGCCTGTAAATCAGCAGCTCCCAACCATTTACTCAGCGTGACCCCATTTAAAGTCAGAAAATTTTTGGCAAATCCAGTATACAAGCCAAGGCATTGCAATGTTTATGGTATTTATATTTTTCATTTAGAACCTTTAAAGTCATTTTAACATTTTTAAATAAAAAATACAACATTGACTACAAAGCCTAAAGTAGCTATTAAATCCATTTATCTGACATTTATTACTTTTTCTTTAACTGTGGATTATATTTACTGTGTGGTCATAGTGTTAAACAACCTTAGATTTCACAGTTGTTAAATTGAGTCTTAAAAGTGTGGGAAAAAGGCACACTACAGAAATTCTGGGCATTGCTGCTATGTTTAGGTATCCAGCAACAGACTGCTGTAATTTAGGCTGTTTCCTGGTGTTGTCTCAGTTTTGCCATGGCTGGCTCTGGCTCCCAAATGAGCCCAGATATCGGAGGATACAAAATGACTTAAAGCTACTTTATCTGCAAATTTGTTGTGCTGCACCTCCTTGGTGCCTTGTAGTAATTGTCCTCATTCATCTCACTTAGGCCCCACCCACAACATTGTGACCACTCCTCCCATCTCTCCTGCCCCAAGCAGCTCCACAACGAGGACTGTGACACCCCCCATCTCTCCTGCTCCCCCACACACTGTGCCTCCATCCTGCTGCCTCCGTCAGTGCCTCCCCCCATTCCAGGGCTGCTACCCTGAGCTGGGCACTTCTGGGTGTCGCAACATGCCCAGGGCACACTGCGGCGGGGATGGCACATGGGCAGAGAGGACACAAAGCAAAAGGGGAGATGTGAGGCCGCCTGCCTGTGACCTGGCCGGGCTGGTGCTGCTGCTGCCCCGAGCAGGCCAGAGCCTTGCCCCGCACTGCCCAGTGCTCCCAGCTGGTAGCTGTCAATCATCTTTGCAACCCCATTTTTTATTGTTACAACCCCAGATGGGGTTGCGACCCCATCTTTGGGAACCGCTGCTGTAAATGATAAGCACACAAGGCACCTCCTCTCTTTAGCAGTAGAATGTATTTTACAGAGATGCAGCATATGCAAGTCCTTCTGCAGGGAATCCAGGTTATAGATGTACCTCCCGCAGAGATTCATGTATCCAGAATTAGATCTTAGCTGTCCCGATATAAGCAGTTAGGTTGTGCCTCATGCAAAATTGCTTTTGCGACTTCTCTATCGATGGCTGCCTCAGCACCAAAAGACTCTGCCTGTGAAAGAGATGGAAACTCCCCAAAAACCAGGGAAAGCAGTCACTGTCTCCACCTCCAGGGCCCTCATCCAAGGCCCTTAAGACCTCTGGATCATCAGAAAGGAATCATAGGTCAAAGTCCAACTAAGGCTCCTCAAGCACTTATCCCTGAGCACAAGGCTTCTTCAGATGAGAGCTTAATTCATAAGCCATCTGGCATCTAGCCAGCTTCACCAAAAGAGCCAGAATTGCTGTCTCCAACACCATCTCCAGTGGTTCAACTTTTGCACCAGCACCAATGATCCTGGTACTGGTAACTTCAGTACCGACAAACTGGTACTGATGACTCTCTCAGCCCTACTGGCACCAACAAATTAGGTACTGATGGTACCTTCTACTTCACACTTATTACCATCATCACAGTACCAACCCTGAGTACCATCTATACTGCAACCCTATTTGGCAGCCAGGAAGTCACAAAGTCAGTCAAATAGGGCTTTGTTTCCTATTGCACGTTAATAAGAAAATGAAGCAACACAGTGTGTATGGAAATAGAGATCCCATTGACCCGAGGTCCTGGGACTTGTGATGCATGAGTACCACTCATTGGCCATGATTATCATCTCTTATTGAATCTGGGGTTTTAATGTTTCTGCTCAGCAGCCCTTTTGTGCTTTTAAGAGACTCTTGCTCAAACCAGGTGTCACAAAGTGATTGGCCTTTAAGGAGAGATGGGTCCAGCATCAACTGTAACATACTTAGCTTGCTCACTTCTCCAGCTGGAGAAAAGGTGGAGAGAGGTAAATAGCTGGGTCCCCCAAGGTTCTATATTGGGACTGTGCCATTGAACATACTGATAAATGATCTGGAAAAGGGGGTGAAAAGTGAAGTGGCAAAATTTACACATACAAAATTACTCAAGACTGTTAAGCCCAAAACTGACAAGGTTACAAAGGGATCTCCGTAAACTGGGTGACTGGGCAACAAAATGACTGATGAAATTCAATGTTGAAAAATGCAAAGTAATGCATTTTAGGAAGCATAATCCCAACTATACATACCAAATCATGGGGTCGAATTGAGATGCTCTCATTCAAGAAAAAGATCTTGGCATTGTCCTGGTTAGTTCTCTGAAAACATCCCGTCAGTGTGCAGTAGCAGTCAAAATAGCTAATAATGTAAAGAACCTTTAGAAAATGGATAGATAATAAAATATCATAATGCCTTTATATAAATCCATGGTACACCCACACCTTGAATGCTGCTTGCAGTTCTGGTCCTCTCTCTCTCTCTCTCTCTCACATTAGATTTGGAAGAGGTGCAGAAAAGGGCAATAAAATGATTAGGGGAATGAAACAGCTTCTATATGAGCAGAGATGAAAAAGACGGGGACTGTTCAGCTTAGGAAAGATACAACTGGGGTAATATGATAGAGGCCTACAAAATCATGAATGGCATGTTGAGAAAGTGAATAGAGAGGTGTTACTTATCCCTTCACATAGCACAAGAATTAATGGTCACCCGATGAAATTAACAGGCAGCAGGTTTAAAACAAACTAAAGGAAGTACTGATTTACACAACACACAGTGAACCTGTGGAATTCATTGTCATGGGATGTTGTGAAGGCCAGAAGTACAAATAGGTTCAAAACAGAATGAGATAAGTTCATGGAAGATAGGTTCGTCAATGGCTATTAACCAGATAGTCAGGGACACCACCCCATGCTCTGGGTGTCCCTAAACCTCCAACTTCCAGAAGCATCTGGCATTGGCCACTCTCAGAGACTGGATATGGGACCATTGGTCTGACCCAGTATGGCCATTTTTATGGTTTTAAGCCTGTGAAGCGCTAGAGGGAGAGAAAAGAGATTTCAAGTAGAAAGCCCTTGGAGTTGTTGCTTGGGTAGAGAAAGAGAGAGATGAAGAGGAGCTCAGGATGTCTGATGCGGAAAGACAGCTCCTCAGGAAAAAGGGGTAGGCCTATCTTGAGATTGGGAAAGAGAAGATTCTTTTGTGTTTGTTCTTGGATTTAGATATACTGGAAAGGGTGAACTTTTTTCTTTAATGCCTTAGCCAGAGAAGTTTCTGCAGCAAGGCACCACAGCAACCAAACCAGCCTGGAAGGCTGGGACATCTAATCTGAATGAGGGGAAGCTGACGTAGTGGTTCTTCTGAAGGCAGATTGGGTAGGCAGTGCTGCTACATTTGGGGCTGATCTGGGGTTCAGTGATAAATGCATGGTAAGCATATTTAAATAATCCACTTCCCCAATAAAACATAGGGCGTTTCTACCATTCTGTGTGGAGAAGTGATTGTAAACAGCATAGGAGAACCGCCCATGACCTGAAATGGTGCAGACTGGATTTCTGCACTTCAGCCTTCTGCAGGAGCCGGTGTAGAGGCGATTGACTGGGATCCATGGTGTACTCTGTGTGTAATGCCATTTGGGATGATTTGTGAGCATGTGTGCATATATAACAACATAATACTGCAGTTATTTCAAGGTTTTTTGCAGCAATATGTATCACAGTCAGTAGCATTGGCTTTGGTATTGTACCTAGGTTGCAAATCTGCTTTAACAATATTCTCGGAACTCAGCACCAGAGTTTCATAGTCACGTTTATCCTGTGCATGGTGCATCTTTGTTCCTTGCTTACACTGGCTCTTTCCTTTCCTTGATGCTATTTGTGATGTTTTGAAGTGCTCCCACCCTGTCCCCTGCCTTTTCCTGCAGCATCCTGCCATGAAGTTGTAATCTTCTGCTTGTGGCATCGCAATCTGTGCTCATGAAAATGCTTGTGGCATCTCAAAATAAGCAGCATGACTTCAAGAGCAGCTGGGCTTGGAGAGGACATGCTAGCATTTAATCACAATTTCTGTAGTACTGGGAATTTGTAAGCATGGGAAGAAAAACTATATTATAAATGGGTTTAATATATCTGTTGTGATTTGTGGGAAGGATAATCCCTTGTCCTCTCTCTTTTAATTTTCAGTCCAGATCTAAAATGTTTGTATTCATAAGTGGTCATATATAATATCAATTCCCTTGCCCCCAATCAAATCCAAAGAGTTTACTGTGGATTACCTGCTGCCAGGAGACACTCATAGTAAATAGGATCTTCATAATCAGAAGAAAAATATCTTCAGGCAGGAGGGCCCTGCCATAGCCCTCCATAGAAGATGTATTGGCTTTTATGCCAGATCATAATCAAAAGGTCAGTGCCCATCTGCTACTAGCAAATTGGTGATCCTGAAACACAAACAAATGTGCACTTGCTTTCCTCAACAATTAGATGCTCCCATCCAAAATGACATGTCATGGCTTAGTGGTATCTGACTGCCCAAACATAGGAATGCCATACCAGTGAAATTGTGTGTTCTGAGCACAACTCTGAAGGGCTAGACATGATGGCATACAGCGTAAGGTGTCACGTTAGAAGTGGCAGCTGCATTCTACGTCAAGTGATGAGGAGTCACAGGAACAAGGCTTAAAATTAACCTACGGGAGTGGGTGATGTGTCGGCACCACATATTTTTCACTTTGTCAATGTGTTGTAGGTTTTTGAGTGAAAAGAAGATTGTGTCAATTTCTCCAGCTGCTTTTTGAAACCATGATTGGCCTGAATTCATACAAAAGGAAAACAAAACTCTGCTTTTCCTTCACTGTAATAATACCGACAGTGATGTACAAAACAGCTAGTTAGAAAAGTCCTTGCTCAGTGGAGCTTTCAATCTAAATTGAGCTACAGGACCAAAGAAGTTAAAAGATAAAGGGTAAGAGTAAGCCGAATTGTATTCAATCTGTTATGGAAAGCTAGGTGGAAAGTGGGATTTAAGAAAAGGCAGAGAGCTTGGTGTGTAGGAAGAGGGAGACTGTTTCCAGCTGTTAAGCTTGTGCAGACTGGTTTTGAACGCGGTACTATTTAGGTCTATGCAAGAATTAACATCAATGCAGCAAACCTTAACAGTAGAGATCTAGAAAGAGATTGTAGGAAATCCAGGAGGAAGGCCACCACTCTTTCTAGCTCTTTCTGCCTCAATCTTGCCTGAGTCTTAGAAATGTGGCTCATTTTACATGTTTTAAATGCTGCAGTACCTCAGCAAAGTTATATCCAGCCTGGCAACTTGGGTGTCAAGTGTCTTGCTGATGCTAATAAAACGGTTTGATTTGTTAATCTCCTGGAATATAGAGTTCATAATGGCAACTCTTCCTTAACAATAATGGTCCTACTGAGCACTGCTTTGTAGTAATTTTGGTATAAGTCATCAGTGGATTTGCTGATGCCACCACATTATAAGGTATGGGGGCATACTGTGATGCTACAGGATTTATCAGTGTACATGAGAGTATTTTAATGCAATTTTCCTGTTCTCTTGGTTTTTGTTGTGCCCCTTCTCTTTCTTTTGTGTGCGTCTCTTTTCCTTTCTTGTCTGTGTTGTATCTTTATGTTCAGTTATCTGTCTAAATCACATCACAAACTCCTTGGGGCTGGTTCCTTGTCTGTAAAGCACCATGCACACCAATGGCAGTGTATTAACAGCAACATTGAACCTTAATTACATCTGCCTCGCAGAAGATATAACCCAATTTAAAATGAAAACAATATTTTGGGGGACAGGGAGATTCTTTTCTTCTTGGTTCTCAAGATTCCTGCAGCATGGAGCATCCAGTGACCCTATCAGACCCTTCCATGTCAATCATGTTTTTATTATAAAAATCAAAGCAAAGTAAGAATGTGATTCTATCATCAGTTTACAGGTAGGATATACACGGTTTTAACAGATCCCTGTTGCTTGCAGAGTTTGTGCTGTTCGGCAGTAGTGGTGGTGATGTCTTGAAATGTTCATTAAACTGACTTGAAGTGTTGTTTAAACTCAGTGTTTTGCACTGTCAGCCAAATTCGTTGCTGTTTTCCATTCTCTGGATCAGTCAGTGTTTTGAGGCTCTACATTTTAATTTATTTTGCATCAGAAATGACTTTGCAGACTTGTTTGTGCACCTCAGTTGCATAAATTGTCGTCTTGGCTGTCAAGAGTAGGTAATGGACTGCTTTGTAAGGAGTCCATGCTGGAGAATTGTGGAAGAGGACTTTTCAGATTCCAGAGTCTGAGGCCCGGTCTACACTTACCTTGTGGATTTGGTGGCAGTTGACGGGAGATACGCAAGTGACCCCGTCAACTTCGCCATGTCTGCTCTGTGTGCCGTCCACACTGCACTGTGCTGAAGGGAACAGCATTCCCTTCAACGCAGCGCTATGCCAATTACTGGGGTGGCTTTCCTGCGTCAATAGCTGGATCAACTGAGTGGGTCTACACAGACCGCTCAGTCAATCCAGAGACATTGAACTGACGGCGCTGAATTTGCTGCCGTCGGTGTAGACCCAGCCTGAGTTCAAAACATATGAAGCAGACTCTTACTTCAGACTCAAAATACTTAGCTTTAGAAGATACCCAGTTTGTTTGTGTTTGTTTAAATAGCAAGAGGTAAAAATTCAGCTGTAGGATTTAATAATCCATTAACTGCTGGAGGTTGAGCCGTATTGTGCAAACAACAATTACCCGGAAGGCTGATCTAGGAATTTTTGGGTCCTGATTAGGTACAGTGCAGTAGACTGTTCACAAGTGGTTTTTAACCCAAGCGGCTCAGACTTCAAAAGTTGAAAGGGAGCTGTCAATTCAAAGGCAAGACTTTTTCACCTTTTAAATACATTTTCCCTTCACATTGGTATTCTCTTCTCTCTATCATTCCTAAGAGGAGCTGCACTGGTTTAAGGTGGCCATGGATTTTCATTTTCGTACCTCTGCTGTTGGGTTAAAACTGATGTATTTGCATCCCTCTCCTAGTCAATTGCAATTATAAAATGGGTGTAACTGAAGGATCAAATTGATCAGATAATTACAGCTTTCACTTATATAATCACTAGAACCCATAGAATAGTTTTACTAGTTTCACTCACCTATATCCCTAAGAAAAGGTTAGTGGAACACAACAGTAGTTAGGATCCCTAGGTTCCCTCAGACTTTGAGCAGATTAGTCACAACTTGCAGTTTTCAGGCTGGGATACGGGCTGGCTTTTTTGGCTAGGTGATTCACCCTGTAATCAGAATCCTATTATTTCCTTCTTCCTCTGTAATGATTGCCACAGATACTTGGAATTTGTGTGTTTGTGTTTTCAAGGTTGGGTTTTTTTCCTATTACAAACTACTCCATTCCTCCATTTCAGTGTCACCACTTTCTAAAAGGTGAGCTGTGTGGATAATCCTTTAGGGACCATCAGTTCTGGTTACATAGGCTCTCAAAATGAGATTGCAGTACACCTGGCAGTGCTAGGATTTGAATTTCCACTGAGACTCCGATGTAAAGGGTCAGTGCATTGATACACCAGAACATTCATGACATCTTTAAAACACCCAAGAAACACCTTTTTTCCAGTGGCTCAGAACATGAAGCTGAGCTCAAGGTATGACAATACCAGGCTATGGAGTTTCAGATGGGTGAGAGAGATACGGCTATACTGTAACCTGAAATCCGTTTGTGGGACAAAACAGTTGTCTACAGGGAACATTAAGCAAACAGAACAGAGGAGAATAGCTGAGGAAGCACTTCACATAACTGGAACAATGTACTAGTCTCTGACTGAGGTTAGAGCCAGTGTTATCAGGCTTTATAATCCAAATTTGGGTCTAATATAAAAGCAATAATTTCAGTGTAGTAAAATTTTGAATCTAGCTTAATTTAGTTTAGAGATAAAATGGCAATAAAGAAAGTGGAAGGAGAGTCCATTGCCCATGTCTTGTGGGCTCACTAATTTCTGAGGAAAGGAGGATCTGCATGAATTAAGTTGAGCTGCAAGCTCTGTTTATGTGAGAGGATCAAGAATATTATGGATTGTAAAAGTTCCATGTTTCTAAAATGTTCCTATTGTATCCCAAAATGCATTCGTTGTGCCCAGTAATCTTGTTTCACTATCGAGATAGAATAGACTAGTACACTCTTCTCCTTTAGAGATGTTGTTATGACAGCACAAATTAAGAGTTTACACTTAAAAGGTTACACTGCAATCTTATTACTGCAATAACTGCAAGGAAGCAATAGAACTGCAAGTACTGAACTTAAACTGAGTGTCCAGTTGAAACATGCTTCAATACCTTCAACCCTCAGTGTCTGTTTTTCAATTATGTATTTGTGTACAGTGATATTTAAAAAGCATGAAAGCACTTACCTACACAATCTTACTTTTACTTTATTTCTCAGAGCTTGTCTACACTTAAAAGGCTGCAGTAGTGCCAATGCAGCTACGGCACTGTAGCACTTCTGTGAAGACGCTATCTACAGTGGCGGGAGGGTGTGGATTTTCCACACTCCTGAGCAATGTAGTTATACCAGCATAAGTTGATTGTGTACACTAAGCCTCAACAAAAATGAGTTTGGTGATCTTAGCCGAGTTCCTAATAGTTTTGGTCTGCAAAACTGGTGTGAAAAAAACACCCTGGGTGACATAAATTCCACTGACAGAAGCACTAGTGTGGACAGTGCTATGTCAATAAAAGAGTTTATCCCACCAACATAGCTATCGCTGCCTGTTGTGGGTGGTTTAATTATGTAGAGAAGAGCTCTCTCCTGTCAGCATTGAACGGCTACACGAGAGATCTTACAGCGGCACAGCTGCCTCCATACAGCTGTGCCACTGTAAGCGCTCTAGTGTAGACATGGCCTAAGGATAGAAATAACAGGAGTGGGAGAGGTTGCAAATCAGGTGCAAAGTGCAGCATCAGAGCTGGGGGAGGTGAGAGGCAGAACTAGAAGAGCAGAGGCTGCTACAGGCCAGGAGAGAGGTAAACTGGCAGAACTTGTGCGGCTCAGGGCTGGAATAGCAGAGTGGGCTGCAGGTCACGAATTAAATGCATTGCAGAGTTCTGTGAGTGGGGGTTTACAGAGCACCTGCCTGTGCTATAAAACTATCTCTTTCTCATGTATTAATTGGGTGAGGCAATATTTTTTTATTGGTCCAACTTCTGTTGGATGAAAGAGCTCCTCTTGAAGTCACTGTGTAGCTCAAAAGCATCTCTCTTTCACCTTGTCTCCCTAATATGACTACAACACTGTAACTCACTTTCATGAGCACTAAAATATGCCCATATAAAAATATCCAGCAATAGTACACTTAAGGACTGTCTGTGGATTTTCAAGAGGGCAATTGATGATGTATAATACCTGTGCCCTGTTTTCTCTGAATAAGAATGGACAGGTGAGGTTTGTCAGCTTGGCTGACTTCTTGAAAGAGCATGCTCTAAAGACAGCATGAAGAGTGAGGTACTGAAAAGGGAAAGTATAAAGAGAGCACGTACTGGATGGATCAATTGCTGATGGCTTTCATTTTGTTCCTAATAATCTACCTCACCAGAAGAAAAACTTTTAGTGCACAACCTTGAATTATTTTACATCTATCATGTTTTGCAATCCTGGCACCATCTCTGATACAGATTTTTCATACTCTCCTTCATCTCCCAGGTAAATTAAATCCTATTGAAACAGCTGTCTGTTGCCACAGAGGGCATTGCTTCTGTGTGAAAGACAGCAGCTTTCCACAGGGCGGAAATTAGATAGGCTTCTCATGGGAGAAATATTTGTAAGTCAGAATGTCAGCCAGTTGAATGCAGCACCCTGACTCGCATGTGTTTTTCCATGTTGGTCTGCTCTATTGTCACTGAAAGAATGTGTCCTGAGTTTAAGTGGCCACCAGTGAATGAAAGATGTGCAAAGGGTTTTGGGTAAAACACACACTTTGTACTTTAGTGTCACAGTAAGAGTTTCACATGTATTTGATTTAACTTGTAAGAAGTATTTCATCTGCTGCATTCCTTTTATCCACCAATTCTGTAAAAAGCAGTCATTTTCCTGGAGCTATTTTGTCTTCATAAACCCTATACTACTTTTTGCTTGTGGTCTTTTTCTCCGCTGTATACTTAAATACCTGTGCATTGTTTTTGCTCTAAAATTCCCCTGCTGAAGTAGGAGTACAAGAAAGTAACACAGCCAGAGATTGTGTCTCTATTACAGGAGTGGTGGGTGAGGTTCTGTGGCCTGCGATGTGCTGGAGATCAGGCTGAAGTCTGAGTCTATAAAATAATTGAAAGGATTGTTTTTGTTGCTGAAGCACAGTGCCACATTCTCCCTCCTCCTAATCTTTGGCTTTCCTACAGTGTTCTATGCTTTTTCAAAAACAATTCAGTTGTTTAAGTACATCCGTTAATACATTTAGCACTCCAAGATGCTTATTCCCTGAGCCCACTATATTTCTGGTATTTATAAATATCGCACACAAAACTAGATTAAAATACCATTATTAAGGTTGCAAAGTCTAGCACTCAAAAGTTATGAAAAGCTAGAACTAAAGTTGCCTGTGCAACCTTAATCTGGCTTCTTGTGTCTATGCACTATGATACAGTCTAACTACATGATCACATACTGTATTCTTTTTCCACAGGAGTTCTGCCTCACTCAGTGTGCAGGATGGCTGTGCTCTCTTAATGACCAGCTATTCAGTATTTGTTTTCTCTTCAGAATTCAATGTGTGACCCCACGCCGCCTTTACTGCATGCTGTTCAAACCCTACTCTAAAGACAGAATTATTCATTTCCCCCTGGGCTTTTCTATGGCACTTATCACGAGAGTATCTGAGTGCTTCACAAACCATTTATTTTCACAGTACCATGGGAGATGGGGCTATTATCCCCATTTTACAGATGGGGAATGGAGGCATAGAGAGATTAAGGTAAAAAGGATCCACTAATTTTGAGTGCCCTATCTGAGATACCTGGTACTTGATTTTACAGTGTACTTAGCATTATATACCACTTTATATGTTCAAAGCACAGTTCCCATTGACTTCAACTACAGCTGCGAACATTCAGCACTTCTGCAAATGAGACCCCATAGTCTTACATCAGGCACCCAGAAAATAAGGAACACACATTTGTGGCCACCTGTGAAAGTTTGGTTTAAGTTGTTTGCCTAGCATTACAGAGGAACACTGGGGCAGAGGCACGGAGAGAATCCAGTTTCTAGGGATAGAATTAAACTGCCTTAACCATGAAAGCAGAAATCAGCAAATAATTAAGTATTTTTCAATTAAAAAATCTCAAAAGAAAATTTTCATTCATAAAACAAAACAACAAAAATACTTTGTGCACATCCGTTCTAATTGACATTTTCCTAACCTTTGGGTCAGTCACAGGTGCCTGGTCCCTTTTAGAGGGATCAGGGCCAAGTACCCTATGAACATCAGCCTGCTTATGAGGAGGTTAAGTGAGCCTAGTGAGAGACACCTGTGGCTAATTAGGCCATTACTAGTTCCAGCATGGATAAACTGGAGAGCGGAGGTCTGCAGGCAATTGAAAGGGGGATTGTGAGAGCTAGACTTGTCTAGCAAAGATTTCAGGCAATGGGTGACCGAAACAGGTTGCAAGAAGACCAGACCAGTAAAATGGCTCAGGCTGGAAAGGACTGTGGAGAATGTGCTTCTGGCTGACAGGAAATTGGGAAGCAGAGCACCTGAGAGAAGGAAATGGCCAAGACTACACTGCACATGAGACTTTTTTCTGTTTTGCATTAAAGCCCCTCTGTTGGACTCTGTTTAAGAGCCTAGGTGATATTGGTTAACCAGTAAAAAGAAGCCTGTTTGGGGCAAATATCTGAATTAAGAAGTGTCCTGTGGGTGCTTATTGGAGCAGCTGGGATGCCTGGCCTGTATGGGATATCAGGGAGAAAACCCACCCTCTAACATTTTCATTTAGAAAATGTTTAAATTAACAGTTTTGACTTCCTCATTTTTCCTTGTTTCTTTATTTGAGCGAAACTATTCACTGAATTTGACCCAGATTAACAAATAATTTCCGTCTGCCTGAAACTGCATTTTTCAGTGAATTTATTATTTGCATAAAACATTTGCCAGCTCTAGATGAGATCATCCTTTCTCTTCCTGCAATCCACTGCCTCATTTGCTACACAACTTCCAACTTTTGGAATAAATGAAGCAAAAGTCCTATAGTCAGTCTCCTCCTGGCACTACCCTGATTCATCTCCAACCTGTGCATTTCATTAGGATGGGGCCAAATGGAAAAACTGACATGTGATCACGTAACTAAAGATAATCATTTGGCACAAAGAGGCCAAATGAAGATTGCACATTCAGTCTTAGTTTTGACACTTCCTAGCTTGTGAGTGTTTGACTTTGCAGCCTTTATAATTTTCTTTTAATGTATTTGTGTGTGTAATTTCCCGGATATTTTTAAAAAGCACATTGAAAAAACTTCCTACAAATTCCATCATGTGACATCACACTGATGAGTCATCAGCAGGATTTACTTCTGACCTCTGCTACTTGAGTTTATGGAATAACTGATAGCAGCAGTACATTGCTGGGGGATGGGACACTTTGCCCAGTGGGTTTCACCACAGAGGAATGGTGAGACTCAGAAATCTTGTAGAGGGGTAACTGTGTTATTCTGTATACAGCAAAAATAACGAGAGTCCTATAGCACTTTAAAGACTAACAAATTTAATTTCTGTAGGCATAAGCTTTCGTGGGCTGCAAAGTCCATATAGTTAGAGTAATGGCTGTGAATAGGCCTCAGCTACTCTATCTATATGAACTTTGCTATTACCTATCCTCCCCATTGTTGTTCCTTCCCCTGGGTTCTATATATATACACACCCCCATCTGATTTCCATTCCCTGCATCTGATGAAGTGGGTTGCAGCCCATGAAAGCTTACGCCTGCAGAAATTAAATTTGTTAGTCCTTAAAGTGCTACAGGACTCCCTTTTTTTCAGAAATCTTGGGTTCCTATTCTAGACCTTGGAGGGGAGTTCTGCCATTCCCCACAAACTTGATCCCTTGTGCCTCATCTCCTCCAACTTGTCCTAGTCACATCTCTTCCCCAGCCAGCTCCTTGTCCTAATCCCATTCTCTTCACCTAGCGAATCCCAATCTCCCCTCCGCAGGCTTTTCATCTCAGTCTCAATCTCCCCACTCTGCTCCTCATCTGATCTCCATTTTCCTCCCAGGCTCACTCTTTGCCCAGCCTGTCTAATCTCCACCACCTGCTCCCTCTCCCAGTTTCTTCTGCCCCCTTGATTTCCAGTCTTCTTGCCCATCTATTTCCAATTCCTCTGTCCTTCCTTACTCCTTGTCTCATCTGTCTCTGCTCCACACACACACCCCTTTTCCCCATGTTTCCTATTTCCACTGGCTCCCAGTCTTCTTCCCTGGGCTCCTCATCCAATCCCAGGCTCTCCTTCCAACCTCTCCTTGGCTTGTTGTCCTGGTCTCTTTGCCCAGCCGGTGCCAGTTCTTCCTCCACACTCTGGTTCCTCATCATCTCTCTCTCTTCCCGTACCTCCAACCCCCTGTTTCCCTCGCCCCAAAGCTCTTTGTCCTAGTCTACTCCCCCAGTCCAGCTCTTGGCCCTTCTGCCTTCAAATTGGGTAGTTTCCTCATACTGCGTGGCTCCAGCAGAAGTGCCACAGAGAATGAAGGAGAGACGGCCTCCCTCCTTTCAATTTTGATGTCTGGACCAAGTCCTGGTATGGTCCTCAGCAGCCCAGAGATATACTTGTAGGAAAAGTCCTACTCTGCACTGGGCTGAAGCATGCCCAGTGCAGACAGAATCTCTGGAGACTTAAGACATGGAGTTCTAGCAAGTCTCTATTAAGCACGTGCAAACTGCAGTTTTTCAAAGGCTTATAACTTGTCCAGTTTGGGCAGATTTTCAAAAGGATGACCAAACAAATCCCTGACAAAAAGACCACCCGCTGCCAAATTTCAATTCCTGCTCCAAAGAATGATGGTGCTAGAGCTTCTTAAAGTAGTGATGAATATAACATGGGCAAAACAATACATCTCTACCTCACCTTGTTTGCAAAAACTGCTCAGCCATTTATGGTTTCTATATTTTTCACTTTCCCCCATATGCATGCTGATCTTAGAAATTGCCATACCAATTCAATCCATTTTATTTAATATTCTGTGTCCGATAGTGTCAGTACCAGATGCCCTTTCAAGGGAAAAGCCCCCATAAGACACAGTTGGCCAATAACTTGTCCATTGGAGAAGTTTCTTCATAATTCTAGGGAACAGTTGGCTGGATTATGTCCCAAAGGTTGTGTATGAGAATTTATACCTCTTATATTTTATCTCAGCTGCTGTAGCTGAAGGTGGTATTATTCATATGGATGTCTACTTCTCTTTTGAATCCTACAGGCTAATTACACATTGTGTATATAAAAATATTTCCTTTTGTTAGTTACTAAATAGGTTATCAATTTACTGGCTGGTTTAAGAGAGGGACTAAATGTGAGCTCTCATTTAACATACTGTGGGTCATTTATTATTCTACATACCTGTATCATGTCTTCTGATATGGATGTCTTTAAAGGCTTTCAACAAATATTGTTCCCTTTCTCAGGATCTCTTCTATTTCTGCTATATTTTTTTTTGAGATGGGTTGAGCATAACTGAACATAAAATTCAAGGTGAGGAAGCATCATCATTTTGTAGAAGGGTAATCTGTTCAGTATTTTCTCCTTCTCTCTTAGATTGTAACTAATGTCTCATTTGCATTTTTGAGCATTTCTGCAGTTTGTACAGAGATTTTCATGGAGTTCTTTCCAGACATGCTCATGTCTGTTTCTTGAGTTTGTAATTAATTTAGAATCCAACAATGTGTGAGGTCAGATTTGTGCCCACCAGCGTATGTTTCCTTGGACATGCTATTTTGAGAATCTTCTGCCATCATCTTTTCCAGACACCCAGCTTTGTTGGATCCTTCTGAAATTCTTTACAATATTCTCTAGACTTGACTAACTTAAACAATCGTGTCATCTGCAAGTTTAGCTTCATTGCTGTTAGTCCCTTGTTCCAGATCATTCAATAAATATATTAAACGCCATCCATTCTAGTATGGATCCTTGAGCAATCTGTTGTATTTTCCTACTTTCAATATTCACACAGACACACAGCATTTTTTAAAACATTCCCAGAACATATATTTGTAATCTGCATCATTGCACCTCAATATGTTTCTGACTTAAACATTTGACATAATCATTTATAAATTTCATGCTGTAGTCTTTATTGAAATAATTTCTATTTTGCATTTCTATTGTCTCCGTCAAAATGAGTCCATGCAGACCTTGGGTATATTTTTCATTATCTCTTAGACTGCAGTGTTACTGCACCGCTTATGAAATATGGTGCTTAGATATTTTATTAAGGAAAATTAAATTGACTAAAGGGAACTCTTCTTTGTCAGGCTAAAATGGATTTGCGTGGGATGATTTTTTTTTAAGCAAGTACCTTGGCTCTAAGGATGTTTATGATTTGCCCAGCCTATTTTGATTTTATATGTTCAAATGATGTAAAATCTGTAAATCCACTGGGCCAGATTATACCCTTCTTGAGTTTACATGTGGAAAAATCCTCTATGTGTAGGTCTCTCTTCCTTTATGTAAAACGGGGGGAAGAAGGGGAGTCCATGCACTTCCACATTGCCATCCCAGACTCCTCAGAGAACTCTTCACCTTGTCTGGGACCCATACAAAGGACACAGTGGGGTTGGCATGGAGTTGGGGAGGAAGAGGCACTTCTGGCAGGATATTGTACATCTTTCTGGAATTGTAGATCATAGCCAGAAAAGATAATACAATGCTGCTTGCTCCAGAGCCACTGCTGCTGGAGGTGGGAAGTCTCTGGTAGTGTGGCTACAGTACCAGAACCACGGTAGGGGTACAAAACCTCTGTATGGGTGGCCAAGGCCCCTAATGAGTTTTCCCCCAGGTAGCTGTGGTTGACTTTTCCTGAGGTAGCAAGAAATGCCCCAATTCGGACAGTAAGAAGAAATCCTTGCAGAGATTTCCAAATAAAACTTTTTCTCCAATGGCAAGACTCATGGAAAAGATATGGCCCACCTTTTGCAAGTTTTTCTTTTTCTATCTGTATTGACCAATATCCTAGGATAAGGGGGCACTTAATTTATAAGATGTCCCATATTTACATCAGCCCCATGCAGTCCAGTGTTCTCGTTAATTTGAAAGCTGCATACAATGCTCTTCTAAAATGCAGGAAGGTCTGGTTATTGCTTTTAGATCATTGGTGGAGCAGGATGAGTAGTGACCATCCTCATGGAAGTTTGAAATATTTTTGTTATCACCAAGAATGGATTCATTCTTGTTTGGAAAGTCTTGAAATAGCTAATCCGAGACTGTTGAAGCATGGCTAGAGATTTTTAAATCTTGTCCCTAGAGACCACCTTTTTCTATCAAATGACTTTCTAATTTCATAATGCACTTCTAAAAACCCGTCTTACTTTCCTTAACCTCATTGGTTGTATTAGTGCCTGTGACTTTACAACCATTACCTTTTCTTAGATGCTTTAATTAACTTTCACCCAGTAGCCTTGTTTATCTCCTTCCTCTCTTCTCCATTTCTGGAACATGATCTTGTTTATTTTCAGGTCTCTCAGTCCCTCATGAAGATGTGTTTGTTTAAAAATGAGACAATAAGTTGTACAGTCAAAAAATGGACCCTGATGGTGGAGTTGTTTGGCACCGAGGAATGTTTTGGCTGTAAGAGAGAGCTTGTGGTGCAGTCTGCCTGACTGAAGACTGCCTCCCAAGAGAAGCCAGTCTTGCCACTCCCTCTTACCAAGAGCTTTAAATCGCAGCTCTGCAGCTCTTTCACATTGAGACACAAGCCACATAATTCTATTTACTGGCTTTTCATAGTTCTCACTGGGTCTTTGTTAGAGGTGAGAAGTGACTGCTCTTGGAAGATTAACCAAAGAACTAAGATTGAACAGGAAAACTTATCAAATTAACTACAAGTAGGAAGAGCCCTGTAAACAGAGTCAACTACTTCTTGAGTACCCCCTCCTAGTGAGAGGTCACTCTGCAGGACTCTGCCTCTGTTTTCCCTCTCTTCAGGGCCCCTTAAGAACTGTACACCTTCAGGCCAGAGGTAGTTTTAACATTCCCATCTTGGGGTCCAATTTATTTAGTGCTTACACAGTCCGGCCTTCCAGGCTCCAACCCCAGTTCAGGGCCTCTCTCCTGTCCCTGTACCTAGGAAGTCCCCAGCCTTCCTTCCTAGAGCTGGGTGCAATTCAGTCCTCACTTTCAGACTTTCCTGGCAGGATCTCAGCTTTCAGGCTCTCAATTCTAAATTCCCCTGGTGCCAAGGTCATCTTCCTCCTGTCTTAGCAGGCTACTCCCAGTCATTCTAGCTAGCTGGAGCAATTCCCTTGGTCTCAGGGTTTTTCATGCAGGAGCTTTTCCTGAGTCTCTGCTACAACTTCCTAAACTTCCCTCTCTCTCTTCCTTCTTCTGCTGCTCTTACAGTGGAAATCACCTGATACCTCCAGGGGTGATTCCTTATTAATGAGGGTTGGCTAGGCCGAGGTCCCTAGCCCTTAGGGGCAAGCCACCCTATTGCAAGTCCCATCTACACTGCTAAAATTACTGTTTGATTTGGTCTATTTGTGTCATCAAGCCCGATAGTTTTGCTAAGGTGTTTTTTAAAACAAGGTTGTGACCTTGGCTTGAGCAAGGATTTTACTTTGTTAAACAGATTAAAACCCTATGTTCTGTCTACATGGATGTTACAACGTTGTCCTTTGAAAATTGTTTTCAGCCAGTATTTTCAGTGGTGTAGACAGAGATTGTGTGTGTCATCTATGAAGCACACCTTTATCTACTTAAGGATTCCCTAGATTTCAAGCTAACTGGGGCATTTTTGTACTCAGCTTCCTTCTGGTTTGCTGGAGCTGCCATGAGTCTCTCATAGAATGTAAATCTTCTGTAAAAGAAAGGCGATACACCCGTATTTTGTAGCTGCCTACGCCTTGTCTGAACTGCCGGGGGCACGTAGCTTCCATGTGACTACGTGCTGCAGCGAAAAGCAGGCTGTGTCCACGTTGCAGGTACATTGTCGGAGGGGTCAGGCAGAATGTGGGGGAAGTTTGCACAGATATTGCCCATGTTGTATGCCTTGTGTGGATAAGCAGAGGACTTCAGTTTCTAGTGCAAGAAATTCAGCATATTTCATGAGCATTAAAAATGCATTAGGAAAATAAAATAATCTGTTCCCTTAGTGTCCTTTTGTGACTAATGCATTAAAGTGTTCTACAGACATATGTACTTAAACTCTGTGTAGGTTTTTCAGACTAATATAATCCTAGATATTAGAGATGACAAAGACGCAGACAGCCATCTAGTTCCCTCGCCCCCTGTTCTGTGCAAGATTGGCCTTACTGAATACTTACAAGTGCTTTATCTAACTGAATATTCCAGGGATGGTGCTTCTCCTGCCCTAGAGATCATTCTGTGTTCTTGCTCCTCTAACTTCCAGAAAATTTTCCTGACACCTTGTCAAAATTCTCCCTTGAACAATTCCATGCTGTTACCTCTCTCCTTGACACTCTGAGCAATGTACTCTTCCCTCCTCTCCCTGGGCACCCTGGAGATAAATGTAAACTGTTATCCTGTCATTTTAGTTTCCTTTTCTTTCCAAACTGTATGTATTTAATTTTCAGTCTCTCTTCCAATGTCAGTTCCTCCGTAGTTGGGGTTGCCCCTCTTCCTCTCTGCTGCATGTGTTTGGCACCTTTTTCTCTGAAGTCGCACCATGATGTTTATGGTGAGCCGGCAAGTGACCCAGTGGAACAATTTAGTAACCTACCTGCCTGCTTCTTTTCCCCAAGGGGACTATCCAACTAAAATGATTTCCAGCTGTCTAGCTCCTGGGGTTCTCTTTTTTGTACATTGAGTAGCTTGATGAAATCCATACATGTTCTGTTAGAGGCTGCTTAAACAAAACCAAAAAGGTCCCTTATGGTAGCCAATCATGACCCATGCAGGTGTCTAGAATGGAAAGCCAAGCTTTGTTCCTTGAGTCTGCAGGGCATGGGGATGCTACAGAGACAGCATACTCAGCACCAGACATGCCTTTAAGGAGGCAGTCCTGGTTTGAGTACCAGATTGGGATCCAGCAATTTGTGTTCTAATCCTATTTCTGAGGCTGACTCCCTCTTTGGCTTTGAGCAACACAGGTAGTCTCCCTACCTCCGTTGTCCCAGCAATTCAAAACACTGCCCCTCTCGCATTGGTGCTCCTGAAATTACTGAGTAAATGTTAGTGGATGATGCTGAAGATGAAACATGCTCTCTAAATACTAACTAGGGGATGTTTATCAGCAAGCAATTTCTTCTTGCTGACCCAGGAATAGCACTGGTTGTTCACAGAAGGGAAGTTTTGGCTTATTGCAAGCTCTTTGAGAGGGAATCTCAGCTGAAACAGTTCTTTTCTGTTAGCAGTTGTTTGCATGCCCCTGAGTGCTGGCTTTTGTCAAAGGATTCAAGCTCTTTGGGCTTGTCTACACTTAAAAGGTTACAGTGGCACAGCTGTACTGCTGAAGCCACTACCTATACATTCTCCCGTCAGTGTAGATAATCCACCTCTGCAAGAGCTGGTGGCTAGGTCGATGGAAGAATTCTTCAGTTAACATAGCGCTGTCTACATGGGGACTTAAGTCAGTTTAACTGCACCACTTGGGAGTGTGGATGTTTCACACCCCTGATGGACATAGTTAAATGTATCTAATTTTCTAATGTAGACCAGACCTCCTCCTCTAGTTATTCATCAGGCCTTTAGGAGCCCATACCAACAGCTCTTGTGGGAAGGGCAAGATTTTTGCCCCACTGTGTACTTGGATACATAGTTATACGCTAAAGGAGAAACTGTGTATGGAACAGTTCCACTGTAGAAATGGACCTGGACCCCATCAGGCAGTAATCCCCCCTGTGGTGGTGGAAAGAGCAGAGGGGAGAGCAGAGCCATCAGCCTGTCTCGAAAGTTCATGACCTAGCCAACTCTAGTGAGTGATTCATGGGAAGCTAGCTGGCAATGCTCATTTGGACTGAATGAAGATGAGGGGAGTAACTGGGAAATAAACATAATCACTTGTGTAGTTACTACTTAACATAATTCTCAAATACTTGCTGTAGAAACAGTCCAGTTTAAGTCACTATGGGTTTCCAGTTCCATTTGGATAACCTAGGGAGATGGTCAGCTTCCATCTGCTAAACTTTGCAAGCTGTCTTTGCTATGTACGCAGAGGCTGCTGGAAGATCACACTGAACTGACTACATGTGTGAACTTAAAATAAAATCAGCAAGCGTGCTGTGACTGACACTTGTTCGGAGTCATGCCCTCCCCTAAAGTCGACCATTTCAGCACCACTTGATTGCAGCTCAGTATCTGCCATTCTTTACAAGTTGAAGGGAAGCCTAATGGATAAGGTTGAATACCTCTGGTATAGAAGGATAAGTTTTAAAAAGCATTTCTAAAACAATCTAGTAAAGCGTCAGTAAAATATGCTGGGTAATGAAAATCATAGAATCATAGAGCTGGAAAGGACCTCGAGAGGTCATCTAGTCCAGTCCCCTGCACTCATGGCAGGACTAGGTAATAGCTAGACCATCTCTGACAGGTATCTGTCCAACCTGCTCTTAAAAATCTCCAATGATGGAGATTCCACAACCTCCTTAGGCAATTTATTCCAGTGATTAACTACCTTGACAATTAGGAAGTTTTTGAATTCCAGTGATGTATCTAAAGGAGTAATGTTCAGTGCTTATTTTTCTTATTAAACATAGAGTGGCACTTAAAACTGCTTCTCTTTAGCATCTCAGCACATTACATGTTGTAAAGGAGGGAGGGGGCCATCAGATAGGCTTAACTGTAACTCGGAGCAAGGCAACATGAGATCACACAGCATTACAAAATTATTGCATATTCAGCAATAAGGAGCAACTTCCATTTCTTGAAGTCATCACCCTTACAAGGGTGTTAGAAAGTTTGAAGCCAGCAATTCTGCTTGGGGACTTGCCCAAGCTCTCCTTCTCCAGGGTGCCATTCTGTTCATCAGGGTCACTTTTACTAGATTCTGGAAGCTTTCCCTCCATGTTCTGGGTTGTTATTCTACATGCATGCTCAGATCCTAGCTCCCACCAGCAATGAAATGGGGAAGCCAGAGCAGGAATCAAAAGTTCATCTTATTCACAACAGGTTTGCTTTTGAAACAACAGAATAGATTTACAAAATTTAACAGGTACTGACACTGGACTCCCTCAGCCATGGGAATGACCGATTTTGTCAGATTTTGTTCGGTTTTCTCCCTCCTAACCTCTTAAAGCTTGCTAATATCTATCTCATTTTGCAGTGTTTCAGGTTAGGCTTTTGCCTGTGTCCCCCTTTGCTTCTCACTGTCCTTCCTCTCCATCCTGGAAAAAAAAGTTCTGTAGAAAGCCCTCTTCAGAATGATGGCAAAAGGTGATGTAGCTTCTTGCCTACTGAGCGCTCATGTAAGAAGTTCAGCAGCGTGTGATAAGCAAAACATTTGTGATGCGATTGGGAAGCTAGATGAAGTGCATGTGGTTGATTTCTACTCTCATGTTCCAGTATAAATCTGGAGAACCTTTACTGACTCCAGATGCTTCCAGGTTTGACTAAGAGCAGGATTGCAATCCATTGACTTTCAATGGGACTTAGGCACTGAGTGGTGAGTTAGTCACCCATCTGCATCTTCAGGTGCCTAAGTACCTTTGTAAATAGAGCTTATAGCTCATAGCTCATCACAGAGTCAAATTGTAGAAGGAGATTCTTCTCCTATGAAATCCCTTAGTTCAGAACTTACATTACAGCTGCTAATATAAGCTTTTTTTTTTATTTGGGTTTATTTTCTCCTTTTGAGAGTGCTCTGTGCTGGCATTTATAGCCAAATGGATGCAACTGTGACAGGGCATGTTTTTCTCTTTGCTGTGGAATGGTGACAGACAGAGGCTTTGAACCTATACACTAGCTACACACACTGGTAAATTATGACATTTCATTAATTCTGTTTGTTTGCTCTCTCATCCTATTAGGGAAAAGCTGAGGGAGAGGGAAGAGAAAGCAAGAGGGCAAGGTTGTTGCTTTCAAAGAAGACAAGGGTGAGAGAAGAGGAATGTGTAATCTCAACAATCAATAAGAAAAATGACACATTGTAGAATTAAAAGCAAAAGGTTTGTAGCAGAACTTAATTATAGAGAAATTAGAGCAGTGTC
The DNA here is from genome assembly GCA_007922155.1 of Mesoclemmys tuberculata. Lineage (NCBI taxonomy): Eukaryota > Metazoa > Chordata > Testudines > Chelidae > Mesoclemmys > Mesoclemmys tuberculata. Next base: position 40,561,745 of record ML675613.1, read on the forward strand.
TGAAACTTTCTGAAGTAGTAAGAAAGTCTGCACTGTTTCTGACTGAGGTAAGGTGGAAAGAAGGCTGACATTTCAGGGTGTGCTCAGCTTTTAGAACTGGAGGCACAGTCAGGCTTGCAGATCTTAGTAAGAGAAAGACATTCAGACCAGGTCTAACCTATAGCCTTTTGCTGGCGTAGCAAGGTCAGAAAAAGCTGTGATGAGGTGTGATTTGCCACTGGCATAGCTCTGCCAGCAAAGCCACTAGTGTAGACCTAGTTATACCGGTAAAACTGTGCTTTTGTTGGTGTAGCATGTTTTGTTCAGGGGAGGTTGTGGAATGACATAAGCAACACTGGCAAAAGCAGATGTTTGCCATTATAAGCTGCAACTACTATATAGCTATAATATACAGGCAAAGTACTCCTACTGTGGACATGGCTTAGATCTTCACATATTTGCTCAATTCAAGCATGTTGTGGTAACTTTTTCAGTGTCCAACAATGGCAATTCATTCTACAGAGAAGAAATACATTCAGATAACAGCTTCTTAGTGAAACACTGACTATTAATATGTGTTTTACTCACCTCTCTTATAGCAGTGAAGGCAATTACTAGGGATCTCGCAGAAATTGTGGTTCTTGTGGCCTGCTAGGTGATGACCATGGTGACAGTGAAATTTCTTGGTGATCTGTAATGGTGTAGGATATGTTTAGGCATACTGCATCTCATACCCTCCACCACTCGGTTTTCCTGACTTCCCAGCCAGAATTAAAACAAATGGTTGCCTCTCTTGCTTGTTACCCATGCTGCTTCCAGACTCTGGGGCTTAAGTGAAACTAATGGCAAAGCCAAAGCCTGTCAGAGAAGCTAAACAATGAGTGATATAGACTGTTTCAAAAGAAAATAAGGACGAAAAGAAATGAATTAGCCTTATATGCAGCTCAAGTTTAGGAAGTTTCAGCAAATACCTTGAAAGAACTATGTGGGGGTTGTTATGGTTTAAAATGAAAGAGTAAAGGGAGTTAAAAAAAAACACACACACACACAAAAAACTGTAGAGTTTTGCTGTATTTCATCTGAGCAGGAAGAGCAACATTAGGATAAAATGATTTATTAACTAGATGCACAAACATGCACATATGGTAAATGCATGCCTCTGAAAATATTATCTCAAATAAGTTCAGATAACTGAGGGCTTTTTCAATGTATCTTAATAGGCCCTGGGGAGGTGGATCTGGGTTCATATTGGAATAATCACAGATTTGACTGTATGAATGATTCTGTTGTTTTAAATTGTTACATCTCATCCCTTAACAGGGTATCTAAGGACCTTCCACCTATGGGTCATTCCTGAGATGATCTTTTAGGCCTAATTTAGGAAAGCATCACTACTCAGGAGAGCATTTAAAGGTTTTGTTTAAGTCCCATTAAAGTTGATGCATTTTAAGCATATGCTTAGCTTTAGGAATATGGTGAAGTGTTTTAGTGACTAGGGATGGAATTAATCGGGTTACCTAGAGAAGTTGTGGAATCCCACTCACTAGAGATTCTTAAGAACAGGTAAGACAAATGCCTGTTAGACATGGTCCTGCCTCATCTCAGGAAGATGAAATAGATGACCTCTTGAGGTTCCTTCCAGCACAATATTCCTATGATTTTGTGTGTTTGTGTTTTTCTGAATTGGGTCTTAGTGCATTCTTTATGCTAAGGGAGTGGCTGAAGGCAGCTTCTTACACTTCAGCTGAACTCTCTCAAAAAGAGGCAGCATAGAAAACAATAAGCTTATTTCAGTCAAGTAATATTTAAAACATTATATACTGAACTCATAGGGAAACCAGATGCCTTTTTCCATCCCTCTTTCTCCCCACATCTGACGTAAAACCCACTTTTCTTCCTACTGCATGAATTTATAGCTTTAATAATGTATCATTTCCCTATTGTGCCATGATTGTATTTTGCCCCTTCCTAAAGATGCTTTTGAAATTAAAACATAAATTCTATTTTTTTTAATAAATTTGGTATAGTTAAATTGTAGATCAAGAGCTTTCATAGCACCTGTGGTCCAGTATAAACTTTTAACAGGAAAATCTGATTGGAATACTGCATCTTCTGAGTGGAGGGCTTTCTCTTTCAGTGTATTGGACACTATCCTCAAGAAGTTGGAGAGAATTCTTGAGCTGGGAGTGAAACCTTAACTCATTTTTTAAATTTTGTTGGTTTCCCTCAAATACAAACAAAAAGAGAGAGAGAGGCAGGATGAGAATAACTTCCATTTTTTTCTCCCTGCAGTGTATCCTGGTTGTCAGTTATCGATGCCTGTAGTCTGTTTGACAAGCATTGAAACACACATCATCTGCTAGATTTTAAATGGACTATGCTCAGCTTTGGAATGATGAACTGGAATGTTAGGGAGGAACTTGCGAAGTACTTTAGAATGGGAGTGAAATAAAACATTTATAGAACAGAAAAGTAGTCTGCTTTCTATATATCCCTATTACTTTGCTACTAAATTTAAATGGGAAAGCATAAAACCCCTCTAATGAAGCAGCTGACACATGAACATACCTTGATGGACTAATATCTTTGTATGTATCAGATACATCCAACTAGAACACACCCGATGTACTGCTGAGTGCAGCTACTGATTTTCTTTAGAATATTAATTGATGACAGCATAATGACATGGTGGAGGCCAAACAACAAAAGAGGTTACATAATGTCAGCTCTTAATATTTTGTAAGATTACCTTCTATATGTATATTAGTCCATAAACAATTTAGAAGTGATTCACTATAAACAGCCATTGGCAAATTTTGTGGTTTCATCCAATTAAGCATTTTCATCAGGAATAACAACCCTCTTTGGACCATCCTGGGCTGGAGGTCGTGTTCCCAGTATACAAACCTCAGAAAGGTGAGGCCCCCTGAATAGTGCTTTATTTATCCTTCATTTAGAAACCAGGTATCCCAGAAGGATCCTCCTCCTGTATAAAAACTGTTATTCACCCAAATGTATCCTTATTAAGGTGACCCAGAAGGCTTTGAGATACATACTTTAGAAACTTCTTCCAAGAAATTCTGATTTCAAGGGTGTCAATGACAGAAGACACATAACTTTTCACATGTAAGAAGAGAGCTAATTCCAAATGTTGTTCTGAGTGATGAATATCATTCTCTCCTGGATTCAAGTCTAGAGTTTATGATATCCTCTGTAGGATGAAGAGCACTGGGTGCTCCAGTACATTGGTTCTTGTTGCAACAGTTCCCATTGTGCTGTTTCATGTACCTGGATTTAGTGCCAAATTCCTTTTGGTTTTTCACAATACATAAATTTGCAGATTATTCAATGAAGCAAAAGTTCTCTCTGATGAAACTCTTTTCGGAGAATGTTCTGTATGTAGGTATTCTCCAATTTCTCTTGATTTAAAATCAATATAAGTTTATGATCCTAAACCTCTTTTATAAAAGAGATTAATGGGTGGTCAGCTATTGAGAAAGAAACACATCACATAAAATCAGATTTCTAAAGTAGGACCAGCAGATTGTCCGCCTAACATTCATATTCCCGGAAATATGAATGCATGCATTTTCTCTTGTCACCCCTTGCGTTGTCACCATACTGTTCTTACTTGGAGAAGGAAGTGAGCCAGATGACTCCCAATGTCATAGCAGATCTGGTGTATATTTGCATTTAAAAGATCTACTGAAAAGTGCATAATTTCAGAAAAGAGAACTTCTTTCCATTCCTTGTACTGCGTATAGCAAAGTGATCTAGTACTTTTAAAGTAGGGGATAGGAATTGGGATTCCTCATTCCTGGTTCTGCCATGGACTTTCTATATGATCTTGGCCAAGTCATTGAATCTCTGCTTTACATTCCCCATGTATAAACCTCCTTCACAAAGTTATTGTCAAGGTTGATTAGAGCCAAATTTTATGTTAAGGTAACATACTTGATAGTTCAACATGTAGGAAAGAGGTTGGAATATTTCTTCCTAATTTCTCCAGTGTTCAACATTCTGTAGTGAAAGACACCCTAGAAATAAGAAGCAGATGCATAGATAATCTCTTCCCATTTGGCCTTTCCTTAAGGTGAAGTTTGTCAAAACTGTTGTATCTATCAACAAGCATCTTTATTCACTTGAGACATAGAGAACCGAAAGCTCATCATTCTCTGAATAATAGTCTTAAAGATTATAAAAGGGAAAGAGGAGAGTGAGTATCTTAAGCCACGTATGATCAATTAGTATTATTCCTGCAAGAGTATATTGAAGGTTACTAGAAAGTGGAGGCTTTCAACTTTTGTCTGATCAAAATTCCAGCACTACTTGTATTTTGTTAACAGCCCTATTTGTCTTCCTTATTTTATCCATTTATTGTGTATCGAGGACTGAATATGTGCTATTTGGTTGGTTGTATATTAACTCATAATGAGATCATTTCTATAATTCCTTTGTTTATTCACATGCTGCTGCTTTGGTTGATTTATGTTGTTTAACTCCCATGACATTGTGTTTTTAAATGTATGACAAGAGTGCCCAGAGCTTTAGATGGACACTCTTCGCTGTGGAGTTACTTAGGTTGAAATGTACGTACAAAATAAATACCCGATGTGTACCTGTATGTGACTTTGAATGTGGTTTTAAAACCTGGATAGATGCATCTTAAGGGAAAGAGCTGGTCAAAAGTCAGCGTTTCAATTCTGTGTGAAGTTTCAGCTTTTCAGAAAAGTTTTATTCCAGTTAGGGGGGAAGACATTTACATTTCAGAGGTTTTTCACAAAAAGGAAATTGTACAACTTTTTGGTTTTTTGGAAAAATTGAACGGTTTCTGTTAAATTAGATTTTAAAAAGTCTAAGTGAACAGAAGCAGCTGGCTGCCTCCATCTGTGGGGGATCCCCAGACTGCCCTTGGAGTCGCCTGCCTTGGACTGGAGAGCCTAGAAGCCCTGAGAGCTCCGTCTTGAGCTGAGGCTCTCGGGGCTTTCAGATTCCTGGCTCCGTGGCAGGTATCTGGAAGTCCTTGGGTCGTCAGCCCTGGGGTAGTCTGCATGAAGGAGTGTCCTGGAGCCATAGACCATGGAAGTTCAGACTCCCCAGCAGCCAGCCAAGTGAGCTGGCATAAAACAAGGTGTTTCCTACAGAAATTTGTTAAAATTGATACATTTTACCATTAAACAATTTGGTTTGCTTCAGACTGGCATTTTCTGGTAAAGCAACCAGCTGTATTAGGAGCAAAGCAATAATCTGGGGTAGTGATCAGTACAGGATGTTTATCTTTTGGAAGAAGGAAAATTTACACACCTGTCAACCGAGATCTGTAAGTAGTGTGCTCTCCAATATGAACTTTCATTTAACCCACTGGGATTGCAAGTCTGTTTTCATTATTTATAATGCTATGAATACTGTTTACAATATATGCTTCTTGAGGCATGTACACTGACTCTCTTATGCAAGAGGTTCTAGATTTGCTGGTCAGATCCTATGCAAGGTACAGTATTCAAGAAGGAGGATCTACCAAAAAGGTTCACTTTTAGATTCTATCAGATACAGGTAAGTAATTTCCTATTTGCTAAGGGGGCTTAATTTAGAGTTATGGCTAAGAATTGCATCCAAAAATGCAAGTGGACTTCATGAGAATTAAATTATTTTATTTTTCCTTCTTATTTTATCAAAAACTGACAATATACCGATACTTTTTAAATTTTTCATAGCTTTCATTTTTTAATTTGATCTATTAAATGCATTTTAAATCTATTCTAGTTTCTTGCATTTGTGTAAGACCTTTTACTGTTTGAATATCTTAACACATTTTACATAAGTGGAAAATTGTGTAGAAATTACTTTAACATCTATTCTCTATTGCTTTTTACTGCCGACCTCATCATTCAAATACACACAGTGCATGTTCAGCTGGTATAACTTAATTATATTCAATTTGTGTAACTCAGTTATTAAAGACCAGTTTTTAAAGAGTTCATTTCTATGCTCTATCCAATTCTGTTGTTGGCTTAAAGGGACGATTGTATGAAAAACACTCTTTAAAGAAGGCACATTATAAAAAATTACTTCAGGTATCTCTTACTCCCCTCCCTGCTTTTCCTGGGATCCTTGTCCTAACTTTTAACTGATTTAGTAAAATGCCTCTGGATGGTTCATCTTCTCTTTCAGTATCCCTTATGCCCTCTCTCTGTGTGTACATCATCACATGGTGTACTGCATACAGATATGCATGCTCTTAAACTCAATACTGCAATTAAAAATCTGCAGCTGACCAGTGCCAGCAGGCTCGGGCTGTGGGACTGTTTAATTGCAGTACAAATGCTCGGACTCACGCTGGAGCCCAAGAACCCTGTGAGTTGGGAGGGTCCCAAGCCTCGAGCCAGAACGTCTACACCACAGTTAAACATCCCCTTAGGCTGAGCCTCACAAACGCAAGTCATCTGGCACAGGGCAGCCAGGAGTGTCTAATTGCAGTGTAGCCATACCATAAGGTTGCCACATCCCTGCACCATAAGACTGAGAGTGCAAACTAAGGCTTTGTACACACTACAGCTTACATTGATATAAGTTATGTTGCTCAGGGGTGTGAATAAACCACTCCTCCCCCAAGCGATATAAGTTACACCAACCTAAGCGCCAGGGTGGATAGCTACCAATGCTCATGGGGGCTGGAGTAATTAAGTTGATGGGAGAGCTCTCTCCCTTTGGCTTAGAGTGTCTGCACTGGTAGCGCTACAGTGGCGCAGCTACATCAGTGCATCTGTGCCACTGTAAGTTCTGCTGTGTAGCCATTGCCTAAAGAACAGCATAGAGATAAGATACAGAAATTGAAAGCCAGAGACCAAAATTAGTGCTTTACTGCATAACATTATGTTGAAACTGGGTATCAAAAAGGCAGAGCTAGCCTCTGCCAATAAGGACTAGAAACTAAAAGTTTAAATTAAGGAGATAAAATCCAAAAGATTGAGGGGAAACAGAGCAGTAAGAAGTGGTACTAGTATTAGTAGCTAAATCCCACAGTGCCACTCCATTCCTATAAATCAGTTTTGACACACACTTAGGCTTTGTCTACATATGATAAATTTACTGTGCTATGAACCATGTGGTCCCCTTAGCACATTTATAAAACCCATCATTCTCCCCTTCTTCCCATAGCGCTCCACATGGCTTTAGATTCATGTTCCATACTGTTCAGATTAGACTTGCCTTCAGTAGGGTTAAGTACTGGTTTAGTCAGTGCAGACTGAAATTATTGACAGTTCTCTCATTACTGTCCCAGTGTGTCCTGGTGGCTGTTCAAAGTGTTGAACCCCGGGTTTGAAATGTAACTGCGATGGACCAGCGACACCCACCAAGGAGACAGACACCAAATTCGAGTAACAAAAAAGGGAATTTTATAGTAATCTCATAAAAAACATATATCAAAATAGCAAGGAAAAAACATATGGTGCAATAAGCAACTACACAGTGAAAAGGATCATGAAAAATACGGGTGGGGTAATAAACAGCTACACAGAAAAGGGGAGGAAAAGAAAACTATATTAGATACAAATAGAAATTATTACACTTGTGGACAACACTTAAATGGTTCTATAGAAAAAAAAAGGAATAGTTTGAGAATGGTAGGATAACTATATCAGTTTATAATACCTGACCCAGCACCGTGGTGGAACCCAAAGTGAGGAGGCAGACCAGCTGCAGCATCTCAGTACTTAATTGTTCGGCCGGCAATTCGCAGACACCCAAAGGTCTCGTGGGCGGGAGCTCCCTGTCTCGGTCGGGTGATCAGTCCGACCGGTTCGTGACGTGCCCTTTAGCATTCGAGGGTGGGATAACTCTCGAGCTAGCCAAGGCAGGGGCTTAAATAGTGTACTGTGTGGCCAGAGTATAAAATAGCCAATTGAAAATGAGATGCACATTAGGATCAATGATGTAACTGGGGCCCCGGACTATGATCCCTCCTTCGTAGTGACGGGGTTGCCGAGAAATTATCAGGGTGATCGAAACTCACCTGAGAAATTGAGGCCCATCAGGGGCGATTGGTACTTAACATCTTTCCCCCTGAACCTCATAGTCTGGAGATGAGACCCATCAGGGTAATTAATACTTAACATTCTTCCCTGTGGGCTGCATAGTCCAGAGGGCCATGTCAGGGGCGGGGTGGCCAGTATGTCTGCTACCTCTGTTGACACAAAGGTCTCCCAGAATACACTGCTTCTGCAATCTGTGGTGGAAACGGGGGAATAGTCTTACAACTGAAACAACTCACATCAGCACTAGCTTGGGTTTGGGGTAAACCCCAACCGTTCACGTAAGTCATAGGGCTAGTGTGAATGCAATGAACCATTTCTGCTTGAAATGGTGCAATCTCATGGTTCAGTTAGGAACAGTTAAATTACATAATACAGACACATTCTTCTGGGCCCCACTCCACAGTCCCCACTTCTGGTCTGGCAAAGCTCCCATTTGAACCAGCAGGAAATGTTTCTTTAAAGATTGTCTGGTTCAATACCTCTAATGAACTATAATAGTGACAAAACTGATCAAAAATAAAAATAGCTGCTGTTACTCCCACTGTTGATGTTTTCTGGATATTATTTCAGATAATGATATTCCTGAAATTGGATCATTTGTTTTGTAGAAAAGAGGAGAAAAATACTTAGCCCCACTTAACATTAATATACGGGATCTTTCTTGGTCTGATTACAATGGATTTGTTGTTGATTCAGATCTGATCTTGAACCCCAGAGCCAAATACACTAGCCCTGTCAGGGAGAATACGTCAATAATTAAGATCACATTATTCTGCGCGATGCTGACAAGTCAATCAGGATGACAGTTGCCTACGTTTCAGAAACGTTTAAAATTCCTAGTTATGTAGGAAGTTAATTTGAAAGAGCAGCTGAATGCCTCCTGGAAAACATTGAAGTGTTTCTGTTTAGCACCCATTCTGCTTGCTTGCTCTATCGTATATTTTCTGCATTTCTATAACCTTGTTCTTGATGACAAAAGGCATTTGCGTGAGAACAGGATCTTTGTTTCTTAAGTGCTCATCTGTTCCTGCTGTTTATTTCCCATGGAAAGTCATAATCCTCTGCTTGTGGCATCACAATTGGCTGCAATGGAAACAATTATGTTGTCACAAACAGAGGACTATGACTTCAGGTGGGGGGATAAGCAGCGGGAACAGATGAACTCTTAAAAACAGAAATGCTGCTTCATGTAAATGTCCCTGGTAATAAAGAACAAGGAGAAGGGAAATATGATGGGGATGGAAACAGTTCTGAAAAGCGGGGCTCATGGTTTTCTTCAGGCAGGAGCAGCTATTTTAAATTTGGGACATGTCTATGCAGAATTTATTTTTAAATCAGTTTTTTTTCTTGACTAAAATCTGATCAAACTAATATTCTCATTCAAATGTGGGAGAGACTGCACATTCAGGGGTTTTTTTATCCTTTATGGCAAACTTTTTTTATTTCTTTGCAAATACATTTTCTTGTAAAGAATTGTTAATATTAAGAAAGTGCTCCCTTCTGAATGCTGATAGGTTCATTGAGCCTGACTCCCACCAGTTGGGAGTGGAACATCTGCACTGGGTAAAGTAGAAGGACCATGTTGGAAGCACATCTATGTCGGACCACTGAGCCAACCTGCCAAATGTCCTCCTCCAGGCTGCTGCCATTTAAAACCACAAGCAGCAAGCTGACATTTCTCTTCAAGAGCGTTCCATCTTATGATGATGAAATAAGCAGGAGAAATCTCATCTTTTGGTTTTATCTGTCTTTTTTCCCCCATGCTGCTGCTGTTTTGTCCTTTGTCAGTAGTAGGCTTCAACAGTCTGTGAAAACTAAAAGGTTCATAAAAACCACAGTAGCTGGGTGCAGAATGGGAATGGTGATGGAAGAGAGATTAGTAACAAAACCTATTGTGTTCCTTCTGTGGGAGCAGCTGATTGACTTTCATTAAAATTCTCCTTGTTAGCTTGGGTGATGCTTTGGGGTGAGGGGCTATTTGATGTTTGAGAAGTAGTGAGAAGTTAGCTTTCTAATGATGGACTAATTAGAAAGACCAGCCTAGCAGGATCCGTGGAAATTGATTTGCACAGTGCCATTTTTGCTAATGAGAGTCATGAATACGTGTTTGCAGCCCTTTACTTACTTGTCCTCCCCACAGCTAATGAAGGGGAAGTAATCATTAAGAGCTCAGTTGTAATCTGTCCAGAGTTTCCATTGTCTTGTAGGAATAGCCAAACTTTAAGAAGTCCAATTTTAAATAATGCTGTTTGTAGAGGATTGAGCTCCACACGTTTTACTGCTGTAAAATAAATGTTTTCTTACACATCTCTACTGATTGTTCTTCCTGCTGTACAGGGGGAGAGTATTTTTCTGTGCTTTATCAATGGGGTACCTACAGTGAAGTTTAAGTGTGAAACCAAAATGTAGCCATAAACAAACTTTTGATTAAAACGAAAAATCAAATAGCCAATTTTTCATCTGTGAGTACAGTAGGTATTCCCATAAATATGTCCATGCACACATTTTTCACTCAAAATGCTGATATAGGTAATAGTGATTGATAATAGTTGATAAAGATAACAGTGCTGATGTAATTTACTTAGATTTCTGTATGATATTTGACTTGGTACTGTGTGACATTTTTATTAAGAAACTGGAACAATACAAAGCAAGTATGGCACAGATTAAATGGATTAAAAACTGGCTAATTGATATATGTCAAAATGTAGCTGTATATGGGGAATCCTCATCAAACAAGAGTGCTTCTAGTGGGATTCCAGAGGGTTTGGTTCTTGGAACGCCAATTAATATTTTTATCAATGACCTGGAAGAAAATATATAATCATCATTGATATTGTTTGCAGATGACACACAAATTGGGGGAGTAGTACAAAATGAAAAAGGACAGGTCACTGGTACAGAGCAATCTGGATTGCTTGGTAGGTTGGCAAACAAATAATATGCATTTTAATAGGGCTAAATGTAAATGTATACATGTGGGAACAAAGAATGTAGGCCATACTTACAAGATGGAGACTATCCCAGGAAGCAGAGAAAGAGATTTGCATGTCCTGGTGGATGATCAGCTGAACATGAGTTCCTAGTGAGACACCATGGCAAAAAAGAGCTAAAATGTGATCCTGGGATACATAAATGGAAATATCAAGCATGTGTAGAGATGTTATTTTACCTCTGTATTTGGCCCTGGTGTGACTGTTGCTAGAATACTGTATCTAGTTTTGGTGTCCACAATTCAAGAATGATGTGGATAAATTGGAGAGGATGCAGAGAAGAGCTACAAGAATGATTATCGGATTGAAAAAACATGTCTTATAGTAATAAAATCAAGGAACTCAATCGATTTAATTTAACAAAGAAAAGATTAAGGGGTGACTTGATCACTCTGTGAGTACCTACGTGGGGTACAAATATTTGATAATGGATTTCTCAATCTAGCAGACAGTGGTACAACAAGAGCCAATGGCTGGAAGCTGAAGCTAGACAAATTCTGGACATAAGGTGCAAAGTTTTAAGTGAGAGTAGTTTTTCAGTAGATTCTCCATTCCTGGCAATTTTTAAATCAAGATTAATTGGCTGTTTTGTTTTGTTTTTAAAAAGATGTGCTCGATTTCAAAAGAAATTATTTTGATGAAGTTCTGTGTTACACAGTAGGTTAAACTAAATGATCATAATGGCCCCTTCTGGCCTTAGAATGTATGATATTGGTGTGTACAGAACAAAAATGTTTGCACTTTGGGGAATAGCTCGCCCAGTGATGTCACTGCATGTGCACGTACCAAGTTAATTTGTGCAAATGCTTTTAACTTACCCAGAGAGTACACATGTGATTGAAAACTGAGGCTGTTGTGTGTAGAGAGGAATGCCCTGAAAAGCAGAATTCTTGCGGGATGGGGATATTTCTGAATCAAGTGTATTCTGCCACATGGAATGTGGCTGCCTGAAGCCAGGTCCTCTGTTGCAAAAATGCATCTTCCTAATTTTCTTCCAACTTGGCCAGTGTTGGTATCAAACATGCTGTAAATCACAAAGGTCTTCCCAAGCCAGTGGTCTCAAATGTGCTCTATTTCTCTCCCCTGCATTCCCAGTCACTTTAAAATAAATAATAAAAAACTGACTTTATTCAGTTCTCATCTCCCTTCGTTTATGTCACCTTTTTTTAAAGTACATTATTTACTGTGGAAACAAGTTGGTATTGATGCAGCTACAGACCTTTGGAGTCAGCCATGAAGAGTTTTTAGATACCTTATTGAGAATACTTACAGTGGAGCGGAAGGCACAGAAGGCAATTAAAGAAGTGAAAATTAAGGAACAGTGATAATTGTCTGTTCAAAGAGCTTAGAGGTGAAGGTATGGGGCAATCAAAGGGTTTTTTTGAGGCTGAGGGATGCTAGAGATTGCTTGTATCCACAGAGGGAGAGCTTGAGGCTGCGTAGTTGGGACTAGAATCAACGGAAGTGAATTGCTAAAGACTGATGATGTCAATCCCACTTGAAGGAGTTGGGAGCAGAGTAGGTGAAAAACCTCAGAATCAGTAACTAGGAGAAAGAATGAGAATTAGAAGGGGAGAGTGATCCTGTCAGAACTTGTCAGTCATCTTCTTCTGAAAGTCAGCAAGGTCCTGGATGAAAACGGAGAGGAGAAGAGGAAGGGCTTGAGGAGCCACAGGTGACAAATACGCATTGACGTTTTGTGATGGCCTTTAGCAGTGATTTCAATAAGGATGGGGTGGAGTTTAGTGTCCTGGGATTGGGAAGCCATTCCATGCATGGGGTAGAAACAACGACAAAGACACGTGAGGGAGTGACATGAGTGAGAGAGAGGTAAGTATAAGGTCTTGTCTTCACTACAAAACAAGGTGTATTTTTAACCACAGGATAAAGAATGCACATGAGCTATTCTGAAGTAAAGAGACACTGAAGACCAGGCACTTTGGCTTTACCAGGAGGAAAACTAGGCAAGGTCAGTACTATGCCTCTACCTGGGGTTGACCACGCAGTTGATGTCACAGTAAAACCAAAGTGACTTGTCTTCAGTGTTCGTTTCCTTGGGATATCTCACATGCACTCATTATCCCAAGCTAATACATCTTGTTTAGCAGTGAAGATGCGGCCTGGGGTTACCTGTACACGAGGGAGGAAAAATGTGGCCGAGAGTCTGAGCCAGGGTCAACTGACTAGAGCTCATGCGTCAGGACTAAAAATAGTGCAAGCATTTGAACTGGAGCCCTGCCTCAGGTATCCTCCCCACTCACCAGGTTTCAGAGCCTGGGCTCCAGCCTGAGCCCAAATGTCTACGCTACTATTTTTAACCCCTCAGCATAAGCCCTGCAAACCTGAGTCAGTTGACTTGGGCTCTGAGGCTCACTACTGTGGATCTTTTTTTGCTGTGTAGACAGATGTGCCCAAAGTGTGCTCATCTAAAACTGCATTTTTTCTAAAATCTTTTCTTGCCCTATTATTGGATCCCCACTCCATTCCAAAAAGATTTTCCCCAAACTCCAAAAACACGCCTTCTTCATCCTTGCTGAGATGCAAACCAACAAAAGTAATTCAATTTAAAGTTAAGATTCCATCTATAACTCCCCTTTTGTAATGTAGCATCTGTGCAATATAACTTCCCACACCTATCTGAAGCTGGTACACCTAGACACAATGGGGCAGCTTTGGATTCCTTTGCTTTTTGTAGTACATCCCAACCTCAATGTTTACATGACTGGTGTGGTTTTTCTTGTCTCTTTCATTTTGTTATTTGTGAGGGATTTTTTTGTTTTTGGATTCCCTGTTCAGAAAGAGATAATCCAAAATGGCAGCTGAGGAGATACTCCAGAGTAGCAACCTGGGAGGTCCTCAGAGCTCATTATGGAACTTGCAACATTTATAATATTCCTTTTAGAAATGCTCCTTGAATGATGAAAATAAAGGGTTAAGGATCTTAATATATCCTGTAATGCATATTGTGTGGGTTCGCCACACTTTTAAAGTGATGCTACTGCATTGAGGTTGATGCAATAGCTTGTATTTTCCTGTTTGCTTTAAAGTATATATCATGTAGCAATGTGTGTAAGAACATATAATAGTTCAGATTATTGACCTGTTTGCCTTTTAAAGGTGTCTGTTGGCTATATCAGCAAGACAGTGTCCTGCATTGCACATCAGTAGTCAGCCTAACATTCTTGCATGGTTCTGATAGATGTATTATTTAACTACAGCATATACCATATAAATGATATATAAAAACACATTGTAGCATACCCTCTCGGTGAAGGGATTTTGTCAGGCAGTCATTATTGTTAATATGGGTCACACAGCTAAATCCATACTCACTGCACTAAAAATCTTCCCTGCTTTGTATGTACAACAGGAGAAAAATAGCCATACATCAAAAAAGCCTGTAGATCTAAAGGGATTCAGCAGCTGTTTTAAAAATAGATATAATGGAGAGGAGGAAGCCACTGGACAGGGAATTCACTTTAATAATTACAGAACGCTCTGTGGACAAACCTCTTAACCTGTCAATATTCAGGTCAGAGACGTGGCCTTTCAGGGGCACAAAATTGCTTAGCTGAGATTAACTGAAATAATAATGAAAAGACTACTTTAATTAAAAAGTAATGAGTGATGTTAGAAACCTAAGAAATACTGTATAGAAATAAACCAATGGGCCGCCTGGATAGTATCTCGCCTCGTGCCATGCTAGAAGAAACTGAATGTCCATCTAGGTGATTCTGTCCTTGCCTAAAACTATCCCTTGTTTCCATTTACTCCCACTCATGCTCTGTGCATGTTTCCCAGTTCTTTTGTCCTGCCACTCCTTTCACCTCTTTCTCCAACTCATGACTCTCTCCTTTTATGCAGACTTCCTATCACATGGAAGAGGACCCAGAGAATCCTCTCTCAATATTCATTTTTTTAGTTAATGTTCTACTAAAAATTCCCCCACCCTTCCCCCCCCAGCTATCAGTATTCCTACTCTTGTTCCCAACTTTACCCCCAAATGCGAAATAAGACACGAATGCCTCCTTCCTTGTCACCACCTGCTGTGTTTTGTCTCATTTTTATTCAAAAGCTCTTTAAGGTCAAGAACATATCTTCTCGGTATCTCGGCAAATATCTGCTGCTGCTATATTGGACCAGACCAATGAACCATCTAGTACATTGTCCTGTCTGGCCTATGCTGTAAGGGGTAAACATCCCATAATGCATCTGGCTAATTCTGCAATTCTCTGCCACAGTGGGGAGTTTCTTTGTGACCACAGTGGCTAATGCCCTGATGCATAAAGATTGATTTGCCTTTAATTTAATCTATTCTAGTTAGTGATAGCTCTGGTGGACCTAGTGACTTGCCCACCACTGTCTTACTTTCCCTATGATATCTTAGAAGCCCAGGATTACTTCATTCTGTTAGGGCTTGTCTACACATGAAATGTAATCTAAAATAAGATTGGAAGTTAATTTAAAGTGAATTACCTATCTCTGATTAACTTCATGTGTGGATGTTCTTATTCAGGAGTAACAGTGCCTTATTCCAGAATAAAAGTTTCCAGACATGGAGTTAATCAGGAATAGCTATTCTGGAATAACTCCCTTTATAGACAAGACCTTTGTCATTTGGGCTGGCTCTCCACTCTTACTTGAGTTAAGTACCCTTTCAAACTCTTCTTTATGACCCTTGTCAGCCCAGTGTCTGCTTCTCTCAACTGAATTGGAGACCAGGGGGAAGATCCCCCCACCAGACATCTGCACAGATAAGGCTTTAATGCCAGAACCTGTCCCTGGACTGCTCTGTGCCTTTGTGCTTATTGTAGATCTTCTCTGATTATTGCTTTTCTTTTTCCTGTAAATTAGTGTCACTGTATGACCCTTCATGGTCATGGGAACTAAAGGAGATGATTAGACATGAGTGGAGACATTTGCAATGGACACCTGGGGGAGCATGGTCTGGGCCTAGAGCCATTTAGTGTAAAATGTGTTAGAAGTTTAGGCGTTGTCTTCCCCGCTCACTGACATGGATGTAGGACACAACCACAAAATCTCTCTTCTACTTTCTCTTTGAGATGTTGTTTAGAAGTCATCCAATCAGGGAGGAGAAAAAATAACCAATCACATAATGTGAATAGTAAAATATGAATAATAAGTACTCAACACAAATAATTTTTGGGCAATTCACAGACTGAAATATGTTTGCATCAATCAAAGTCAAATAACAAAGGCATTTTTAAAAATTGAAATCTGTAGAAAATTTGGAAAACAGAAAAAGGATTAAATTGCATGAATTAATAGTTTTCCCAAGTGTAGTGGTTATAGTCTTATCCTAAATAGGCAGCTAAATATGAATGAAACAGCATTACATTACTCATTGGCCATTTGTGTAAAATTGCCAGCAATGCTGGTTCTGTCACGTAGTAGTTTTGTGTGTGTTCACTGGGGAGTTGGAGCAATCTAGGTTGATTTCTTCCCCCTCCCCTCACCCACAATCATAGAGCTTGTGACTCATCCTGTATTATGTAGCCCTCCTAGTCTACTCTTCCTGCACAACCTGTCTTGGAAAAACTAAAACCCAGCATGCTTTGCGCTTCAATTTTTTTTCACCTTTGTGCCCTTGGCTGAGTAAAATCTATTGCCTCTGGGGCTTAATGAATCAGATGAAGTGAAGAAGAGGATCCCACAGAGTTTTCTTGCTCACCATGTTGGGGACCAGCTGGCATCTGCACACCACCTTCCCCTGGCTGTGATGTGATTTTTCTTTTTTATTTCTTTCACAGTTGGTAGCTTCGCTTTTTTTTTTTTTTAACTTGGATGAGAACAGGATGTGTAGCCTTATTCAAAACCCAGAAACAGAGTAAACAGGCATGTTAGTATTGTCTCTGCTGACATTTCTTTTGGCCACGTCTAAAAGGGAATGAAGAGGAAACTCAAGATTACTCTGAACACCTATGGGAAAAATACAACTGTTAGAAGAAAAAAAAAATTCTGATTCACCCCCTTACTGTCTGCATCCTACTGTGGCAGCCCAGAATCTCAGAGCTTGCAACATTTGTTCCCATAGAACACTATACTATTTGTTTTAATAAAGGCCAAACGTGTGTGTGTGAGTGAGTGTGAGAGAAACTGCAACTCGGATATGAAACGTTGGCTAACTCCAAGTAACAAGGGTTTCCCCAGTGAACATGTATTGCATGTACAGCCATCATGTGTTTGGTCTCCAGATGCAGACATCTAATCCCTAAAAATTAGGCACATTATCATTTAATTTCACTAGACATATTTTAATCTGAACCCAGTTCCACATATGTAAAAGAAGTTGTTCTTTTTAAATGTCTCAGACCTGCTTGAGGGATTTTGGCAGGTCATTCTGCCTGAAGACCTCCGCTTTCCAGGGTTCTAATATGTTAGTTACAGTGCATATGCTCAGTGGTACAACAGCACAGTAGCCATTGTTTACTTTTCAGAAATAACTATTGCAGAATGCAAATATCAGCTGAATTGAGACACTAAATTAACATCCAAGCAAGTTTCCTAAGACAATAACTTCAGTGAAGATACTTGCAACTTGCCCATGCTGTTTCTGCATCGTTGTTTTGCCTAAGTATCTATTTCTGTTTTTCAATAAAATTGACATGAAACCATAAGTGAAATCAACAGTCCCTTGGATCCTATATCTCAAGAATCCCTGTTTGTAACTGACCTATGAAACAGAACCAAGTAGAGAGGCCACTGTGGTTCTGTGAAGGCAATACATTCAGAGATCAGTATCATGAAAGTCAGTAACCCTTTTTTTCCTTCATGAATCTCCATTGTAAGAGACAAGCTAGCAATGGCTTCCCTGAGAATGGGGCTGGGGTCCCTGCTAGAAGAATAGTGCCTAAAGCATTATTCCCCAGACCAGCATTTGTTCTTGATGCAGTGTCAAGAATAGTGATTTGTGAAAAAGCGAGGTGAGCTCCATATACTAGCTCTATAGATTCCTATCAAGGGCACCTTATGGATAAGTAGGATTCTGGACTGGATGGGCCTTTGGTCTGATTCAGTCTGATTATTCCAATGGGCTGATGCTGGAAGAAATGTTCCAACGTACTAAAGTTCCTTTTTAATATCCAACAATTCCACAGTTATGGTAGCTTTATTTTAGTACCACTGTAGTGTGTGATGGAATCATTACAAGGATACTATGAACTTTAAAATCAGACCAGTGCTTTGACACTATGGTAATGTGCTCGTTAGAAATATGTTAGACACTTTTCAAGTCATTTTTACTTTACTAATTATACCTTATAGGATAAAACTGAAATCTAAAGATGTGAACGTTAACAGCATTAGGTATTTCTCTGTGATGTTACTTAATATACTTTGGGAAAATAAAGTCAGTATCTGGCCCCAGTTTGCTCCCTTTGTGCTACTCAGGAAGGTACAAAAGGAGTAGAAAATGGCTGCAGCTTCCCAGCTGGGAATTTTTCCCTGGTAGGAGTGTCTTCTACAGACAGAGAGAGGGTCTCAGCAGAGAAACTACCTTCCTGCAGCCTGCTAGCTATACAGCAGTTGGTGATCTTTGGTTTGCAGATGGCCCCTTGAAAAGGAAAGCCAGCCAGCACAATTTAGAGTATTCTTCAGACTGCTTATGGTTACAAGAGGGGTATCTTAGAATCAGCCACAAGAATAGGAGCCGTAATTTGTTGGATCCCTCCTCAGCTATTTCTGTTGGAACCTGCAACCCAATGTGCTAGGAAATACATAGGATGTTACTGTCCCTATTTAGTAAATATAATGTGTTTTACAGAATTGTACCATAAACAGCCCCCCTCTATTAGTGGTTCCCCCCTCACCACTACATTCCAGATACGTTTCATGCTAGCCAGGAAAATGGAGTTGGGGATCTCCTACTCTAGTTCTCTTCTACTTCTGATCCCTGGTTCTATGGAATGAGAGAGCCCTGTGATTAATTTGTATCTGCCTTTTCTGCACACGTAGGCACAAAAATGAAGAGTTAGTGAGGGAGACGGAATCAGTGATATATTGAATGTGGATAGGGATAGCAAGGTCATAGATCTGCTAACTTTTTTCTCAGGATTGGAGGAGCAGAAGGTGATGCAGATCAGAACTGATATGCATTAGTGGAGCAGCACAAGTCCAGGTCTTAAAATAGCAAGAGAGTGCAGTGGGCAAAGATTGAGGTCCACTGACAGAGCTGTTGGGTAGGGAGATGGAAAACTTGCACAGGGCATGCTGCATTATATTTGTCTTGGGGCAGTGTCCTTAAATTCTAACTTTCCTAAGAAAATCCCCTATGAGTTTAGATTACAATAAAGGTGTAGATAAAAGTGGGAGGCTGGCTTGCTTGTTGTGGGATTATTTTTTCCCATCACAAACCCAAAAAGAGGCATGACATAAACAAAAGCTGTTTAAGCCATCAGTTTGGCTAGATGTAGCTGAAGCCTTTACTGCAGACAAAGAGAAGGAAAGTATTGTTGCTTCCTCGTATACCATCTTTCCTCAGACCTTAAAAAAAGTGGGAGAATGTTTGTTTTGCTTTTTATAAAAGGGATTTTTTTAAAAATCCAAGTTATCATCACCATCAAGCAAGAAATCATCTAGAACCCCAGCTCAGAACTTAATCCAGGCTTCCCCCAGCTCCTCCTTGTGCTGGGGCTTTGGCAGAAAAATCTCCCAATCCTTCTTCCCTATCCCTCTTCAAACAATAACCCAACAAACTCCTGTTTGGTGTTGATCCTGGCTGCAGGCTTCAGTCAGCATTGATAATTAGACTCTGAGATAAACCATCTGCTTGCAGGCCCCTGGTGGTCTCTGGGCTTGAAGCAGAGCTGCAGAGGCCAGTCACAGGTCTGTAGCAGGAGAAACCTGTCAGTGACACAGCATCTGCTCACCGAGATACCGAGCTGCTCTTGCAATTGAGCACCTACGTGCTGGGGGTTTTCAAATGTCACCAGCCAGGAGAAAACAGCAGCTCTATAAACATCATTTTCTCTCTCTCTCTCCAAAGGGTGTTGGGATGGTGGGGCTAACGAGGGGAAGCTGGGGAGAGCTGAATTAAATTTTTTCACACGTCGGGCATCTGAGCAGGGGAGGGAATAGAGAACTTGCCCTATTTCATGCTGGCTATCTGAAAGAAAAAAATAAATAAATCTGCCCTTAGGTGCTGTTTGTTCTACGTTTTTGGCAGTCTTGCCCCCTCTTACAGATCATTAGCAATACTTGAAACTGTTTGAAAGGACACCTAGAACTAAGAGGTCATTTGAGAGGTTTAAAAGCTCATGCTCACACCATTTCTATGTAGCCACACTAGTTTCAGAACTGAGACGTGGAGACCCACTACCCGCAGTCATCCCCATTTCAGCCTCTGGTTTTCTTTCCCTGTCATTTTACCAAATCCCTTTCTTACTCTGGACTGCTCTGTGCCATGATTCTAACACTGGATTGCAGCAGTAGATCTTATTAGTGAGCTCCCAGCTAGTCCTGTAGCTATCACGAACAAGAATCTGCCCTAAACTTCTTTTCTTGGCTTTTTTCAGACTTTTACAGAGTACCTCTTCTGAACTGAAAGGGTTAAATGTTTGGTTTCCTTTCTTTCCCGTTTTAAATGGCAGTTTAGCTCAAATCAATCCCTCTCTTTGTGGTTAGAAGAGCAGCAGGTCAGTGGAATACTCTTATGTCATCAGGTGGGAGACTGTAAAGATAACCTCCTTGACCAAGGATAAGGTCCATGAATCAGCCTAATGCTAGATGCATACCAGAAGGATCTAATGGCCTGATCCAATGCCTCCTGAAGTCAAGGGGAGTCCTTCAGTAGAATGAGCCCTAATATTTTGTAGGTTGTGCCATTTACTTTTCTAGGGAGCCCCTTACTGGTCTAGTCATGAAGTAGCATTGGTAGTAACCCAAAGGAGGGTCCAAAACACCCTTCTCTCACTACAAGTGGAGAAAAGAGAGAATTAGTTGATTTTGTAATTGTTTGTTTTTAATTACTGGGGAGGTGCTCAGATTCTACGGTCATAAGGGCCGTAAAAGTACCTAGGGAGAAAAGCAGATGCAACTGAGACATGAGTGATGGGGTTGGGGGAGAGTGGCAATCCATCCATTCATTACAACTGGCGATTGCCATTCCAGGAAGTAGGTTGCCTTTTGGCCATCCTTGCCAGAAAAGATGAAGCTGATAGGAAAGGAGGGAAGAGGAAGCTGGGAATAAACAAAGGAAAACTGGGAGGAAAACTTCAAAAGCGATCAGTGAAAACATCATCAGATTGGCAAACTTTAATAACATTTCATTTTAGTCCTTAACATTTATCTAAAAGGTGATTGGGAGGGTAGGTTTATTAGGATTCTGTGTCCCTGTAGCCCTGCTTTGAAAGAACATTGCACACCATGATTGCTTGCGTGTCTAATTAGAAGTTTTTCCCCTTCTTGATGACCTGAAATCAAATTCATGTACCATGCTTGAAACAAGGATTTTTTTTTAAAAAAAATAATTTTGGCATAAAAAAATGTCTCTCAGACTTGGTGTAGACCCACAGCCTGCGAATCAAGAGAGAGCCCATTGCCAAACCTGTTTTCTCAACATTCACATCAGAGGGCAGCACCAGCCTCATTAGGAAGGTGTCACAATCATTATTAAACTGTTGGAGCCCATTTATGATTCAGAGTGCTGTAATGATGACTGATACCCACTGAGGGAAGCTGAGAACAATACTGGAGTATAATGGCCTCACTTTTTCTTCATAAGCTTACAGAGCTTTTAAAGCCTTATGGCTTATATAGTTTGTGTCCTTTTCATCCATTGTGCAAAAGTAGTCTTAATGTCACTGATTCTTCTGCAGAAGTGGTATGAAGGGAAAACATCAGAGCAATTAGGGATTCCAAGTACATTGCATTTGGGTAATGCTGTTAAGTCCCTAGTACCATTAATTCTTTCAGATATAGGGGTTCCATTAATGAGGTTTTTTTCTTGTCAGTTACACTAAAATCTTATAAGCTGTATCAAGCCACTCCTGTTCCTTCCTTGTAAAATGAAAAAGACAATGCTATTGTTAAACCTGAGTGTGATCATTCTAGGAACAGCATTGCTCTAGTTAATGGGTCTTTAGCATTGTCCGCATTCACTCCCCTCCCCTCCTTACATTCCTGCTCTGATGATAAAATGCACTTGAAGTTAAATGTTAATACAAATAACCCATGATGTAAAATATCTTTCTGTACTGAAATTCTCTCTGTACTCAGACACAATGTGGAGAGGTGAGGCTGGGCTGTCCAACCCAGAATCTTAACCTTCGCTTGCTTTAATTTACTTAAAATAATGTTGTCTGAATTAGCATATTTAGGGTGGGGTGTGTTTTTTTGGCATTTATAAAAATCAAGAGAATGTATGTAGCCATTAGTGCATCTCTGAGAGAGAGGTTCCCAATCACAAGCTTTAAATATGGATGAAGCAATTATATCAAACCAAAGGAATTCATGTGACACTTTCAGCCTTCAGTGTTATTGTAGGAAGTGTATGAAGCACAATAGCTGGGGAAGATCTCTACAGTTTTTTTGGGTACTCAAGACAATTCAATTTTTTCTTTTAATGCCTCACATGGTGACCTTCCTTCACCCAGAAGGGCTAGATAAGACTCCCTTGGGAATCCATCAGTGCTTCTCCTAGGGCAGCCATAGGGGATGCTGCAAAGGCGCCCTGTCTCTGGAGCTACACATGATGTTTCTGCATCTCGTACAGCTAACGACTGGGACCTGTCTTGTGTGGCAGTGCAGACTAAGTACATCTCTTTTAATGTGGTTTTAATTGACATTTCTTGCTACAATTTTCTTTTTATAAACTTGTAAGAGGCAGTTTCTGCAACTGGTGAAGCTGATCATAAATTATTCTGTGATATGATGCTTTAAAAGAGAGATGATATGGGAAACTATCTGTAAGTTTCAAGCAGGACATATGTGCCAATAAAGCATGCCTCTTTTGCTGGTCTGTCTCCAGATTGGCTTCCCCACTAATGATAGTGAGATATCTCTAACTCAGGAGCTCTCCTATCTCAGGCTACCATCTTAGGAAATGTGAGTGAATGTGCCCTAGTTGCTTGAAGCATAATTGTCACAGATGATCACAGCAAAAGTAACATTGGTCTTTATAAGATAGAAAAGGGGAGTGCTCAACAACCAGCCAGAGTGTCAATTACATCTAAGCTATGTCTATACTGATGGTGGTAAATTCGGCACCACTGGATCGATTCCCCGGGATCAGTTGAGCGGAAGTGGAGACCTGCTCAATTGATCCGGAAGCCAGCCGAATAAATCCACCCTCAGAAAAAGAGCAATGCTGCGTCAACAGGAAGGCATTTCCATCGGTGTGGCATTGGGGGGATGCCGCGCTATTTAGAATTTAGGAAGTCAACAGGAGATATGCAAGCTACTCTATGTAGCTTGTGTATCTCCTGTCGACTGCTGCTGAATTTCATGGTAAGTGTAGATCAGGCCCTAGTGAGGAAAGTGAAGGCCTAAAGGGGTCTTGTAATAAGTGGGATTGAGTACACCTTTTTTGATTAATGATATTGCCGAGTGGATTAATTAGGAGACCAGCTCATATACCACCTAGAGAGACTTGCTGAGCTGACAAGGATATCTAACTTTTCATTAAGGGAAAACTGGAATGGGTTTCTTTTTGAAAACTGGGGCATTTCTCCTTTCCAGTGACTTGGAAGAAATATTAAACTGTGAAGCAGATTGCCTCTGGCAATAAGAATCTTTAATTAGGCTATTTACACAGCAATTATTGACAGTAAAACATTTCTTATCTAGGATCTGTGGGGATGTATCCACAAGCAAACCTTTCCAAGATGAGTGTTCAGATTGGAAGATGTTAGATTAGGGTGACGTGAACTCCCCAAACCTAATAATAGCCCTCATTCCTCAGGTTCTGCCACTCATAGTACTCTGTCTCCCTGTTTTCAGATGAGACCACCTCAGATCTAGGTTTAGTGAACACTGTGTGGGAGGCAGACTTTGGACAAAGCATTTGCAAGTGGCAGGTTAAATGTCACCACCTCATATACGCTAAATTACATATGCTGCTGGCTGATATCAGGCTGCGTCCTCTGAGTGGTGTCCACTTCATTAAACACTTTCATAAAGAACAACGGATAAAGCTGCAACTCAGGCACCACTGCAGAACACCCAAAGGATACCTAGATGTCTGGGTTTCTTACTGTCCTTCACTGTTTTCATTCCACTAAACGTTTCATCCCCTGATCTCTGTAAAACTAGTGAGGAGAGTTCATCAGGGCTTGCTTTATGATCAGGGACTCCCATTTCTTTCTATTTACTAGATAGGAAATTTCCCTTACACTGGACCAAGGGCTATTTTTTGTTTTTAACATCTTGATAGCAAACAAGTCTAAAATGAACTCATAAGTGCCCCTGTGTTGGCTCTTACAGCCCTCCATCACCTCTACAGGACTACTTCTTGCATATCAATGCATTTTCCTACAGATAACATTGAATGTGTACCAAGCCAATATCTCGGGGGGGTTCACGTCCATTAATGCACACTGGACTTGGAATTCACAATTATTTACTAATGAATTAGTAACCCTAATAGTTCTGCTGATACCATATAGGTGTATGGTTTCAGACCAAAGGTTCACCTAGTCCAGCATCTTAACTTTCATAGCAATATTTTAATAGTGCTTTAAGGGAAGACAGAATCTGCCCTTCTCTCTGATATATCTGGTCTTGGATATTCAGGGGAACCAAAGGAAGCTAGGTGCCCAGCTTACATTGGCTTTCAGTGGATTTTGGCACCTAACCTGTGTAGGTTTCTTTTGAAAATCCCAGCCATAGTGAATTGTGCAAAGCTGTCCAGAAGTGGGATGAGAAGTGAATGGCAGATGGAATTTCTTCCTGACTCTTCTATGCAATCCATTTATGCTTTGAAGCTTGAGTGGCCCTGAAAGTATCCACCTCATTTTGTCTTGCAAGTGTCCATTTTGTCTGGACCCTGTAATGGGCTTTACAAACCCATACAGAGCACAGGCAGAAGAGAGATAGGAGCCTTCCCCAATTACAAGCAACCAGACTGACCATGCAGCTGCAAGAATTGTCAATTATGGAGACATGAACCAATAGCTGGGAACAATAAAGAAAACAAGCTCGCTGTAAAGGAAAGAGAACAGAGAGGGAAGAGAGGCATGTATCTATATGGGCAGCAAATAAATATAATTAAAAGCTTCAAATGTTTGTGTGTGATATTTGACAGCAAGCTCACTTGGAAAGATCCTATTGAAAATATTAGAAATAAGTGTTAAAGCAGAATCAACTTACTTAAAAGTATTTTTGGAACTTCCTGGAATGCGGATAAGAAAGTAGTGGTAATGCTACACAGAACATTAATGAGACCAGTTATTGACTATAGGTGCCAGGCTGTCAGTTGGGCATCAAAAATGGATTTGAAAGAAAGCTTAACTCAATCCAAACTCAGATGTGGTAAATTGCATGTGGTGACTTCATCACAACGCTGCTGTGTTACTGTATATAGCTGCGGGTAATAGGCCTTTGAAGGTTTTAAACGTAATCTTTTAGGCTAAAGTCATTGGAAACACTGAAGATGGAAACACTAAGCAAATACATGATGAATGCTGGGAATTAAGTGGTCAACATATGGGTAGAGGCGTACCTCCTGTTGCAGGTATATCCAGGGTATCCTCCCGGCTCCTCCGCCCCTGCACTGGGCACCAGGAGGGAGCCACAGGGACCACAACCCATCATGCCCCGCCCCACCCTCCACTGCCAGGCAGCCCCCACCACCCCCACAGCAGGGGGAAAGCGGGAAAAGGGCCTACAGATACCTCCTCCCACCCCCACTAGGCGCTTCTGATGCTGTTGTCACTGAGGGGGGATGGGGGAGAGAGGACACAGGCCTGCAGAACACAGCCCACCCCCCCTCAGGGTGCAGGAGTTGGGGAAAGTGGGACACCGGACACAGACCGCCCCCTGCGGGGCACTATTGATGGGGTGGAGGGGACGCACCAATGTAAGTATGGCCCCCGGGCACCAGAGACCTACAGTACATCACTGCATATGGGACTCAAAATGCCTCAGGTAAGCAGGGTTAAAATGTCAACAAAGGATCTTGGTGAAAAGAAAGACCTAAAATTGATTAAAAGCTATAGCTTTGAGAAAATACATTATAATTGAACATTTGTGCCTCCTGAGGTAGATATAGAATTACATAGTTGAAATTAAAAGAGGAAAAGGAGTTCTATCTTCGAGTGATTGCTCATATCCATTCCACTTAGGTAAGTGCGCGCCCTCATGCACGGTTCCTGGACTTTTTTCCTTTAGCAGCCTCTCTAGGGCCAGCTCCGGTGCCCCCTGGAGTGCCGCACTCATGCCGTGGTACATAGGGTGCCGCCGGCCCCACAGACCCTCAGTTCCTTCTTTCCACCTGTGATTGTGACTGGAACAACAGCTTGCTCCTGCAACTATTTTTCCCTTGTTCATTTTTGCGATAGCAGTTCTCCTTCAACTTAGTTAAAAGTTTAGTTAGTGTGGTTTAGTTTAGGAAAGTTAGGGAGCCTTAGGGCTCAAGCGACCTGGCCATGCCGGGCTCACCTGGGTTTAAACCCTGCACTGGCTGTGGGAAGGCTTTCCCAGTCAGTGATCCTCACAACCGCTGCCTCAAATGCTTGAGTGAGCAACATCGTACGGATCGGTGCCACATCTGCAAAGCCTTCAAGCTGAGGACCCAGAAGGAGAGGGATATTCGGCTGAAGGTGATCCTCAGGGAGGCAGCGCTTTGTCTGGCGTCCGAACCGCCTTGTGCCTCCTCAGCACTGCGTGCCCTGCTGGCACTGGAGGCACCTCGGCACCGGGCCTCCCCAGTGCTAAAGAAGAAGCAGCGTCAGCAGCTCGTGGAGCGCTTCCCTCCCCCGCACCGCATGAGCGGCTGGGGTTGAGCCCAGAGGTGCTAGAACTGTGCGAGCAGCCTCCAGCACTGGCATCGGACTCGAGGGAACCTCCCCCAACTCCTGGGAGTGGGGGAGCCCCTCTACAGGACCCTTCGACGCCGGAGGCATTCCAGGCGGCTTGAGCCTTGTTGGCCTTGTCCATGCCTACGGCCCTCCCTTGGCTGAGGGAGACAGGGCCTGTGTCCTGGGGCAAACCCGCGATGGGTGTCCCCGAAGGGTGGGCACACCTGGCACCGGAGCAACAGCCACCCACCACTTGTCGCCAGAGAGTCGAGCTTGACAGCTCCTCTTCCTCCTCAGACACCAGTCGTCGTCGTCATCGGCTTCGCTCAGGCACCGGCACCGATCCAGAGAGCACTGCCGCTCTTTGGGTTCATCCAGCAGTGGATCCCGAAGTGGCTTTCCTAGACTGCACCATCAGCACCGTTCCGCTGTCTCGGGTTCCTGGAAGGGTAAGGGCCCCCGATGCCAAGAGGAGGTACAACTCCCGCCACCGGTGCCGGAAATGGGATGGCCTCAATCCCCTTGGCATTGGCCATATTGGGGACCATGGGGAGCACAAATGGGGCAGGGAACTATGTCAGCCCCTGCCTCCATGGCTCAGCAGGTGCTCCCTCAGGCCCCGCCTTTACAGGGAAAGGATCGCTCCTCAGGAGAGGAGTCCGATCCTGGTGAAGGACCCTCCACAGGGCCGCGTCACCTGTCCTCATCCTCATCGCCGGATGAGGTGGCATATAGGGACCAAAGGGCACCCCTGATTGACTTCAGGGTGCACCAAGAACTCCTGAAGAGGGTGGCCTTCAACCTCGACCTTCAGGTCAGGGAACTTGAGGAGGAGGAAGACTCCCTCTTGGGGCACGTGGGGGCCCAGGATCCATTGAGAGTGGCCCTACCCATGCACAATAGGGTGCTCTGGCTTGCCAAGGAGGTTTGGCAAACCCCCTCCTCAGTCACCTCAATCTCTAAGGGTGCCAAGAAAAAGTACTACGTGCTGCCTGAGGGGCATGAGTACCTCTTTATGCACCCAGCCCCAGGGACTTTGGTGGTCGATGCCACCAATCAGAAGGACAGGCAGGGGGCCCAAGGCTCTACCCCAAAAATAAGGATGGCAGGAAGTTAGACCTCTTCGGTAGAAAGGTCTGTTCCACGGGGGCATTACAGTTTAGGATTGCGAACCACCAAGCCCTCTTGGGGAAGTATAACCTCAACCTGTGGGACTCGATGCAAAGGTTCGCAGATGCCTTACCCCAAGACCAAGCAGTGGACTTTGCCACGGTCCTGGAAGAGGGGGTGACTGTTGCCAGTGCCGCTCTCCAGACTGTGTCGGACGCAGCGGACACGACGAGCAAGGCTATGGCCTCCGCTATCGCCATGCGGTGCTTCGCATGGCTCCAATCCTCAGGGCTGTCCCAAGAAGTGCAGCACTCCATCCAGGACCTGCCCTTTGATGGGGCTGGCCTGTTTTCCGATAAAACGGATGAGAAGCTGCACGCCCTTAAAGGACTCTAGGGCCACGCTATGCTCCTTGGACCTGAACACCCCCAGGCGGTGAGGCAGTAGTCCCGTCAGCAGCAGCAGCACCCACATCAGCAGCAGCAGCAACCTAGGCTACTGCCTAGGTCCCTTCCCCCCACGAGGGGCAGGGACAGGAGCAAGGGCGTTGGACGGCTCGACCGCTCCGGCTCTTCCCCCGCTTTGCAGCAGGGGCCCCCAAGGGTCCTAAAGGGAAGCAGCGATTTTGATGGTGTGCCCAAGGGTGGCATCATTATCCCCCTCCTGGATTCACCCCTAGCCTTCAGGGACAGATTAAGGCCCTTTTACGAACAGTGGCGGGACATCATGTCGGACCGCTGGGTCCTCGATATAGGACACCAGGGTTACGCCCTTCAGTTTATGGCTTTCCCTCCCAATTCCCTCCCTTCCCCGTCCCTCTTCAGGGACCCATCTCACGAGCAACTCCTGGTTCAGGAGATCCACTCCCTACTGGACAAAGGAGCGGTAGAGGCGGTTCCGCTACTCGAGGTGGGGAAAGGTTCTACTCGAGGTACTTCCTCATCCCGAAAGCTAAGGGCAGCCTCAGGCCTATATTGGACCTGCGCAGGTTAAACAGGTTCATAAAGAAACTCAAGTTTCGCATGGTGTCCCTAGCAGCCATTTCTGAATCCAGGAGACTGGTTTTTCGCCCTCGACCTGAAGGATGCGTATTTTCATATTTCCAACCTTCCCAGCCACAGGCGCTTCCTCAGGTTCATGGTAGCTGGTGGCCACTACCAGTTTACGGCCCTGTGCTTTGGCCTGTTGTCTTCCCCCAGGGTGTTTACAAAGTGTATGGCGGTGGTGGCGGCCTACCTGAGGCGCAGAGGGGTCCAGCTCTTCCCCTACCTGGATGATTGGTTGATGAGGGGCAGGTCCAGGTCTCAGGTGCATGAGGCAGAATCCCTCGTTTATGCTACCTGCAGCAATCTGGGGTTGCTTGTCAACGAGCAGAAATCGACGTTGTCCCCAGTGCAACACATAGAGTTTATAGGGGCCTCCCTAGACTCGGTGTGGGCCAAAGCCTCCCTCCCACGCTCGAGGTTCAAGGCCATGTCAACAATAATCTCGCAGATACAATGGTGCCCCACGACGACAGCCAGGCAGTGCCTTCAGCTGTTGGGTCACATGGCCGCGTGTACATATGTGGTGAGGTTGGCCCACCTCAGGCTCAGGCCCCTCCAAGGTTGGTTGGCCTCAGTGTACATGCCCAGCAGGCACCGGTTGGACAGAGTGGTAACAGTTCCCCCCACAGTCCTGGTGTCACTACAGTGGTGGAGGAATCCTGGGACAGTGTTGGAAGGGGTTCCATTCAGGGACTTGACTCCTTCGGTCACCCTGATCTCTGATGCTTCGGACTTGGGGTGGGGAGCCCACATCAGTGGGGGTGACGCAGGAGGAGAGGGGCCTCCACATCAATGTGAAAGAACTCAGGGCAGTCAGACTGGCATGCAAAGTGTTCGAGTTTTTATTGGGCAAAATGATACAGGTGCTGATGGACAATACCGCAACAATGTTTTATATCAACAAGCAAGGGGAGCCACACTCCATGGCTCTTTGCCAGGAAGCAGTTCAACTTTGGGACTTCGTGGTGAGACACGACTTTTGTTTAACCGCCTCTCACCTCCTGAGGGTCAGGAATGATGAGATGGACCACCTCAGCAGGTCATTTCTACCCCGATACGACTGGTCATTGCATCTGGAGGTAGCGGCCAGAATTTTCCGCGAGTGGGGTGTTCCTCGACTGAACCTGTTTGCCTTGTCCTGGAACAGGAAGTGCCTGAGGTTCTGCTCGCTCCGAGGTCGTGAGTCGGGCTCCATCTCCGATGCGTTCCTCATCGAATGGACGGGGACCCTCATGTACGTGTTTCCCCCCATCCTGCTCTTACCCAAAGCTCTTTAGCAAAGCTTTTGATACTGTCTCCCACAGTATTCTTATCAGCAAGTTTAAAAAGTATGGGTTGGATGAATGGACTACAAAATGGATAGAGTATTGGCTAGAGCAAAGGGCTCAACGAGTTGTGATCAATGGCTCCATGTCTAGCTGGCAGCCGGTCGCAAGTGGAGTGCCCCAGGGGTTGGTCCTGGGGCTGGTTTTGTTCAACATCTTCATTAATGATCTGGAAGAGGGGGTAGATTGCACCCTCAGCAAGTTTGCAGATGACACTAAGCTAGGGGGAGTGGTAGATACCCAGGAAGGGAGGGATAGGATACAGAAGGACCTAAACAAATTGGAGGATTGGACCAAAAGAAATCTGATGAGGTTCAACAAGGACAAGTGCAGAGTCCTGCACTTAGGATGGAAGAATTCCATGCACAGCTAAAGACTGGGGACCAACGAGCTAGGCAGCAGTTCTGCAGAAAAGGATCTGGGAGTTACAGTGGATAAGAAGCTGGATATGAGTCAGCAGTGTGCCCTGGTTGCCAACAAGGCTAATGGCATATTGGGCTGCATTAGTAAGAGCATTGCCAGCAGATCGCGGGAAGTGATTATTCCCCTCTATTCGGCATTGGTGAAGCCACATCTGGAGTATTGTGTCCAGTTTTGGGCCCCCCACTACAAAAAGGATGTGGACAAGTTGGAGAGAGTCCAGCGGAAGGCAACAAAAATGATTAGGGGCTGGAGCACAAGACTTATGAGGAGAGGCTGAAAGAACTAGATCTGTTTAGTCTGCAGAAGAGAAGAATGAGGGGGGATTTGATAGCAGCATTTAACTACCTGAAAGGGGGTTCCAGAGGGATGGAGCTAGGCTGTTTTCAGTGATTGCAGATGACAGAACAAGGAGCAATGGTCTCAAGTTGCAGTGGGGGAGGTCTAGGTTGGACATTAGGAAAAAGTTTTTCACTAGGAGGGTGGTGAAGCATTGGAATGGGTTACCTAGGGAGGTGGTGGCATCTCCATCTTTAGAGATTTTTAAGCTGAGGCTTGACAAAACCCTCCCTGGGATGATTTAGCTGAGGATAGTCCTGCTTTGGGCAGGGGGTTGGACTAGATGACCTCCTGAGGTCCCTTCCAACTCTAATATTCTATGATTCTAAGATCCTCTTGAAAATCAAGAGGGACAGAGTGGACATGATCCTGATTGCCCCAGCGTGGCCGAGACAGCACTGGTTCAGTATGCTGCAGGACCTTTCCGTTGCCACGCCGATAGCACTCCCAAGGATTCCGGAAACCTGCTCTCCCAGGGCCACGGTCGCCTACTGCACCCAAGCCTGGACTCCCTGCACCTGACGGCCTGGGGACTCTCTGGCTGACAGAGGACAAGAGAGCCAGCTTGGCACAGGTCCTGTACATTTTGCTGGGCAGCAGAAAACCTTCCACACAGGTCATATATAGGGCCAAGTGGAAGAGCTTTACCTGCTGGGCGAAGTCACGGGGCATCCCTCTGGGCGTGTCCCCTATACAGGCTATCCTGGAGTATTTACTACAGTTTAGGCTCCAGGGTTTGGTGCCACCCTCTCTCAGGGTGCACCTGGCGGCCATTTCGGCTTTCCATCAGCCGTTGGAGAGGTGGTCCCTGTTTTCCGACCCGATGTCAGTGAGGTTCCTCAAGGGCATTGAGAGGCTCTACCCGCAGGTCCGTGATCCGGTGCCTCCTGTGTTCTTCCGGGATAAGGTGCAGCTGAGACCCCACCCAGCTTTCCTGCCTAAGGCAGTCTCACAATTTCATTAAAATCAAGACATCTTCCTCCCCGTGCTTTTTCCTAAACCGCACGGATCGGAGGAGGAAAGGAGACTTTATTCCCTGGATGTGAGGAGAGCCCTGGCCTTCTACATCAAGAGGACAAAGCCCTTCCGGAGGACGACACAGCTCTTCATCGCGGTCGCGGAAAGGATGAAAGGATCCCCGGTCTCCACACAGTGCATCTCCAGATGGATCACCACGTGCACAAAGCACTGCTACGAGCTGGCGGGCACCCAGCTCCCCAGGATCATGACGGCGCACTCAACCGGGGCCCAGGCCTTGTCAGCAGCCTTCCTGCAAAGGGTCCCCCTCCACAACATCTGCAAAGCTGCCACCTGGTCGTCGGTGCATATCTTTGCATCACAGTACACCATCATCCAGCAGGCGAGGGAGGATGCCATTCGATTCGGCAGGGCCATCCTGAGGGCAGCTCACTGGTGACTCCTACCCGTCTCCAAGGTATGGCTTTTTAATCACCTAAGTGGAATGGATATGAGCAATCACTCGAAGATAGAAAGCATGGTTACTTACCAGTAACTGTTGTTCTTCGAGATGTGTTGCTCATATCCATTCCACACCCATCCTCCATCCCCACTGTCGGAGTCAGCAAAAAGAAGAGACTGAGGGTTTGTGGGGCCGGCAGCGCCCTATGTACCATGGCATGAGCACGGCACTCCAGGGGGCACCGGAGCCGGCCCTACAGAGGCTGATAAGGGAAAAAAGTCCAGGAACTGTACACGAGGGCACGCATTCACCTAAGTGGAATGGATATGAGCAACACATCTCAAAGAACAACAGTTACTGGTAAGTAACCATGTTTTTTAAAGGTGTAAGGTATCAGAAATCAATATATTTCTGATAAGTGGAGATGCTACTGCCAACTGTATACTAATGGTTCCAAAGGTGAAAGAACAGGAAGAGTGGGAACAGCATTCTGCATTCCTTCTCTTGGAATCAAGGAAGTGTAGGCTATCACATTTTGTACTCGTTTTGATGGGTGAACTGGCAGGGATAATGCTGGCAGGTCATAGATGTGAACCTAGCTGCTGTGGTTATTCTGTCTGATTCTTTATCAGGACTAGTGGTGATCAGAAATGGCATTTCAGATAGCAGAAATGATATTCTTAATGAAATATTATTGCTCACAACAGAATTAACGCAATTGGTGTAAGAGTAAAAGCATGGATCCCAGCGTGTGTAGAAGTGGCACACAAAGCGGCAAAAAATGCTGTCAAACTTGAGCAAGTTGATTAAGAGATCCCTTTTAAATAAATTGGAGTTTAAAAATCTAATTAAAAATTAGTTAAGAGCAGAGTGGCAGGAGTTATGGGCAAAATAAACAAAAGGGAAAAGATTCTGTAAAATATTCCCAACAATTGAAAATGCTGATATACTCCAAGGCCCTGAGAGAGAGAGTGAAGTGGCTCCATTTAGAATTTTAACTGGACAATTTGGCTTAAATAGTAATTGTTTCTAATAAACATAAACACAGATTATGTTAGATGTGCAAGGTCCAGGAAACAGTTGATCATCTCCTGTGGTAGTGCAAAGCGAGTACCATTGAAAGAGGGTATTTCTATGAAAAATTTAGAAGCTTAAAGTATCAAAATTTTCACTGCAACACCTAGTAAAAACATCAAGAAAACGGGGCCCTATAAAAAAAGCAGTATTGAATTCTTAAAGAATACTGGGAAAGGTGAAAGACTTTAATTCTTGAATTATCCATGGTGTTGGTCGTAGACTGCTTGACTTTCCATAGATTTAGCTAGTGAGTCTGCTTTGCCAAAAAACACAAAGAAGAAGAAGAAAGCCAGAAGAGCCTGGGATAACAGAGGGTCAATAGCCCCACACCATGCCACCTCAGGGAACTGAAGGAGGTGAAGGAGGACTGCAAGGCCAGCAGCTTAAGGGCTGATTCATGTTATGTTAAGTTGATAGACTGGACTAATTTGTGTTGAATGAAAAGTTGGGACACTAAAAAGGGGACTGCACAAAGAGCAGTTGAGAAAGCCATAGAAACCACCACTAATAGGGTGGAGTAGTGCAGAATAACCATTCACAGATTCTGGTACCCCATGATTTTATATGCAACACAATGATATAAAGCTTCCCTCCTAAGTAGATGGAGTTAAACCACTTACACAGGAAACATACCTCTGTAACAACCTCATAAACATCCCTTCAGTATCCTTCATCCTTCAGTATCAGTCCTTCCCCAGCTACTTCTGCTTGTCCAGCCACTTCTTTATGCTAGGCATTGAGGGATGACTAATGTGCTACTACACAAAAAGAAGAGCTTTTAACTGGCATGAGGATTGTTCTACGGCAATAATGCTATT
This sequence comes from Mesoclemmys tuberculata, assembly GCA_007922155.1. Classification (NCBI taxonomy): domain Eukaryota; kingdom Metazoa; phylum Chordata; order Testudines; family Chelidae; genus Mesoclemmys; species Mesoclemmys tuberculata. Next base: position 40,596,282 of record ML675613.1, read on the forward strand.
TTTGAATTATTATGTACATTTATTTTACACATACAACTGTGCTCCTTTTTCATGGTACCCTTTGGTTGAATTCTGCTGTGTCAATGATCAACAGAGAGTTTTATGTCTGATTAAAAAAATATAGTGGCCTGGCTCTCCATTTTGTTACACCACATTGAGGCCAGTATTACTTCACTGATATTTAAGTGGCCTGATTTTTTTCAGAGGAGCTGAGCCTCTGCAGTTCCCATTGGCATCAGGTTTTGGTGATAAGCACTTCTGAAAATTAGGTTACTTACATTTGGGTGACTGAATGTGAATTTAGTAGCCTAGCACTCAGTTAAGGCACTCAGGTTTGAAAATTGTGGCCTAGTCCTACTGAAAATGATGTAAAGAAATTGCTCCTTATCTGGACAGGTGGCTGTCTGGCCAGGAATTTCAGGGCTGAGGTTACCTTAACAGTCAAAAGGCACTTGTGACTATGATGATTCTAACCCTCCCCTTTCAACCTGCCATAGAGATTGTGTCAAATCTGGATTTTTGTGGCATTTGTGCTTCTGACCTATTCAGTCTTTCTATCCTATATCCTGTATGTAAGTCTCAGGCTGCGTATCCTATTTCTAGAGGTGCATGAATGAGTCTTGTTAATGGTGCTGAAGTGTTTTGAGATCCTCAGGTAGCAGACTATAGAAGTGTGCATCACTTTTAATTTTTATATGAAACAACCACACCATATTAGTGTCCCTTTGCCCCTTGCTGACTTGGGAGGCTGTTTGTGTTACCCATTTATGTTTACAGTCTCTTTCCAGTGTCATAACAATGGAAAACTACCTTTGAACAGGTATTGGCTTTTTTGGTGTTGCTTTGGGTTGATACATGGTGGATTTTTTACACGTGCAACATCAGTGAAGCTGTTTGAAAATCTACCTTCCTGTCATGTTCTTTTTCATAAACCCCTTTAATAGTCGTCGTCTTGGGGGACAGGATGCGTTCCCACATATAATTATCCTGTCTCAGTTCAGACTTCAGGAGAAGGCGAAATGAGTACTTTTCAGTCATCTTGAAGCAGTCCTCCTGCTTTCAACCCACACTCTAATTTCAGATGTCAGGATTCCTCTGTGAAGCTGAAGTTCTTTTCTCAAAGAATAGGAGAAAATCATATAATGAATTAAGAATAAGCTCATAATATCAATGTTTCATGTTTAAATGCATAACTAAAGTGCAGTTTTAGTATTTGTATGTCTATATCTCACATTTGCGTATATTGTGGCAAACTACCAGCCTCCCCCTGGTGGGTCTCATGCTTTACCTCTGCCTGTGGGCTAGGGCGCCCCCAGCTACCTAGTCTCGCCTGGCTTTAGAGGAGCTCTGTCTCCTGGCCTGGGAGGCAAACTTCTCCTCCAGCTGCTCCACACCTTCTGGCAACTTCCCCTGCATTTGTTCCCTCCCCCTCCTTTAGAAAAGGCAGGGTTTAAATACCCCTGACTCCGCCCTTCATTGGGTCCAGGTGCCTTTAATTGCCCTGCTGTGCTTTCTCTTCTGCCTGCAAGGCAGAGGGTTTTTAACCCTTTCGGGCCCTCATAATGGCCCCTGCACACTCTTTTAAAGCCATCTGGCCTGACTTTATCACAATATGCATAGTGACCTCCACGCGCATACGTGGATTGTCAGCAGGGTTCGACCCCTTTACACCAAAGCTTTGTCCTCTACTACTGCATTAGCCAGAACAATTCCATCAGGTGCTGTCAGAAGTAGGCTGTTATACCCCCTGTGAACAGCAACTAAAGTGAGACATGGTACACATTTTGCCTGTTCACATGTACCCTATGTATGTGTAATTGATGTATATATATGCACATACATTTTAGCAGAAGTGAGCGTTCTATTCAAAGTTGCACAAGCATTTCCATTTGATTACCCTCAGTTGCTCAAACTGTCACTTTTGTGAGGATATTTCTTTGAGAGCAATGCTTGGGAGTTGGCTCCACCTTCCCCAATTGAGCACAAGGAGCAGCAGTGCTACAGAGACTCCCAGAGTGTGGTCAGACTTTGCAGGTGGTCTAGATCTGTCTCCCTCAGCTTTGTCTAAGTCTCCTTTATAAGCACTCACAAAATAACAAACTTGAGGTCTGAAATCACCCAGGGTTGATACCTGTCCAAAAGTGAATGTTTTTAGGAAGTTCCAGCAAGTAAAGCTTGGACATTTTTTAATACAAAGGTAGTAAATAAACACCATCTCTTAGAAAATTACAGCAACTTTTTTTTATGTTAGAAAACTGAAATTTGTCATGGGGATGGCCATTGTTAAGAAGGGCTTTTTTGCATTTTCCATTGAAAATTCTCAGGAACTTTTCCTTCACTTACTGAATCTCTTGTATAATATCAGGTGTCCGATTCCTACGGTCTGCAGGAGAGGGACTGCTGACTGCACACTTCGCAGGGTGTGTGAGAGAAGACTTTCTGAGGGCATCAAGCTGAATAGTTCTTTATTTATGAACTTTTTTCCTATCTTTTTTTTCGCAAAAAATCCAGGAAATCTATATAAATAAATAATAGTGTGAAAAATCACCAGGTCGGCTACTGTGGATTCCGCACTTTTCTTTTTTGTGGAAGGCCAGGGTGTCCCAACTGGCTCCTATTTCCAAGGATTGGCCAACCTGATAATGCCCTGAGGGGCAAGGGACCTGAGTCTGTTCACTTCTTTGGGTCCCAGCCCAGTGGCCCTAATAGTAGCAGCTATTCACTGCCACCAATACTTCCAGCTGCTACTTTCCCCTGGGCTGTTTTCCCCCCACGTTCTTTCAACTTCTGCAGTTTGGCAGGCAAGCCACCCTCCCAGCATTCTCCTTCACCTGGGTCTCTTGTATTTCTCATCACTCATCGCACTCCAACTCTCTCACCAGCTTTCCTTCCTCTCACCAGATGTCTGGCTGGAACAAGGGTTTTTATCAGGCCCCTGGCTGGGTCTTAATTGGCCTCACGTGCTCCTAATTCACCTCCCCTCAGTTCACAGGGAACAAGGCCCAAATCATTCTAGAGCTTATATATCTCCCTTCTATCACTCTCTGGCTGTCCCCTAGCCCTGCTGTCTTAATAACACTCAATGCTCACCGTCCCCACCCCCCCAAGAGGCAGTGTTGTCATGACAGACCATCAGCATTGCCATGTTGGCTTCCAGCCCTATGCTGTACTCGGAAATGGAAAGGTTGCAGGGACAGGAACCACTTGGTCTCTCTACCATTCTTCTCTTTATTTCTGTGCATCCACTGAAGTGGGGCATGGTCCGTCACAAGGGTGATCTTCCGCCCCAGCAGGTAGTAATGGAGAGTCTCCATGGCCCAGCTCACTGAAGAGGAGTTTCCTGCTCAGATGCAGGATCGGGTGTTCTTCCTCCTGCACCATCTGTGAAAGGATTGCCCCTAGCCCTTACTCTGAGGTATCTGTTTGTAGGATGAAATATTTCCCAAAGTCTGGGGCTATGAGTACTGGATGGCTGCAAAGGGCAGTCCTTAGATCTTTGAATGCTTCTTCCAACGTATCGGTCCACTTTACTATATCCGGGCCCTGAGCTTTTGTTAGGTTCGTCAGTTGTCATGCTCTAGTGGCAAATTCAGGAATAAATCTCTGAAAATACCCCACTATTCCTAGGAATGCTCTGACCTCCTTTTTGCTCACAAGCCAGAGCTAGTTCTGTATTGCCTCTACCTTATTCCATTGAGGTTTCACCAAGCCTCTCCCTACCACTTACCTGAGGTATCTGGCCTCAACTAGCTCTGTTGCGCACTTGGAAGGGTTTGCAGTAAGGCAAGCCTTTCTGAGGGCATCTAACACTGCCTCTACTTTCTGTAAGTGCATCTCCAAATCAGGGCTATGGATGTCTATGTCATCTAAGTAGGCAGCAGCATACTTAATGTGAGGTCTTAGTAATTTGTCCATTAGTCATTGAAATGGCGCCAGAATCCCGAAGTCCAAACGAGAGTACGGTGTATTAAAAAAGGCCATCAGATATAGAGAAGGCAGTCTTCTCCTTCACGTCTTCGGCTAATGGAATTTGCCAGTAGCCTTTGGTCAAGTCCAGGGTGGTCAAATATCGGGTCTTTCCTAACTGATCAACTAGTTCATCAATGTGCGGTATCGGGTTGGCATCAAACTTGGATATTTCATTTAATTTCCAGAAGTCGTTACAAAACCTCAGAGTGCCATCAGGCTTGGGAACTAGGACAATAGGGCTGGACCATTGACTGTGGGATTCTTTGATAATCCCAAATCCCAGAATCCTCCTTACTTCCGACCTAATTTCTTCCCTTTTGACCTCTGGTATTCGATAGGATTTTGTCGTCACCTGCGCTCCAGGGCTGGTGACGATGTGGTGTTGGACTGCTGATGTATAACCTGGATATGTGGAAAACAGAGAACCCCATGGACCTCTCATATCAGGAACATCAGGTAGGATGTTCCATATCCATGGTAGGAGGATATCCCAGTCTTTCCCATCCTGTGCTAGCACCTTCCGGATCATATTTTTGAGGGTGCAATTGAACCGCTCGATTAGGCCATCTGTTTGAGGGTGGTAGACTGAGGTCCTTAGGGTCTGGATATGAAGTAGGGTACACAGGTCCTTCATTAGCTATGACATAAAGGGAGTTCTTTGGTTGGTAAGGATCTCCTTTGGAATGCCCACCCTAGCGAAAACTTGAAGTAGTTCCTTTGCTATTGCCTTGGACATGGGGCTTCTTAAGGAAATAGCTTCTAGATACCTTGTGGCATAGTCAAGGAGAACAAATATGCTTCGATGGCCCCGTGCCGACCTTTCTAGTGAACCTACCAGGTCCATTACTATTCTTTCGAAAGGGACCTCAATAACAGGCAGAGGCACTAATGGGGTCGACTAAGTGAGGTCGGGGACTATGTAACTGACACTCTGGGCAGGAGGCGCAGTAGCATTGGACTTCTCCCCATACTCCCAGCCAACTAAACCTCCTTAGGATTCTATCTAGGGTCTTCTCTACTCCTAGATGTTCTCCAAATAGATGGTTGTGTGGTAGCTCTAACACGGCCCTTGTGTGCTTCTGCAGCACCAAGATTTGCTGCACTTCTTCTCCCCATATTTGTGCCATCCTGTATAGCAGATTATGTCTGAGCACATAACATGGCCCTGGGCCTTTGGCCTTCAATTCTATAGGCACCCCATTTACCTCCACTACATCTTCCTTCACAGTTACATACAGAGGGTTGTTCGCTTGGTCTAGACCAGCGGTTCTCAACCTGTGGGTCGCGACCCCGGCGGGGGTCGAACGACCAAAACACAGGGGTCGCCTAAAGCCATCGGAAAATACATATTTCCGATGGCTTTAGCCGCTGAGAAGTCACGCTACCATCTGTAGCAGCGCTATTCAGCTGGAACGCACAACGTTATGGATGCGCGTTCCAAACTGAATGCCTGCGCGCATGCGCAGACGTGATTGCATCATCCGTCCGGGGCCTAAGGGGCGGGGGAAGCGGGGGGAACGCTCCACAGTCCATAGCAGCGCATTACGTGTGTCCGGCGCTTGCTGACGTCATCAGTGGGCGGACGCAGCAAGCGCCGGAGGACAGAAGCCTAGGAGGCGGAGAGCCAAGAGAGCCTGCGAGACAGCCTGCTGGTGTAAAAAAGGTTAATAATGTAAAAACAGTACACACACCATACACACAATACTGTGTAAGTGTAAGGTGCTTTGTGTGTAATCATTATACAATGAGAATACATAATGCATATCAGGTATTTACATTCCGAATCATAACTGTAGCAAAATTACAGTTTTGAAGTAGCCACCAAAATTATTTTTTGGTTTGGGGTCACCGCAATATGAGGAACTGTATTGCGGGGTCACGGCATTAGAAAGGTTGAGAACCACTGGTCTAGACCAAAATTTTCACATGTAGGGCCCATCTGGTTAAGCCCCAAAGGGATGACCTCAACTTCACCTCCTGGGTCACTCCCACTGGTGCTGGGAACCACCTCTCTGTTCTCACTAGTCTGAGCTGCCTCCTGGTCTCCTGAAAGGATTTGCCTATCTGCAAGGGCAGCTTTCTGGTTCCCACCCAAAATCCTGGTACCTAATTTTTTATCTGCCCTCCTTTCTTGCCTGGACTTCTGTGGTTTTCCTGGTGGTAAAACAGTTCTGGGGCAAATTCACCAAAGATTAGGCAATCTCCAGGTGCTTTGGTCTCAGATCAGAGGTTACTATCTCCCTTAGTGTCTATCGGAGAGAGCATGGTCTTGAACCCTGAGAAGTCCTTACCAATTAAGACTGAGTAGGGGAGTTTGGGGACCACCCCGGCTGTCAACCAGGTAGTATTCTCCTGAATCTTAATTCACACTGGAATTGTGGGATAAAATTTGACGGTGCCATGGACACATACTGCCTTTGGCCTGTGTCAGTTGGTCTTGCCCCACTAATTTCCTGAAGATCAACGTGACACACTCCTGGAATCTACTAGCACTATGGTTTTAATGCCATTAATTTTTATCAGCCTCGTGTACCCATGAAGGATTGTTGCAACCCCTGTCAGGCCGATTAAGCTAAAACTTTCCCTGTGATCCCCCAGAGATTACGTTGTATGGGGTCCTCCCCATTGGGGCACTGGGCTGCTATGTGTCCTAATTCCCCACACTCATAGCACTGGTACTTCACCCTGGACGCTGCTCTCTGCCTCAGTCTACTCAGTCTGCCCCACCCCACCCTCCAAGTCCCTTCATGGCCTCAGACCGTTCCTCGGCATCCTTCCTCTCAGTTCCAGCCTTTTTGGAGTTCCAGGTAGTCCGGGACCTTGGGGTGGGGTCTGGCTTCTGGGCCTGCCATGACTCCTCAGGAAGGTGGATTAACTACACTGATGGAAGAAGCTCTCCCATAGCTTTCTCAGCATAGTAGTGTCTTCACTAAAGTGCTAAAGCAGCATAGAATGGATGCAGCTGCACCACTGTAGCACTGTACGTGAAGATAAGCCCTAAGAAAATGTTATGTATGCATGATTGCATGCTCAAAAAGCAGGAAATATTATTAAGGTTACTTGCACAATTTTGATTCTTCTCTCTTGTGTATGTGCATTGTGGTACAGTCTTTAATTACATGATCATATACTGTTTTTTAAATACAAATACATATTTTGTTCAACCTTAGATACTTGCTTTTAATCCTTGAAAGTCCCAAGTTATTGGACCTTTTATTGAAACACCATTATAATATATGTAATACTGGTTAAGGAAATATTAGAGGTTTCTGAAACACAGTAGTTACCATTTCCTTTGCTTGCAAGGCATGTACATGTGAACTCTAAGTACTAAGGTAGCCTGGTTTCAAACAAGGAGAAATATGGAAAACAGCACCAATAAAAATAATGCAAAGCTCCGTAAAACACTTCTAAAATAGCTTTTCTGTAAAATGTGTTGTATATGGAGTGGTGTGATGAACAATATAAAGGCTTTATTGATACTCCATTTGAGGTGACCCACATAACTTGCTTGTCATCTAATACAGTCTTTTCCCTATACCACATCATCCTGTATTCTGTCTCTATCAAATACTTAACATTCTGAGTTGTGGGTTTCTAACACTGGATAGTGAGGAAAATTACCATTTTAGGGCTCAAGCCTGCAAATTGTTAGGTATCTTCTACTCCTACCTAAGGGCGAGGATATGCTTAAAACTCTGTATCGGTGCAAAGGCAGTGCTGTAGCACTTTTACGAAGATGCTCTATGCTGACGGGAGAGCTTATCTCGTCGGCATAGTTAATCCACCTCCCCGAGAGGCTATAGCAATGTTGGTAGAGAAGACCTTCCATTGACATAGCGCTATCTATACTGGGGGATAGGTCATTATAACTATGTCGCTCAGGGGTGTGGATTTTTCATGCCCCTGAACGACATAGTTAAACCAATATACATTTATAGTGCAGAGTTTAAGGTGTTCAGCATCTGCTGTTTGAGGCATTTGGCTCTGGGAGCTGTGCTGTTGAGGAGTGACGGCCTTAGTGGAGTCCATGTAAACTTTTAAACTATCTAACTTTGAGGATTCTCTCAAGAAGAGGCCAGTAAATTTGAATTGCAGTGGTGTTTGAGCTAGGGTAATGCTCTTGCTGGTGGCTCAGCACCCATCTCGAGGACTGTAACATGACAGGAGCACCTGTCTGTTCTAGGTATTTTCAAGGGACCTATGCTGTAATAGCTAAACTCTTTAATCCCTTTAGCATAGCATTAATTCTGATTTTGGGGCTCATGTATCTCATTTGCAGAGGAGGGAAAATATGTAGCTAGTTATGGTTACTTGGGAGATTGGATTCCAAAACCAAATACAACCCAAAATTCATATTCAATTTATATTTTTAAAATACAATATTAATCATTTTGTAATGTGACAGTTCAATTTCCTTTTTGTAACTTTACTTGAGGGTCAGCAAAGCTTGTGATCTATGCTAATTGGAGATGGCAGTTTATGACTGAGTAGTTGGCATGAACTCATAAGGCGGGTTGGATTGTGGGAAGAATTAGGCTGCTGAGGAATCAGGTGTGCTGCACCATCTTGTGGAAATGGATCTAGGCATACACTCAAGTATGAAGTTAGCTCTTTTTTTATTAGCAGAGCTCCAGAGTCCACTCTGCACTCTACCTGCTCAGCACTAGATTTGTTTCCAGTAGTGCAGAGATTCTCAGATTAGAATAGGGGCACCTTCCAGGGGCAAATCATCATACACTTATATAATTAAATAGTACAACTTAATGCATAGAGTACCTCTACCTAGGCCCAGTCTACACTTACCTTTGGGATTTGGCGGCAGTTGACGGGAGATACACAAGTGACATAAATCACCTGCGTATCTCCCATTGACTTTGCGGCATCTCCTCCGCGTGCCGTCCACACCACACCACTTACCGTGGTGGTTTTCCTGCGTCGATTGCTGGATCAACTGAGCAGGTCTACACAGACCTCTCAGTCGATCCAGAGCAATCGATCTAATGGCAGCGAATTTGCCGCTGTCAGTGTGGACCCAGCCACAGTCACATTGCAAGTAGCCATGTCCTGTATTGCTGTGCAGTTTGAGGACAGAAAAGGATTCACAAGACTTTTGAGCATATATGTTTTCCTTCATCAAAGTGTTGCCTAGGTGGCTTAGCCAGGTGGATAGTTTAGGCTGGTAGGCTTGCCCCTGGAGAGGAGACTGCTGGGAGGCCAAAGGTGATAAACCTTTCCATGGATGATCCACCTATCTCAATAAGAGCAGTTACTTCAGGAGCAAAAGAGTTGTGGACAAGTTTTATTTACTGTGCATGTAACCTTACGGGGAAAGATGTTTAATGGCAGATTTGTTCTCAATATCTTGAAATCACAGTGCTCCTGTCTGGTATAATAGACTGTATTAGTAATCATTGTCACTAATACACTTGCTAGCACAATATTCTATGAGGAGATGACAATTTTCACACCATACAAGAATCATCTTCTTTTATATAAATGGGAATAAAATAAAGTAACTCTTCAGAATATTTAAAGGACGAGCATTACATTTGGCCTAGTACTTAAAGCAGATACAGGGTGAGCCCAGTAGACTTTCAGAAGGACCATAGAATGGACGAGGTAGAATGGGGAAGGTGGAGGCCTAAAGGAGTATCCTGAAAGGATTGTGTATCTACCCAACCCCTTCCTAGGTTCCAAGGGTTCCTCTTGAAAGACTGTGTATTGTATCTGAGTATCTTTCCCATAACTGAAAAAGTTCTATGTAAACCCAAAAGCTTGTCTCTCCCCAACAGAAATCCAGTAAAAGAGATTACTGCACTCACCTTGTCTCGCTGTTATAGCAAAGAAATGCGATGGGGTGGCTGGGAAAGATTGCATACCTAGAAATACTGGATTTTACTGAACCTATGATACTGTGGAACACGGTGCCAGAGAGGAAACAGCCTAATGAGCCTATTCAAAGGTGTTGAAATAAAGATAATATTGTCTGTGAGCTAATACAAAAGATGACTACGTGTCTAGAATTTTACACCTTTTACTCCAGTCTGTTTGGAGTATAAACCAGGAAAGAGCTATGGGGTAGAGAAAGCCTCTCCGGTGGCCAGTGGAGTGGGTCAGATAGCTCTCTCTGCCACATGTTACAGTCTAAGAGCAAATGCTGGAAACAGAGAGAGCCTCGGAGGCTGTCTTACAGATTATTTTAACAAAAATAGTAACTACAAGATTTCCCCCTTTCTAACCTGGCTATAACCCAGCCCTAGACTAAAATAGCCTAAATAAAGATCTCAAATAAATAGGCATTGCCCTCCCAGGCCTTAGCCCGGGAAAGAAAAGAGGAAAGCTTTATATCCCTTGTGTGGTCTCATCTGCAAAACTGTCACAACCACTACCATCCATACATTTCTCTAGTGGCCTAGTGGAGTCTTCTAAGTCTGGACACCAACAGTAATTTAAATGCCAGCATGCAGGGGAGCATCTTTCCGTCATGTTGTGCCCTGCCTAATTTCCAGAGGCCATCTTTTCCCTCCTGCCCTACATCCCCACATCCTGAAAGTGCCTTGATGACTTTGCACGCCATCCCATGCTGTTGGCCTGATTAATGGTCCTATTAGATTAAACTAAAACCTCCAGCCACTCACTGAATTCAGTCACAACCAACTTTAAATAAGTCTTTAAAAAATTGTAAAGGTGTGGTTGGCATATGCCCTTGGTGCTGCTAGGGGATAGTAATAAGCTCTCCTTACCATCCAGCAGAATGGACTCTTGGACTCTGTGAGCCTGGACACTTGAAGGCAGAGGGCAAAGGAAGAAGGGTTGATGGGCTGGATCAGCAAGATAGAGCAGGTGAAATAAGGGCACAAGGCTCACGCTGACCCTATTTGTTCTTCCCACAGAAGGGAATCTTCTTTTAAAGATCTGTCCCAACCAGCAGGGAGGTCTGCCAATTTATGATGAGGGGAAAGAGAAGTTTTATTTGAACCCAAGGGGTGCACAAGTCTCCCTTTTAAAATATTTCAAAACTGCACTACAGGCTTTTTTTTTTTTTTTGGTATGAATAACAAATAGCAAAGAGATATTAAAAGACACAAGTAAGCAAGACTGAAAATCCACACCTTTGATAAAATTTCAAAATAGATAGTCAGTGAGGTAGACCGTTCGGAAGGTTCTTCCAAATGACAGGAGCTACAGAAATGAAGGCTCTTGCACCAGTAGTGGTAACATTGTGAGAAGTGGCTGAGAGAAGGTTCATGTTAGATGAACAGAAGAAGAGAATGGAGCAAGAGATGAAAGGTCTAAGTGGAAGATTAGCTGAATTCTTGAAGACCTTTAAACGTAAGGAGGACAACAATGAACTGGAACTTGAATTAACATGGAACTCTTTGGAACTCAGGGCTTGTAAAGACTTTTGAGCACAAGAAATGTAGGAGGCCAATATTAAGGTTATTAGTATTCTGATCCCAAAATTGCCTTGAAGAATCCTAAATAAGTATGAGTATTTATTCACACTGCCTTACAGATGGCAAATGTTTCTTTGTTGCTTGAAATAATGATCTTCATTCCCCTAGACACAATGTTTCATATTAGCAAGATGCTGACCACTGAAATTTACCATCTGCAATCAGTACACAGCACCTAGGTGAGGAGTGTAGTGATGTAAAGGGGACTGGAAAGCAGAGATCTTCCTGTTGTTTACAGATGTTCAGATTCACTGGACTCTTAGAGAAACTTAAAGGATTTGGCTATAAGAAAACTCCAGTCGTACTCAGCTCTGCACTCTGAACATTGGAAAGATAAGCATTTTCACCATTAACTGAAAAATACATCTGAATATTAAGTTGTCTGGTTCTGTGGCTCTTCTAGCAGCATGCACTTTGCAACAAAAGTGAGCCCGTTTGTGGCACTAGAAGAGTAGAAGAAACTTAGTGTCAGAGGCCATAACTCAGCTGTCATCCAGCCGTAGCACAATCACTAAAAAGAGCACCAACCTTTAAATATTTAAACAAAGCATTTAAGTTTTAAACATTTGTTTTCAGTATGATATAACATTGCTAAAATAATTGCAATAGAATTACAAGCAGCCCAAACAACATTCCTTGTTTCAGTAAGATGGCTGCCCACAGCAAGAGACTGAAATCATAATATGTGACAGATTTCACGTGTAATTCAAGTTTTGCCTTATGTTCGAAAATTATTAAAAGACTGTATTTGCCTTTTGCCCTTTCTGACCCCTAAGCAAAGGCGTTCTTAGCTAGTTGGTTTTTAGTTGGTTTTAGGCAGGGTTGGGTTTCTTTTTTCTTTTTTTAAAACGTATCTTATAATTGTTTCATGCCATTTTTAGAAGATTAAAAATAAAACTTCTCCTCTTCCTTATTTTGTCTGCCACATGGAAATGGACGTGTGTGTATGTATGTTGTGCTCTTTTGAGCAAGCCATCTCCTTTTTAGTTTACTTCCCTTTTCATGTAATTTGTGATTCTTTTTTATAATGTAGCTCTCTCCTGAAGCCATATCAATATGTTTTATACAATGCAAACTAATAATGCACAACTCCAAGATACCATTAATCTTGGACTTCTAGCTTTTATTTTGCCATAACATTCTGCTGTGTATTTCTCAATCAGTGATTTAATAAAAACTCAGAATATCAAATAACAAAGCCCAGACACAGGGAACTTAAATGACAGGTTTATTGGTTTATCTCATATCATAACACCCAGTGTTGATATTGTATGTTGTGAAAAAATCATGCAACTGAGAAACAATTCTCCTCTCTACTCTGCTGACACATGCAAGCCTCTTGATTCTAAATTAGTGATACTTACATGTGATGCTTTTATGTGCTGTCCCACCTGTCATCATTACCCTATTGCAGGGTTGGAAGAAGAATTAATCTTATGCTTCTGGTAAAGAGAGTCATGTGGAATTGGAAAAAGGAGAGGCGAGTGAATGCTTGAGACCAGAGGTGTCAAATTATTTAATAAAAGAAGCCATGTTTAGAAATGCAGATTTGCATTTGAGGCCTTCACTGAGGGTTCTGTCCCTCGTTAGGAGTGAGAGTCAGTATTGCCAACCCCAAGCATCAATACATCATGAGTCAGACTGTAAAAATCATGAGATCTTTTTAAAAAATAAATCTTGGATTTTTTTTATTTGCCTTCTGATTTTTGAATCTTTAGAAGTCACATTTTCAAACTTTTCTCCACAGTCACAATGACTAGAAATGTATTTCTTATTTAACCAAAAGCAGATTTTCTCATTTAATTACATGACTACAGAAGCTGGGGCTTTAAAAATACACCAATATCGGAAGACTTGTGACAAAATCCTGCGAGCTGGTGACACTGTGCCAAGTAGAAGATTAAGTTGCTTCAGACTGTACACATAATACATTCTGAAAACAATGATGTTTTTTCAAATGATCTTACTGTTTGTTGTTCTGAGTTTTTTGGGGAAGAAGGGGAATGAATGGAGAGCAAATAGCATGTGAAATGGAGTAAGAAGCAGTTTTCCATGCTACCGTTTTATTTATCATTAATTACAACCATGAGCTCTGTCAAACTAAATGGCAAACTCATTGCTAATTTTAAAGTTCAAAATGTTCTTTAATCTTCCCCTTATTCCTCTCACTCATAAACATGAAGGTTTTCAGTGTATCTTTTCATGGGTCTTTCCAATGCTATCAGGTTGTCCATGAAAGGTATGGAAATCCATCTCACTAAAGGAATTCTTCAAGAGGTCAGAGCATTGTCTGTGTGTGAAAACAAGGCTAATAAAATAATGCTTAACAAAGGGGTCTGTTTGCAGTGTGAAAAGTTTATATATATATATATATATATATAAAATCTGGTAAGTGCCTAGATGTCAGACCTGAAGAAGGAGATGAAAGTAAAGAAAATAAATAAATGCACTGGTTGTTGAACACTTGACAGCATGTTAAGGGAAAGGGAGAAAACTGCAGAGAGAGCAATTGCTTCAGCTTTCTGAAGAGCCTTCTCCACAAGGATTTTTTTGTTATTTGTGTAAATTTTCTCATGGTAACTTCACTGTCTTGCTTAGTCAGTGAAGGGAAAACAGTTGAGGTTCATATTTTATTTGCTGTTGGTTCTAAACCCTTTTAATCCTAACTGAACCTATGTCACAGTTCTCAACAAGGCTGCAAGTTTTTTATTCGAAGAGGTCAGGCTGAAAGGGTAGAGTTTTGAGTGAGTTTGGTGTTTGTGAAAGGTTTGTGTTAGCAGCCTTCCAAAACTAAAGTCCTGTACTTCTTCCCAAGACAGAAAAGAGTACAGCAGAACCCAACTTGGAGTGAGAGGTGAATAGGTTTTCCAGGCCCCATTTAGTTCTTGGCCTTCTGAGAATACAACCCTAGAGGTCTACCCCTGGTGATAGTTTTTGTGATGTTGTCTAGGAGCTGACCTGAGATCCCTAAATTATTGCTTGTTTGTCACAGAAAGGCTGTTTTACAGTAAGAACTGTCACTCACTGCTGATTTAGTGTGCTTGCAAACTGGTAAACTAGAGGTTCAAAATTCCATATCCCATTGCTAATTCCCCAAGACAGCCAGTCGGTCCTCTGTAGTATATTAGAAGGTGTATGCTGCCCATTTACTAAATCTGCCTCAGACTTTATTCAGTGCTCACTAATATTTTTCAGGAATCTCCTTTGTAGAATCCAGTAGAACTGTGTGATGTGTCTGTCTCCAATTTTCGCACACTCTCCTTTCTCCCCTCCCGCAGTGTATCCTCTTAACCATCATGTCAAAAACTAGTTGTACATACCATAGTAGTTTAACTAGTCTATTTTGTCCTTGGCAGATACATGAACTCTCACAGCACATAAAGGAATGATACCAGTATTCCAATACTGAAAGGCAGAAAGATGGTCAATATATACAGGACCCATATGATATTACTTTCCACTGTTGGACTGAGGAACTGTATGCTTTCACTGCAAGTCTTCTCAGTTTAGGGGAAGAATTCAGAAGCAGTAACTCTGCAAATAGAGCTCTTATATGAAACCCAGTTTAGTTTTTTTTATTTAATATGACCTACTAAGACAAATGGCAATTGCCCAGGAACAGATAATTTCCTGTAGCACTTGAGGGCCCAGGGCTGGCCATATTGAATCAGAGCATTAATCCACCATGATTGACATCCTGTCCCCAGCTGAGGTCAATACAAGATGTTTCTGTTTATCTAGAGTCTTATATGATGCGCATCACCATGCTCTTTGAAGGCATGAAAGTGTCTTGTGTTGGCCACCATTGGAGGTGGGATACTAGTCATGTGATGTATCATGATTTTATTCAATATCCGAAATCTTGGGAGTCCAGACTGCTGTAGACGGTTGCCTATTCTTTCTGCACGTGGCAGCCACAAATTACCTTTTAGATCCCTCACAAATGCAATGTATATAAAATAAGTAATTATTAAAAGGATAGGGAAGTGAAATCCTGCTCCCCATAATACACCGACTGCAGGACCCTGTGCACTCCATGGCACGTTGGGATCAATTTCCATGGCAACAAACCCTGCAGTCTTGTAGCAGTATTAACATATTCTGCTGCCATGACATACCCTTCATGCTGTCCTCCAACCCTCCCACAAGCACACATATCTGTTGTTCCTGGTTGGAAATGTTCATTGATGGAAAATGGTCATCAATTTTTATTTTCAGCAAAGATTATTTTTGAGAATGGGCTTATTCTGTGTTCTCTGGGCAGTCTAGCACTGCTCCCCAGGCTTCCGCTCACACTGTATTGTCCACGCAGCTCATCTCAGAAGCACCTTCCCTCATGTATACCCAGGTGGGGGAAAAGGGAAGGGGCTTGTAGCCAGCTTTAGCAGCTCATCTCGCAGGCTTCCCTGGCAGCCCAACTCACCAGCCTGCACCTATAGATTTAGCAGCTAGACTTGAAGCCCTTCTAGCTACCTGGTTGCATGGGACATTGTAGAGAAAACGCACTGTAAACCAATAGAAAAGTTGCAGAGCAAGAGAGAGGGCCAGAAAACAATATGCTGGGCGCCTGGCTGATGAAAAATGACACATTCTGCAGCAAAACTTTTCAATTCCATGGCATGCTTAAATTTATTTGTTTGTTTATTTTTTAAAAGCCAAATTCTGTGGTCCCAGGTTCACAGTCTGCGGGGCCACGGCTGGGTGAATGTGGCAGTTCGTAGCTCTCAGAACTATTGTCCCACGCTCTCCTCAGATTCACAAAGGCAACCCTGCATGGATTTATAGTTGATTTATGCTTGGAATTGCCCTTATCTACAACAGCTACAATTGTGCTTTTCTGTATGACAAACGTGGGAAAGGAAAATCCCTCTTGTCCCTGTAATGAGCAGCATACGCCTGGTTGTATGAGATCTAACTATCTTTTAATAGCTGGCGACCATGTGGAATAAGTGTACAGTGATAAGGTGATCTGCATTCTACCAATTTAACTCCAGGATTGCCTTTCTTTGCAATTGGCAAGTTCGCTTAGAATCACAAGGCTAAACCTCACTTGGTTGTATACAGCTATCTGGCGAGACCAGATGGAGACCTCTGAAACGGTGTTTTTGTGAAGCAAGCCCATCAAGTGCGTTGTTTCTTAGCATGACGTTAGTCTCCAGTGCAGTGACCAATTCCAGCATTTTGGTTTTACTCCTATTCTGTTCATATGCTGGATTCCTCATTTAAGTCAGACCTGTTCTGTTTTATGATGATTATGTCTGTTTTCTGAAGTTATGATCAAAACATTAGTTGATGCCAACATCAGCTCTGCATTTACATATGATTTATTTTTCAAAAAGGAACTTTCTGAGAACGACTTTCTTACAGCTGTAAAATTAATCCTACTGTAAAGCACAGCTTATTACTTGGAAAAGAAGTCTTTATCTAGGAATCCTTTTGCTGGGAGTAAATACATTCTATAATGCTTACATTTGTCCTGGTTTAAGTAATTAGTCCAGTTATTGGACATGTTCGTACCTTGTCAGAAGCTTGAGGGCCATATTTATTTCATTTACTTTGCCAGAAATTAGACAGGTTTTATTTGTCCTGTTTTTAATACTCACAAGCAGATGATGTAGACCACAAGTCCTGGCATACAGTACTCTCTCTTGTTAAGAGGGGCTGCTCCACCATGTTGCATACTGGGACTTGTGGACTCTGTAGGCTGAGCTTTTATGTTAAAAATGAAGGCAGATGTGAAGCAGATTGCAGGACTCCAGGTAGCTGGACTTGTGGGCAATACCATGCCCATCTTGGTACAGGCCAATGGAAGGGTGTCACTGTGATTATAGTAGTATGAGAAAAGATTTAATAATGCAGCCCACTTCTTAGTGTAGTGAAAGTAATTTATTTTTTGCGTGACAACTGCAGTTTAAGAATAACGGCTTTTAAATTTTGACTGTAGCTGGACTTGGATGAAGCACTAAGTATTTTGGGTGGAAGAGTGGCAATCCTGTTCCCTGAGATCAAGGTTTGCAGAGCAATATGGGCTTTTACACAGTGTGGTGGGAAAACAGACTGCTCCAAATCCCAGGGATCGATTTCCATTGGATAATACACAGTATAGATTAAGTGTAGATCAATCCTTTAAACTATCTCATGCAGTTGCCTCATAATTTGTAGTTTCTGCAGCAGCCACACATCATAGAATATCTAGAACAGCTCATCAGGTACCCTGCTGGGGCTTTCTCTGAATAACACCACATGTATGTGAGACCCAAGCACAACTCAGCATACGGGTATGGGCCAGGAAAGAAGAATATTTAGCGGCTCTACTTAATGAAGATCTCGAGTCCTCCAGGACATCTGTCTTCAGAGTCCTTAGTCAAGTGTCAGATAATTAGGGTACCAGGGCGGTGGAGGGATAATGGAGAGTACTGTCCTGGATGCTGCTTGCTGTGAAAATGCTGATTGGGTGCCTGAGGATAAATTTGACAGACAATGGCAGAGGAAGGGCTCTTTCCTGAAGTACTATTTCTTTTCCACTTGATGAGGGAGAGAGACAATGGAACTGTAAAACTGCAATGTCCGACTTACCCAGATCCCAGTATGGTGTGACACATGAGGAAGTTTTCTGATTGTAAAAGGTCTTTTGGTAGGCTATGAAATGGCTGTTTTAGTGAACAGAAAGGGGTTATAAATCTTCAAGAAATCTACTTTGCTTGTATTATTAAATTAAAAAAAAAGTCCCGTTTGATCATAAATCATTCAATGTTTTTGCATTTTGTTTCAACTAAGCTAATTGAAATAACTGCTCACAGTTCAGAAATGCCTCTCTTCCACAGATTCATCTTAGTCTAAACCAGCCAGAGTACTGCTCTTCCTTACAGACTGGCAGCCACCTGCAGGGCCATAAAAGGTACTACTCCTTCTTCCATTAACCATGACAGCTTTCTAAATGAAAGAAGGAGTGTCACCTCAGGGCCCTGTGCAGCTTTTCCATAGCACTTACTGAGAAATGCAGAATAGGTGCCATCCACCAGTACTGCATAGTCAGCTGGAGTGTTTAATGGGGTCAGTTCCTTTGTACTCAGGAAAATCTTAGAAGACCAATGTGCTACCTAAAACCAACCCAGGCTGACTAAGCATGATCTGCCAATTTGGTCCTGACAGCACTCGCCAAAAATGGTGAGTTTAGAAGGAACATGAATACAGCTGTGAGATGCCCAAAGATGACAACAGTCACAGGCTGTGGCCAAAATTATTCCTGCTGCCAGGTCAGTTTGGAGTTTGGAAATATATAGAACTGGAATTCCAGTGCAGCCAAGGATGCTTTCAAGAGAGAATCTGTGCAGAGGGGCAGTTTGTAGAGATTCCAGAGCTATCTCTGCCCTTCTTCTTCTTCTTCGTCTTCTTCTTAGTAGCAGTAGTTTTGAAAACCTTTTACTTTCTCAAGGAAAAATAACCCTCACCAGCTAGGAGTAGCAAGTCCGAATCAAGATTTATCCTGTATGTGGTTGCTTAACGAAACGTATGTCTTTATTAATCGAACCATAAATGTAATTAATTCTGTTGAATTACTTTAATTGGAATGAAGACAGCCACGTGAGGAAGAATACCTGCAACTAATGAGCCTGAATTTATTTTAGCATCTGGAGTTGAAGGAATCTTTAGTTTCAATGTAGAGAGCAAAAATAATTTGAGTACAATTAATTCACCATCTCCCATGTTGTAGCTTTAATGTCTTTAGCAGCAACTAAAACATACAAAGGCTGTTGCCATCATCTTCCTTTTATGTTAGCTCTTCCTTATCTGAGGTTTTAGGTGCTGCACTGAGGCCCCGTGGCACAGCATTAGTGTCTTCCTCCCTTTCTGTCATGTCCTTATTACTCAAATGCCATTTGCAACCTAATTTTCCCCAAGTTCCCTGTCTATGTAATGTTTCTTATATGTTTTCTTCATCATGTGTGCATCCTGTGTATCTCCCTTTTCTCCTGACTGATTCCTTTGTTATAGTTTGAAGAGAGCTCCTTAGCCTGTGCTGAGGGTATGTCTACACTGACTCCGCTGCGTCGGGCTCCGTGGATCGACACAGCAGGATCGATGGAGCAGGCAGTGGAGACCTGTACAATTGATCCCAGATGTGCTCTCCGGCTGATGCAGAAAATCCACACCACCCCCAAAAAAGAGTAACGCTGCATCGACTGGAGGGCGTTTCCTGTCAATGCAACGCAGTGAAGACGTGCTGTAAGTGAAAGTTAATACGTCAATGGGAGATATGCAAGTTTCAGTCCGTAGCTTGCGTATCTCCCATTGACGACGCTGGCAGTGTAAACCAGTCTTTAGTCTGACTGGAGTTACAAAGTGTTGGCCTCTGACAATGTATTTGCTACGGCTCATGCATAGTCTGACTGCCCCTTGTTACATAGGTGTAACCTTGCCTTGGATGAATTTCTGTTTAATTGAAAAAAAAAGGATCCATGCCCACCTGGTGCAAACAGAAGCAGAAGACTGCAAGTCCCTGCCTTGTAGTTCATCAGCATAGGCTTTAACTCTATTTTACATTGGCTGGGTAACTACACTTTCCTTTTGTGAACTAGCTGGCTGACAAATGCCACTTGGGTAAGTTTACCCATTTGTCGTTTGGGCAATGTAGAGTTTAGTTTACTCACTTTTTTAATACCCCCTACACTGTCCACTGGTCACTCCCACCTCTTCATTTTGTTCTTTCTCACAACTCTCTGTATTGGGATGGAGAGAGGAATTAAAATGTATAATGGAACCTTTGATGGGTGCTTGGATACTACACTAATAGGGGGCATGTGAGTACCTAGACAGTGAAGCTGATTTTTTAACTTTTAAATGGATTTTTGCTATAACCAAAGCCTACATTTTTTGTGGATTTCAACCTGTTTTCTCCTTCTACAATTGCCTTTGTCACTCTTGGCCTCTGCTCTTCGCTGCTTCGTCTTCCTGCTTTGGTTGCTCAGAAAAGGAGCTGTAGGTTCTGTCTGCTGCACTCCAAGGGGAGTGGAAAGAAACGTCACTAATAGAGCTAATGTCACAGTAACTGCATGGATGTGGTCTAGGACTTTAATTCCACTTCCTTCTCTGAGGCATTGACTTATAAAAAGGTTTTATTGTATTGAAAAGCAACAGGAATATAAACTTAATGGTGATAGCTATTCTCTTCTCCTTCTAAAGCAAAATGTGACCCTCCACAAAGGAAAGGAAGATGAGGAAAGAACCTTTCTAGCAGTGGGGCAATACTGTCGTTCTTGTTGCTAAATGTGTTGGAGAAAGGAGCTGTACTGACAGTGCAGAAGATGGGAATCTCTTCCCATCCACAGAGCAATCACATCTTCCCCTGCACTTCTTACCAATTTACCTCAGACCTGACATGGAGAAAAAAGAAAGCAGCTGGCTCCCTTGTCCATTCAGTCTCTGGCCTCTTTGCCGAGACAGCTAAGAAAAGGGTAGTTATGAATTGCTGCCAGTATTCTTCATAGTCGCTTCCTGTTGCTTTTCATAGATTTTTAAGCCAGAAGGGAGCATTAGGATCGCCTAGTCTGACCGCCACCAACTATAAGAACCCTTTTGTCCAGTTTAACGCCTGGCTCTTTTTTTTTTCTTTTGTTTTGCCATCTTGTTGTGCATCAGCCTTTTATTTCCCACATTCTGACCCTTGTTGTAGCTCTGCAATACCATTTTCAATGCTAGGGCTGGAAAAGG
Organism: Mesoclemmys tuberculata; assembly: GCA_007922155.1. Lineage (NCBI taxonomy): Eukaryota > Metazoa > Chordata > Testudines > Chelidae > Mesoclemmys > Mesoclemmys tuberculata. The sequence goes on from ML675613.1 coordinate 40,617,422, forward strand.
GAAAACTACTAGAGCCCCTATCAAGCAGAATGTAAAGTGCCATACTGACAAGGGCAGGGGAGTGCTTGAGCGTGGGGAAGAGGGTTGTGTCTGTTTTTTTCCCACAGCTCAGCACTGTACACCACTTTTAAACCAGCCCTTGAGTAAGTCGTCTTCTGCAACATTAATGAAATTGGTCATGAACTTTTCAGTGCCACCTGGGAAGAGTGGCAGGTCTATTGAGAGAAGCAATTTGGCAGTCAATGTGTTTCTGCTTTGTCTGGAGCTAGCCCATGTGGAGCATCCTAGTTTAAAAACCAGCACTACCTGTGGCCCATCCAGGAATGTAAGTTGGATGGCTATACAGTTATCCAGCCCTGCGGATGCAATTCTAGTAGAAATTGTGACTTGGAAGTACAGGGCAAACCTTTGTTTGAAACTTCAAAGGGACAGGACTGCCTGGCATGTCTCTCCTTGCCAGCACATTGCCAGTTTGTTTCCTCCTGCTGCCAGTTCCTGTGTTTTCTTTAACTCTGTTGATAATGGAATTCCTTTGTTTCCTTATTGAACAAACTGGGATCACCATTGAGAGCTGGGAAGGGAAGCACCAGGGGGAGTGGGGAACTGGCAAATGTTGTTTTTGGGAAAGATTTTCACATAGGCACCTAACTGCCATTTGTGCCTTTGAAAATCTCTCCCTTCACCTTTTTTCACTGTTGCCTGTAGGTGCAGTTTTGGCAGTAGCTTTTTATAAAAAGTCCACTCAGATGAATGGAAAATCAGAGAATAATGGAGCATCTTGTTTCATCGAAGGACGCAGTACACTGAAGTAATTAAGAGGAAATATCTGGGTTAAGAGCTCTCTCTGCTCACTTAAAAGGAGATAGTTTCAGTGATCGAACTGATCAGCTCTTATGCAGACTCTTTGTAGCTTCTCTTGAGAGTTCAGTGGAATTCACCTCAGAGGACTGGTCATCATAGAGAATTAAAATAAAAAGATATAACCAGGTTATATCAGACGAGTCAGGTGAGCTAAGCAGTGAGGGGAGCCAGTGTCTCATCTGGAAGATAACTTTCCCTAGGTTAGCAGTAAAGATAATTAGATTTGCAGTGACTAGAGTTGGTTGGTAATTTTCTGATGAAACTTAGTTTCATTAGAAAATACCAATACCGTAGAGCCAAACATTTCACCAGATCTAGTACTGATTCGACTAAATTTTTGTCAAAATACAAACAGGCTTGCCACCTCCCCCTGAGCTCCACAGGGTGGGTAGGCATAGCAAAAGGGTGCTCTGCCTCCTCTCATGCCCCAAGCTTTGTGGGACAGGCAGTGCCTCTCCAGCTTCCCAAGCTGGAGCCTTGGCAGAGCAGCAGGCTCTTTGCCTCTTCAGCTGCAGAGCTGGAAAGTTCTTGTCAGGTTCCCAAGTGAAAGTAACAAGAGCAGTCCCTGAGGGCAGCGGGAAAGCCAAAAACATTTGTTTCGGTTCTCCCCAAATGGAATTTGTTTTGAAATCTCTTTCCATTAAAAATTCCATGGGTTTTGGTGCTTCGTCCTGCTTTGACGTTAATTTTTTTTCAAAAATATGAAGATTTTCATGGAGAGGGATTCCCTTTTTTTTTTACCAGCTCTAGTAGTGATCTCAGTGTCTCAGGGTTGTGAAGATCACCATATGGCAGGAGTTCTCAAACTTCCTTTCTCCCTTCCCCCCCATGCCATACCATCCACACCCCTGTGCCATAGTACCCTTACTTCTACATTGCTGGTGGGGACAGCACTGCCTTCAGAGCACTTGGCCAGCAGCCGCTGCTCTCCAGCCACCCAGCTCTGAAGGGCTCTTGCTGCCAGCCATGCATGGGGCTGTCAGCTCATGACGCCCCCCCAATAATCTTACAACCTGTTGTGGGGTCCCGACCCCCAGTTTGAGAACCCATGCCATATGGGCATCATGCAGGGAAAAACAAGGATCATTTTTGTTATGGAGACTTGCTAGGATTTGGTGAATTTACAACAATGAACTCATTAAGTAAAACTCATAAGTGCTAAAATGTTTTTTTCATGCTGTTGCAAGATCTTAGGAACACTTGCAAGACGGACACCGAAATGAGGAAACAGCAGTTTATTGATTGGCGCCAACCGGCTCAGCGGAATCATTTCCAAAGGCTGAGCCCCGATTATTCTGGGGCGCAGCCTTATATACCTTTTAAGATTACATGAATATTCATACATAGCATCATTACACATAGCATGATTGGCTCTTCATTACTTAACAGCATTCGCACCCCCCCTGTGGGAGTGGGCCTTAACTTGTTTTTCATTAGTCTATTGGCAATTTGAACAAGTTGCTGAATTGTTATTACTAAGGGGAAGTTGGGGTCAGGGTTTTCAGACAGTGTCTGATTCTGGGCCAATATTAGACTTCTAAGAAGCCACTGACCCAGGTTCAGAAAGGGGTGATTGTGAAAGTGCTGAATGAATGTTATTGAGAGGAGATTGGGACATCACTGGGTCAGTGTTAGTTAGGGAGTTTTAGCAGCTCTTTTAACTTGTTAGTAAGAGTAGTGTCATATATAGGTCAAAGAAGCAAGTACAGGCCAGCAATTATAATTTCTTATAAAGCACAAAGGTTTCTATAGATAATCTTTTGGGGGCCAGGTCTTGCCTCAATGCTAGATATACTTACAGTTCCTATTTTAAAAAAGAATAAGAATTTTGTCCAATTATTCGTCACAGTGATAACTTGCCAGGAGCCTCGGGGTCTTCCATTATAATGGACAACAAATTTTTTCAAAAGTGTTGCTTCCTCAGAAATTTTTTTAGATTATGCTAGACAGCTTGAAGCTGAAATCAAATATAATTTCAGACTACTTGTATCATGTAGGAATTTGGAGAAACAAGAAATTGACTTTTATTGAATGTAATGCATTTAATCGCATAACGGTGCTGACGCTTTGCAATAGCTCAACTGAGCTAAAAATGTTTTGTTGATGATTTTCGTTTGTACTCAGTGTCTGAGGCTTCTCGTTTAAGTGTCCGGCAATAATCGGCCAGCATTATGGATTCCAGTTGCCCTGATACCATTTTTCCATGATCGCAATGTCCTGGTGAAACCTTTCACCATGCTCATCAGTGACTGCATCAAGATTTCCAGGGAAGAAGTCTAAATGCAAATGCGGAAAATTAATCTTTAGTGACATGTTGCACTTCATGGTTTTGTATGCATGAAGCATGTTGTCAACCAGCTGCATGTAGTTTGATGCTCTGTAGTTGCCAAGAAACGTATCGCGGCTGTTGCAACATTGGCGAGACACTTTGCTATCACGAATCCTCCTGAAAATACAATTGCTTTATTATTGTGAGTACACACAATATGCTATGCACATAGACTATGTGCATCAGCATGAATGCAAACTGATATAAATGCAATGCATAGAACGGTGTGTAAGAAATGCTTTTATAGCCTTCCTAAAACCTGCCCTGCCAGCATCCACCCTGACTAAGCCTTAGCATTCCCACTGCATGTTGTGTGGCCTGCACTAGGTACAGTGTCACTGCATGCCCAGGCATGCTTGGACACAAGATAGAAAACTGTTCAGCTTACATTGTGGGCAACATTTTAATAGACTTAAATTATGAATTGGCCATTTCAAAAACAGTAAGTGATAGGGAAATGTCATGGTGATTTTCGTAATCAGCGGCCCAAAATCCATAGGATACACCCAAAAGTATTCAGGAAGCAAAACCTTTGTTGTCCAGTGTTGTTTGCTTAAATTAGTAAAGGTTGCAGTGTCCTGATCTGTAATGAAGAGGTGGTCCTAGCATATATTATTTTGACTTTATTGGAGACCTGTAGTCTCCATAAGTCACATCTTCACATTAAAGATTAAGACAACCATGAGCCATGACCCAGTAAATATGGCACAGGACTGGGAATCAGGAGGACTGGGTTCTCTTTCTGGCTCTGCCACTGACTCTTGGTTTGACCTTGGCCAAGTCACTTAACTCTTCCATGCCTTGGTGTTCTCATTCTTAAATTTTATCTACTTGTGGAAAGAACTTGGAAGTGTTCAGATGAAAAATGCTAACTACTAAATATATCAGCAGCCATATTATAGCTGTTTTTTGGTTAGGTAGCTTCTGTATGTGTGTAAATATCTGCATTAGCAGAAACTAAAAACAAGCCCTCAAGAGATCTCCTGGTTCTTTGTGATTGCTGTGTATGTCTTTTTTTAATACCAGAGGGTTTTCAGAAGTGCTCTGTCCTGTGTGTGACCTGGTTTCTCTGTCCATTTAAACCTCCATTGCTCTGGGTGTTTGTGTTCCTGGTAGTTGTCAACTGGATCAAAGCTTCACAGAGTCTACCCTTCACCCCTTCAAATTCTCATTAAATGCAGTTTATCTCTCTGCCATTAAATAACCTGTTGTTTCATTTTACAGTTTTAGATTATTGCTGTTTGGGTTTTCAGGGTTTTTTAACAATTTTTTAGCCGTGTGTGTGTAAAATCAATGAGCAGGGACAGTGCACAATTATTTACACAGCAGCTCCTGCAGCTCTAATGTAATATTATCATTTAAATGCTTGCTGAGTATTCAGACAGTCGAGGTCTGTACGGCATGTTCTGCAGTGCTGGAGCCCTAGGGTAATGTTTTTCATAGCTGTTTATTCCTAAATACTCTTGACGGAAACACAGATGCCACCAAAGCACCCTATATGGTTTCAAATATTGGAAAAGGGGAAATAGAGAGTCTACTGTTGTTTCAGAGATGGCACTGAATGTGTCTGAAAAAGAGACCGAGAAGTGATCGGGGCTGATTAAGAGAGAAACAGATTGATAAAACAAAGTAGAAAATTGATCTGCAAAGCTTGCAAGTTTATTTGTAAAATTCTCCTCTAGAGAAAGCTTAGACACTAAATGAGAATGTACTGCCAATATTGAGGTTAACTCTTACCAGCCCAGGGCAGTTTATTATCTGCCCTTTCCTAGAAGGACCTTGAGACTCATTTCTTCTTTGCTGGATTTTCTTGGTGAAGTAAGAAGAGAGGCTACCTCAAAGGTGCCTTTTAGAGATCCATCCGAAGTGAAATCTTGGGATTTGATATAAAAGAAAGCAAAGTACCTGCAGATTTAAAGGCACTTTGTTGTAATGGACCTGGGTAATGGCTGTTGGGCTGTCATGTCCATTGTTCTGGCAGGGATCAGTCTATGTGTTGGATCAGTTTCATTTTCCCTAGTTGGTAGGAATAGCGACAGGAATTTTGTGTTATCCACACACTAGGGCACCCCAATCCGTAGGGCTCAAGGCATAACCCAGTTAAGGCACTCCCACCCTTTCCCAATCCGTGGGACTCTGGGGGAAAGGCACCTACCCTTATCCAATTCACACTCTAGGGCTAAGGGTCTCCCATTCCCAGTCCTTAGGCCTCCAGGGGTAACCTGGTTAATTTAAATACCCAGTCTTTCCCAACTGTAAGGCTCTGGGCGTAATTTTCTGCGAGCTCCTGGGGTTTTTACCCATAAAGGAGCCTTATACAGTAGTATCCCTTATTCTCTGTTTATCAAGTTACCAAAACAGAATACACACACTAAGCATACAAGGCTCACCACTCCCAATAAGGCAGACAAACTTCTCCTGGTGGCCAATCAGGATCAGGTCATATGGGGACACCAGCTTCTGTAAAAAAAAAAAGTTGGCCGGGTGTTGAGGTTTAGCAACTCTGACTTGGGCTGTGTCTTGGAGTTAGGTTCCAAAGAACTTCCTTTTGGACCTCAATTTATATAATTAAAACTTGGGTCCTGCTTAGCTGTACCTTAACCCAGGGGTTGGCAACTTTAACAAAGGGCCGTGCTCAATCCTCCCCTGACCCTCCGTCACTCTCCCAGTGCTGGTGGCAGTGTCGGCGTCAGGGGTTGTCTGCAGCCCCATTCCGGCGGCATTGGGGGGGGGGTCTGGAGCCTTGTTGTGGGGGTGCCAAGCACGAAGCGGCACGGTTCTGGCAAGAGCACTGCGTGCCACTCGAAGTCAGCACACATGCCACTTTTGGCACACATGCCGCAGGTTGCCAGTTCCTGCCTTAGCCAATCATTTTAAAGGAAAGACTGCAAAACACCAATCCTAGCCTATTACAAAACAGTTCTTTAACCAAACATATCCCACAACCTTAATTGATTTAAATATTATACACTTAGTTATGCAACAGACAGAAACAATCAAAGAACCAGACAGAAATCATTCAAATAAACAATAGACATGTGGGTACCATAAAGACTTTACGTTTTACAACCACAACTCTTGATTAGTGATTTCTTGCCAGACAGAATGCTATCAAATAAAGTTTTCTTTAAACATCTTAAGATCTGTTTCTTTATCTGGCAGTGGTAGGTACTATTAGGACAGTAGCACCTTCTTAGCAGCCTGATATTACATTGTCTTGATATAATTTCAGGAATGACAATGTGACTGCATGCTTCTTATCTTATGGTGTCTCTCTTAATATTGCTTAGCCAAAAAAACAAGGACTCAAACCTTACATTTGGGATTACAGATGTTCATTGAGCCGAAAAGGAAACAAGCTCAGTGGACAGGAACATTGTTAAAACCCATTGCAGAAATCTGATTTTTCACTTTCCTAGAGATATGAAGATTTCAAAAGCTTTTTTGGTGTCAGGTTTAATTTTTCCCCCTTAATATCTACCCTTCATTAGAACAGTGGTCAGCCAAAAAGTTGCCAACCATCACGTAATAATAAGACCCAGCTCTTATACAGCAGGTGCATGTGTTGTCATTGTAAATTCCAGGCTTGCTGGGGATGGGTCTGTAGTGTTACAGGCCCCAGTTCAGCAGAGCACTTAAGCACTTGCTGAAGTTCCACTAAATTCATTGGGAATTGGGCATGTTTTGCAACTGAGGCCAAAATCTCTGTGTGCATCAAAGAAGAGAACACAGGTGTGTACACGCACATGCGTGTATTTGTAGGCTTGCACATATGTGTGCATGCACGCGCACACACACAAAAGGGCCAGGATTCAGGTCTAATATTGAATTGACCCAGAATTCTTGCGGTGCATGCGGCGTCTGTGTGCATACTCAGAGATGTGATGTAAAGCTGTTCAACCCCTGCCCACCGTCTCGTTACCTCAAAGGCCAGATTCCATTGTTTTAATGAAATCTCCACTGGCCGGAGGTGACCCCCTATTATATCCCTTCTTCAGCTCTGATCCTTTAAAGGTCTTCTCCAGCCTATTGTACTTTAACTTCCAAGAGTACTAAAAAGAAGTTCAGCCTTTTGCCGCTTCCTTCCTGCTTACGTAGATGTAGTCCACTCCAAACTCTGCACAAGGTTGACTTGGTGGAAGCATTTCCCAGCCCACCTCTGTATCTGATTCTTCCCATCACCATGTATAACATGTTTGGTTTGTGGGCTTTTTTTTAATCTGATTCTACTTTCAGCTCTCTATTGTTCTCAGGCTTTCAACTTGAGTGCGCATTACCTGCAGTTTTGTTTATACCAAACCAAAGGTAAATTGCTAATGTTATTCACAACAGACTGTGCTGCCAGAGGTATGCAGATTAAATCGAGGGTGTTAAATTCAGATTCCACGTACCATGCTTTTCTTCCCTCTCCCCCCTCTTCAGCAGTGACAGGGAACTGTTACCATGGCAATAACATTTTAAAGTTTTCCAGAAGTGCTACAGGAATAATTTTCTTTCTCTTCCCCCTCGACAATTCAGGAAAATGGAGCTTATTACAGATAAAATTCTTTTCCTTCATGACTTGATAGACTAGCAAGGGCCCTCTGCAATCCCAGGGAAAGCTGTCTCCAACTCAGAACTGCTCCTCTGAAATGAGAAGCCCAGCTGGGCTGCCCACTGCTGCAATTTGCTTGACCTGAAATGGTTTGTGTCTCCTTCACTGTTGACTTAGATGGTAGAGTTTGTGCTGCCTACAAATTGTAAATGGGAAAAGAGAGCAAGACGTAATAAAAAGAAACAAAAATACTGAAAATGTATAAAACCCTTGAGATACCCTTAAAAATTGAAAAGAACGAGTAATAATACTTACAAGCTGCCTTTAAGTTACCTCTCCCAGCAAGCCACGTGGGCTGCTGCGCCAGAGCAGTTAAAACGGCAACACAGCAATACATAAGGAAACCCAAAAATCTCAGTAAAAAAAGAGCACTAAAAAGACCCCTGAAAACTGAAAGTCTTCGGGAAAAAAAGGGGGAGAATGTTAACATAGGGTCAAGAGTGATCATATTAAAAAAAAAAAAAAAAAAAACCTGTCAAAGGGGCAAATATTAAGTGGTGACTTGAAAATGGGGATGTACAGTCTGGGATGGATGTGATGGGGCAGCAAACACCCTACGGCCCACTATAGCAAGGCACAATGGCCTGCCAACTTCAGATATGATGGTGGGATGCCTAAAAAGCAAGAGGTGTCACAAGCAAGTTACCCATTCGTGCAAGATTCAAGGATCAGCCCCCAGATGCAGCTAGAGCCTGCACCATTACTGATTTTAACAACCTCTAGGGCAGGAAATGATTTTAATTCCTTAACTGATGGTCAGACTAGTGCAAAGAAAGTGCCTTCTCAATAACCTGGAACCATCCTAAATTTTAAAGCTCCAAGGCCTCTTGAACTGGAATATGCAAGTATAATTTACTGGTATGAATTGGGCAAATCTTTTTTTAAATCAAGATAGTTCCTGACTGTCTGCCCTATAAGTACCTGGGAAGTAGAGGTGACTTTTCTCACCAGGCATCTAATGCGGCAAGAACCTGGATAGCTTAAGTCTAGATGTTTGCAGGGAGAGTTGGGATGGTGGGACATAGGCGTCCCTGCTTGTCTCCTCCAACCCCCCACTCCATGTGTCTGCCCAGATGTGAGGCTCAGAGCCCTTCAGCGCCCACTAGCAAAGGGTCCAGTGCCATGTAACAGAACTCTTATCAAGTTCGACAAACTCATTACACCTAACACGCTGCTGTCATGATAATTATCTATAAAGAATGTCATGTAAGATTTCAAATGGAAGTTTGTGAAACACTGCTCATTACTATCACTATGAAATGCATTTATTAATGCTGTATGAGGAATTAGGGGTAGTTACTGATATTATGCTTCCACTTCTGTTACCAGACAAAGAGAGAAGCAGGTTTTCTTCCAGATAAGAGGGAAGGGTAGTTATCTCCCTGTCTGTATTGTACTGTAAGTTGAGCATGGTGGTACCAGAGCCAATGGACAGTTCATTTGCATCAGAGGTAAACAGAAGGAGCAAATTAACATGAGGATTTGAAATGAGCCTGGGAAGATGCTGGAGTCTGAACCCCAGGGGTTCATCATGGCAATAACTCTGGGGAACAAAAAGAGAAGCAAAAAGACATTTTGGTTATCCATCGCTGAGGGAACAAAGAGGTCAGCACTCTTTGCATCAATGAACAGTGGATTCCTAGCCACGTAGGTTGGTGACACTAGGTGCCTTAGACAAAGGTCGTAACCTGATGTGTTACGTTTTAGCCACTAGAAAGTATGATTATACTTTTGTTTTATTTCTAACCATTTTCTCTTTCTATCCTCTCTGCTTAGCATTACTTAAATCTCTCTTCTTTCCTAACAAACGTATTCTTGTTTTATTATAAATTCACGTCAGTTCTGTTGTACTGTAGTGAGGTGTGCACCCACAGCTAAGCCAACAAATGGTGTGTATTCATGCCCTTTGGTGACAGCAGACTTGTTATTGCTGTGAGCCTCCACTGACTGGGGCTGGATGTGGCCAGGGGACACATCTGGAGAATTCGGGAACTGAAGTACACCAAGGGTTAACCTGCAAGGCAAACTTAGGACTGGCAGGTTCCAAAGGAGTTTGTTTTGCTGGGTAACCCATGGAGGTGATGGGAGCTGCCATGCAGTATAGCACCAAGAAATCCCTCTTTTGCTAAGGCAGAGGGATACCACAGTGACACAATTCTGGATGCCCCAAGAACATGGCACCAAATGACAAAAGGTTATACAGTGTGGTGAGATGGCCTCTTCCTCTGGACTCAGAAGAGGAAGTGCCCCATCAGAGCAGCCAGTGGTAAGGTGGATCATAAGGCCCTCAGTGGTCATCCCAGATCTAAAAAACCCCATCAGATCTGGCATTTTGCATTCTTTTCAGCCCAGAAGCAACATTTGTGGACGTTTATAAAGTTCTAAGTTGTCATTCTTCATTTATCAAAGTTTGTGTTTTCTCCCAACCATCCATTGTTCAGATGTTTTAATAATGCAAAAACCCCTTTTGACTGCAAACTTGGCATGTGCTAGCTGCAGCAATATGCTCTTTGCTGGGTTGAGAAATAAGTTACAACCAAGTAGAGGGAAAACACATTTCCCTATTGACTGAAGTGCGTTGCTGAGTTTGGCTATCCAGACACACACACGTTCTGCCTCCCAGAGCAACTATGCTGTAACCTGGTCACACCACACACAGGTTTTAAACTGTCAGTGACCTGCATATACAATAGATCCAAATACTGTGTCGGCACAAGGAGCTGAGTAGCAGCTGCTTTAGGAACCAGGAATTTGAATTTCCCGGTTTTTATGTATTAAATAGAGGAAAGGTTGAACTCCAGAGTGCTACACATCCCACTGTTCTTTCATTCCTTTTACAGTTGCCTGAAGTCTTGCTTAGAAACCCCATGAGTTGCTCTCCCTTATACTTTTTTAATCACATTGACAACCTAATCGTACAAAAAGACAATGTCAGTGCATCTCTGTAGGAAAGTGTCATAGCTTCATAGAGACAAGGATTGGGTTTGAATTATAGCTCCACCTCTCAAGCTATAATGTAGGGCTTGTCAGCACATCCACTCTGTCCGCATGCCTATTCAGGGGGCTAAAATGCATTGGTGCAAATTCATTCTGGATTGAAGTAAGGCGAGCAGGACCTCAGCATGGACATAATGACTTTCAAGCCAGTTCTGTAACAGATCAGTTCAGCTGTCTGAATTGCAGATGTACAAAGGGAGGCAGGGCTGTGCTTTGGCATACTTTCTATTTTCATGTTTATAAATAAGAAATTGCCTCCATTTCAAAAATGAAGTGTCATTGCCTTTAGCTAATACAGAGCAGCTGACACCTCCATGAAACCTTTGAAATGTTCCTTAGAGAACAGTGAGACAGCATTTGTCTCAGTCGGGTAGTGGTCAGAGCATACAAGTGGGATCCCAGAGTTCCTGAGTTGTGGAGGGCCCCAGGTTGCTGAGAGCTTAGGCAAAACCTCAAAGACTGGATGTTGAAGCATCTGTCATTCCTACTGAGCATGTCTGCTCTGCATGTCTAATTACTAAATTCTAACTGAACAAGCCCGTCCTGCTCCCACTGATGTTACTAGGAGATCTGCTATTCATTTCATTCGGCACGGTACTGGGTCCGAAACTAGCAGAAACCTCTCCCAGCGTAATTAAAACCTGAGATAGCTTTTTGGGGTAGGCCTTCTCTGATTATTCTGAAGACCTGGCTAGGAAATAGGAAGGTTCATCAGAGGATATTACAAAACCTAATGCCTGCTGTGACACAGACGCTTTCTGTGGAATAAGGTGCTTTTTCAAGAATTTCTAAAGCAACTATCATTGTAGTAGCTATACATTGTCACTTAATTTTTGCCTCAGTTTCCAGTTCAGTAATATTGGGTAATATTTTCCTGCCTCCCAGAGAGATTTGAGGATTAATTTTTATAATTAATTCGTTAAGTTTTGTAACTAGTGCTTGTGTCCTCATAACCAGGTCACTTTTTTGTCTGTGAATTCTCCTCTGCACTCCTCTTTGCATGAAACAATCCCAAGGCACTGGGTCCCCACTCTCTGCTTAGTCAATTCCCGTTTAAAGACCCCCTTCTCCTGGAGACTCTTATTTAAAAAAATTCAAACTTGTGACATTGAAGGAATAAAGTAGCTCCTTCCTCTGGCTCTCTCAAAGTGTCTTAGCTTTCTGGATCTGTCTTCTAGAATAGATGGTAAACTCTCTAGGGCAGGCACGCGCGTGATATTTGATTCTTGTACAGCACTGAGCCCATTGTTGGCACCTTACTAATAATTATAAAGTGCTTTGAAGAGGAGTGCTTTGATGGAGTGCTTTGATGCAGAAGCTTGGAGGTAGGAGTGTGTGTGTGTGTGAGAGAGAGAGAGTGTGTGTGTGTGTATGTGAGTGTGTGCGTGTATGCGTGTGTGTGTGTGTGAGAGAGAGAGAGAGAGAGAGAGCACTTCCTGTGCACAGTCCCCTCTTTCAGGCAGAGGAAGGGAGAACATGGACAGTCCAAAGGCCAGTCACTGAGGTGTCTTGCCTTACAGGATCGATGGAATCACAAAACGGTAAAAACTGTCAAACAAGCAGAATTTCCAAGTTCAAGCGTTTGACTGCACTTGAATTCTCTTCCCTCAGGGGAGAAGAAAAAGCTTTAATTTACAAAGTGTCACAACACATTACAGCACCTCCCATCTCAACACACCGCTGCATGGGGCTGACATTTGTTTGCTTTAATTTCTCAAAATAGCTTTTATTTAGAGCAAATGTTCTCAGTTTAATTCAAACAGTTCTTTTTCTCCCCTACTCTGTACTTGCCAGTTCCCATGGGGACAGTCACTCCTGCAGTGCTGTGCCTGGTGTTGGTGAACTGTCAGGCCTTGTCAGAGGTTTTAATTATTTTTCTTCTCAGTAACAGAGAACTTCTTTTGTTGTCTCTAAACCAAAACACTCACTAGATAGATTGCAATGGCAGTGGAAGGGGCCAGCCCATGCAAGACCAGTTTACTAGGATAGTCTGCACTTTGGGCAGAGTGGGTCCTCTCCCCGTCCCAGACCACAGCCCCATCCCAGAAGAGGGAGGAGCAGCTGCCACAGAGTAGAGACACTAAAGGATGCCCTGCTGACTCCTCAGCAGGACCATGAGGGGACTGGCACTAGCCAGGTATCCAATGCAGTGGTGGCAGTGGGCCCTACCCTGCACAAAGTCGTGTGTTTCAGAGTTAACATCCCATCAAAATGAGTGGGACAGTTCACACCTCTCAGGGCTGTTGTTTTGGGCTCTCTGGCAACTCAGATAGCCATCACTGTATCAATTGCCCTTGAGTTCACTTTCAAATTTCTCTATGCAGTATTTAGTGGTATTCGATCATTATGTTAGTGCCCAACGACCCCAGTCAGGGCTGGCATCCAATTGTGCTGGATGCTGTACAAAAACAGAAAAGAGGCCATTCCTGGGAAAAAAAACCTATGTTAATCTGTAATTTATTGTGTGTTTAGCGAGGGCCGTTACTCTGCCCTTTTGTGTCTTTTGGCTTTAGTCTCGTGGGCATTGTGATTTTTGGCTGTGGTCGCAAGCAAAGTAAGTGTTGCATGTCTTGTGCATGACTAATACAGATAATCGAGAACAGAGAGGGAGCCTTGGCGACACCATTGCCTTCGGTTTATGGAATGAAATTGCTTCAGGAGGGGGAGCGATCCAATGTACAGATCTTCTTACTGGCTGTCAGGGAAGTTCTCTGCTGTGCAGGAAAGGTTCAGCCTCCTGAAGGGGCAAACTCCGTGCTGGTTTCTGGCACTGGCACTCCAAGCCTGTGGGATAAGCCAGATTAACCCATTGGAGAGGTTCTAGGATGGCCATGGATTCAATATTCCCCATGTCTAATGCACCCCAGAGTCAGACTGATTGTTTCTCTCTCTAAAATAAGACCATACATGTAGGCTTGGAAGAATGAGATTTTTTTGGTAAATGTCGATTAACCATTGACTTCACTGTACTCTCGCAAGCCACCAAAAAACATTCTCGTTAGTGATAACTGAAATTTACAGATAGGTGAAGTATGGAAAATGTTGCTTGAGAACTTAGTAAAGTTCGATTTAAGGATATTTACTTAATATACTTTGGCATGTTATGTTGACCATTTGTGTTTTAACGGTTATAAAGCTTTAACTTTTTGAATCTCAGCATCTACTGCCATTAAATAATTTTGCCTGTCCTCCCTCCCCTCCACAATTTCCTGCAACTGTGAACATTTAAATTGATAAAAATAAGATGTTTAAATGTTTAAAATCTATAGTTTTGGGCAACTGTGAAAACGTAAGTAGATAAAATAAAAAAAATGCTTAAAAATAAACATCATTATTGTCTGTCGAAATTATTTAAAATTGAACTCTGCAGAGCCTACATATTCAATATCAGATGAATGGTGTTCTAATCTTCACATGTTTACTTCCATTGGGGCAGAAGCAGACCCAGTGCCATTTAAGAGGTAGATAATTAATTGATGGGGGTCTTGGAGGCGACCAGTTTCTTTTTTGTTAAACAACTGTAACCTTTTATTGCTGGGAAGGTACTTGGAAGCAGATCACTGGAGCAGACTGTGTAATACAATATGCCTGTTTTTCTGCAAGTTTACCTAAGCAATTCCACACATACAGGTGAAGGAATACTGATTGCTGCCAGTGCACCAGGGGAATTGTTTTGGTTGGAAGAAGTGAAAGGAGAGTGCTGAAGGGAACAGAACAGAGTTTGGTTGATCATCAGCCATTGGAAATGTATCCCTAGAAGTTTAGCTGGTTGGTTGGTTTGGTTATTTACCCATTTTCCTTGTCACCTTATCTCCATCAGTGCCCTATTCTTCTCTACCTTTCTTGTATGGAGAGGAGAGGACAGTCCAGTCAGGAGATCATAAAACAAGGAAAGGAGCGAGGGAACATTGAGTAAGTACCTGTAATCTCTGAAACTGCTGATCCTTCCTGCGCCATGTGGGCCTATGGCAATCAGCTGCCCCCCCCACCCCCGCTTGGATCCATCTGACCTCCTCCTGTATGAGACAAATGAAGTAATTCAGAAAGGCCAGCAATCTTGTGAGGGTTAACTGTAAAGTGCAGAGGACTTTCCCTGAAGAGTCTGTGTCTCTGGAGCCTTCTTAGATTACTCTGCCTTGTGCTTTGGAAATCACAGCTTAATCAATCCTTCTGCAAACAACATGTTCAAATACCCATTCTGGCTCAAACACTTAACATGTTTGCGTGCTTACCCTGCACCCTCAAAGATGGCACTTGGCTGGGCTATATAGGAGAGCCAGGGCTCAAGACTTGGTAGAATAATGGTTGGCTTTGTGTGTTGTATTCTATTTTCAGTCCTGGTTTTAGTAGCTGAATGAGTAAAGGAGACTGTTTCTGAAAAAGAGATGGAAGGGCAGGCTAGGAGTGAGCAAGCAAGTCGATTTGGGAGTCTCAGTGCAATCAGTGGCAATGTTAGTGTAATTTAATGGCAGGGGGTGCCTTTTGCTTTTCTTTCCTTTCTCTCCAGCCTATTTTTTTTTCCACTGTGTAATCTAACCTGCATCCATTTAATCATAGCTGTAGCCATGCCTTTCACTGCCCATGAGGTCTCAACACATGGTGCAAGGGCCTCCAGTTCAATACTCAAACAAAGAATGGATCTGCAGGGAGTTTCTAGATCTTGATGATTTTGACTGTAGGGTTATTTAAGTGACTGGAGGGAAAAGCAAACTGGAACTGTTGGCACGTTAGTGCTATTAAAACTGCTGCAAATGTTCACAGTGAATAGAAGGCATGGTTGCACCAAACCTCTTCCTCCCCGGGGGCTATTACTATTATGGTGTGCTGCCTTGAAGAAAGGCTGATTAGAGGGTTGTACTAATAAATGGATAAAACTCTAGTAAAAGTTAGTTGGTTTGGCCCTCTGAGACGCTCCGAAAAGACACTCTTCCTCTAGTCTGCCAGGACATTGTCTGTGGACTTGGTCCTGTCTGACCACGCCTCTCATCCCCTTTCTGTCAGAGCAGCAACTCTGTGCCTAATTCCCTTCCCACCCACTACTCCCAACACCTTCTTCCAGAACTGAAGGTAGGTATATAATACCCTCCGCAAGGACAGCAGTAGTCTGATTAGATCTGGGTTCCCCACTGCTTTCTGCTCTGCTTGTCACCCGTTTCTTGCAGCAGTGTCACTTCTAAATTAACATTCAGGTAGAAGAGAGCTGCATCAAGTTCAGTGGGTGATAGCTTTTGCATGCATCAAGCATGGAAGGTTAATGTAAACAAGACAGAATCACAATTCTCATTTAACACAGAGAAGACTTGTATATACTTAAACCACGAAGATCTTGTTGATAACACAAGTGTTTCTTAAATTCAGGCTTCCAAACCAGAAAGTTGGGCAAAGATCAAGCAGGTTTGGCATTGTATCAAAATTAATTGAAATGCACTTATTGCACTGCTCAAACTATTTGTTTGAGAGGTATTCCCTCTCAGGTTATATGAGATGTTTGTGGATGATGTGTATTCGGTTCCTGGTGTAATTTAAGGTGTTGGGTTTGATCTTTAAAGATTTAAATGGGCTGAATTTTAGTTACCTCATTCTTGTGTGGTACAGCAGCATTTGGGATCAACAGATGCACTAAAGATAACAGCCAGCTGGTTTAATCAGGAGGGATTAAATACAGAGAAATTTCAGCATAAGGCCCTCAGCTCTGGAATTCTTTTTGCATGTTGGCTTGCCAGATCCCAGATTTGTTTAACTTCAGGATACACTGCAAGATGGGTTCTTCTGGGTTCGGTGAAGGGGGAGCCTCTCACTCGGGGCGGATTGGCAGGGGCCACGGAGGTTTTTCGCCTTCCTCTGCAGCGTGGGGCATGGGTCGCTTGCTGGTGGATTCCCTGCAGCTTGAGGTCTTCAAATCTCATTTTTGAGGATTTCAATAATTCAGTCATGGGTTCGGGGTTGTTATAAATGTGTATGGGTAGGGTTTTGTGGCCTGCCTTGTGCGGGAGGTCAGACTAGATGATCATATCGGTCCCTTCTGACCTATGAGTCTATGAAAGAACCTTGAGGAGCTTGTGTGTTGAGATACTGGGTCCTATTTGTGAATTGTATTTCTCTGGTGTTTGTGTCTGAGATGGACAAATTCTTAAAAAGTACTAAGGAAATTACTCCAATTAGTTACAGAGGGGAGTCTGTATTGGATACAGCTGGGGAGTTCTACCCTCAAACTGTTCAGGTAACTAAGAGAAGGCACCCTCTAGGGAACTCAATGCACTTTTTAGTTGCATTTCTGCATCACTATAAATAGCCTAAAAATTGCCTACAGTAAAGAGAAAAAGGGGGAAGGGAGGGAGGGTAGAGGCACAAGGTGAGGACAGAATGTATGTTACCAAGGAAGGGGGAGCTTGTCCTCCCACTCTACTGTTAGAGGTTGTGTTACTATAGTTGGGGAAATTTCTTCAGTGGTTGCAAAATAGTGAAAAGGCCTAGATAGCACTGGCAATTTGGAGCATCAGCCCAATCCCAGATGTCAGTTCACACTTCCAAGGAGCATCATCAAGTCAGGAGCTAGAAAGCTGGTATAGGTGAAAGGAGAACAAGCTTGGTAGTGTTTTTAAAGAAAAAAGCGTTAATTTTAGCAAATGCAATGTACTGAGACCCAAGCAAACACGAGTTGTTAACAGCTTCTAAAGGATGGAAGTGGATATTATTTAGGATCTGGGGAAAGGGAGCCATGCCTCCTACAATGGCTTTGTGTACCCCAGCGTTTTTGTGGAGAGAGCATACTACAGTGTGCAGCACCCTAGCTAGACGTGCTGTGTGTAGATCTTAAGAGCATATTTTCCAAAGTGTAATTTTGGGTGCCTCAGGTTTTGGATGCTCAGCTTTAGAAACGTAGCATGATTCCGAGAGCTACCTGTGGCTGCATGTCACTTCAGATGTGCTGAAGGCCTACAGCTTCAACTGATGATCAGGTCCTAGGTGTCAAACATTGGGCACTTAAGATCACTTCTGACTCAGTTTCCCCAACTGTAAAATGGTGATATTTGCCTAACACCTGAGGATACTGTGTATTAGCTAATTATTAAAATGTTTTG
This sequence comes from Mesoclemmys tuberculata, assembly GCA_007922155.1. Lineage (NCBI taxonomy): Eukaryota > Metazoa > Chordata > Testudines > Chelidae > Mesoclemmys > Mesoclemmys tuberculata. Next base: position 40,635,285 of record ML675613.1, read on the forward strand.
AAGATGTAAAGTTATGTGCTTTTTTAAGTATCAAATGGCAAGGAATCCTAGCCTCAGGAAAAGTGGATACTGGGGATATTGCCCTAAATCCATAGATTGCTGCATGCAGACTAATGGGACAGGATCAGAAACCATAGGTCTGTACCTAGCCAATGGTGTCATCCAGCACAGCATAGCAGAGTTCTGCATCCTTGGTTATTCTGCTTGGTCATCAACCCAACCAGTCTTAAAAAAAACAAAAACCCACTTCTATAAATTCTCTGTACAGTGAAGAAAAATATAGTGAATGCAAAGTATTGACTGTCTGCTCCCACCCTCCAACTCTTTCTCACTCTGCTCCACCTATGTATTGCACACAGGGCCCAGCAGGGTTTTGCATGAAAATCACTGGGATTATCTCCCAATTTTTTTCTCAGATAATTCAGTCAAGAGGGTGTATGAGCTGAATGGTTTGGAGATTTGGAATCAGTAAGCTATGGGCACTAGGACACCCACAGGCTCCTATCTGGACAGAGCAGTTCGATATTTATTTTGTGCTGCTAATTTGCTGAAAAATCCATCTTTCCTACCTCTTTATTTTCCCTCCAATGTTGTATCTGAAGCTCTGCAAGGGCAGGATGATCTGGGTGTCCCAGTTTTCTGCAAGGTGTCCTAAGAAATGCTGTTGCAACTGCTGATTTGTCCAATGGGCCTCAACCAGCTGGTACAAAAATGAATTTAGGGCTGCTCAGCTGTCTATACTGAGTCCTGGCATGAGCTCTCTCCACCAGACTGTTGCTCCTTCTAATGAACAAAGGAGTCTGTTTTCTGCAGTTGAACGTACCCCAGAAAGTGGAGCATTCCAGATTCAGTTGCACATCTAAGTGTGCAACAGTTCCATGGGAAGAAGGTTGTACTTGCACTCCGCAGCTCTGGAGAGCTAGTCCTGGGATAAACCTTTAGAAGTAGAGAGGAGGACATCCAGGTGTGGAGGTTGTTGAGAAAGGGTTGAAAGTCCTCATCTGACTGGGAAAGGGGGGAAACGTCTGAAGCATGGATCGCTCACTCCCCACCCTCGGAGTGACAAGTGCTCCCACCTCGCTTGCTTCCAGTAACTGGAACCCTCAGCTGCCAAATCCTTTCTTTCACGAGGGTTTTAACAAATAAATTGAAGTGAGATGAGCTCTCTTAGCTGCTACAGTATTTACAGGATAAATAGTTTCTATTTCCCACCTATCAGTACCTCAGCACTTTAAGTCCATTAAACTCCTGGCTTTTATACACTTCAGTAATGGACTGGCTGATTTAGGATTAAGAAAACCGCTGTTTTAAGGGCTACATTAGTGGCCAGAAATGTTAAAATGTGACCACGCCATTTTGTATAAGGGTTTGAAATGACTGAGAAATGCTGAGATCTTCATGGGCATAGCCAGGTGATGATGAAGGTATCTCTTCTTGCCTCAGATTGGGAATAAGCAAGACGGTCAGGAGTGGATAATGTTAGCTTTGCCATGATTACTCCAGGTCATTCCACCTGAAACTCAGAGATCCAGGGCTAGCATGAACTTCTAAGAGGCCATGGACTGAAAGGTAGTGCCACTTTGAACATGTGTGTTTGCAGATATTGATACAAGCCAGCAAGGGGATTCCTCACCATATCTGTGAAAGGCAGTCCCTGAAAGACACCCTACTTAAGTCATGCTCACAGCTGGTCCTTCCAATAAGAGGTAAATCTATTCTATTTCTGTTCTTATATCGTGCCCCTCATAGAATAATAGAAATGTAGGAACGAAAGAGCCCTTGAGAGGCCATCTAGTCCAGCCCCCGGTGCTGAGGCCAGACCAAGTAAACCTAGACCATCCTGGACAGGTGTTTGTCCAACCTGTTCTTAAAAATTTCCAATGATGGGGACTCCACAACTCCTCTGGAAGCTTAGTCCAGTGCTTAACTACCCTGACAGTTAAAAAGTTTTTCCTCATATCTAACCTAGATCTCCCTTGCTGCAGATTAAGCCCATTACTTCTTGTCCTACCTTCAGTAGACACGGAGAACAACTGATCACTGTTTATAACAGCCTTTAACATATTTGAAGACTTTGTCAAGTCCCCCCCCAGTCTTCTTTTTTCAAGATTAAACATGCCCAGTTTGTTTAACCTTTCTAAGCCTTTTATCATTTTTGTTGCTCTCCTCTGGAGTCTCTCTAATCTTTCTTCAAGGATGGCACCCTGAATTGGAAAAGTATTTCAGCTGAGACCTCACCAGGGCCAAGCAGACTGGGATAATTATGTCCCAGTCTCACATACGAAACTCTTGTTAATACACCCCAGAATATTAGCCTTTTTTGCAACTGTATCAAGTTGATGACTTATTTTCAATTTGTGATCCACTACAACCCCTCAATCCTTTTCAGCTGTACTGTCACCTAGCCAGTTAATCCCCATTTTGTAGTTGTGCATTTGATTTTTCCTTCTTAAGTGAAATGCTTTGCCCTTGTATTTTTTTATTTTCATCTTGTTGATTTCAAGCCATTTCTCTAATTTGTAAAGGTCATTTTGAATTCTATTCCTATCCGCCAAAGTGCATGCAACCCCTCCCAGCTTAATGTTATGTGCAAATTTTGTAAGCATACTCTCCATTCCATTACTAGACCCAGGACTGACCTCTGTGGTACCCCACTAACTACACTGTCCCAACTTGACAGCAAACCATTGATTTGAGTACAGTCTTTCAACCAGTTGAGTAATCACCTTATACTAATTTCATCTAGGCCACATTTCCCTAGTTTTCTTATGTGAATGTCACATAGGACTGTGTGAAAGGCCTTACTAAAATCAAGATATAACACAGCTACTACTTCCCCCTCCATCCTCTAGGCCAATAACCCTGTCAAAGAAGGGAATTAGGTTGGTTTGGCATAATTGGTTCTTGACAAAACTGTGCATTCTATTCCTTATAACTCCGTTATCCTCCAGATGTTACTAACTGATTGAATTAATTTATTCCAGTATCTTTCCAGATATCAAAGTTAGACTGACTGCTCTGTAATTCCTTGAGCACGTTTTGTTCCCCTTTTTAAAGATAGGTATTCTGTTTGCCCTTCTCTAGTCTTCTGGGACTTTACCCTTCCTCCATGAATTCATGAAGACAATTACTAGAAGTCCTGAGATTGCTTCAGCTAGTTCCTTAGGTACCCTAAGATGAATTTCATCAGGTCCTGCTGACTTGTCTAACTTATCGCAATAGTCTTTAACCTGTTCTTTCTCTATTTTGGCTTGTGTTCCTTTCCCTTTGTTGTTATATTAATATTAATTGTGCTGAGTATCTGGTCGCCATTAACTTTTTTTAGTGAAACAGAAGCAAAATAGGCATTAAGCACCTCAGCCTTCTTGCTGGTGTCAGTTATTAGCTCTCCTTCCACACTAGGTAGAGGACCTACAGTTTCTTTCATCTTTCTTTTGCTCCTGTAGAACGTTTCATATTGCCTTTTACGTCCCTTGCTAGGTGTAACTCATTTTGTGTCTTAGCTTTTCTGATTTTGTTTCTACATGCTTGCACTATTCTTTTATACTCCTCCTTAGCAATTTGTACTTGTTTCCACATTGTGTAGGACTTCCTGTTTTATTTTACAGATCACTAATGAGCTCCTGATGGAGCCATATTGGCCTCTTACTATTCTTCCTAGCCTTCCTTTGCATTGGGATAGTTTGCAGTTGTGCCTTTAATATTACGCCCTTGAGAAACTTCCGGCTCTCCTGAACTCCTTTCTTCCTTAGATGTTCTTCCCATGGAACCTTATGAACCAGTTCTCTGAGTTCACTAAAGTCTGCTTTTTTGAAGTCCATTAACCTTATTCTGCTGCTCTCACGCCTTCCTTTCCTTAGAATCTTGAAATCTATCATTTCATGATTACTTGCACTCAAATTGCCTTCCACCTTCAGATTCGCTAACAATTCCTCCCCGTTGGAGGATTCATAGTGATATCTAAAAGAGTAAGAATGTATTTTTTGTTTGTAGCTGATCAGTGACTGTTCCTTTGCCTCCACTGTGTAGTTTATGATAATTCTGTCTTGTTCCGAAAAAACTGACGCAGACTTTATTTATCTGTGGCTGGAAATTAATCCCTTACAGACTCCCTGTTGGATTCTCCGTGTGACTGTCAGAAGGGTCGAGAATTCTGAATGGAGGCTTTGCAGCACTTAGCCTGCAAGGCCATTATCTGTGCTGACTGGGAATCACTTCTTCTAATTTGTTTGCTGTGGGTTAGAGTGCTAGCAGTTTGGGAACCTTTCGCTCGAACGTCACACTCTCCCTCCCCACCTAAACCTGGGGTATTTGTATAAAGTGGAGCCTGAATCCAAACCACACCCCTCCCCCCATCTCTTTTATTTTTGTTTGGCCTTCTTATCCCATCTCTGCTATGGTTTTTGTTTTATTTTTTTCCTTTTGTACATTGGATGTATTTTGTGCACGTTAATCAGGATCTCCCATGCCAGCTTGGGCCAGGCATATTACGTGGCATAGGCTATGCAAGTGACAGTCTATCACTAGTCTGCCCAGCAGCAGGAATAACATTTCCATGCACCCTTGGGCCTCTCCAGAGCAGAGATTGTGGGTTGTGCTGTATTCATGGGCAGTGACCTTGAATTGTGAACAAATTACTCCTAGGAGCTAATATAAGGCCCAGCATCCTGAGGCGATATCCACGTCCCAAAGTTGAAAATCCCAGTAGTCTTGTACACCCTCCCACTCCCCCTCAAACAATTCTCTAAGGTTAATCACCAAAGCAGCGTGGCTGGTGTTACCTTATAATTTTAGCATCAGAAATCTTCAGGAGGGCAAGTCTTTGCACCCTTCTTCTCCATTATTATGGTCCTAGTATGCTGATGCATGTGTCCATCAGAACTGAGCCTCCTCTTATTAGTGAAGGAGAGGGGAGAACCATACAGAGAGAATTTCAGGCAAGCTCTAGAGCATGTGACAAATCTGTCAACTTTGTGGTTCCGAGATGTGACAAGCAAAGACTGATTCCTCCATGGTCTTCAGCAAAGCTCACTTGAGTAGCCAATGGAAACTTGGAGGAGTCCAGAATGGTAAGTTGCCAGTGGAGTTATCCATGCATAAAGGCACCGAGCTATGTTGAGCATCTGTTCCATTATTAAATCATTATCATTAGCTAATTTCTCAATGCCTAGTCAGTGTAAGACAAAGAGTGGAGGGGGCCTCAGTCCTGTCATTTTGAATATACCTGCAAGATACCTCGTTTTCTTTGGATGTGATTAGTCTATTTGATGGTCGTTAATTGAAAAACAATTATATCATTAACAGGGCAAAGGTGCACTCTGGAGTCACATGCTATATGTTGATAAAATACAGTCTGATTGCTGCAGACAAGATTACACCACTAAAGGATATTTTGTAAGAATGTTATAATAGCATCCAGGCAGCATTTTCCATCTTGAAAGCAGTGAGAAAATATTGACTCATTCTCCCAAAAGCCCCTAAGGGTGGGAAGGTAAATCTAAGAACTCATTGCAATTAACGTTAAACGCTATTAAAATAACTATAAAAATGTTTTCGAAAAAAATAGCAGCACTCACCTTATAGCAATTTGGACCATCATCATAGGCATTCAAATCACATGAGTTGTGTTTTGTGGTAGCTCAAACTGTAGGACATCGTGTGACTAGAACAGATCTATAGCCACATCAGCAAAATGGCAATTTTTTATCTTTATTCTATAGTAACTATTATTAAATACTAAATATTCTTATTTAATAAATATTTAATGAGCTATCTGGAGTTGTGTAAAATCTATTGCTTTCAATAAACATACCCAGCAATATATTATTAATATTATTATTATTATTATTATTATAATAAAATGAAATATTTGGTATGCTCAGTATAAAACTGCAGTGTACAGCACAGAATCACTGCCATTCTGCTCTTGTAGTTTGACTGACAGCATTTTTGCCCATTTAGTGGGACAAGAGCTTAGAGGTATAATGTTTCAGCCCAACCTAGACTCACATTAAGGCAAAAATAGTTGAGCCATTGATTTTAGGTGCATCCATTTTTGGGTGCCTAAATTGATATATTTGAACTTGATTCTCTGGCACCTGGGCACCAAGAGCTCACAGTACAGTACATTATAGCTGTGGGGGCTCAACCCTTTTGAAAATCCTGCCTCTCTCCTTCCTTCCTCCTCCTCCCCAGTATTTTACATTGAGCATTTACCTTTACAGGCCACACTTGAAAATTTGAGCATATGTGTTTTTGTGCTTTCCTCTTGCCCTAGCCTAAAACAAATCATTCCTGTTTGTTGCATTAGTGTGTATTCCTTTGCATGCCAAACAGGGACAACTGTGACACCTTCCTTGTTTTGTGTTACTTTGGGAGCACACACCAGGGCACTGACAATTTTCATCTTTTTTATTATTTATTTATTTATTTTGGCCATGGTTGAGTTTTATTCCTAAATTATATCTCATGAATAGACCAATCATTAAGTTAGTCAAATCTCTTGGGGAAGTAGGCTGAGAAATTTTATTAGCTGCATGAGAACTCAGCGTTAGGTGTTCAGGCTTCTGATATACACTGGGTAAGCTCACAAGAACTTATCATATGTATTAATATGTATATTACGTCATCTTATTAGAATTGTCACCTCTGTACTAGTACCCTGCCACAAAGCCTTACAGTGTATTTACTGAGTTACATTCTTTTTCACTGAGTGTTCTGTGCGTTAGTTTGCTATTTAAGGCTTGCAGGTGTGACTCAACATTTAAGCATTTTTCCAGACTCTTGCATTAGATATCTACACATTTTGTGACCCTGTCTTGCTCGTGTATGCTAAGCAAATGGCTGTTGTTTATCACCTGTCACTTGGCAGACTCTCAGTGCACATCCACAGCTCTTATTAACATTAATGGGAAGTGCACGCACATTGAAGCAAGTATACAGTCAGGGTTTATTCCTAATCCAGGCTATTGGATAGTGAATGCCTTAGAACCGCATCCAGGATAGCCTGTAACTGCCCAGAAATTCAGTCTACAAGGCCTTATTGCTTAAATTGCTTCTACAAGCTAATCAGACTCCTCCCCCCGTCTGACTAGTGAAATATTCATTACTATATGAAAAATACAGCATGAATGGGCAATAACAATGATTTAGATAAAAGTTGGATACAAAAGGTTACTGGATCCTGCTTCCAACAGGCAGTGGAAATTGTTGGGTTGGAGGGGAAGGTTTAGAAGAGAAACTCAGGGAGGTCAGGTTTAGGTTCGGTTGATTTTTGGAAAGTTCCTGATAGCCTTCCTGGCTTTCTGTGCCTCCTCTCCCAGCTCCTCATACCCTGCCTTGTCTGCAGATGAAGTGCAGCGTACCTGGCTTGCAGGAGCAGTGGGTTTCCTGTTCAGAGAAATTAATGAGGGAAGAACAGTGAAGGAGGGTGAATAAGCAGCTGATTCCTCTCCAGTTACACAGGCCCCTCCTGAACACCCTTCTGCATTTCTTACTGCTCCCTTTCTTGGCGTTATATTTTAAATCGCTTGCTAGGTGGCTGATCTCTGAGGAATCACATTTGCTTTCTTCAGTGTCTAACAATCAACTATTAAAGAACTGGATAAAAATCCTGGTGCAGGCCACTGGGAAGCAGTGTCAGCTTTTCTTGCCTAATCAGCCTCTTGCAAACACATTTTGTCCCCCAGCCCACTTATCACACACAGATATTTGCTCAGTAAGGAGTTGTGTAGCTTGTCAGTTACTGTTCTTCCTCTGCATTTTGAGCTATAGAGGCTGGAGCTGCTGTAGGAGCAGATGTAAGGATTTTTCCATGTTAGCTCTCTTTGGTGGCACTGATTGAGCCTACCAGCCAAGACTCTGGGCATGCTCCTTGCTGTCCTGCCTGCTTTCCTTTCTTGTCTCTGCCAAGGATTCTGCTCCTTTGTGTTTGAATAGCTCTGGATTTCCCTCTTCTGAGGCCAGAGATAGTTCTTTTGCTTGTCTGTAAAAACTGACCAGTAGTGTTTTGAGGCAGTACACAATCATTTTTGTTAACCGTGCCTCATGTGGGCAGGCTGAAAGCTTGAGGACCATACCATCAGCAGGCTTGTTCAGCCCTCTCTGTATGGACCAAGCCGGTTGGCCTGGAGCAGCACTATAATCAGTTGTTATGCACTTTTTCCAGTTTAACCCCTGTTCCTTTGTAGGTAGCATTATTTTGCAAGGACACTGATGTGCTGCTTTGACAATAGAAAGTCTGTGTGTGAGGGGTAGAGAGAGAAAATGGGGAGTATCTTGCTCACCTTCACTTCTTGCATGAGCCTGTTGCACAGCTGCCTGCTCCCTATCCGCAGGGTTCTGATTAACCTGTGACTCTTGGTGGTGCTATTGGTTGTCTATTGGTGGCAGCAGCTTTTTAACGCTGTTACTGCATGTGGATATTGTAGTTTGTCAGAATCTCAAAGAAGCTTCATTCAGATCCCAAACTATAGCTTTTAAAGCTGGAGTAAGTCTTAGAGGGAGCAGCACCTTCCAGCCTGGACAAGTAATTTTTCACTTGCAGAACAGGATGCTCTTTCTTATTTCCTCACTGGTATCTTGGACCTGGTTACAGCACCCCATTGCAGTGTTTTTAGAAATATAATCCTTTCTATCTCACCTTAACTCATTCCTCTCAGCCACACTCCTGTCTGCAAGGGATATGCATCCTGAGAGGATTGACTTCTGGCTCAGGAAAACCTGAGTGCAGTATATTTGCCCTCTCAGAGTTCAACAGAGGGTCACGGTTTCCCAAATCAACATCATATGTGTGTTTATATGATGACTGTAGAGGAAACTGCTATCTTTAACAGCCATGCTGCTCTAGTGTGTTTGCTGCAGACCAATCCTGTATAGTAGGCAGCATTTTATACAGATTTGCCAATATTTGATGGAATAAACAGGGACATTTGTGGCAGTGAAATAGAAACACCCTTTCTAACTCCATTGTAAAAGAGCTTTGGGTGGCTGAGGAAATTCAGTGGTAGATGTTTTGCTGACACAATAGAAGCAGAAGTCATGCATCACTCTCATATTCTTTGAATAGTGCTGAATTTTATTTTGCTGAATCAGAATTTAACCACTCTGAGCTTAAACCCGTCTCTGTCCTTTTGAGCCTGTCCTCACACTTTTGCATTCTTTTGCGCTCACTGTTGGGCTGCTACTTAGTCTGGTGAGTTTTCACATAACAGCCTGCAGTGTGGGACTTGCAGTCAGTGAAATAGTTGGACGTTTTCAGAGGTCTTTCAGCACAAGTTTTCATCTGGACTACTGCCACTTGTGCTGAGCTTTGTGCGTGTCTTCCGACAGTATCCTGGCAAATAGGAGTCGAAAGGAAGGATCGGAATACACCCATTCTTCCTCAGCACCACGCATGTTTGCAGAACCCAGGAAAGCAGCATGGTTTCCCCTCAAGCACCCCAAAGATTCTATGCCACCCCCTCATTCTTCCCTTTACTCCTCTCACCCTCTGTCACAGTTCAGGGCAATGGTATTTATATTCCCCATACAGTTGGCCCAACAAAGGCATCCATGCTCAGGCCCTCTGCTCCTCAGCTGTTGCCTCTCTTGGGTGCAGACCTGCATCCCATTCCCTTCTGACCAGGATGTGTCCAGGCTGAGCAGTTCCTTGCCTTTCCTGCCTTACTCCCAGCAGTAACAGTCTGCCCAAACAGAGCTGCTTGCTTTCTCTTCAGAGACTGATAGAGTGATTGTTACAGGTAAAAATTACCGCACAGCTCTCCCTCAGAGAGACTACTTTATTCTTAAGGTAAAACGTACAACAGAGAAAATACACTAAAAACAACGAAAGAACCTACACAGGCGCTAATAAACTTACCAGAGTTCATCCCAACTCTAACATGGGCTCTGACAAGAGCAGTCTATCAACACCCCACCCTAGGGGTTTCCTGGTGATTACATGCTCATCACCGCTTCAGAGCAAGCACACTCCTGATAAATTTTAGTCCCCCCTTTTATACAGATCAGGGATCTTTGATCTGGAGTTTCCAGAAGCAGGTAATTAGTATACAGTGGATCTCTCTCCCCAAAGGCCTGTCTTCAAAAGATTGGCTTTGGAGGGGAGAATTTGCATTTCCCTCACCTCAAGGCCCTTCCAAGGAAATCCATGGAAATCCACTTCACCCTATTATTCCAAAAAGGCCTTTTGAACTTCCTCATAGCTTCCAGAGATTGCATTAATCTCATCTTCCTGCTGAAGAAATGCCAAACAATCTCACAATAGTACATAAACCTTTGCATTTCTAATCCAATACCCCAAAGGTTTTAACCCTAGTTCAGTCAGGTTTAAGTTCATTCAGGATATTACAAAATATTGTCAGTCTGCCACACCCTCAATGTTCCCACTGTAACCAAACTGTACCTTCACCCAAAGGCTTGCTATAAAAGCAAAGTGTTCTGCCTCCCAGGAATGAGTTATGTTTATGCTGCCATGCTTGTTGCCCAGAGTCTATGAATCAAGACAGAGGGTGGTAAGAGATTCTCCTTTGCCCTGAAGTATAACCAGACAGTTTCCCTAGTATTCTCCGCTCCCACAGGCATAGAGAGAAAGAAGCTGTAATTCTGATCCAGGATAGTTTTATTATAATAACTCTTGGTTTTGTTATTGTCTAATGAGATATTCATAGTGAGCGGGTGGTGTTTTGTATCCTGTTCCAGATATTGGACTTCAGTTTGGAGGGGTGGGTTTGAATAAGCCACAGTTCACAAACTAATATTGCTTTGGCTGTTGATAGAGAAAATTGAGAGGCCTGAAGCTCGTCAGTGTCTGTCTGCAATGATTGTTTTCTCATTTTTCTTTATTGTTTGTTATATACTTTTGAGTGAGAAATATGGTGGGACAGTGGATGGAACCATTAAATTTCACTAGGGATGATAAAATGAAAGTGCATTTTATATTCATACCTGATACATAATTCTCTCGCCTCTACCTTCCAGCTCATCACATCCGAGTCTATTTCAGAGATTTAGCTGCATTTAAGTCAGATCTCCTACCCCAGAATACGATCTACATCCAATTATCAACCCTTAGGGATACATTAGCTGTAACTGTTATATCTCCTTCTGTCAATAAAATTATAATCATGGAGTGCACAAATGTCCTACTTGGGTTTCTAAAAGCAACATTCAAAAGGATGAGACAGAATGAAAGGATTGTTATACTGCATCTTACACATACTATATGCAGAAGTCTGCCAAAACTGTACTGCGTATCTCATGCTCAGATATGTATCTCCTCTCTCTCTCTACTGCCGACAAAAGCAGTTCTGGAGAAGCAAATGTCTGCCCTAGATCTGACAAGATTAGATACAAAGAGGAATGAGTTTCTTCATTTGTTCATGTGCCATGGCCAGTAGACCCACACCAGTTTGTCTCACTTTTAGGGCTAGTCTCCACTTAAAACTTACAGCAGCACAACTGTATTGGTGCTGTAAGAGCGTTTATGTAACCTCATTATGTTGATGAGAGAGAGCTCTTCTGCCAACACAGTAAAACCACCTAAATGAGCGGCGGTAGCTATGTCAACAGGAGAGTGTCTTCCACCGACATAGCGCTGTCACACAACGCGTGTGCTGTCAAAATTTGTCGCTCGGGGATGTTTTTTCACACCCCTGAGTGACAAAAATTTTGCTGGCATAAGTGCTAGTGTAGACAAGGCCCTAGTGTAGACAAGGCCCTAGTGTTCCATTCCAGTCTGTCTCGTGGGCGTCTACACAAAGATGCTCAGGAAAGTTCATCTGAATTAACTAAAGGTGTGACTTTGAAGTGCATTAGCTAAAGCCCATTAAACCCCTGTCTGGATGATCCTTCTCAGATGCAAAGTGGCCTTAGTTTAGTTTAGTTAATTTAATTCACTTCAAAGCCCACAGACCAGAAGTCACTCTTCGATAAAGGTCCTTGTCTCCTCCACAAGACGGCACTGTTAGCTGCACGTACTCAGGAGACAATCTCGACTGTCCAGAAAGAATGAATTTCATCTCCTCCTGAGGACTACTAATTGTCTGAAATAAGGAAAAAAACCTCTTCCTGTGAGCAGATAATTCCATATTTGCCTGCTACAGAGTTTTTTGCACCTTCCTTTAGAAACATATAGTACTGACCCGTGTCTGAGACAGAACAGAGCGCTAGATGATTCATCACTGATACAGTATGGCAATTCCTGTGTTCCCAACAGCTAAGCCTCCTATGGCAGAGTTATAGGCAATGCTGATGACATTGTCCCTTAGCCAGTGCATAAAACAGAAATTCATTTTTTGGTACTGCCAACCCAAATCCTTCAACAGCCACAAATATTGATTTGGTATACTGGCATCTGGTAGTTTTCATTTGTAATCCTCTGGTTTTTAAGGTGAAGACCTTAGCTCCAAGCAGTTTAAAGAAGTGGAAATGTCTTAAAATAAAATACCTAAAAGAGAGATCACAATAACTTGGTTAAGGATCTGATTGATCTAAGCAACAATGGAAAAATGTATGGGCATTCTTGGAACTAGGGGAGACAAAGCAGAGTTTACATAGTGGGGGTGGCTCTTTCCCTAGAGGGTAATCAGGTTTTGGAACCCAGAATGAATTCAGTGCTTACATATCAAGTTAATAAGCATTTTATACGTTGCTGCAATAGATAAGAGGTAGGAACAGAATAAATGTCTCTGCTGTAGTATTCAGAAGAAAAAGTGGACACTTATCTGGATCTCAAGAGTATAGTGAGATACAAATTGGATTATCATCCTTGAGATACCACTTTACAGTGGTTATAATGCATATATTACCATCCTGGCTCTGAAGAGCATACAATTACATACAGTGCAAGCAGTAGACAGTGGAGTTGTGGTCATTAGTGCACACAGGCTGTGGGGAAGGGATGAGAATTTAGTAGGGAATAGGATCAGGTGCGTAAATGCAGCAGTTTTTGCTTAGGAGCACAGGATTAAAATGGTGTCCAATTTGGGGTAAGGCAGGAATTCTCCCTGAGGTCATATTATCAGGAAATTTTGCTGGAGCTTGCTGTGGGAAATATCTGTAAGGCTCAAGGGTGTGTATCTCACACAACCACCAAATTTCCAGGGAACAGGCATTGCTGGATCTCAACCATTCCTGACATGTTTAAAGAGTTTGTTTGTAACTAACTAGCATATGCTCCAGGTTAGAATTTGGCAGATGAGGTTTAAAATCAGGAGACTTTTCTAATCGTTTTAACTTTACTTTGAGTTCAACAGCTGTTGCCATGTTTTATCATCGCAGCAGTATGAGAGATGTATCATCAAAGTAGAATCTGTGCATGGATTGTCCTTCCAGTTAACATTGCTCAGTTGTTGTTTTGTTCTTGGACTTGATGCCACTGACTTCTGTAGTAGCACCTCGAAGCGTGTAATAGCCACCATTTCTGCAGCATGGAGATTGGCTATAAAGGGTAAGTTCTGTTAAAACTTGTTAGTAGCAACTGCATTTTTGGGCCTACTATGTGTGTGTGTATGCATGTGTGTAAATAAAAATAACTAGCCACTTTGGAAGGCTTCTCTTTTTGCCATTTTCCTGTCTGCAACTGTAATTCACAGCACCGTAAGGGTTATTTATACTTGAGTGAATGGTTCTAATATAATTTCAGGAAGCAAATAAATGAGGCTTACAAGCAGCAAAATGGGTCCAGTTGCAGGAGGATGGGAGACAAAGAAAACGTGCTGAGAAAATTCTCTCCTGCTTTGTCTTTGTAGAGCTGTATAATTTATAACCATTCTCTGCACAGTATCAGAGGCAGTGCCAGACTGCATAGAGTTAAGTTAACCTCCGTGGCATGTAGTTATCGGTGGAGGCCAGACCCCTGGATCGATACCTCGGTGCAGAGAGTCACCATATCAGCTGGGGAAAGTGAATCTGTAAGCTCCTTATTTCTCCATTCTTTTAATCGCGGGGCTGTGTCTGGCAGTGATGAAGATGGAGCAGACGCAAATGTCTGATGCTTGAAGCTTTTTGATTTCTGAGTTGATGGGGTGAAGCCAATGAAAAGCTGTGAGAGACTCCAAGAGCTGATAGAGCATCCTGCCTTTTTCAAGGCCCCCTCCTTTCCCCTTCTCTTCTCCCTCCCCCGAGCTCTAGTTGCCAGTCAGTTGCTGCAAGGTCTATGCTTTGCTTGACCGACACAGATAATTTCTAGCATCACTAGTTAAGCCTATTTTTTATTATTAATAATAATAAAGGCTGTTTTAGTCTCACTTAAATGGATTAGCCTTGCTCTTGCCTGCTTTCTGATTGTTTCTGCTACTGGAGGTTTGCTCTTCCGATGAGAGTTCTCGCGGATGGAATTATTGCCGAGCTGGTCTGCCACTGAGGCATACCTAATACGGATCAGAACAGAGGACGGTGTAATTGGGTTTTCGGAGAACTACAGTACATGCCTTACTCTAAGAATAAGAAATTTTTGTTAGCTGCAGATGAGGCCTACAAAGACCACACTGTCAGCAAACCCCCATTTAAAATGCCTACAAAAATAGAGGGTTCATCCAGCAGGTGCATGAAAAATTCTGATATGGTCGTGGAGTCCAGCTGAAGACTTGGCCCTATGTGCCTTCTTTCAGTCTGTCTCCTGTCCACCCCCATTCCTGTTCTTGCTCTGTAGGCTACTGTCTTCCATCCTTTTGAGCTTAGAAGAGCTAGTCAGAACTTATTGCTACTCTTTAATCAGCCAGCTGGGGTGTCACTGCTGAGTAAAGCAAGGCACTCTCTTTTCCCATCCCCTTCCCCTTGAAGGGCTGAGAGTATGGCCACTCAACCACACAGCTTACAGAGGAAAGGACCCTGATGAGAAATTGAAATTGGAATGGCCGACGAGATGGATCACTTGATGATTACCTGTTCTGTTCATTCCCTCTGAAGCATGTGGCATTGGCCACTGTTGGAAGACAGGATACTGGACCAGATGAAACATTGATCTAACCCAGTATCGCTGTTCTTAAGCAATGTCTTTTGTATGGCAGAACATAGCATTACCACTCAGCCACCCCCTTAAGGAGCAGATGCTATTTTCCCTTTGAGCACAATGCTAGGTTGTCCTCTGTGCCTGTTTTGGAGCTTTCTCCTCATCCTCACTCCTCCTCCACCTCCCAGTCACCATCTCCCAGCCAAACAGAGTTGGTGGCTTTTTGCAGAGCCCAGCATTGTTGCTCCTTGCTTGGCCAGAGAAGTCAGTGCAGAGTGATGTGAGGTGCTCCCAAAGTCATGGAACTGAGACGACTGTCTCCAAACTCAGGCATCCCTCGGCCCACCCCCATGGCAGCAAGTTGCTTTACCCCTAGACTGCCATGCCAGGCCTTCATATTTTCATGCACGTTTCTCACTCCTCTAACAAGTAGGAGTTTTTCTCATGAATTTTTGAAGCTTGAAATGTTCTCTTATTTTCATAAGGTGCGATGCTCAGGCTTCGTGGCCTGAGGCTGCTCTGGGTTCATGTGAAAGGGTTTCGATTAAAAGGCTTTTGGTTCTTGCATGCACACCAAGGGGATTGCCAGAGGGGACTCCTGTCAGAATAATCTCTTACATAGTATTAATATCTTAGATATCTCTAACTCTGTAAAGTGTTTGGGGAAAAGCTTTACAAAATATTACTGTCCGTTATTGAGAATGTGTGTGTATATAGCCCCTTTATCCCCAAGGATTCTCCATTGTCTTACACGACCTGAAGGAGAGCTCTGTGTAAGCTCAAAAGCTTGTCTCTCGCACCAAGAGAAGTTGGTCCAATAAAAGATATTACCTCACCAGCCTTGTCTCGCTAATCTCTTGGGGCCAACACAGCTACAACAACGCTGCATACACGCTTAAACAGAGATCCAAGCCATACACAGAGAGACCTTTTCCCAGCCACAGAAATGCAGACTCCTCTAGGGTGCAGCATAGCAGCTGATACACAATTCAGAGTAACACTGCACAAAAGCTTAGGACAGGAAGTGAAGTATCTCATATGCAGCTGAAACTGCAGGGTGGATTTGGGTAGGCAGGTTTAGTGAGAGTTGGAATTTGGCCAGACACGGAGGCTAACACCCAGATTACCTTGGGTAAAGTGCGAGGGACTTCTAAAGACCACAAGTAGTTGGCCCTTGTTTGTTTGTCTCGTTGTAAAGGCTGCACCTTCTGCAGCATTGTGCTGGGGCATTGAGACCAGAGCTGCCTTGGCTAGGACAGTTCCACCAGCAAGCACCACCTCCTGCAGCACTCTGGGGTTTCTTTATAGGACTCTCCTCCAAGTACTGATCCAGCCTGATCCTGCTTATCTTGTATGGTTGGAATATTTTGTACTAAAACATTTTGGGTGGATGTCCCTGTTTTGACAGAGTTTTGTCAAACAACGAGACTCTCTCACACTATATTCTGGTGGATAGGGCACTGGTTATGGGACACAGGAGACTCAGTTCAAGTCCCTGCTCTGCTGACGCAGACTGATCTGGGATGAAGAGCTCTGCTTTGAATCAGGCAGGGCAGAGACTTGAGCGGGGGTGTCCCGGATCCCAGGCCACACACAATTGAAAACTGAGCTTTGCAGTCTGAAAGCAGACACTTCCACACAATTCTGCTTTCATGAAAAGATTTTGGTTTTGTTCCAGTGCAGAATGAAAACCAGTTTTGAAACCTTGAAAGTTGCCACAAAGCAGAATTGTCATCCTCCAGTCAGCTCTCCGTGTATGGTCTGAAAAGCTTATACCACAGGATGGCTACAAGCCAGATGATGGAGCGTTGTGCAGTTTGTTTTGTTTTGTTTTTGCTGAAGATGTAACATTTTTGAGTTTGTTAGGTTGGTGCTGGCGCTTCTCTGGTCCCTTCCATGGAGCCATCTCAAAATGCAATACTGATTAGTGAAGCCTTTCAAAACATGTTGAAAAATTGGTCACTAATGTCTCCATTTCACAGTTAAGGAAACCAAGTGATGGCGTACATGCATGCAACCCTGAAAAAACAAAAGGTGTGAATTGAAACCAGTTTAGTTCTTTTGGTGCAGGTCTTTGAGTGGATGCTCTCATTTCAGAATAGAAGTGGATACAGTGGATGAAGCCAAAGTTCAGTTTGTTATTGACCTTAGTGCTTGTCTATAAAGTTGAAACAGTTGGGAATTTAAACAGATTTTTATTTACATTATTTTTACTTTACTTTGATTTATTTCAGTTTAGCTTAAATTGATTAGGAGTAGGTTTAAGATAATCTGAAATAAACTCCTCTTAAACAAAAATTAGAGTGTCCACACATGGGTTTGCAGCCATTTAATTAAACCAGTACAAGCTTTTGTGTTGACAAAGCCTTATCTGACATCACTTCTAACTACTTTTATTGCAAAATAATAAGTGTCCACAAACTAAACTAACTGTAATTCACACCTTTTGTTGTTGGGTGGTTTTGCCTGTGGGCCAGAAGGCACAGAGAGAGGTTTTGAGAAATGCCCAAGTTTTCATAGTAAATCTCTGGGTCCTCTTACTTCTGGTCCTGTGCTGCACCCACTAGACCATGCTTCCCCACTAGCCCTGACTAGTCACAACTGATCATAACCACTCAATTCTGGAGTTAAGAGCTAATATTGCAATGTGAATGAATGTAAGAAGCTTTCTTTGGTTCACTTGTGCTTGAGGAAGGATTGTAAACCAGCTAATGCAGAGGAGCCAGTGCACAAAATGGTAGACAGTAGCTGATAATGTCTGGATGTTGCTGTCAGGAGATTAGTGGCACTCCTTTACTTCTAACATGGCACTTGTTATTCTTTTGGGCAGGAGCACAAAGCCTTTTTGCAGAGGAGGTGGGACTGAGGATGAAAAGGCATTGATGGGAAAATAACAAGGAGGAGCAGAATCAGGTGTGGAAAGGGGGAGAGAAGGAAGGAGTCCATGTTTTCCTTTCCTCGTCCCCAGCATGATTTGGGTCTGGAAGGGTGTCAGGGGAGCTATGAATGAATTTTCCAGGGTCTGATTCCAATGGTCTGGGTGAGGTCACTGTGCTTTTGAAATATTTGGGGTAGAGGTTTTAAACAAGTAACTACAGCAGTGCAAACAGGAATGAAGCAATCCTTTATAGTCTTGATTATACAGAGACTCCTCTGTTCAGCCTGCACTGCTTGCTCTTCACCGTGAGGTGCTTTGGGCTGCTCACTTGGAGATTTGCATTCTTTCATGGTGATCTGCCCCTGTCTGGAGTACGTCTGACTCTGCATTGCAGATATTGAGCGCTTTGCTCTTTCGGAGCTGGACGTGTTTTTTCAGCCATTGTAAGGGAAGACCTGAGCCTGTGGGGTGGCCTACTGACGAGAGTAAATGCCTAGAAGCCAGAAACATCTTTCACTGTAATTGTGGTTCTGTTAGTGTGTGACCTCATGCACGTGACCTGAAGGGCCCTCCTTATACCCCAGTTAGCTGCTCTAGAGCTAGGTGAAAACGCAGGAAGCTCCCTGAAAATCGAATGCTGGCTCTAATTCTAGAGGCGCCTAGTAGCGATTCCATAAGTAAGGTTTTGTTCTAAATGGAGCATCGATTCTTGGTTTTCTTTTAAAAAGTAGGTGGCCAATCAGTGTGAAATTTCATGCTAGTGCCATACTTTTCTTTCAGATTTTATACTACAACAAAAAGGGGTAAAATATTCTCCACCACGAGCCACAATTTTACTTCTCTAAAGTCTGCCTGCCCTCTTCAAGTCCCCCACTCAAGCATTTAAGAAACAAAACAAATCTAGGAAAGATAATGCACAAAAACTTGTCTGCGAAGCACTTAGGTTGTTACGCACACAATATACCTGACACAAACCCACAAAAGAAAGGACATGACATGGCACATATCCTCTAATCTTACACACACCTTGTCATTGCCACGTTCATTTCCTTGCTTGTATGAGTTGCCAGTTATTGGGGGCAGAAGCAAGCTCAGCTGCTTCAAAATAACGTTTTTCTTCCTATTCATAAAGTTGTGTCTTACATTTAAAGACTCTCTCATCCCGCAGGATACAGAAGAGCTGTGCAAGTTAGGAGCAACCAGCATTTTGCTTCTTTTCTCCCCTCCCCATCTAATTTGTGCAGAAGCCAGGCATCATTCAGTGTACCCTGAGTGTTGAGGTCATTCTGTGACACGAAGGTGGCCTGCCTAGAGAAGCTAAGAGTATGGTTTTAACCCCACTCTTTCATTCCTATTTGTGTCTGGCAGTAGGCTCTGGGGTGGGGAGGGGAGTTCCTGTTGACCTGTCCGCCGCAGGTGTAAAGAACACTAAATAGCACATTCCCTGGTCCAGTTGGCATCTGTCCAGAGCCACTAAAGCAATTCCATACTACATTATGCCCGTCTCATAAGAGCAAGGTCACAATTTTGCTCTGTATGCAGGGAGCCGTTTTTCCCACCACTGAAGTGTAGCCAGCCACCTCTCAGCATGAACACAGTAGCTGTTTAACAGCAATACTACTGGCCAAAATTTCTTCTTCTCCATCCCCTTCCCCCCCCCCAACCCAATATTAGACATGAAGGTTAGGCATGCACATCTCCTGTATATTGACCAGAAAAGAGCTCACGTGGGCTAACCAATGGACCATGAAGTAAAGGTGGTTTGGGGGTTGTGCAGCTCATTTTGTCCTGAAGTATGTACCTTCTATGGGAGCATGCTGGGTGCCCTGGACTGAGAGTACAGTTGTGGGAAGCACTCTATAATTCCGTGGCCTGTAGAGCGTTCACTGTGTGCCTCTGTTGTATAAGAGAGAATTATGAGCAAATGCTGCCATCACTGCAGTGTTAGAGAGAAGCTTGAATCTTGACAGATAACCACCTGTGCATGTTAATCTGCATCTGCTTGTGGCTTTTGAAACTATATATTAATCAGCTTTCTGGCTGCTGCTTCTCTGTGGCTTGGTATTTTGAGATGGCTTGTCTGCAACAGGCAGCATTTTGTTGGCAGCCTGCATGCAGCAGCTTGTCTGGAAGTGGCTGCTTTTTTACCTCCTTTCCCAGCATGCTTGCCTGTCAGTTAACAGAGAGCTCTTGACTTACCAATACTCACAGAGAACGGAGCTGTTTCTGGTGAGGTGTCTTACTTTTGGTGTGAACCCTGTGCAGTTTGAAGGTGTTTATAGCCTTATTGTACTTGAGTAATGGTTTTAGTTTTTCCTAGTGGCACACAGTAGCATCAATTGGGTTCTTCAGGTTTTCTGTTTCTTATCTTGCCAGCTCTGAAATATGGATTGGCAGAGCTTTCAGAAAAGACCAGATGACTGCAGTGTGTCTGGATTCTTATTGTGCTCCTCTGTTATGTATCCATTTCTCATGTTTTTCTGAGAATTGAATTTCTAACTAGCTTGGTGTCCGGTCATTCCCAGTAACCCTCCTTTGTGTCCCGGGGACATAAGACCATCACAGTAAGACATGTAAGGAAGCAGCAAAGGTAAGTTCTTGGATACCATGGTGACAGGTGCCATGAAGGAACTTGGATGACTGACTGTACGCTGGAGGTCCCACTATTCCAGAGAGTTTTCATGTGGCGGAGCAGGCGTAGTGTGAAAATGTCATGACTCCTGAGTCTCCATGAGGTGTGGCCCTCATGGGATAATAGAGTTTTGTGCCTCAAGAGAATACACTCGTATGTGTGTGTGTTACACAGAGAGAGAAACCACTGAAAAGGAGTATGCACTCTATATTATCAAGCTCAGTATGAACTCAAGCTTGTTGGAAGGCAGAGCCAAGCAGCACTATGAGGGAGTTGTGTTAAGTCCCCCCCTGGGTTCTGTTGCTGCTTTAGATGTCAGAGAGTTTTGTAGATTTGTCAGGGAGTTAAATAGTCCTAAAAGCGGGGGACTTGTAGCTTGAGCTAAGCATAGAACGGGCAGGCAGTGCGCAAGCCTTCACCATTCCATTCTGTCGCTGCGCTTTAACCCTTGACTGCAGAATTCCCTGCTCTTCCAGTTCTAGGACTCTCTATAACAGAAGAGAGCCAATTAATTAGTTAATGCCTGCAGAGCGCTTAGAGCTCTATTGGCTGCTAAGCATTATGATACAGATTTGAATTGTGCTGTCTGGTGATACTGAGATGCTTATACATAAAGATTAGAATTGGTGCAATGATCCTACGCTGGTTCCAGAAATGAAAAGCTATTCAGTTTACTATTCAGTAAACCTCCCCTACCCATTCTCCAAGAGATGGTTTCTAAAAGATTCCAAGTGAGTCCCAAATCTGTGGTTGTATCTACACTAAATTTTGCCCTCTACACCCTCCACCATTGCTAATGCCATTGCTGCTCCACAGTGGCAGCAGTTGTTGGGACTCTTAATATAGACAAGGCCCTGCTAGTCTCTGGTATTTTTACCATGTCGCCCAGAGCAAATCTAGACAACATGGAGGCAAGAATATCAGCAGCCACCAGTGCCTTAGCTACACTAGAGCTTCCACTGTTAATTATCACTGCTGGAGCTGCGCCAGTGTTACTATCGAAAATAAGCTAGAGGAGACAAGGCTTCAGCTGGATGTTGGGAGTGTGTGTGTGAATCAGTTGGTATTAAAATGATTCCTTCACTTTCTCTCTCCACTCCCTCTTCACCCCACCCCCAGCCCAGCTTCCCCTGCCTTGTAATATGTGAGAGCTGGGATTTATCTGCGATAAGACATTAGGTCTGTATGAGGTTAAAAGAAACTCCAGAACTACTCATATTGCTTGATTTATATCACTTAAGAGAAACTATAATGATGGTGATTGCTGTTAAAAGCAACGATAAAAATTATGCAAGGATTGCAAGTTTGGCACATGTATTTATACCGGGGACTTGCCAGATCTCGGGGTTATTGGAGAGGGTGGCCAAGCTGTGGGTACGGAGCTGAGGAACATGGGGCTTTCAGCTGGCGCTTGAGTCTAAAGCTCTGGATTTGGACTTCACAGAAGCACCCTGACTCGGGGTTCATCTTACGTGAGCAGTTAGCATTTGAGTGGGAAAATCTCCAAGTCGTCTCTCTCCTGACTTGCAGGGCAGACTGCACTGAGCCAGCTGAGCCCGGTCCCCACTGTGCAGAGGCTGCAGCCAGCCTCACTCCATCACTTTTAATGAAACTGAGTCTCTGTGGTTTTCACTAATTTACTCGTGCGCAAGAGAAATGAGGAAGTATTTTCCTGTCTCTCTCTGATAATGAATGAGATATGAAAGAGCTTCATGGCCAGTAAGCACCCTGGAGGGACTTCAGTTTGTCAAAATGTGCAAGGCGTCTTCATCAAAGTAACAAAATGATTTTCTTTCCCCTTATTCCATGAAGTGAAAATTCACCCACCAGCAGCCAGAAACGTGCCCAGTTTTGCTTAGACTGTGGAATTGACTTTGAAAGACCAACCGTGCAGCAAAACTGATACATACAAAACCCAGTATTTTCCAGAGAGGCGTGTTTTGTAATAATAAGTGGGTGCCAGAGGCAGGCTTCAGTGCAGGGCTTTTGCTGCAGCAGGTGTGGTGTCCGCACCACGAGGACTCCAGTTGTAATTTGTCATTGCCAAAGAATGTCACAAGCTGTAATCATGTTCCCTTCAGGAGATGTCTCCAATTCTGTTTACGAAGAATTTCCATTCCTGTTAGCCATACTCCCCAAATTTACTTTATATACGTCAGAAGGACAGAGAGAAGTGTTTATAGAAGATTAAACAGGCACAAACACATTAAGAGAGACAGTAAGGGATGCAAATTGTTAAACAAAAATATTAAAGTCAACTTTAGATGTCTTGAGGGCTTTTCAGTACCTAAGCTTAATAAAATTAACCAACTATTGCAGCTTAGCTCATGGTTAGCAGTGCCATCAGAAACAATCAATAGCAAAGTAAGATGTATATGATACGGTTTTACTAACCAAATTATAGGCCCTTCTGAGTAATAGACAACAGTTCTTCTGGAATATTCTCAGCAATACAATTTAAATAGAGTAATTTTGTCACCGGCTCGTTTTCTGCATTAGTACTCCGCCACCTTTATTAAAAAGTAGTCCCTTTTGAAGTAAGATTAAAACAGTCAGTACATTCTTACGTTTCTCCGGCTATGAATAATGAAACCCACAATACCCTAAAGCTAAAGAAAGATGGGACTTGAAATATTATCCCATTACGTATTAGTCCAATGACTATGTCAGCTGGCCAGGAGAGGAATGCTGGGTTGCCATGTCCTCTCCAAACCACACTCCTCGCAATGTAAAGGCATAAAGATTTTTTAATGCTGTGTTTCATTTTACCATATTGTCAATCAATGCAGGAAAATATTAATTGAATGTTATTTAACAAATATTACCTGTTTTCATTGAATGATGAACCAGTGTTGTGCAACCTGGGTTTCATCCCATATATCACTTTCCTATATTTATTACTTTACTTTGATTCTGCATTTTTTCTGGGTTTCTAAACAATCGTAATGCATTGATCATATTGGATTCCATAGCTATTCAGTCTCCAAGAAGCATGTGTTTGTGTGGGTGGGGATATCCTGGGCAGAAGCCTGTCTGTGGTTTCTGTGGAGGCTTGATGTTGATTGGTTGCGGCATTATTTCAGGTTTGTCCAATTTTTATTATTTTATGTCCTGTATTAAATAGCACCCAGAAGCTCCAGTAAAATCAGGAACCCGTGGGCTAAGTGCTGCACAAACACATAGCAGGAGACAGTTTCTGCTCCAAAGAGCTCTCAATCTAAGACAAAACCCCAAAAGTGGATGTAACAAACAGAGGAAATGGAGGAGGGAAGACAAAGATTACAGTAAGGGAAGCACATAGTTATACAGATCAGCTGTGTGTGTGTTATGAATCTATTAATCCCTGATAGCAAAGAAGATCAAGTGTGTCTGGTTCCTTTTTCTGTATGTGAAACAATTAGTGTCACAGCATTAGTGTTCCGCAATTGGTGGCTTTTCTCTCTTGAAAGCAGCACACAGCGTAGGCTTTCCAGATGAGAGCTGCGTAAATGTGAGGTTGCATGCAGAAAACTGTGTTGCTGCAGCAATTTATTAACGTTCATATTAGCACAGCTTCATCTAAAAATGCAGGGCTGAGCAAGTGGCTCCTTTGAGACCTTTTTGCCTTCTGCGTGCTGAGTTGTGATGTTGTCAGCACATCTCTGAGCTGACACATCTCTCCCCCTCGCGTTGCCTTTACGAGGGATGGCTGAACAACAACAGGATTTATTAGTGCATAGTCCTGTCAGCACAGAACAATCCTTGCTGCTGACAATGGCGTTATAGGAGAGTCCACTCCTCAGCACTGCATTAGCCCATCTGGGAATCTCCTCTACTATACTGTCCATCTCCTCCCACTTTTCCAAGGCACTAAAAATGCCTTCTGTGCTCAGCAGACAGTTCAAAAAGATAATTGTAAAATTAAGTAAGAGGGCTCATGGTCCACAGCTCTAAGGGAAGACGTGGCCTGGTGAGTGTGTGAACTTCCTACGGAAGCAGCACTGCATGTGGGAGGAATGCAGTGAGGTGAAGATGTCTATATTGGCAGCCTGATTCCCACTGGACAGCTGCCTTCTATCAATACGCATCAGCAGATTGGAGAGATTTACAGCTGGTGACCTTGAAGAAATAATCTCTAAGGTGGTATTTCCCTCCAACTGCTCCATATTTTGACATTCAGCTTTTGAGCAATAGACGTTTCACCACTGGTGCTGTGTTTGAGTCTACAAGGAAGACAAATTAGTTTTTTGCACCTGTGCTCAGTTCACAGAACAAAAGAGAGAGGATTCCACATTCCAGAACTAATTCCCCTAATTTGGGAAAGCTCTGTACATATCTGTGTGGCAAGTCCTATGTTAATGAAGAGACTGAACTATAATTTCCCCTATGGAGAGAGAAATCCCTCTAGGGTAGTGCTGAAGTTGTAGGGTCCTACCAAATTCTCGGCCATGAAAAATGCGTCACGGACCATGAAATCAGACCTCCCCCATGAAATCTAATAATTGTAGGGGACAGGGAGGAACAGAGCTAGGGGTGCCCCAGCTGGGGGCTCCTACTGTGCCCTGAGCTCCAGCTGCTAGTCCCAGTGGGGCTGGAGAGGGATGGGGCTTCCTCTTCCCCTGCACAGCCACTGTCGGGGAGAGATCAGACCCACCTCAGTGTACCTCCCCCAGCTTCAGAAATCCCTGCAGCTTGTGCTGCCTTCAGAGCTGAAGTGAGGGTGGCAATCCTGTGACCCACCCCAACATTAGCTTTGAAACCCTCCGTAACCCCCTTTAGATCGGGACCCCCACGGTTACAACACTGTGAAATTTCAGATGTAAACATCTGAAACCATGAAATAGACTATTTTAAAAACCCTATGACCATGAAATTGACCCAAATGGACCATGAATTTGGTAGGGTCCTAGTCATAAGAGAGCAGAACCCAGAAGAAAACTTAAGACTCTCAGGGTATGTCTACACTGCAATTAGAAACCTGTGACTGGCCCCAGGCTCACGGGCCTTGGGCTATGTAATTACAATGTAGACTTCTGGACTTGGGCTGGACTCCGGGCTCTAGGACCTTGTAAAGTGAGAGGGTTCCAGAATTTGGGCTACACCACAGTTCAACAGCCTCACAGCCCAAGCCCAGCTAGCCAGAATCAACTGGCATGGGCCAGCTGCAGGTTTTTAATTCCAGTGTAGACATACCCTCCCTGTCCAAAGAGGATTCTGGTTTTTATTGCTGCTGTTCCTGCGCCATTAGAACTATTCAGTCTACAAATCTATTTAAAATTAACAAAGAGAATCATTAAGTAAAGCAGGTAAAAAAAGCACCTTCCAGCTGGGAAACCACCTCATTTAGTCTAACAAGTGAGCACATGCTCTGGTCCTGAGCAATAGAGGACTTAAACTAAATGGATCCTGCAGTGAGCTGCATAATGATGGGAAGACTGTGGATCCCAGCTGGGCAAAATGTGGAGACAGTCAATCCATCAGAGTTGGCAGAAGGCGAAGGAAAATGTACAGTTCTTTACAGATAATACGGATATTACCTCACCCTTCTTGTTCATTTATTGGCTCTGTAAACGTACATGGCACTTACAGACAGGCTGGGCTTTACAAACCTGAGGGGTTTACAGTCTAATGGTCATGTCCTGCAGGGAACTGAGTGCCTCAGTACTCCCTGCTTTCAGTGCAAGGAGCTGTGCATGTTCAGTTGTGCAGAAGGTACTTGACACTGACAGAATCAGTCCCTGAGGCAGACAAGGCACAGGAAAGCACCCCCAGATGACGAGATTAGAAAGAAGTGATTGAAAGAGGAGAGGAAAGATGAATGGAAGAGGGGGTTTCAAAGGGTTTGAAGATGGGGAAGAGTTTGGTTGTTGAGGAGAAAGACTGCTCCATGCATCGGGGGGGAGGGGAGCATAAAAGAAGGTGCAAAGCGGAGAGTGGGAGCGGATGATGGAGAGAGATGTTATGTTACACTACTGTCTAGAAAACCCAACAAAGGACCCTTTCGTGCTAGGTGCTGTACATACACAGAATAAGAGACAATCTCAGCTTCAGAAAGATTACACTCTAAACTGAATAGAAAAGATGGGCAGAGGATGGGAGCAAGGAAGTCCTGTTAACTCCATTTCGCTGATGGGGAACCGGGACACAGAGAGAGAA
Organism: Mesoclemmys tuberculata; assembly: GCA_007922155.1. Taxonomy (NCBI): domain Eukaryota; kingdom Metazoa; phylum Chordata; order Testudines; family Chelidae; genus Mesoclemmys; species Mesoclemmys tuberculata. The sequence goes on from ML675613.1 coordinate 40,661,880, forward strand.
CATGACTTGCCCAAGATCACACAGGGAGTCTGAGGCAGAGCCTGGAATTGAGCCCAGATCAGCGCCTCATCCAGTGCTCTATCCACAAGTCCATCCTTCCTCCACTGATAAGAAATAAGGAAGGATTGGGAAGACAACAGGGAGCAAGATAAAGGGTAAATAAGAGCAAAGGTAAATGTGGGGTAAGATGTCTACGGCTTTTTGGGGAAGATGAGGAGCTTAAATTAAATGTTGTTGGGGATATGGAACCAATGTAAAGATACAAGAAAAAGAGGGCTGGTCTGAGTAGAGGAGGAGAGAAAAATTACATTAGCAGCTATGATTTTGGTACACTGCAGGAGACAGAATTGAGAGGCAGGGAGCCAAGACAAGAGAGGGCAAATAGTTCCATGCAAGAGAATGACAAGACATGGGCAGTAGTTTTAGCAGAGGAGCAGGGGTGAGAGAGCAAGAAAAGATACTGGTTTTGTGACAGAAAAGGAAGAAGACAAGATTTAGCAAGAGTGTAATATAGAGTGGAGGGAGAAGAAGAGACACGAGCAGAAGATGATGAGCTTGGGAGGGAGGAAGGATAATGGAGTTGATCATGAAGACAGAGAAGGAAGAGGGTAAGGAGTGAGAGGAGAGATCCATTTTGGAGCAAATGAGATGGAGGTGGCAGCAGTATCCCAGAGAGGAAGCTAGTAGCATAAGATCTGGTGGGAGGGCCATGGAGAAAGAGATCTGGAATCTGAGCAGAAGTGGCAGAAGAGAGAAGATAATCCAGCAAGGGGATCCAAATGGAGTGACCCCGCTGAGGTAAACAAACCCCACCCTGACTCACTATCTGCTCTTCATTAAAAAAAAAACCCAAGTATGTCAAAAGATGCTGAACTGACAGTCCCAAAAGACAGAATAGGTGCTGCAGGGCTTGCAGCAAGGCAGGCTTCCCCCATGTGCATCACCCAACCAGGCTGAGTTTCCTGTGTCTTGGAGGGGCTCCTCTCTATAGCCTATTCCATCCTTTGTCCCACTACTGACTCACCTGCAGGAGAAAGGGGGGCTTATATCTGTGTTTCTCAACATTTTAAGTAGCAAGTATCCCCTAACTTCTGAAAGTTTTACTAAGTAACCCAACCCTCAATTTTCCACCCTGAGCAATACAATCTTGTTCACCTTTACCACTGGATGACTGTATTTCTCATAAAGCAGGAGAGTTCTGCAGTGCTGTGTGGTTGTGGCAGATCACTCAACCCCCTGCTGTTCCTCCTCTCCTTCCTCCTCCCCTTCCTCCATATAGGAGCAAAGATCAATGCCAGCCAATCACTATGGCCTGATAGCAGGGTCACATGGTCTTCTCCTCACACAGGTGGGAACTTGTGAGGTATGAGCAGGCACTAGCAGCCCATCAGAGTAGATAGTAGCGCTCCTCATGGCCGTCCCTAGCGGGGGTGCGGGCCTGAGGCAAATCACACTGTATGGACCCCATTAACATGTTTATACTGGTGAAATCTGGGGCTGTCATAGTTGTCAATTTCAGGGGTCCCCTAGAGCGGTGAAATAGACAAGTAAGCCTGCGAGTAGAATCCGGCTCCAGGACCAGGCAAACCGCTGGGCTCTCCGCCTGGCTTTCTGGGCACCGGGCTTTGAGCCGGGGGAGGGGAGCTGCCACCTGGGCAAGTTGCAGATGGCTGCCACCTGGCTGCCAGCCCAGGAGGTGGGCAACTGCCACCTGCTCCGAGCTGGGGTGGAGGAGGCTTCCGCACACACTAGGACCCAGGGACGTGGGCAGGCAGCAGACAGCTGCTGCCCATCTTCAGGCCAGGGCGCAGAAGGCTGTCTCTTGGCTGAGAGCCGGGGTGCAGGTGGCAGCCACCCAGCTGTGAGCTCAGCTCGTGGGGTGCAGGGTGCAGGAGGCCGCTGGGCTCCCACCTCGGATCTGGGACCGGGCGGGACGTGGGCGGTTGCTGCCCAGCTTCCCAAAAAGCCAGTGGCTACTGCCCAAGCCAGTGACTGCTGCCTGGTGTCCCAAGAAGCTGGCGGCTGCTGCCCAGCTTCCCAGGACTGAGACGGCTGCTGTCCACCTCCTAGCTAGGAGGTGGGACAGGCAGGGAGCTGGCGGCAGCCACCCGCCTCCCCCAGAAGTCGGTGGCTGCCTCCTTTCACTGGGTCTTTCGCCACCTACCCCCTGCCTGTGTCTCACGTACCCCCAAGGGTACACATACCACAGGTTGAGAAACTATGGCTTATAAGACCATTTGCAGCAGTCGGTAGACACCTATCTGCTGGGAGCGACTGAGACTCAAACGTTATTGCACATTGGTCACTAAGCAGTAACAATATGATAACAGCATTGGGTCACTGCTGACCTGAGATTTGAACCAGTGACCCAGAGGTGAAAGGTTCTGTGTCCCATTCCCAGTCCCCTTGGAGATTTGTCTCCCCTTGTAAATGCCTCCAGTTCCTCTGTCTGCTCCAGATTCATGAAATTAGTGGGCAGATATACTAGGTGTAATTTTCTGTGTGGTGCCCTGCCAAATCAGAGCTTCTTCAAACCTACTTCTTGGAGACCCTTCCTCCAGACTATGAGGTGAGGTATTCAGTTTATGAGGGCAGTAGTGAGAGTTGGTGAATCTATTCTAAAATCTCTCCTATCAAGCACTACTGAAGTTAGGGGCTGTAGTACAGGTCATTTAACCCCCCAGCAGCACCTTGTAGAGTAAAGCCAGAGGCAGCCCAGCTGCTCCAGTCCACTCTGACCAAGCCTTCAGGGACTGCACAGGAGAAGTGCAGCAGCCCTCTGCCACTTCACTCAAACTTTGTGGTCCCTGGTGGAATAGAGCTGTGCACTTTCTATTCTGCATGCAGCCCCATTGCCGCATGATCCTTCATCCGTTCCCTTTCATCCATCATTGTGCATGGGAAGCGGAGAGACTCTTTGCTCCTCCGTCTGAGGCTTCTGTCATCTTTTCATTATTGCACACTGTCAAAATATTGTTCCTCTCCTCCACCCCCTTCCGCCTGCCTCCCTTTGGAATTCTGGCTGCAAGATGAAAGCAGAGCTGTCTCTCTTTCTCTCTCTGCCACTGAAGAGGCAGGAGGTTCGCCCTGACACGTGCATGGCCTGTGGAGAGATGAAGATGGCTTTGGGGAAGAGGGGAGTTTCTGGATGGAGGAAGGCCATCCGCCTGTCTGTCTGGGGAATAACCCCATCTTTTCATGTGGCTTGGGAGGTACTGTCTGAGGCGTGACAGATGGTAAGGGGGCCCAAGCAGTCTGGCCTTTCCAGGCCCCTTCCTCCTCCTCTGTCGGGTGAATACATCAGTGTCTCTCAGTCCAGCATATTAGTTATAGGCAGCACATCAACTTCATTTTACAGGTGAAAAACACACACATCTACATTCCATTCTCCTGCAAATCTCCACTGCCCCCCAGCTAATGCTTTCCCTGGGGGGGGGGGGGCACACATGCACCAACATGTGTCCCTGTGTTTGCGCTGCATGCAATGTCTAGACAGCAAGCCCTTCTTTCCGGAGTCTCTTGTTTCCAAGGCAGAGGCTCCTTCAAAGTAACTCCAAGGAGGGAGGAGGAGATGGGGAGGAAGGCTGGCGGCTAGAAGACCTGAGGTTTGTATTCAGCGTGAGGGTCCCTGTAAGTCTCTTTAGCTCTCTAATAGCAATCCTGTGAGCTGCAAGGAAAGCTGCCGCTCCCCAGAGCATCAATCATTTTGGCAGTGTCACAAATTAACAAGATTTGAGGGAGGCATTGCCTCCAATTTGGAAACAAAATAAGACTTCTGTGTGTGACTCCCTCACATGCCCCCACCCTGTTGTCATGAGCAAAAGATTTGTTGGAGAGGAACTGGTAAGGAAATGAAATCTCCAAACCATCCTTTGAAAACTGGCCTTGCTCATTTCCGTTTTTTGGCTCCTTCCGCCTTGTTTGTGTTTTTCAGCAACTGTTTGGAAACTTGTGCTGCTCCATATTTTAATACAATATGGATGCGTTGCCATGGAGAGGGCGGGAATGCCATTAATGTTGCACTGATGTTGCCAAGCACCTGAATATATTTAATATGATCTTGGCTTTTCATCATCCTTCCCACCCCACCTCCCTCAGTATAGGAGAAGGAAAGATATCTTGTGGCTTCACAGCCTCTCATGACTGCCCTTGAGAGTGAACCTGCCTTTTCCTACTCCCACATGTAATTCCCAGTCAGATTGGAAATGGAGGTCCTGACACCTTCTGGCCATTAAAGAATCCATGACACATCACTTAAAAGCTGAGGTTTAACACCCGGACTCTGGCCAGATTCCAATTTAGGTAATTGCACTCCACCAACCTATGCTCCCCCTACAGTTTGAGTTGGATTATATTCTTCACTTCATGTTCTCTGCTCCTTTGTAGTGTTGCCATGTCTGTTTCCTACTGTATCTAACCAGTCCCTGTGTGGGACACTATAGAGACCAGTGTTTCTGAACTGCCTTCTTTTAAATGCTTGTTCTCATTCACTGACTGCATTTAGCACAATTCTATGAGTACTTCCCTTCTAATCTTGGTATGTTTTTAAAAGAACAACTATATTTATTTTATTATTGGCATTTCTTAGACATTCCAATACTAAGGTGATGGGTGCCAATGATTATGGTCTCCCATAGTTGTACCTCAGCATTAGGGCAAAGGCACAAAATCTCTCTTCTGTGCTGTCCCATCATAATTCTGTCTCCAGTCATTTAAAACAGGTATCTGTTCAGAGGAGGCAAAATGTTATAGCACCACTGTGTTAACCTAGGATTCCACAGAGACTGTTGAGCTCCAAGGCATGTCGGTTGGGAACCGGGCAGTGGAGGATCCAAAGAGAAGAAAGAGACATGACCAGCACTGACGATGGTGGGTTTAAAAGGAATAAGAAGTTAGTCTCTTTGAAGTTGGGATACGGATTGGGTGGACCTATATATAAGTCAGATGGCAGGTTCCAGTGTGTACATTTTGGATATTCATTCTCTGAGCTAATGGCATTCCTAAAGGTTGGGGACAAAGGACAACAGCTCTTCCTGCTGTTCTTGCTGATATGTGACTTCTCTGCTTCAGTTGTTCAGCCTTCGAAGGCCTGCTTTCTAGTTCAAGAGAGTTGCATGTTCTTAGATTGTTGCTGTTTGGGGAATCAATGGTTTATCACTGTCCTTGAAAATAAGGATTAACATGGTTGCTTCTACAGTGACAATTAAATCCTCTGTTAATGCTGGGAGCCAGCTGGAGATGAATAAGACTGTGATATTAGATTTACATCTCTTAATTATGTTACTGCATCTATCTCAGTTGCTGTTGGTGTTTATCCCTCCTTTTCCCCTGCTTCGTTCAGTCCAGATCATTTATTATTTTTGAAGACATTTAAAAATCAATGGTTCCCAGCTGCCACTTCATGCTTTCACAATAGGTCCTCCCAGTTCAGCCTCAGTGTGCTGCCCTCACCCCTTCAGTCTTTCAGCCACGGAAGTCAGGCCAGTACAGCCATGAGACTGGGGATGGTGTGTTAGAGCAGCCCAAGTTCCATAGCATATTAAGAGCAGATCAACTGACCAGGGAATAGAAACAACTGCTGGCTGTTAGGGGAGAGACTGAATGTCCATCAAGTTCTCTGAGTGGCCATTCAGCCATTGAGGAAAGAGATCTTCATAGGTCAAAAGATTCTGGATGTAGTCTGAATGGTGCTTTTCTAGAGCTGCAAGTCTCAGAAAATGACCTCTGTATCCTTCTGTCACTGTAGATCAGAGACACTCAGACTCAGACTCGTGAGCCACAAGTGGCTCTTTAATGTACCTCCTGCACTTCTTTGCAGCACATGATATTAAAGCACTGTGTTGTTTAATTATTAACTAATTTAAGTTATTAACCAATCAGGATGCTTTTACTATGTTATTGTAGTAGATGAAATAGTCATACTTGGTGAGTCATTTTGCTGTGAGAATTATATATATAAAAAATATAAAACTTAATTTTTATATATAATTTATAAAACTGTTTAAATATGAATATATAAGTCATTTGGCTTCTGAACCACTGAGATCTGAGTATCACTGCTATAGATTAATATTCTGCTATCCTTCCTGAACCTGCACGTGGCTGGTGATCTTACATTGCTCGTAGTTTTTGTGAATGGGTGTGCAAAGAATTTTCGGTTTCTGCCATCACTCAAATTCTTTCTTTTGTCTTATGCTGTTGCTCTAACACCTTTCCAGATCCTCAGCACAGCAATGAACAAAATTAAACAAGCTGACAAAAATACCAGTTTTTCAGGCTGACATACCGCCTACATCCAAATATTGAAATTTTTAGATAACCAACTGGACGTCCAGCAAATTAGGTTTTCTTCTGCTACCTGGCTACATTTAAAATTTATGAAGAATCCTCTCTCACCACAAGCTGAAAAGTGTAACTAACTGGCTCCCAGTGACTGCATTCAGCAGTATCAGTGTAATGCCAATTGGTTACTTGAATGAAATGATTTTCATATAATTGCTAGCTCTCTTTTACACAATTAAGAGGTGATCCAGGTCTGTTTGGGCTACTCAAGATTCTGCAATAACTTTTTAAGAGTCCATGCAGGTATTTCAGAGCAGAGCTTGGTGCCCTTTGTTTAATGCCTATGTACATACACAGAACTACACTACAGGAGGGAGTATATAGACTAATCTCAGGATGTTCTTTGGCAGCCACTTAAATCATAGTAGCCCACGTTGTCAACACACATCAGATGAGGAAAGGGAGAAGTTAGCCCTCTGTAATCATTTTACTTGTGTTCAGGTTTCCACTTTTCACTTAGACTTGACTTATTGGAGCAGTTGCTGTCAACAGGCCAGGCTGGCTTGTCATGTTATCTGGTGTGTCACTTCGACCACTGTGTCTCCCTTGTATGAATAACAGCCATTTAATTAGGATATTATAAGAGGTCGGATCTGCTGCAGGTCCCTGCTGGAAATGTCACCAGATATTCTGAAGATGGCCTGGAGATGAACAGATATAATATATTATTTCCCAGCTGCACACCGCAACGGGAGCTAACTTTTCAAATAAGAAGGGTTGTTTTTTTTTTGCAGAAAACAGTTTTATTCTCTGCCTCTCTGCTCTTTCCCTGACTCCGTTCTCTCCCCAAGGAAGAGCTGGTATTAAGATACTCAGCATTCTGTCTCATTTCTTAACATGCACTTTGTCATGAAGTGAGTTTCCATTAAAATACATGATAATTATCATACTTGGACTTTGATAGACATTTTGCTTTTTTCCAATGTTTTTTTCTCAAGCTCATATTATCTGTATGCAAGATCATTCAGCCAGATTTCTGCCTGCCAAGTATATCTTCATGTTGGCATGTTTTTTACCACTTTCTGAGGGGTTTAAGTGTTGCGGTGAGTTAATGCACGAGATCTGGGTTCAAATTCTGAATGGGCCACAAGTAAAACGAGTTTGGGGGACTCAGCCTAGAATTTACTAAATGCTTTGTGTCATCGTCTTATTTCCCAACAATTGGGTATGATTCCCAGTTTCCTTTGCTTAAAGAAAGGTTCAGGCCTGCTGTAGCAGTAGATGTTGAAGGTCTGGATTGAGGTGCATTGGAAAAACTGTGGAGAGCCTGAGGCTCGTATAATGGAGTGGTATGGGACACGACTGGCAGGACTTGAGAGGAAAGCTTGCAGTGTATCAGAAGCGGGGAATGGCTGACAGGATGGAGCACTTGATGATTAGCTGTTCTGTTCATTGCCTCTGAAGTACTTGGAATTGGCCACTGTCAGAAGACATGATACTGGGCTAGATGAACCATGGGTCTGACCCACTGTAGCCATTCTTATATGTTCTTATCTTTCTCCATTATACCTGACTCTAGCCATATCTATCAGGGCCTCACTGTGACAAGCCCTTAATTCAGTTAATTCTTTGTTATTCTTTCCAATGCAGTGTTTGAATAAATAGTGCTTTCCACAGGTGTTGCCACTTCCCTCTCAAAAGAATTGGTAGCAAGCACACAGCCTGCTTCTGAACATATTGCCTAAGAAGTTAATATACAGTGGCTTTACTGACTAATGCAGAGAGCTTTCCTTGTTTAGTTGCTGACTCACTGGCCTTTTTCTTCAGTGCTGGCTCCTGGTCATATTGGGAGAAAATTTTCAAAAGTGGAAACATTGCTTCAAGCTCTCAAATAGTTCTGCCCAACAGCTTGTCAAGATGCCAGAGGAAGAGAAAAGTGATGTGCCAGGCTAAGCCATTACCCAGACAGTGTGCAGGATAATATACAGCAAGTTTTCCCCCAAGGTAATGCCAAAATAAAGAATATATTGAATATTAAAAAAAAAATTAGGCAGGCAAGATAGCAAAGAGGGAGCTTATGCTACCAGGCTCAGAGCTGGAGAGTTTTCTGCAGTGAGCAGAGCATGAATCAATCACAACTAGCTGTGATGGGCCATCCAGTCCCATTACCTTCAAAGGAGTTCTTAGTAGTTTGAGGTTCTCTCAAGCATATTGATACCTCACAGGAGCAGGAGAAAGAGGGAAGGATACCCCAGAGGTGGCAGGATGGATCTCCAGTGTGACAGTTAGCGAAAGAAAATTAAGGGAGATGTGAGGCTTGTCATGGTACTGTATATATACATCCTTCAGAGGAGAAATCATTGGTGCTCCAGGTCACCCATATAACACAACAGAACTGGAAGCCTAGACAGTAAATGCAATGAAAACGACTTTCAAAACTTAGTTTGTAGGCCTGTGTGCGCGTGTGCTTTAGTAACAGTACCTAACCTCAAAGGTAGGTAACCATCCACTTCCCCAAACCAGGGCAAAGAGAGACTAATAGCACATGGCAAGTGAACTACTCTCTGAGTGCCCCATTTTATATGCCTTTGATCTAGAGTGCAGATGGAGGAGTAAGACAGCGTTTTCCTGGCCCCAACTATTATGTCTGTTGATGGGCCTCACGTTTTCTTTTTGCAATTGATTTGAATCTCATGAACTTCAACTGTGCCGCCTGGGCAAGATAATCAATCCCTTGCTGTGCATCAGCCCATGGCTTCTGGCAGTTTGACTTTAAATAATAGGAAGAGTAAACTTTAAACATAACACCAGTGCAGTCTGATTCCTTCTCCCACTTCCCCCGTGCCAAGCCTTGCTCATAACTCTCCCTAGTTAGTGTTTGAACCACACGTTGACTCAACATGTAGCAAATGGAAATCAACCAAGAAGTTTTGCATAAAGTAAAGAAAGAGAAGTCATTTGTGTCAGGACAGGTTGTCCACTGATCAAACAGAAAATGCTTCTCCTCTCTTTGGGGTGTATATTCCTCTTTATACACTAGCCCTGGGAAAAAGGAAAGTGGAAAGAACATTAACAGGTCCTGAGCATGTGGCATTGGCTTACATCCCGTTCAACACAAATATCTGCGCAGTTTAGTGGATAAGGCAGGTGGGTGAATCGGTTAGGAGTCATAAGGCTGAAAGGTGAGCCCAGGGCAAGCTGATCACACTGTTAGTGTGGCTGGAAGCCACTGTCCATGGACACAGAATTGCTGGTGACTCTAAGCATACTACCAAAGAGAGTGTCTCACACGCCAGCTAATCAAAGTCAGTACATTTCCTTTCTCTCCTGCGGAAGGAGATCCTGTCCCGGTTTCTAAGACATTACTAGCTGTGTGGCTGCTTTTAATAGAGTGTGCACAGAAAATGGTTCTAGGCAATTGAATTAGGATTGCGTTATTAGTCCATCTGTGCAATATGCTCTGTTTATTGGCAATCTGGTTAGGGAGGCTGGAGATTGTTAAAGGGAAAGTGTTTCCAACTGTTAAATTTTGGGATTTGTCCATCTGCTAATAGGAGGTGCAACTTGAGAGGAGTCTTATTAGGCTGCAGATGTGCTTGAGAATGTTCTACATTCTATGAGACAGAATCTCTTGTTCATTCATGCTTCTCGGAGGGGGGAAGTTAAGTGAAGGGACCATCAGGTAGTGCAGTGTCAGTTCTCCCCTCCCCAGTTTGTTGTGAGCTGTGCACTCATCCTTATTACCCACCTGCATTGGAGACCCCTGTTAGGATATGGAATTGTTTTCAGTGCTCGAGGGAGAAACATCTTTTGTTTGCATTTCCAAAGGTTGCCTTGTAAGATCTGTTCTGCGGCAACCATCAGCCAAAGTCATTCTCTGAATGTCATTCTGTCAGTGAGGCCTCTTTGAATGAAATGCACATGTAGCAGTGAAAAGGAGTATGTACTTCTCTGGTTGTTCAGGAGGGGTAGGTCATGACCTTCTGCTGCTCATTTTATGTGCATGCTATATAGACTTCAAACTGTTTCCTGTTACAGTAGCCTTATTCTTGTGGTATTTGAAGGGGAAAGCTTATTGTTAAAGATGATAGCAGTGAGTGACGGAGGGTGTAATATATAGACTCTCCATATGCAAATAGCAAACTGATTTTTGAAAACAGTAGGTGCAAAATATTGTTTGGGGGATAAAAATGACTCAGATCATAATACTCTGCAAAAACCCTTTAAACTCCTTATGGCTTTCAGCCTCACCGGCACCCCTTAGTTTTGAGTCTGGTGATCAGTGCATTCCCATTTGGCTCTCAAGCATACGGTGTATTTGTTACATATCAGGAGCCCTCAGTAGTGGTCGAGTAGTGTGGGCTGTAAATAGGCATCGCACATCATCTTCCAGCATTCTGTTACATTAGAGAACTCACTTCACCCACGGTATGAGAGAAAATAGAATGTAATTTTTTTCTTTGACGTCTGTTTCTTTGTTCATAGGTTAGTACTGAAACCCCATGCTGATAGAAGCCACAGAAATGATTAAGGAGCTGGTGGGATTGACTTATGAGCGTAGACTTTGAAAAACAAAATATGTCTATCATGGCCACTAAAAAGACACATTGTAACTGTATTTGGAGAGTGCAAAGACCACAGAGGGAAAGGAGTTATTTAGGGTGGTCCAAGGTGATGTAACTAAGGCGTTGTCTACATGGCCTTGCAGTTCAGATTCCGGGGGTGTGGCCGGTAGCATGCACTGGTATGCTGTGTTGTAACTCCCCTGTGTGGATGCTGCGGGTGCAAATCAGAAGGTATCTAGTTCATGTAAATGAACTTTAAATGTGAACTAGGTACCTTTTATTTTGCACCTGCAGCATCCACACAGGGAAGTTTCAGTACAGCATATTAGTGCACGCTGCAGTGCACAACCCTGTAGTCCAAACTGCAGGGCTGTGTAGACATAGCCTGAGTATGTGGGAGGCAAGATAAGTGTTAATTTAAGAAAAGGAACTCTTCCTGGCAATGAGATATAGAATAATTTTCCATAGTAAGAGGTGGACATCCCATCATTTGGAATATTTAACATTAGATTGTACAAAACACTAAATATTTTAGTGCAGGAAACAATTCTGCATTGGGCAAGGAAATGCAATAGGTCTTATCTCTCTGACATCAAGCGTACTTCTGGTGTATAGTCCCTCCTCCAAGTGTGGCGCATGCCTCTCCCTCCTGGTACTTGCAACTTAGAGTGACTTCTCCCGTCTCCTTGTATGGGAGTGGGCTATAGGTTCTTTTTCTAACTCTTGATGCCTCCACCCAATGTGATTCCTCACTGTGACTGAGACACGAGGGGTGCTGTCCCTTGGGAAAATGAACAACCCAGCTAACGGACAAGGAGCATCAAAAGCCACAGACGTACAAAAGCAAAAATAAAGTCCATCAAAACAAACCACAGCAAAGAAATGACACCCCAAAATAACTATATAACAAAGTGGAACTTTACTGGAAGCAGGAAAACAGGATAGGAAAGGAAATGGTCAGGGTTAACTAATGCATATTAACACACCAACAAATTCCCTACCTCCCAATGCTCAAAACTTTTAGCTCTCTCCCTGGCATCTTCCTAGGTAGATGGCATGTGGCGGTTGAGTCCTGAGATGAGTGCTGCAGTGTTGTGAATGTTGGCCAGTGTAAACAGAGAGGGTCCCCTTTTTGTGTCTTCGCCCATGGGTGCAGGACAGAGTCCTCTCTGGGCTCTTACCAAGCTTGCTGGCTCACTGATCTGGAGTCATGTGGCGGTTTCAGTTGGCTTTCAGTAGCCAGCACCAGGACAGATTTCTGCCAGTCTAGACGTGGGTCTCCACAGAGCTGGAGCAGCCTGATCTGTGTAACCGTCCCGCAGCAGTTCAGACTCCCTTTGTGGTGAGTGGGAGTTAATCAGAGACTCCCTGAGCTGTTCTGCTTCTTTCTCTCACAGCTTCAAAGCTCAAAACGGAAACAAAAGTTGTGTCTTTTAGTTTCTGACTCAGCGTGTCCCCTTCCACTGAGGGCATGTCTGCACTGCAGTGGTGAGGTGTGATTCCCAGCACGGGTAGGCAGACTTGAAGCACTACCTCACCTCGAACTATCACACTGTAACTAGCAGTGTGGATGTTGTAACATAGGCAGCAGGTTGGGCTACTTGCCCAAGCTTGGACTCTGGTGGCTTGCCCACGCTGTTGTAAATGCCGCAGCATCCACACTGCCATTTTTAGCTCACTGGGTTGAGCTGAGCTAGCACAAGTCTGTCTACCCACGCTGGGAATCACATCTAGCACAGACCTACCGTGTGGGGCTGAGCAGCCTTGGCTCACCATTGGCCCAGTAAACTGCTTGTCCATATCCCCCATCCAAAATCTCCTAACTGGCCTCCGCAAGAGTTTCCAGTCCATTCTGTCCCCACTCCGACTCCAGGCATGCTGGGAAATGGTGTCAAAGGCTCTTGTAGTAATTAAAGTTGTTGCCTCCGTGAATAGGATCCTTAGAGCATAGTTTCTCAACCTGCAGGACGCGTACCCCTGGGGGTACATAAGACACAGGCAGGGGGTACCTGGGCAAAAACAGAGTGAAGGGGAGGCGGTCGGCAGCTGCCAACGTCTGGGAGAGGTGGGCGGCAGCCCCCCACTTCCTGCTCAGTCCCAGCTCCCAGCTGGGAGGCAGGTGGCAGCTGCTAGCTTCTGAGGAAGGCAGGCAGCAGCATCTTGCTTCCCACCAAGTCCCAGCTCCCAGCTGGAAGCCTGGTGGCAGCCTCCTGCATCTCACAAGCAGGGCTCACAGCGGGGTGGCAGCCATCCGCACCCCGGCTCCGAGCCGAAGGACAGCCTCCAGCGCCCCGGCTTGAAGGTGGTCAGCAGCCACCTGCGCACATCTCTGAGTCCCAGCCGGAGTGGAAGCCTCCTCTGCCCCAACTCAGATTGGGTGGCAGTTGCCCACTTCCTGGGCTGGCAGCCCGGGAGCAGCCAGCTGCAAGTTGCCCAGGTGGCAGCCCCCCTCCCTGGCTCAAAGCCCGGTGCCCAGAAAACTTGTCAATTTCACTGCTCTAGCTGAACAGTGAAATTGACAACCATGACAGCCCCGGATTTCACCAGTTACCCTCTTTTCTTGTCTCTCTCTCGCCCCTCTTCCCTGTGTCTCTCTCACCCCTTCCTCCTCTCAAATCTATGGCAAAAAATTTGGCACAGTGCTTTATATTCCCCAGCATTGGCATGCCACTCAAAGCCTCCTAGCTTTGGCCAACATCACCTCTAGCCCAGGTACATACTTGAGTTGTGCACCCCTGGTGTAAAGGTGGTAACCCTACCCACACTAGATCTGACATCTGTCATATCACGGCCTTATATACTCAGTCCTTCTTCGAACATATGGCTCCCATTCATCTGCAAATATAGAATCCCGTGGAAAACTGAGTGTTGAAGTACTTATTAAAATTTTCAGAAGTTAGGGGGTACTTGCTACTTAAAAGGTTAAAAAAACTGCCCTAGTCAGTGTGGGACTCCAGGAGATGGTAAGCTCCAAGTATGCGGTTGCATGTGTATTTACTGTTGTGGACCAAAGTTAATTTTCAAAATCCAGAACTTTAAAGGTCCTCCCTGGAGCATGATGCAAGTTATATCATTGTAGGCCTACTCAAAGAGATCCACAGGAATGAACACCCAACTTCCACTGAAATTCAGCAGGCCCCACAGGCCTCTTTGAAATCCTGGCCTTAAACACTGTGGTCTGTGCTAGCCTACTGATTTTTAAGAGCTGAACCTTGGAGCCCTGTGATCTTCAGACACCTGACAGAAGCTAGGAGAATCATACAGATGAACAAGATGGGATGTGGAGAGGAAAATCTACAAAGAGCATTGTCGTAAGACCACACATGTTGCCAGTCCTGCAGAATAGTCCTGTTCACGAGGGCTATAAAATCCAATCCATATGAAAACAAACAAGACAGTCAAGAGACAGCCCACATTTCCAGAGGTCAAACCTCAGATAATTCTTGCAGGATCACATGAAGTGTCTGTATTGTATATTCATCCATTTCATCTGCTGAAAAGGGAAAAAAGAAGTTTAATAAGTGAAAGCTAAACTAGGGAATCTAATCTGTCCAGTTACTACAGAGCAAAGATTGCGGAATATCAATGCACTTTGAAATCTGTATCCTCGTAGACCCTGGTGTATTTGTGATGATTTGCAAGTAACCTGACAGTGCATGAAATAATTGTCTTTGTAGATCTGAAACAACATTGACATCCGCTTTGAAATTTAAATGAAAGAAACACAGTGGAGTTCTTTTAAATGCATAACCTTGGTGCACTGATTTATTTTTTCTTTATAATAGGTTAATTACTTGAACAGGTATTAGTTTAAGAGGGTTCCATTCTATTGTAAAGCAATAAGGCACACACGAGTCGTGCATTGCCGGGCAATTATAGCACACTGCCTCGGGAGGTATTATATAATACAAGGCCAAAGACAAAGTGACTTTAATCACCTGGGTAGAACACTGATCTCCTAGAAATGTTCTGCTTGTAGTGTCCTAGTGCTGCCATGAAATGGAAATTGCAAAGCAAATAAAGTAGCAATAAAGTGTAGTCTCACTTGATTATTTATTGTGCATCAGTCAATGATGCAAGTACAACATCACCAGTAACCAGTTGGAAAATTCCATTTATGTCCAGCATCCTAATGCTATTTCCTAATGATAAATGGTTGAGTCTGAGGAGAGCCCAATGGCTTTCACTGAATAGGTTTATCGTTTTCAGCATCTCAGTTTTCCTATTGCGTGGCACTTAGAGATAAGCAAGGCATTATTCAATGTTAATAAGTTTACTTTTTTATCAGGTAAAGTGTTTGTTAAAGACGGTTCCCTAGTATGTGATAAAATCTTTATTCTGAGCTATGAAACAGTAATGGAATTTGATGATCTTTCTAATGCATTCAGTGGGAAACCACTTAAAATTTTCAACAAAGAACCTTGCACCCCTAATTATGAACTGTTACTCTCTAAATAGCAGAATTTAATCTTGTCTAGTCCTTGTATCAATACTTGTATTATCAGACCTGTCAGGTTGCCCTCATTTTCTGGAGAGTTCAGTTTCATCCCATTTTAAGCAATTTCACTGGTGACGCATAGAAATTTGCAATGTATTTAAATGGAAATTCTCAGTAAAAACTTAATAACATAAGTAAATTCATAGTACAAAATGCACAGAATTGAGAATGTCAAGGCAAGCCTAGTTGGCAGGTGAACTCCAATCTGTTGCTAGTGCTAATGAAAAATGACCTAGATTAGATAGATACATTTAAAATCTTTTATTTTTCCAGAAATCTAACTCAACATGTTCACAGCCACTGTGATCTCTGGTGGATAGCTGGTTAGATGCTTGGCTGTGACTTCAGTCACATCAGGATGTACACACATTCCAAGTGCCTTCTAAGTAAAAAATGTTCAAATCCCTAAAGCATTTGTTGTGTATTTCCATTGAAATGAGTGGATGGCTCCTGCTACAGAATGCAGAGAGTGGTTCTGGGACAACGTGTTTTGGTAGGAGATCTGGCAATATATGTGAGAAAAGTTATTCACCCCAAAGCAAAAGCAGCACTGCCTGGTGCTTGTGCATCTCCACACTACCTCACATTGCTGCCATGTTTATTTTCCTTCTGTTCTACTTATGAATCCCACATGTGAGCTGGGGATTAGTGGTTCTGCACAGGGGTTTCCTACTCCCTCTCTCCAGTGTGAAATACAATGAAACAGCTCAGAAATAAGTGGAATGATATTCCTTAGGTTTATTTATTAACTTCTTCAAGGCTTGATTGCTGTATGATGTGTCTTTGCTAGGGGACTGCTTTAAACAATGTGCCTGTAATTCATGCTGCCTGTTTCTGTTCAAGATGTCTCAGCCCTGGCGTGCTCATACAAGATTGCTGCTGCTGCTGTTAATGATATAACTTTGTTCTTTCCCAGTTCAGCTGGGATACTGTTTCTGGTCCCAGGCAGCGTTCAACTTACAGTTAAGAGATCTGAATTCCAGAAAAAAATTGCTTTGTCCAGAGTACATCCTTTGGGCCAGATTTTTCAAAAGCGCTCAGCATCCAGCAGCTTCCACAGAAGCACTTTGGAAAATCTGGCCCTAGTTGTAGGCGCTGAGCACTTTTGAAAATCTGGCACTTTACATTCAGGTCTGCCAGACAGAACATATTTCAGATGTTGCTGGTCAGGTGGCTCATTGTTTACTCCCTTGCAGTGTTTCTCTGCAGAAAGACTAGGGGGAATCCAGCTGGCTCACTTTGTTGTCTGCTGGGAGCCTTTGCCATTCAGTCGCTTCTTTTTAGCTCACCAGACTTTGGTGATAGCAGCATCTGAATTTGCTAACACTAACAGCCACGCTTGGTTTTAATACTGTTTACATAAACCTTTCTGCGAAAAAAGCTCAGGAAAATGCAGGACTCCTAGCCATGGCCAAAGCACAAGAGAGTGTTGGGGCAGGCGCTGGGCAAGATTTCTTCCATTGCTCTGCCAAAGCACCTTACTCCTAAACTGTAGCAACCCGTGATATTCCAGCCCTGGGCTCCTCAGAATAGCTGTGCCAGTGTATCTGTGTGCTGAACTACAGCACTCCTGATATTCCAGTCTTGTTTCCGCATCTTTTTTTCTCCAGCTCTTTTACTGAGATTGGTCCTTGCCAGCAACATTTCATATCTTTCCCAAGTCTGTGCTACTTCTGATCAGATGCTGCCGATTTTGGCATGTTGCCATACCATGCGACTTTTGTGATGTGGGCAAATACCCACCAAAGACTATGCAGTTGCCATCAAATGTATTTCATTGGTGACCTCCCTCAGTTCTCCAGAGGTTAAAGGTTAGTGCTTTAATTTACTGTGCCAATTTACCCTCTGCAATGATTTTGAGAGAATGTCTTGAATTCCGTACCTTTAAATCATTTTTATATGATTCCTCGTTCTATAAGATAAATTTGCTGCCAATATAAAATGTCTTCAAGTGTCTCAGGAAGGAAAGTTTGCTTGAGCTGGTGTTCATTATGGGAAGATTAATGGGGCCACAGATTCCATTAATTTGTTATTGAACCTTAGCTTAATATAGCAGGTCAAATATCCGGGACAGGTTTACTCAGTGCATAGATTCCCTTCTTGTTGTGTAATATCTTTCCCAAAGAAAGTTCCACTCAGCTGCAGAATCTGGTTTTAATGAAATTCCTACTGTATATCCAGTTCTACATTTGGGTAACGTGAGCTGTAGAAGGGTGTTATGACTTAACCAGGCTTTCATGGGGAGTCCTGGTTGCTTATGGAGAACTAGAACCCAGTATGTCCCTGGTCCACAGTCTATAACACTAGTCACAAACCTTTTTTAAAATTGACACCAAAAATAAGGATAATTTTCAATCAGAATCTGACCTGTAACTGCTTAGAGATTCAAACTATTCTAGCATGTGCTCACAGACATTCACACACAATGTTTCTTGCATGCTGCATTCCAAAGAAAAAGCATCCATCCTGTCTTCACTAAAAAGGAGCTCTCTCACACAAGTACCAGCAAGATTCTAAACCTAGACGCTTTCTTCCTTTTCTGTAATATATTACTACTTCAGGGGTCACCTAATTCAGTGGGTGTTTTGTACTTCAGTATTATTGCTGTTGTCTGAGGCAAGCCATAATGTAAGCTTTAATAATACATTTTGTCACCTTTCTGATTCCCCTCACTTTCTCTGATCAGCATAACTTGAATTTCTTCTCCAATAATATAAGCTCTTCAGGCAGCAGATTTGTCTACTAACCTCTCTGTAAAGTTCTCAGCACAGTAGTGGTGCAATATAAGGTCTCTCTTCTTCAGTGACACACCCTTGTTCTTGGCTTTTGGATGCCAGATGTTAAAAGCTCACATCATTCCATCTTCAAATCCCTTCTAATCAATAGGGTAGAAGCTGGAGTTCCTGAGAGAAGAGCAGCAAGGTTATCTTTTTCTATATCTGGTGGTAACGTTCACAACTTGGGCTGTATCTTATTGCTACTGTCTCGGCCATTACCACGAGAGTGCCAGTTGGAGGAGAAGGGGGGAGATGACTAAGGAGTGATGAGCCTGATTTCAATTTATAAACATCCACAGAGATCTGCCATACTTTCAACACAATGTAAAAGTCTGAAGAGTACATATCTGTCCTCTCAGAAAATGCAGTGGCTTTCCTGCATCATCCTTTCCAAGTTTTAGGTGCACTCTAGCAACTGTAGGAGTTATATTACTCCTGCCAGTTTCCAACCTAATGGCACTTTCATAGCTCTCCTAATTGACATAGTAAAAAGTGCCTTCACTTCACATTTTCCCTTTCTCCTTGTAAACTCTTTACAAGAGAATCTGCATACGCCAGGTGCATGCTGCATCAGATTACCATGTCCTTCATCTCTTGGCTAGGCTCTCATTTTGTCTTCCTTATCCCAATGCATGTAATACCATAGTCTGTGCAACAGCTTAAGCTATCTTCCATGTTCCACAGTTTGTTAAACCACCGCTGCCTGCATCACAGGGGATGTCTTCTATCTTTACGCTATTCTTGTCAGACATAAACATTCTTCACCATGCAGGAAACACTGCTGACCCCATCTGAACTGTTTCTTTCTACTCCCTGAAATTCTAAGCACCCAGAATCCCCTCTTACCTCTTTATCTGTAAATCCTTTCTAACTCTCTCTCAAATTCATTGGTTCACTGAATCCTTTTTTTCATTATGAAACACTATTGTGTCTTTGTATAAAGAAAGGGCTGAAAACCCACTCCAAGGCTGCTAAAAGCATATATAAGAATATGGCTTAAAAGGTCTGTATCTTTTATTATGGCTTCTAGTTTATTCTACATATACTTATTATCCTTTGTGTACTTCATGGAACAGTTTCTTCTGATGTTTGACATCCTCTGGTTTGGGGAATCCTTGTACATTTGATTTCCTGGTATTCAGTTTCTCCTATGGCTCTCTCCTATATCTCTTCATAGAATCATAGAAGATTAGGGTTGGAAGGGACCTCAGGGGAGCTAGTCCAACCCCCTGCTCAAATCAGGACCAACCACAACTAAATCATCCCAGCCGAGGCTTTATCAAGCCACACCTTAAAAACCTCTAAGAATGGAGATTCCACCACCTCCCTAGGTAACCCATTCCAGTGTTTCACCACCCCCCTAATGAAAAGCTTTTTCCTTCTATCCAAACTAGACCTCCCCCACTGCAACTTGAGACCATTGCTCCTAGTTCTGCCATCTACTCCCACTGAGAACAGCCTAGCTCCATCCTCCCTGGAACCCCCTTTCAGGTAGTTAAAGGCTGCTATCAAATCCCACCTCAATCTTCTCTTCTGCAGGCTATGCAAGCCTGGTTCCCTCAGCCTCTCCTCATGAGTTATATTCTCCAGCACTCTAATCATTTTAGTTGCCCTCCGCTGGACTCTTTCCAATTTGTCCACATCCTTTCTATAGTGGGGGGCCCAAAACTGGAACAGTACTCCAAATGAGGCCTCAACAACGCCGAATAGAGAGGAGTAATCACTTCCCTCGATCTACTGGCAGTGATCCTACTAATGCAGCCCAATATGCCATTAGCCTTCCTGTCAATAAGGGCACACTGCTGACTCATATCCAGCTTCTTATCCACTGTAATCCCAGGTCCTTTTCTGCAGAACTGCTGCCTAACCAGTTAGTCCCCAGTCTGTAGCTGTGCATGGGATTCTTCCAGCCCAGTCCAGTTGTCCTTGTTGACCCTCATCAGGTTTCTTTTGGACCAATCCTCTAATTTGTCTAGGTCACTCTATATCCTATCCCTGCCCTCCAACATATCTACCACTCCCCCTATCTTAGTGTCATCTGCAGACTTGCTGAGGGTGTAATCCACCCGATCTTCCAGATCATTAATGAAGATGTTGATCAAAACTGGCCCCAGCACCGACCCTTGGGGCACTCTGTTGCCGGCTGCCAACTAGACATCGAGCCTTTGATCACCACCTGTTAAGCCCGTTGATCTAGCAAGCTTTCTACCCACCTTATAGTCCATTCATCCAACTCATACTTCTTTAACTTGCTGATAAGAATACTGTGGGAGACCATATCAAAAGCTTTGCTAAAGTCAAGGTATATCACATCCACTGCTTTCCCCACATCCACAGAACCAGTCATCTCATCATAGACAGCAATCAGGTTGGTCAGGCATGACTTGCTCTTGGTGAATCCATGCTGACTGTTCCTGATCACCTTCCTCTCTTCCAAGTGCTTCAAAATGGATTCTTTGAGGACCTGCTCCATGATTTTTCCGGGGACTGAGGTGAGGCTGACTGGTCTTTACTTCCCCGGATCCTCCTCCTTCCCTTTTTTAAAGATAGGCACTATATTTGCCTTTTTCCAGTCATCCTGGACCCCTCCCAATCACCACGAGTTTTCAACGATAATGGCCAATGGCTCTGCAAGCACATCAGCCAACACCCTCAGCACCCTCAGATGCTCTCTTCATTTAAAAGACTTCCATTTGCCTTCTTTTGTGAACACTCCTTCAGCAAGAATCCACCTGACTTTATAAAGCTTCCTGTCAATTCTTCAAGCTGAGCATTTTTAATGCTGGCTGCTGCAAGGATCACACTTGGCACTTGAACCAGGGACATTAGTCATCCCTAAACCTGCTTTTTTCTTACAGTTCTTCAAATGAAACACATTGTCAAGATATCCACTTCCACACAAGTCTTTTTATTAACACTTTCCAATCATACTTGACAGTTCTGGATCTAGCTCCCATATGCCAGCTGTCTTAGGAATTGGTCCCACTCTCCTAGGTGACCAGGTATCCTAAATACCAGATCTTTGGGATTAGGAGGGAGAGAAGATACTGTGATCCCAGGTGGAGATCAGTTTTGCATATTGTCTGCCTCTCGTCTTTCCACTGTCTTGGGACTCCTCCTTCCAAAGGGATGGAATTATCAGAGCAAGTTCTCTTTTTTGACGAACCTGTATTCTTAAGACCTTGACACCCCTACCCCTTTCAGTCCTAGTCTTGGGGTTCTCTGCCAAGCTCACTAGTTTCAAAAGCAAGACAGGTTCTTGCTTATTCCATTTCCAGCCATATTTAACACACAGGTAACACACAGGTAACAAGGAGATAGATGTCTCAGAAGTAACACAGATTTTGTTTGTTTTCTGTACCTGCCCATTTCCCTATCATACACTCTGTTAATGCAGAGCTGTCAGCACCACTTTCTCCATGAGCTATTCCAGCAGCTCTCTTCTCCCTCATCCCCTCCAGAATTTACATTTATTTTTCCAGTACCACTTAATCACACTTAAACAAAAATCTGGTTTAATTACTTGTGTTCCATTAGCATCTCGAAGCCCCAGTCAGGATCAAGATCCAACTGTGCTGATTTATTTAGACCCCTTTGCTGCCCTCCCCCCTATGACTCTTCCCCTCCTCCATTCCTCCTCTTCACTGTCATCTTCCTCAGTCAGGTCAGCAGAATAAAAGCATCACCTCCTTGATTCTCCTGTATGCAGACTGAATAGTTGCACCCCACAGTTCCTGGGCGTCTTCACACAGTTCAGAGAAGAGACAAGCAGAGAAGTGTCACTTACACTTGGGCTTTCCAAAAAGAACAAGACAATCAGGTCTCTCTTCAGATTTCCTCTGTAAACTCTTGCCCTTCCCAATGAGCTAAGAGCATATTTCTCACAGCACTGTTGATTATAAAGGTTTTAGTCAGGCAGCTGTAGGTAAGCAGGTGATTTTTTTTCATTGCTAGCCTTGAGTGTTGCAAATTACCTCTCAGCCCAAACTACATAGCTCAAGTACTCTAGATGGCTTACACACATTCAGGAATCTTAATATCTCACCCATTTTTTTCATTAATCTCCCTTTAATCCAGGCAGCACTGTAAAGACTAAAGATCCTTAACATTACATACAGGTAGGATTATGGCTTATTCTTTAGAGCGAGGGAAAGATTGATTTTTCTTCTTTGCGTCCTCGATAACTTTCCCTTTGCTGAAATCCTTGCAGACACCTCTCCCTGCTCAGTCTGTCTCCACAGAAGGTGAAGATGTAACCCTCAGTATGAAAGGTAAATACCACGGCTCCCGTTGAAAGCAGGAAATGAGCACTCCTGCTTCTCTGACAGAAAGGTTGTATTGTGAATTAAGCCCTGAAAGATGATCTGCCCTTAAACCCTCCTCTCTTGTGTTAAAAACTATATTGTCATCTTGCGTTTTCTCTGTTTAATTGTTGCTTTGCCATGGAACGAGGAACTTTCAGATACAAAGACAGATGCTTGTCAATAAATATCCTCCTTTAGGATTTTTTTCAACTCAAAGTTCAGATGTCACCACAAATCTGTCACATGAGGCAGCAAATCACTGTGAGGCAAAACAGAAAGCGCTCTCAGCCTAAAGTGCCAAAAACTACTCTTTATACGGACAGGGACATGGCAAGATACACTCTGCATAGTCTCCCCAGATGGTCGGAAATGGAGCTTGGATGACAAGGCATAGACCAGTTTGTGTATTTATTTTAAGAAAGTGGGGCAGAATACATTTTATGTGACATGGCAAAACTATCTAGCAGAAGTAATGATGGCAATTCTAAAATAATACAGCCTTGTTTTTAACTTTCTTGACCATTTTTATTCACAGCTGCATGTAAATATTGGTGCTATGCTGGATTTTGGGATCTTCTGTTCACATCCTGGCTGTTTTGTAAGCACCACACAGTGCAAACTACCCCATCAAGTCAGGCTGGCCTAGAGAAATAGGCTTTTCTAAATGTGCAAAGACAGTTATGTCTTTACATAGACATAGCCCTCTGTACAAAGCTGCCATCTGCATGTTACAAAAGCCATTAGAACTAAATGAATTTGGTTTCTAATCACAGCCCAATAAATTCCATTTTGCTGGATATTGCCTCTGAGAGATGAGATGGGACAAGTTCATGAAAAGTTTTTAAGAACGCTGCTGGGCAATTTTGATCTTGATTCCCAAATGGATGGGATAACACTGGAGGATGGGGCAGACATGATTCTGCTTCCGGTAGACAAAGAGGGGAAAAAAGTCTGGCTGCAGCATTCAAGAACTCCAGGACTTACAAGTTAGGGGGTTAGGAAAACTATAAAAGTGAGAATTGAGAAAGGAAGCAATGCAAGAATAAAGCTTTCAGTGGAGGCAGGACCAAGGTATGGACAAATTCTGGCATGATGTACTGACACGTGACTAAAAGGTGAGCGTGATGCAAAAGAGAAAGGAAGTTCAAAGATGAGAATGATTCCAACTGATTGTAGAAGAGAAGTTAAGGTTTTGGTTAAGGAATATGACAGAGTCAGAAATATTTGATAAGGACTCCATCTAGAAAGAGGACTTCAATCTTGAAAGCATTCATTTAGTTGTTTACAGGAGTTTTATGGTGTAAGCGGAGTT
This sequence comes from Mesoclemmys tuberculata, assembly GCA_007922155.1. NCBI lineage: Eukaryota > Metazoa > Chordata > Testudines > Chelidae > Mesoclemmys > Mesoclemmys tuberculata. The sequence goes on from ML675613.1 coordinate 40,685,618, forward strand.
GAGATGGGATACTTTGGGATCAGAGGATGGCCATAAATATCTTGACCATTTTGAAACTTGCTTTCCATGAAGTACCTGAATTCAGGAAAAAGATCCATCTGTAGAAGGCAAGAGAAACCCCCAGCAATCAGTTGCTGGTTCTGCCCAGCAACTGGATGGGACAGCTAGGCTAATAGGACTACATTTTCAGCCAGACTCTGTCAGCGAACCCATAAAGCTTCAGGGCACATCCATCTGAGTTTGCACAATCTGCAAATTTACAAAAGCATATTGGGCGGTTAGGGATGTAGTTACCCAGTTTTATAAAAGTGTGGGAAGGCTTCAGATTCATTTAATGGAGATGAGATGGAAACATTTTTTCCTTCTCTCCAGCAAACTAATTTTGGCCCAGCATGAGGTGTGTTTGGGATTTGGCCAGCATCAGGCTTAGACCCCCAAATATACCTCACCCTTAAAGGTCTTTGTGCTAATTTTGCAAATTAACATAGTTTTTGCATTGACAGCTGCCCTGTAGACGGAAGTTCTCTATTTCTCCACAGAGCAAAGTGGGCCAAAATGGACAGGGACAGGACATACTTTCCCCACTAACGTGTATTTATTCTTGTTCTGGCAGACCAGAAGATGAGGCGATAGTTCAGTGTTCCACGGCCTCTCTGGTGAAACTACCAACAAGGGGCACCAATGAGAGCCTGCAATTGTTTAGGTTTTTATTAAACGGATACTTGTCTGAGTGGGAGCTGGTCTGAGACCTACCAGCTCATTTCGTACACAGGCCACCTTTGTGCCCTAAAGCTGAAAAGGTCTATATCCCATTATGGTTCCCTGAGCCGCCCACTCCCCCCTTTTCAAATGTAGACTCTGTTAAGTTCAGCATGGTGAAAATGAGCCATGGGAACCATGTGATGGGCTTGGGGAGATGGGCTGCCAGACCATTTAAAAAGGGGAAAAAATGATTTTTTTTCAAGGCTTCTCTTCTAGGCTGCCACCTTCTGTCCCCCGTGTACAGTATCTGCCATCTGTGTGAGTGTAATTTAGTGCCAATTAAGGAGTGAGTGGGAGCCATAAACTCATTTCATTTAGAACCTGGAAATGGACTCCTGGGAACCTAGAGGAGAACTGAGGGCTTTCTCTCCACAAAAGCTGCTCCACCCCAGTGCTGTAATTCTAACCACCAAGCTCCAAATCTCAAAATTCAACGTTGGCTCGGATTTACAGAGCATTAAGCGACTGAATTAAATCCTCAGTGTTCAGTCGGAGCCAGCCTGACTGAGTAAAGGATTTCACGGGCTGGGTTACTCTACAAGGCCATAATTTATAACATTATTCAGAAGCTGCTCTTCCGAGTTTTATTTTGACTTGCTGCAATTTCTTCTTATTAAAGCCCCAATAGTATTTGTTGTTTTTCTGTCTGCTTTGATGTGGGAGTTTTGGATTAAATCTAAATAAATAAATGAGGTTTCAAATTAAATTAGGTTTCATTTGCATGAGTCTGGAAGTGAAGTACATCTTTCTTTTACCATATAACATACCATATAACAGACCCATTACTGATCATACAGCCCTCAGCTGCTCATGAGAAAAATGACATTTCCCTCTGCGTAGGAAATACTTAAAAGTCCCAAGAATAGATTTATAGGAATATTTTAACCTTTTCTTTGATCCTTGAAATGTCATTGTTCTGTAGGCTACATTACAAAACGTGACCTTTTCAAGGACCCTGGGATGGATTTGATCTTTGGAAGATGTTTCAGAGATAATGTACTATAGGGTGCAGGGAGCATACGTTCCCAAATGGGGATTGAAGCTGCTTTTTGTCAGCATGTGGTGAGTAGATGTTTGCATCTGGTGTGTATAGGAGAGGCATGGGTATTTGGAGTGTGCTCTATAGGTAGAGAGCACAGAGATGTTAAGAGAATATTGCAATTTTTTTATATTTAATGTGCAACAACTTCATTTTCTTTCATGCAAAAAAAAAGACGTTAAAGTTACAGTAATGGAGATACGAGGAAACTTACATATGAAGATGCTTGAAATGTAGGCTGTTTCCCAAAGTACAAGCTATATTTCCTTTCCAGGCAAAGTGTGCCTAGCATCCCTGGCTGGCAAAATACAAAACTGGGTAGTTCAAGAAGAAATAGGAAAGTTCAAAAGAGTTGAACCTTCCCTTCAGATTTGTGTTCTGACATGATGCTTCCATCCCGCTTCAGTGTTCAGTTTGTCTCTCTGTACAAAAAACAAACCTAAACTGTGTGTACTCTCCATGTTGCATGCAAAAGGAAGCACCAGCTGAATTCCTGTACAGCTGTGTTTAGTTTGGAAACCCCTGACCTTTAAGCTGTTTTCAGCAATAGTGGGGGGGAAAGCCAGTGAAATCCACTGGTTATATATCCCAGGGGGTCTCAGTTCCCTCTTTTGTTTTTTTGCTGGTGATAGTATTCCAGACTAGATCTCCTCCAAAAATGCCTGAGCACCAACCAAGTTCCTTTTGTTGAGACCAATGCTGAGTCCTTGCACACCCAAAACTCACACTGGAGACTACTATTGTTGATGTAGTATACTAGAGGCTCCCAAAATAGATTGCAGTGTAAGCACAGACAAAACCTTATCACTGGTGACACAGTAGGCATGGTAGGGGATGGGTGAACAAAGAAGATAGATTATCTGGCTGCCTGTTGGTTACACAAAAAAGTGCAGAAGAAAATTTGTACTGGGTATTCAAGAGTTTCCCAGGGCTGGCACTGCAGGCTTGTTGGCTGGTTCGCTGAGCTCCTTGCCTTAATACTGAAGCTGTCCTGGGGTCGCACCATGCGTTGGAGCTTGTTATACAGGTGTGAAATGGAGAAGCAACTGTTGTGCTTAGTCTGGAGTTTAGAGCAATCCAAACACCATAGCAAGTCAGAGTACACAGTACTAAACAGGAAGCAGCAGTCACTGGCCAGGAGCAGCTGAGGTCGTAGTCTGGTAAACGGGCATGATTTGCCAAAATGATTGAGAGCCATGGTGCTGTTACAACGCAGACAGTCCCAGAGGCTATCCAGGAAAGCAGTGGAAATCTGGACGTTGGTTCCTATCTTATTTTCAGTCATGTATATTGAGTCTGAAAGTATTTTATCCATAGCTAATGTGCTGGAAAAAAATTAGATAAGCATTTAGATGTCTGGGAGTCACTGGCCTTTTATCAGTGATATGACTGTCAAGCAGGAGAAGCTGGTGACATTTTGAAAGCAGGTAAGTAAAATGAACAGGTACAGATTGCATACTAGCAGGTTATAGCAGCAGATAAAGACCATATATCTGAGTAAACACAAGGTATGCAGGGTCAACCCTAACCAGCTGCCGCTGCAGCGTCTCCTCCCTTTACACAGCGAATGCAGCTGTAGCTCTGTAGATAATATGGTGTTTTGCCAGCATATTGGACAACATGTCATGTTAGCCACATCCATGGATTTATTTTACAATAGAAGCACAAATGTATGAATATAACTGGTTCTGTAATGGTGATAGCAAAATCCAGTGGAGTCAGAAGAAGCTGTGCTTTCCAGAGTTCTAGGTCTATAGATCTAATGATGATTTATCATTCTCTCTGCTTTGTTCTCCATCCATTGCCTTGCTTTTCACATACTGATGCTCTGATTTCCTCAGTGTCATGAATCGGCCATCTAGAAGACTCATTAATATGGGACATCAGAAGTGCAGGGGCATCCACTCTTTTGAATGCGTAAAAAAAGAAATGATGATGTTAAGTCTAGATTACCTTGTATTGCTGGGCTGTGTCTGTTTCCACTCAGAAATTCATGCTTTCAAAGAGTTAGTAGTTGCTTATAAAAAGGAGCTCTAGGGTTAAGAGGCCCAGTGCTTGGGTTACTTTATATATTGTTTGATTCCCTGCTAAGTGGTGGGTTCACTTTCTCCCTCAGTTTGCAGGGGAATTTGCAAGTATATGACCCCTAAGCATTTGGTCCTGCCCAATGCAGATGGGAAATGTGCATATAAACATGAGGTATAAAGTGCTGAGCAGACTGGGGAATGCAAGGGACCCAATTTTTGCATTACTGAGATGCTGCTATGCAGCTGCCAAGTTACTCCTGCTAGTAGCAGGAATGAGGCTTGAGTGGGAGTGAATTGCTAAGTGTCTCATTAGCATGCTGAAAATCAAGCTGAACCCCACATCTCCTCAGAAACAACCACTTCCCACCTTTTTTATCACATGCTCAGGGGATGAACCTGGCAAAGAGGCGTTGAGACTAAAGCAAAGGAAATAATGGGAGAATAATTTCACAAATGCACATTGGCATTTGAGAGTGAATTTGGATTTGACCCTCTCCTGTTGGCTTTCTGTGAACATTTGAGCTACCAAGCTTTACCAGAGCCAGTCCCCACAAAAAGCAATGCTCAGCTCAACTATTCTTTGAAAACAAATTCTGAAATGTGTACTGGATTGCCAGGTTCACAATTAATAACTTGCACCGTGATGGTTAATTATGTGAGTAAAAGTAGCTGTCGTAGTTACAGACTGGATTACAATCTGCAGTCCAGGAGCTAGGTCTTGAAGACGTTCATAAATACTTCCAACTAGACATGAGATTTTGCAATCTTCTTACAGACCATTTGTACATGAGGAGTTGAGGGGAGAGGAGATGAAATTTGTCAAATAAATTATGGGTTGAATATTGTGTGTTCAAATCTACTTGAGATTTACTACCACTTAATGCAAGGGATAACGCCTCACACCAGGGAGGGCTGCAGCAGGGCAGAAGGACCTTTTTGAGCTCTAGTGGTCTCAGATCTAGACTGTTGGAAGAAAAAGAGGACTGCCACGTATGGAGGCACCTGTAACTATCATCACCCTGTTTGCTTTGCTTCTATGTGTATTCCATACTGGTTTTGGCTGCTTAGGTTGTTGACTCTCTTGGGCAGGGACGGTCTTCCTCTCTGTGTGTTTGGAAGGTGCTCAGCACAGGGAAGTCTTGACCCGAATTGTGGCCTTTGGGCTTCTGCAGTACAAATTATAGAGTAGTCTGGCTCGCGACACATGCTAGAAACATGGTACACGTGTGCATCACTAAATGTGTAGCCAGTATGAGAGCGAGCGGATCATTGAGGCCACAACATTTAGTGTGTCTAAGGCTGTTGCAAGGGATTCATTAGAACAGTGTGATTCAATTGTACCTGTAATATTTTCTCCTCTTTGGTGTCAGGAGCATGCTAATGTGGAATTGATATGCTCTGAGTGCTGGTCACGGGTGCTGTCTGAACATTTTAGCATAGGGACTCTAGTAGCTCTTATGCTTTGTAGATTTAATACCCAATATGCAACTTTCCCTCGCAGGCTGCAATTGATTTGGGGGGAAATGTTAATTTGGGAAAGGCGTTTCCTCTGTCTGTCTGTGTCTCACCATCTTCCTCAAGCACCCTATCCCCCGCTTTTTTCCCCTTAGCCCTTTTTCACAGGAACACATGGAGCCTAATGCAGTTGTGTTACAGAAGTCTGTATTGTGACAAACCAAACACCTCTGATGCAGATATCAAAGGAATGTGTTCAGACAGGCCTTAACACAGGATTTTTGCTTGTCTTGTTTCAAGAAGACTATCAGCCAGGCTTCAGAAGTCTTGGCCGCACAAAGGATAGCAGTGCAAGTGAACGTTGCAGCCAGGGAGAGGAGGTGGCTGACGTAGGTGCTGATGAAGATTAAGGAGTGGGTAGTCCTGGAAACTCAGCTTCTTGGTTTAGTGCAGGTCAGGATTGTCAAACTGTCAATCTGCAGAGTGATTCACTCCTGTGATATTAATTCTGTGTCTGGTTCAGAGGCTAGCAATGTATTCAGCTACGTTCTTACCATAGAGACAAACTATCTTCCCTCCCTATTCCCACTTATAAAATATGTCATACATGTCAAACTATGGAATTAAACCCTCTATTTCAAACCAGACAGTAGCTGTAAAAAAATGACATTACCTCCTTGAGAAAAGCCTATGGGGAATTTGCCTCTGGCTTTTTGTTTACTTGTTTTTGTTTTGTTTTTAACCAAGCCTGTTCCTCCATGGACGTGCTTGAGGCTAATGTACAGATCTTGTACTTCTAGCCTCCTGCCCTTCAGACAGTTCTTACCACTGTTGGTGTGTGAGCCTTCTGCTCTGTAATTCCTGCCATCTGCAATAGCCTTAGTATTGTTCACTTCTGATGTCACAGTAATACCCAACACCTCCGGTGCTGTACAAACACAGAATAATGGACAGCCCCCCTGGTCTGAAGAGTTTACAGTCTACAAAGGGTTGGGAAGAAGAGATAGACCATACAAGCAAAGTGAACAAAGTGATGGTCTGCAAATGTCCTGTTAGTTCCACATTCTGGTTTCTTTTCATTTTCTGGGAGAGGTTTTGATGTGAGGAGATTAGCTAAAGGGAGACAAACGGCTGTCCATCAATTACATCACACATTAGGAAGTGGGTGGGTCTTTAATGGTATGTGTTTGTTTCAGTGCTCCAGAGGTAGGGGTGGGGGCTCTTGAAAATCACCAAAAATATGTCACGAGGTTTATGGACAGCCCCCAAAGGAAGAGAGAGGGGATATTGAAGGGAGGGAGGAAGGGGAACATGGAGGGAGGCTGAAGTAAAGAGTTTCTGGCTGCGAGCCCAGTAGGAGGGGGAGCAAACAGCCAGTCAGCACTGTTTCTCTGCTCTGTCCTGATGGCTCCTCCTAGCATTTTCTCTTCTCTGAACTCACATGGCTTGGGCAGGGACGTAGGTGGCCTTGGTCTCCATGGCAGGTGTGAGTGTGGGGGTCTCCCTTGCACACTTCTGGCTTTGAGAGGGAATGTTGGGTGTGGGGTAACCGTGACTTGGTCTTGGCTCCCCACAAACCCCGGCTCAGACTCTGGCTGTTTCCTTCCAGCAGTTTAGCTTGGGAAAGAGGCAGTATGACTGGTGAGAGGGTTAGAGCCTGCCTGCAGTACTCCATCAATGTCTCAAATTTCACCAGAAAACACATATTTCTCCCTTACCTCCTCTGTCTTCACTTCTCTCTCCTTTTGCTGTTACTTTTTGTATGCAGTCCAGCAAAGCACTCTGTGCAAGTTTGTCTGAAATCCACTAGGCGTATTTGCTCTAGCAGCCTGGTTCATGGTGCCCTGCCCCTTGAAGACAAACTTTCATAGTTAGTCTTGCATCATTCCCTTCACAGCTGTCCTAAGGATGAAAATCAAATGGCTAGCCCCAGGTAGGAGATTGCTTACAGTTTGGCAGTACCTCAGCCTGTTGCAGTTGCCTAAGTACATCAGTGCAACATGATGTCTGGGCACTACTAATAGGGCAGGCAATTAAATTACAAGAGCAGTGACCTCTACAATGCAAGGCCTGGGTGTACAGTAAATTTTTTTCCTGTTAAAGGTTTATGTTGCTTCCTCAGGAGCTGGTTTTGGAAGGTTTTTCACGTTACAGGCTGGATATAATTGGTGCACATTGCAGATTTATTCCTCCGAGAGGTCAGCAAACCAGTGTATTTCACTGTTAGGCTGACGGGGGCTTTTAGTCTCTCCAATTATATTTCTATCAAATATTCATTTGTCTGTTTTATGGGCTGCAGCAGATTTGTACCGCCTGGTGCTGGCAGCAAGTGGATTCTCAAGTCTGGTTCACTCCTCCTCCAGCTTCTCATTTAGATGCAGCTCTGCCAGTGGGTGAATGGGTTCAGCATGGCTATCAGTGTTTCATTCATCTAGTTGTGGCACTTCGTGTTTCCTGTGCTAAAAATGCAGTAGGAAACAGCTCATTGTGGGTGGCTTAGAGGCTCATGCTAAAGCTGCTGCGGTTTGGAGTCAAGCAATGATTCTTTTATAGGTCCCATTTTCATAGAGTTGTAGACCTCTAGTGTGGACAGTTTATGTTCGGCTGAAACTTGATGGGCAGCGTCTTGCCACAGACTGATAGTGTGTGATGTGTGTATATTGCATCAAAAACCTGCAGCAACAGAACATTAAAGTTGCAAGAATAAGCATGAAAGAATCAGGAAATGCCTACGTTCAGCTTTGGCATGCACAACCTTAGCTCTGCTCTTTACAAAACTGCAGTTAATCACATGGCATACTCGTTCTCAAATAGTACAATGTTCAATGCTTTTTAAAGCTGTCCTTCATAAGTTATTTATTTCAATAATTTTGCAGGTGTCCATATTTTACACATTTCTTTTTCTAGCCATGAACCTAACTGACCTGTGCACAAACGCACAGTGCAGCATTCTTTAGCTGTAATTTAGGGAATTATCTGCAAATTTCAGTGATCTGTATGTGCCACCAAGTTGTCACTCTTCCACTAAAGTTAATCTGTAGTAAATTATGTATGTACAGTTACTTACCATGTAATTTTAATGTAAATGACTATCATGGACTCTGTTAATTCCATGAACACAGTACTACAAAGTGCTGCCAAGTGTACCTGAAGTTTTTGAAAAAAGAGTATGTTCTATTTGAGAAACAATCTGTCAACAGGTAATTAAAGACTGTATCGGGGGCAGAGTTGTGTTTACGCATTCAGTCTTAATATTGGCCATTCGTGACTCTTGAATTCACAATCTCAATGTTGTATTAATGTAATTTTTTTCATCTAATTTCCTGGGTTGACCCAAAAATAATGGGTAGGAGGATGGGGAGTAAAGGGAGGAGAAAAACTCAAAATAGGCATCTCTGGCCTCTGGGGCTACAATACTCTGCTGGTTTGAAAAAAATAATTGCAAACGGGACATGTAAATTCCATTATCTGGAATTGTTACGGGGGCAAAGCAATGCTGCCATCCTTGCCCAAGGCCCCTGGAGTCTAGGGAGAAGGATGGACCAAATCTTGGGTTTCTTGAAACACCTGGAAAGTGTTGCTGAGCTAATTCAGTCCATTTAAGGGGACTCAAGATTTTAGTGTGCAGGTAACTACTGATGCATTTGTGAAGCCCATCCTTGTTTAGGTGCTGACCCAGAACTTGATGCTTCAAAGCACTGAGTCCTCTTGCCTAACCCAGCAAACCACCTAAAGAACGTGCTTAACTTCTAGGGATGTGAGTCATCCCATTAACTTCTATGGGACTACTGGCATGCTTAAAGTACATCCTTAAGTACTCAGCAGGTGACACGATTGACTCTCTAATGAGCTTAGCAGATAACTCAACTGTGCATGGTCAGTATACGTTTTCAAACACACAATTTGGTCAAATGAAAACTAATTCCCATTGGAATCAAGCCCCGCCCGGGGAGTCCTTCAGGGATTATTTCTCAAAGTCCTGTAGGGAAAACTAGTTTCCTGCCAACTGCAACTTTCAAATCTTTCAGCTGTGTAAGACTGGTTTTTTTTAAAAATGGAAAAAAAATACAACCTAAGAAAATTGCTTTCTTTTAGTTATCAGTACCTTCAAAAATAACTGAAGCATTTTAAATCAAATTTCTGAGGAAAATATTATCTTTGGCAGGCAAAGCCTGCAAGATGTAAGCGTAAAAGGTTAATATTTTTGCAAAATTATGGGAATTTGAGAATAGGGCTTTATAATGGAAATCACCTTGCATCCTTAAATACAGCTATTTGATCTATAACTTAGACACCAGTTTTTATAAATGCAGAGTTCATACTGAGTCGTTTATTCTGCCATTATACCTAGGTACTATAGCTTCTGTTTTACACATTCATCCAGTTTTTCTCTCCCTTGATATGCAATGTATATCTGCCATAAAAAATAAGGAAAAACAAGATGAATTAACTTGCTGGAGGATTTGTTGAAAACTGTGAAAATTCCAGGTTAAAGATAGACTTTCACTGTGTTTTAATTTAGATTTATATGTCTAAGTCTGTAAATGCATGAAATGTAAATGTTCTGAAGCTATTCACAAAGGACAGGTCTCTGCAATTACTGACCTAATTTTTCTCCCAGAAATGCGTACGTTTTTTAAAAAATCAGTCATGTATAATAGATGATGCCCTTCATTGAGGTTTGCACCCATTCTCACCCAGCGGTGGAACTTTCAAGTCCGTGTGGCTCTGCAGTTGGTATACAATATGTCAATGTGATCTTAAACAAAACAGGGCTTCACAAAGTCCATTTCATTTGTTAGCACACACTTTGTCCTAGAAATCCCAGTCTGAGAACATTCACTTCTGCTAGAACTCACTGAAATTGCAGTTTAGAAACCTGTCTTTAGTCATGCACCAAACCAGCCAGCCCTAGAAATCATTAGTTTGCTTATTAAATCACAAGAAAAGCTTACTGATCCTACTGGTGTGCTTTATACACATAGATGTGTCATTCTAATTTGTTTTATGCATTTCACTTTCATGTGTCAACCTTTTGGTGATGGCAACATGCCTGTTAATAACGGACGAATGCAAATCGAGAATCCATTGATGCTGAACTGGGCTTAACTCAAAATCTTGGTGCATAAATCCTGATATAGTGTCTAGCTGGTTTCCAAAAGTCCAACTTTATTTGACACCCTTTAGTTATAAAAACCAAGGGCCAATATACTATTTGACACTTTCCATACTTGGTGAGGATTCTGATTTGTAAATGGGTGGGATTCGCCTGCCAGAGGACAAAAGAATTAGCCTGTAATGATGTGGACCCTTTAGTTTGTAGTCTCTGCTGAGTAAGTTTATCTGATCTTCTCAGGGGAATTTGTCACTTCTGACACTTCTGTGAAGACTGAGACCTAATCTGAAAGACTGAATTATTACTTTCCCTAAGGGAAGAAGAACTTTCTCCAGGTTAGGATTATTGTGCAACATAGTTAGGTTTAGCCTGTTAATCAAATCCCAAGCCTGGGCTTTCAGTGGTCTCTGCAAACATACCATGATGTATAGTAGATGAGTATTAAATTCCAATGCATTGACAAGGGGCTGGCTTGAATCTAATGTCTTCCATAGTTCTAAATTTCTGTACCTTCCCTTGTGCATGTATAATCTCCATATGTCTGTCTCTTTTTTTAAAAACCTGTACTAACAGAGAATTGTTAATGTCCGGCCCAGAATACAGAAATATTAATATATTTTTATTTTAAATTGGGTATTTCACTGTTAAGGTTTTGCGTACGTGTGTGTATTCAGGGCTGAATTCTGCCATTGAATGCACATGCACACAGATCTCATTGACTTCAAGTGGAACACCACATCCATGCACATTCAAGGGCAGAATTTACCCTATAGCTTTTAGACACACTGATAGGAAGGGAAAAATTTGGGGCTGTTGCTTGTTCAGTCCTGATATTTGGGTGAATTTACAAACAAGAAAGAGGCTAAGTGCAGCTTAATTGAGCAAAGGCCTATTATATACTGGCTCTTTGAAAATTCCCTGACCTTTACAAATCTGTTCAGTATGTATAAATTAACATAGCCATGGTAGCCAATTACTACAGTTTTACACAGAGATGAATAAACTGTTCGTTCAGTGGAAAACTGCTGGTTTTTATTGAGTAATTTCACAATGCTGGTTCCCTAAAGGAGACCAGCAAAGGACTTTTTTAAACTCTACCAGACCTCACTTTAGATGCTTAAGAAGGTCAGCCCCACAGCCCTTTTAGATTTGTTTGACACAGTGAATAAGACTTTCCCAAACAACTAGAAACACCTAAAAATTACCTTTTCTCTGCTTGTTATTCACCACAGCTAACCCTGAAGTCAGCTCTGAGAGATCTGTATGTAACTGGTGCAGCATTTGTAGAGTTCATCAGAACAAACCAGAATTGACGACATCTTTAGGAGGAAAAAAAAAAATCAATTGGTCCTACTGTCAGAGCTGATCAAATGTATAAAGAAAGAAAAGATTGCTAGACCATGTCTGGGGCTGGAGTAATTCTTGTTAAAATCAAATAGCTTCTATGTTAAGAAAATAATTTCCCCCCCGTTAAGAGGACATTAGTGAATACTGTGATTTTTACATCTTCTCAGAAACTCGAAAACAGCACTTCTGTCCCTATCCGTGTTGGTTTTTTCCACTGGACAAACATTGATTTTTCTCCCTGCCTAGCTGTGCTTTCTAATGGAGCTTGAAATTAACATGATTTTGTTGTTTGTTGTTTACTTCCTTGTTTGTGCACCAGCATCCTCAATGATGTCAGCACCACTTTGGGAACAAGGTTTCTTAAAGGTCTAGTGAAATACTGCAGAAGAAGCACAAAGCATCATTTTTGTCCAGGCACGACACAATCAGTGACTGCTGTATGATGATAAGGAGCGGTTATATTTATCAGTGACGGTGATAGGAGAGCTTGGGGGAATTTATTTATTTTAAAATGTTTATGAGCCAGGGGGCATTCTTGATCAAACTCCAGTGGGCTAACATTTTAGTGTGCCATATGTATAACCTTGAGCTAGCAGCTGCTGCAGCTTCCTGTGATTCTGCTCCTTGGTTATTTGTGAAGCCGCGTCGTTTGAGGTCTGTAAATGAATCTGATCCTTAATTCTAGCAAAGATATTTAGACTCAGAGGATGGACAACTTCCCTGTGAAAGGAAGGGAGCTCAGAAAGCTGACTTGTGAGTGAAAATCCCTTCTCCCCCCTGTGGCCTCATAAGTGGGGATGCTGTATTGCAATTTTGTTCAAGATCCTCGGAAGCATGATCCATAGAGGATGCACTAATCCATTCTTGTTTGGTGTATTAGAAACTGAAGGGCCAACCCTGCACGGCAATATTTTATCATAGTTTAGTTTTAGTGTGGGACTTGTATAGTAATTGTATTGGTCCAATGTCTGAGTATACATTTGAAACTAAAAAGGATCCCTTAGTTTTTGTGCAGATTCTGTTCTACAGTGTCACCAGGCCAGTTCCCCTTAATCCTTTCAATGCTTGCTGAATAAATCCTTGTAGCCATAGAAAGTGGAAGAGTCTTGTGCCATGGCTCATCTTCTGGAGCATATATATAGGTGATAACAGCACGAGGTTCCTTCTTTCCTTGACCTTTATATTACAGGTCACAAACATTTACACCTACACAAGTTAAGCAACCAAAGGCAAGATACCTGTCACCCCTGCCCTCTGAGAATATATGCCCTGCAACAAACCTACTACTGCAAACCACTTGCACCCAGGACCTTGTGGCAATATGGAAGTAATAAAACACCCTGCCTAATCCACCCTTTGGATTTGAAGAATTTTTCACTTCTTAGAGACGAGGAGGCCTTTTGTTAAATCCCAGTTTTGTCCTCTGCAATTTAGAATCTGGTGGGTCTAGTCACATGTCTTAACTGTCTGTCAGAGTAAGATGGGATCTTTGGCAAAGGTTATTGCTCCTGTGTATCCAGAACAGGAGGTACACCAGCGTGCAACTCTGTCAATTTGACTACAGAAGAGGTCAGAATATTGGGTCAGCAATTTTCCATCGGATTACTATTTGTTATTGTTGATACAGAAAGAAGGTCATTAATTGGCAGAAAGGACTTGGGTAGTTCAGGGCCAAAGCTTAAGCAGCTCTTAGTCAGAAGGTAAGGGACTGCTATCAAGACCTGTGTTAGCTATTACTGATATAAATTCTTTTTAAATTACTGTGCTAATGGACCGTTCTAGTCGGGAAAGTGACTCTGAGTGCGAATGTGACACTGTGATCTTGGGAATTTATTCTCATTCACTGACTTCCAGACTAAATCTGCTCATCTACTCAAAATATGATTTTTCTTCCTGCCACAGACTTCACCTGGGATCTGAAAAACAACATGCAGAGTCTTTACCGCCAGTGATGATATGTGAGGCAGAAGACAAAGCGGGACTTAGGGAAGGTGTTCTAGAAGTGCAAAGCATCCTTGATGATGATGATGCATGAGGCACAGTTGAATCCATCAAGGATGACCAGATAGCAAGTGTGAAAAATCAGGACACTGTTTTTTTCAGAGGCAGGGAGTATAGTTTTGTATATAAGACAAAGCCCCTAACCTCAGGATGGTCCCAATAATATCGGGACGTCTGGTCACCCTAAATCTATCTCGCTGTTCCCATATTGCCTCAGCAGGCCAGCAGAAGTCAGAATTTGTGTGTGAGACATTTCTGACCAGAGGAGAGGGAGCACAGTGAGAAGGTGGCCACTTTGCAGCCATGCCCTTTCCTGCTGGTTCCTCTGAATTCCATCTGTGCATAGGGGGAAAACGTCTATGCTAGTTCTCAGGAGCAACACTATGCATAGGGACACTGCAGCTGCCAGATGGGGGAGAGCCAAGAATTCTGTCCTTTAGGAAGGACAATCTGAAAGGGAATCGTTCTGGGGTAAGTCAGCAGTCTTTTCTCAATGAGATAAGGGGTGCTAATGAGCCAGTACCATTGTTCTCTCAGGTTTATTGTAATCCAGCATTAGAAATGTGCTTTCAAGGTCTTTTCCACCTCTAATGGCTGTGATTCTATAGCGTGTGAGTCAGCAGCCTTTGCTCTGCTATAGTTTAGGTCGGGGCAGTCGATTATTTTTTGTCAAGGGCCAAATTTCTTGGTCAAGTCCAGTCTACAGAGAACGTAACAATAATAATGAGTAAATAAGAAGATTTTAGGGTCCGTTCAAAAGCGTCCAGCGGTCTGGATTTGAACTGTGGTCTCCTATTGACTACCCCTGGCTTAGGTTAAGACCAAATTTCTGTTTAAAACCCAACTCTTCTAAGTGCTCTAAAATCTACATGTTTATTCAGACTGCCTTGAAACTTGGTGTTCCTCATGGAGGTGTGGCGTTCTGTTCATTATTCAAATGTGGGGTTATTTGATCAAGGGATTCCTTAGATACAGCCTCTGAAAAAAACAGCTTTTCTTAAGATTGACAGATTCTGGCAGCCTATTTTTGCTCACAGCTGAGATCAAACGAGAGCTCAGATATTCATGCCATGATCTCAAAGACTTTAGAATTACCCCCAAGAGAGTGCATGGCACCCACTCGCCCTTTGGAGGAAATCAAATTAAAATGTTGTTTGCAAAACTTTGCCTCTGAGTCAGACATGCTAAGGCTCTCAAGCCTGTCCTGGTGCTCATCAATTACCCTGAGCATGCCTGGACAGAGGAGCTAACAGGAATGGTAGCCTTCAAAGTCTCACACTAGCTGGATAGCTCAAGGGGATAAGCAGAAGTGCTTTGACCCACTCAGCCAGTGTCAGGCCAAGTCCCACCTTGGGCAGAGATTCAGAAAAGGTTGAATAGTATATTGCTAAAATCTATCTTTGTTGAGTGGGGAGTATTTGGGGGGAATGTCATTTTTGTAAGTTTGCTGGCAGGGGAGGGCATTTTAGGGAGTATATGTGTGCCAGGATATGGAGGGCCCTGCCCATCTGTAGGGATCTGACCCCTTCTTTCCTGCTTCCCACCATGGAAGCCAGATTCTGGAGCGGGCTTGCCTTTCTGGGAGACCTGAGAACCTCTCCATGCCCCTCTGTGTGAGCAGGGATCTGGGGTGGGGGAACCGAAAGTGATTCAAATGTAAACATCTGAAATCCAGAAAATGAATAGTTAAGATACACATCACCCCTCTGCGGGGTGGAGGGAGCTAAGAAGCGGTGTCTGTTGCCAACTAGTGGTTTAATGAGTCAGGAAGGGGAGGGGGAGCTGGAAATGTAGGGAATCGTGGGGCAAGGGTTTGAGAAGGACAGACACACATCCAGTCTTCTCTCACATGCTTAAAATTACTATAACGACCATGTAATAAAACTCTTGAGGTTTTCAGACACAGGCCATGGTTGAGATTTGTCTCACTAGCCTTGTTAGCAACAACGCATTACAAACATTTCTAAGCCTAACAGTTAACTGCATTCCACTGTAACAAAATATACAGGAGGGGAGACCAGCACTGAGGAATCAAGTACTAACCCTATGACTAGTGCAAAGGCTACAGGACTGAGACTATTCCTAGTTCTGCCACTGGCCTGCAGCGTGATCATGGGCACCTCTCTGTGCCTCAGTTTCCCATTTGCCCAGTAAAATAATGGTGTGATGTTCTTTTAGATATGCTGGTGAAAAGCAATCTGTATAAAAGCTAGATTTTTTAATTATCTCATCACCACACTAGCAAACATAGGTCAGAACTACAGCTGTCTAAGAGATCACTAACGCCTACCAACAAATATTTTTGCTTCCATTTAAAATATGGCATTGGCAAAACACTTGAACACAGAGTTAAGATTACCAAGTGATGTCTTGTGCCCTTCCAGAAAGTTGAGTTCAGCAAAACCCAACCTTCTGAAAAATCAGGAAATACAGAGTTAAGCATCCACACCACCTTAACTCTGCCCTCTTTGAGTGATGCCCCCCAACAATGCCCATAAGCAAATACACTCCCTTTTCACTAGAATGGACAGGCATTACCTGCAGTTGAATGCTTAGTTTACGTCTCTTGTAAAATTTACCAACGGCTTCATACCTTTTCACAACCTCTTCACACAGGATCCCACTTAAACCTATACTTTCTCCTCTCCATCATTAAATCCACAGGCTGCTCTCATATCCCGCCCCACTACTGACAATACCCATAGCAAGAAGACCCCAGTGCCCCGCTGCTAACCCAGCATACACAATTCTCTGTTGAAATGACACACCCTGCACCCTTAAGGTATACAGGCACCTTTTTCCTTTGGTAATACACACAGGGAGATTCTGACCCAGATCTCATCATATCACAGTCACAGCTCTTTCAAGCTGCTCCTGTTTATTTGTCCACCATTCAGTGCCGCTACCCCCCACAGTGAATGCAGCTGGAGTGTATGCAGATAATTCCTAATCGCTATTGCCAGCTCCATGTCTTAAAGTTGCATGGGCATTTACCTTAACCCTATCTTTTCTGGTTTGCAGAAGTTTGAGTTTTGCTGACCTTGAGGTTCTGGAAGGGCACGAGCTATCACTGGCAATCTTAACTCTGAGTTAATGAAGTTTTTTGCCACTTAATTCAATAGTGTTTCCCCGCTAAGTGTTTTACTCCGATTTGTTTCTGCAGTTCAGATTGAAAAGTCATATTAGATTAAGACCTCTACAGATGTTACTGCTGTGAAAGACTCCCCTGTCATTTTAGCAGGAATGGAGGCGGAGGTACCGCAGTGCTGATGGCGTCTGATGGAGACTCGCTAATAAGATCTGATTTCATGAGCTTTGCATCCTATTAAGACAAGTGGGGATCAGGGCTGTGTGCCTGATAGAAAAGTGCAAACACAATGGAAAGTCGCTTATGAATATTAATAGGATTTGAAACAATGCAAAGCAAAATTGTTGATGAGACTGGAAAAATAAGATGGGGGAGGGAAAGCAACTGTTACACGATGTAACATGACCTCTGTCTCGCCTAGTCCCCTCCTCCACATGCCTGTGCCTTGTCACTCAAAAACCTTGGTAAATTAGAAGACACTGCTCTTCAATCTGATGGTTTTCCAGAACCAATCTCAGGTCTGCAGCTTGCTGCTTATATGTGGTGTGAGTATAATTGAAGCATCTGATCCATGAGAGAAGCACCGTCTGCCAGCCCTCAATCTTCCCTAGCATCCCTGCCCAGGCACAAACCGATGTCAGATCCCTGACTATTCAGAGTTGTTTTTAAAAGTAGCTCAGCTTATCTCAAATAACCTCCCTCCATGGGTGAGAGATCATCCGTGTCAATGATCTATACGCATCTGTAACCGCGATATACCACATCAGCCAGTAATGCTCCTCTTCCTGTGTCCATTCCCATGGTCCTTCAGTTTTGTGATTGGCTCAGAGCCATACTCCTCTTCCTCATGGGTCAGTTCCCCTAGCATAGCACAGGAAATAGCTGATTGTGTTTTGCAAGATCTGTTCTGTGATGTAGAGCTGGAGGCAGCGTGGGTGCTTCTCAGAAATACCTGCAAGTGAGATTTACTTCTGTCCAGCAGGAGCCAATCTGTTCACAACAAGTGTGCTACCAAAAGGTAGGTTTTGGTCATTTGTGACTTGCTCCCGTTCTCTATCTGGTGGATAATTGTAATCCTTTGTGATTTTTGTCTTTTAAAGTACCTGACAAACATTAACCTTTAAGTCTCTCAGCCTCCCCCAAAATAAGTAAATATCAATATTCCCATTTTACAGAATTAAAAATGGAAGCAGAAAAAAAGCAAGTGATTTGCCAAAGTCCCTAAAGCTAGTCACTGGGAGAGCTGGGATTAAAGCTCCTAGTCCTGTTTTCAAACCAGTAGTCTGTCCCCTTGCTGCCTTCCTACATCTCAGAACAGTAACTGCCTATATTTTTTATGTAATCTTTGGATTATAGAAATTCATGATATGATCTGGTCTCCCAGTTTGTTCACATTCTGTTTCTTATAATGTCACTTTCTCTGCAGAAGTGTTTGAAAATCCCTGGGACGTTGATCAGCTTTCTTTACAAATGTTATTTTAACAATTGCATTATTTAATAAAAGGACATAGTCATATTTTCTTTATATAATTTGAGGTGTATTTTGGCCTTTTCTCCCTCCCCCCAACCCATGCTGCTTTGAAGAGAATAACATTTCCACCCCTACCCGGTTTGATTTTTCATCCCTAGATCTCAAAGCATTTTACAAATGTAAATAAGCATCATCTCCATTTTACATATTGGGAAACTGAGGCACAGAGAGTCTAAATGACTTGCCACCCCGTGACTTGTCAGTGGCAAAGCTAGGAATAGAACCTAGCTGACTCTGAGTCCATTTCCTTCTCCATCAGACTACACTGAATTAGGGCCATTGGCATCATTGGTGTCATCAGGGCTACACTTAGAATAGTCAGCACACTGTCTGCTCTGGAGCTCATCACTTTTAACACAATGTTTTTATGTAGGTCCTACTTAAAATGGATGGTTATGTTTTTCATTAATGGATTTGTGACCTGGGTTCATTTCCCTGCTCCACTACAGACTTCCTGTGTGACCTCTGGCAATTCACTTAGCTTCTCTGTGTCTCCGTTTCCCACCCATAAATTGAGGATAACAGCACTTCTCTACCTCACAGAGTTGTTGTGAGGATAAATATATGTATGGTTGTGAGGTGCTCAGAACCCACAGTAATGGGAGCCAGATACGTACCTAAAATAGAATTACTTAGTTGATATTTGTAGATTTGAGATGAATTTACATGAAGACTGCAGAGCAATGGTTCCCAACCTTTTTGGCTCGAGGGCCAAAGATATCATTTATACGACCCTGAAGAGCCACCAGTCTTTGCCAGGAGGGCCCCCCCACTGCAGCCGGATGGAAGGAGTTCAGAGAGGTGGCTTCCTCCTCTTTGATCTCACATCTCCCTGGCTGCAGTAGGGAAACTGCACGTATTCCATAGCCCCATGTGTTCCGCATGAGTCCCTAGGTAATGGTTCCCTTCTGCAGCTAGGGGGCTGGGAGATCTGTGCCCCCCTCCTTCTGGCTCCAACAGGGACTCCAGTGCCAAAGGATCCAGGCAGAGCACTTTGGTCTCTTCTGGAGCTGGGGGATGGGAGCGCTGATCTTCCCTCCCTCTGGCTCCAGCTGGGACCCCAGCACCTAGGGACTTAGATGGAACACTTTGCCGTGCTCCTTGCTACAGCCTTGGGGAGAGGAGCGCTGATCTCCCATCCTCCTGGCTGCAGGAAGGATCCTGCACCAGTTTTTTAGCCCCATGGAAACACACTCTGCCTGGATCCTTAGACATTGGTTCCCTTCTGCAGACAGCAGGAGGGGAGCCGTGGGCCACTTTTGGCCCCCAGGCCACAGGTTGGGAACCACTGCTCCAGAGGATGTTCTTTGTCAAAATAAGCCCAAGCAAACTTGACTGAAGGATCAGGGCCTAACACCAGTTAAATGATTGAATAACTGGAGCAAGTCATGCTAATAAATCTGCTCTTCTCTTAGTTGCCTACAGTTTGAGTTCTTTGTAGCAAACTGAAACCGAGGCTGGGTCTACACTGACGGCAGCAAATTCGCCACCGTCACATCGATTGCTCTGGATCGACTGAGCGGAAAACCACTCCAGGAAGTGGCGTAGCGCTGCATGGAAGGGAACACCGTTCCCTTCGACGCAGCGCAGTGTGGAGAGGAGACGCTGCAAAGTCAACGGGAGATACGCAAGTGATTTACGTCATTGCGTATCTCCTGTCGACTGCCGCCGAATCGCAAAGGTAAGTGTAGACCGGGCCTGAGATTCACCAGATCTGTCTCCCGTGCTGTCATCTCTGGGCCCTGATTGGTGAGAGGGGCTTTTTGTGCTTGGCCTCTGCAGGGAGACGCTGCTTGTTTGCATTGTATTTGTGGCATAATTACAAATAGCACAGATCATTTTTATTAGCCAAGCTGTCTGCATTAAAATGATAGATTTTGGGGGTATTATTAAGAACATCCAAGGGAGCCTCCATAGTGACAGGGAAAAGATAATTTTCCATTTAGCTTAAGAGCAGATGGTTACAGAAACATTTTATGTAAATAAATTAAGAAGAAGCCACCTTCACTAATAGTTGAGTAAACAGGACTGGAAATGGCCTGCACAGGGCCAGGCTTTTCCCATCTTTTCCTGCAAGAGCCTCGTTTCTGCTCTGCAGCCTACAGCCCCACGTGGGTGATGTTTTAATTAATCAATTTGTTTTTTGGCCCAAAGGCAAATGGAAAAATTTCTCACTCCTGCAAAACCAAGACTCCTAGCCAGGGGCAGCTCCTGTGAGCACTACAAAATACCTGCCTAGGTAATAACCACAGCCAGGCTAGAGCAGTGTTTTTTATCAACATTTTGAAAATACCCATGGTATTTGAGGCATCAGGAGCTCTCTCAGAGAGGAATATTAGTATCGTTGTATTTTCACATTTGTATTGCAGTAGTTCTTGCTAAGTGTTGTACAAATGCATGCAAAAATATAGCCCTTCCTCCAAAGAATTTACAATCTAACAAGACAAGTAACCTAGAATAGAGGAAGAGAGATTCAGTCAGATGAAATACACATCCTTCTGGTAGAATTTGATAGTTCTAAGATCCGTTAACATCCAGCAGTGATGGACAGAATCAGATACAGTGGTTCTCATCCAAAGCCACACAGTGTGCTATTGAGCTGATGGGCGAGAGGACATAACCCACAGGAAGATCTTTTGTTTATGAAGGGGTTATAAAATCAACTGTTTAGAAGAACTCTGAGGAATAAATTAATTTGTGCTCTGTTTGGGGGATTAGACCTCCTCTGTTGCTTTCAGTAATTGGAACGGGAAGATTTGCTCAGGCAGGGAGCTCTTTCAGCTGCTACATAGTAATGGTTAGAGACCAGTTGCCCGGATGTCCTCGGTGTAGCACATTCTAAAACACCTCATGGAGAGAGGTACTTTCTGCCAAGCTCTCTAGTGAAACAGGCTGAAGTCCACCATACTGGTGAAAAAGAACAGAGTTCAGGACATTAGCAGCTTGTGATCAGATCATAGTGACAGCAGCAGGAAACCCCCACTCTAATCCACATTCAAATTAAATAGTCATGTTCTCAATTGATTTAACAATTTGATGGAGGCTAGATCCAGGAGAGTGGGCTTCCCCCATTGGTCAGATCTATTGGCCTTGGTGAGGACTGCCCCTTTTACTAGCTCTGAAGAGGTATGTTTGTGTGTTGTGCAGAAAGTCAGACTAGATGATCATAATGGTCCTTTCTGACCTTAAGGTCTATGAGTCTATTAAGAGCAGTTTCAGCATACATTGATGTCTCTCCAGACTTCTTCACTCCATGTGGTCCCAGTGTGAATGGTCACATGAAAAGGCAATTGTGCATGGGTGGTGGGCTGGGAAGAAGCAGGATCCATATTTAGTTTTCAGAGTCTGCATGCAGCTGGCAGGCTTCATAAGGATTCCTGTCACAGTGTAATTCTTAAATATTTTTAAAATCCTAAGGAAATTCCAAGGCCATAAAAATTCATGAAGATAAGATTGTTGATATCTATCAACTACCAAAGTGGCCTGACCTGTGAGGAAACCCTAGTTTCCTCAAAAAACACAAATGTTTAAATATATAGAAATGCTTAGGTGCTAAGGTGCTGGACACTTCAAAATATGAAGCAAGTTGGATAGATGTGCACAGTGAAAACCACGTAGCCAACCTTAACTCCTGCCACCATATCACCACCCAACACCAGGTGACACTCATATCCTCAAGCAACATATATCTTCACCGCATCAGTGACTCTGGAAATTGAGAAGTGCTCTGTATGGCCTACCTTGCTCTTTTTTGATAGACTGGTTTAAATGCTACAGTTGAGCAAATCAAAGTGCGTATGTCTCGGCATTGAAGCAGCACTACTCTTCCCTTCAAAATCGTAACCCAGTGCTGGACAGAAATAAGCTTTCTCTTTGTTCACCAAAAATAATCGGGACCTGGATTCTTTTTCAGGACAATTCCCCCATGATACAGTGAGGTTTCTGATGTGTAGAATACCCTTTTGTGCACAACAGAGGCACAGGCTGATAGAAATTGGACTGGAGGGGGTTAGAGCATTCCTTGACTACACAAGCAAATTACACAAAGCCAGACTTAAGATTTCCACAGCCACAAGCTGCTTTTAGCTGCTTAAAGCTTTTATCTAAACCACCTTCGTTGACAATTCTCGATCCAAATGTCTTCATCTTCTAGGCAAGGCATGAATGACAGGTTGTAATGGGATGGAGGCAGAGTTAAGATTGTTTGAGTCTCTTTAAAACTGTGTCTTTCTCAAATATCTAATGGTCGGGTGTGTTTTTACGTGTAACTTGACTGTGAATTGCCAGGCTTTTTCTGCCTTTTGGGTTTGCAGAGCTACAGCTTCATAAAGGTGTTTTCTCTTACCTGACTGGATAGTTAGAAACTTAATCCTAAAATTTAATGATGTTAACACTTGGGAATAGTTTCTCACTTCATGATCTTGCAGACTCACTCTGGCTCCTTAATGCTGCCGAGAGTAGGGCTGATGTATGGCTCTGGGGAGCACTGGACATCTGTCCAGTGCCTCTTCTCTGCCCTGTGTAAAGCTCCCCGTTGGCTGAGGTGCAGTTTTACAGTTCCTGTTCTTCCCAAGTTGCTGTCAGTCTGCTTATAGCCTTCATCCCAAGATCATGAATGCCGTTCAGTTCTGTGAGTGCTGAGGGTGAGGTCAGGATCAGGAAGTCATGAGCCTTCATGTCACCTGGTGAGGGAGGGAAGGAAATAGAGGTTGCATTGCAATGTGTCTCGCTTGAATGGCTGCTTCCGCCATCGTTGACCTGGTACCAGCTCCTCATCTTTGTCCTCCCATCCTGTCTTCAGTCCCTTTCACAGCGGAAATCAGCCCTACCAAGTGAGTCTAACTCACAGGGAGTTATTACTGTCTGAGCCACTGACTGCAGAGGGAAACTTAAGTTCTCATTATGCATTTTCACAAGGCAGCATCTCTCTGGAGGCAAATATCCTGGCGGCAGCAGCGGCTATTACTCCTGCCATTTTTCACTCTGCCTCCACCCCATTTCTCTACCCCTCCCCCAAACCGGCTGCCTGGCTGTTGGCTCCTACATATACGCTAACCATATAAGAGAATTCACAGCTTTCTGCATTGTGAGCATGCACTTTTCCTGGGACTAGACAACCTGCATTTTAATAAGTGTTCAAAACTGAAGCTCATAGAGAGGGAATTGGCCAGCCAGCACTATCCCTTTTGGTTGTTACCTTGTTGGATTTTGCATGCTAAGCAGGGTCAGGCCTAGCCAGCACCTGTCTAGGTGCTCCAGGAAGTGGGGTAGTGGACACAGTAGAGTTCTTTCCACTAAATCAAGGCTTCACTGCGGTGCGAGGGGACACTGCTGTTGGAGATGCTGTGTTATGAATTAAACGTGATACTAATCTACTGACCATTTATGGCCATAAAAAGTTCGCACCTCATGCTGGAATGCTAGAATCCAGTTCGCAAAGGAAGGCCTTCTAAATTTCCTTTATTTCAAACTATCTCAAGATGTGCAATATCCATCTCCATGGCTACTGTTCTTCTGACTGCTCAGAGGGGACTGAATGCTTTGAACCCCATGGCACTTTTTATGAGATCAGGCACAAGCTTCTTGGCCAAATGGCTTTCAGAACGGAACACTTCCTCCTGTTCTTGTTGTTTCTTCTGTATATGAATGGAAAGCTTGATGTTCCTGGGATGCGAATCCAGAATCTTTCATCAAAATAAAGTTCACTTCCATAGAGCCTCTATTGGAACAGGGCGCTTTCCTTGGTTATAATATATTTGTGAGGGAGATTGGTGAGGTCAGACGCAAGAAGATTCTATGCTGCCAGTGTCTAAAAACAGCGTGATTCATCTGCTTTCAGAAGAGCTCCTCCTCCCCAGAACCCAATACTCCTGCACTGCATTAGCTTCTGGGAAGTCTTGGTATGTAAAATGCAGCAGTGATCTGGGCCAGCCGTGAGAATAAATTTGCAAGCAGACCTTTTTTGGCTCTTGCTGTAGCACTCTTTGAAAAGAGCCCTTCTCTCAGTCTCTCTCTGCCTTTTCAGAGACATGACCAATGTTTTCCACAAACGGAGAAGTTTACAGTTCTCCACATATTGCAGTTTCTGCCAGAATTTTTTTTTTTTTTTTTTGAGTTGCCACAGCAACAACTTAGAGAAAGAATAATTAAAAAGCTCTGCTGCTGGCCATGCTTGTGCCCTGTTTGTTGTGCCCGTGCATTTCCCCCGCACCACTTGAGGCCACAGAGGCAGTGATTGAAAGCTCTAATAACGCCCCGTAATGGATCCAATTATGGCAGCTAATGTTTCTGTTAAGAATGCACGAATAAATAAATGTGTATGTGTGAGAAAGACAGAGAGAGAGGATTCCTGGATAATCCCTAAGAGTGGCCAGTCCATGTGCCTCTTGCCGTGCCTTGCTGGAGGATGACAGCCAGGGATCCAACATTGACTCATCTCCCCTTTAGATAGTTCAGGCACACAGACTTCCGTCAGCTGTTATGCGGTTGGCTAACTGATGTCAGGAGCTATTGCATGGCCCTACACCTCAAACATTTCTTTGTGCTTGTTGCAATTACACTTCAGCTGCCTTTGTGGGGAAGCTGGGTTGTGGGGCTTCCACTGAGGGGGCCTCCCTGTGGAAAGCAGCTGCAAAATTATGATAAATGGGTCTATGATCGTATAGAAATTGCTGCCAGTTTTCCAAAGTTATGAGGGAAGCAGCCAGGAACACCCTGAGCAGGACAGAAACAGCAAAGAAGTGCTAGCAAAGCTTTAACAAAAATGTGCCACCTCAATCAGTGATACATGTGACACTCCCTATGTAAAACATTCCTCCTATGCCCTGTCTCAAAAACCTTGTTATGCTCTCACCTCACCTCACCTTTTACCCCAAGTCCATTAGCTCTTCATTCACCACACCCCACCCTCCAACCCAGTACCACTGTACCCTTGATGCATCTCCCTCACAGTAGCATCACTACTGGTAGGCCAGTGTCCTGCAGCCTCTGCTAGGGTAGCAGGCGTGTCATCTTGTGACCACTGACTGCAATGGTTGGTTGGTTGGATGGGGTATGGGGGACCCCTTTTGTTCTTGAGGGTCTCTGCAATTTGTTTATTCTTTCGTAGCTAGAGCATGGCGGTATAGGGGAGCAGTTTTCTCTTGGGCAATTGACAATAGGGTTAGAGGAGGGGAAAAGGGACTTCAGTCTCTTCTAGTACAGGCTAAAGCAGAACCAACTGCTCCCAGAGTGGGGGAGAGAGGCTGCAGGACTCCCATTCAGAGCAGCAGCTTGGCCTCCTCTCTCCCTCCCCAGGTACCAGAGCTGTCAGGATGGGAAGGCTGAAAATCCTACATGATGCAGTTCCCTGTGTGTACCTAGACACGCTGATGGGAGATGCAAGAAGGGAGTTCCCCTTGCAGCCACTGCGGAGATCAAGCAATAGTGTGCACATTTAGAGGACTGAAAACTTCAGCAGTGCCAGCCTTAGCATTTTGGTGCAGGTTATGAAATTGTGTTTTGTTTTCTCCCTGCCAGAGTAGTGAATTTCTGTCTACAGTTATCACGCCACTATGCATAGGCCCTGCAAGAGAATTCTGGAGAGGGTCGGTGAGCTGGTTCTTTAGAATATATCCCCAATATTAAAGTGGAAGGGGTAGGGGATCTTTGGATCCCCCAGCTTCATGATGCAGAAGCGGAATCTAACTGCATATTATTTTTACCTTCTTTTAACATTTATGGTTAGTACATAGTACATGGAGGCCTCATTGTACTGGGTGCTATACAAACATGAGACCTGGTCCCTGCCCTGAAGAGTTCACAATCTAAGTTGACCAGTTGACATGTGAAAGATGGGACAAGAGAGAGTGATAACTCTAGATATGCTTACACATTTGTTGTTTTTTTTAGTATGTTTATAAACAGATCAAGTAGAAACACCAACTAACTCTATTTGCCCATGATAAGTTGGCTGCTTTTTACAACTGTCAAGGCAGAGGTAGGTCTTGAAGGATGTGAAAAAGGAGACAGTGGTCTCATGCACCAGATGGAAATTGGCAGAGTGCCACTGCAGTCGCGCAAGGGAACCCAGGAATCCTGACTCTTGCTCTAACCATTCTTCCTCCCATCCTTAGCTTTGCCACCCCATCCCTCAACCTCACTGTCTTTGGGTAAGATTACAATGGGGACCCTTCTTCTGCAAGTATTTGGGTGATTCTGTATAGATTTGGGATGGGCAAACTTTCAAAGGTTCATATTTATGATAAACCCTCAAAATAGGGATTACCCCAATCACTGGCCTCCATACACCTGGGCTGCAAACTCCCTGGAAATCCTTATTGGTGAGATTTCTGGTGCTTCCTGCATCCACCAAGGTTGGTAACCCCACAAGAGCAACCTCCATCTTGGTATCTCATCACCTCTAGTTCAGAAGAGTATCCAGAAGGGAAGAAAGAACCACAAAATGGAAGCAGCCTGAGTGTTTTCTGGCTGGAAAAAATACCAGTTTCTGTTGCCCAGTCTCTTGTTCGCAGTGTTGCAAATGTGCATCGCGCTTTACAAAGCAAGGTTTGGGGGTAGGTTCCTGCAGGTTGGAGAGGTGGTGGTTTGTGATTCCACGTGAGCCAGATCACCCCTTGAGGCCTGAGACCTATTTTTACTCACAGGGCCCTGGTTCGTAATGTCCTTGCTTTCTCCCCCAGGATCTCCTTTTTCCACCCCCTGAAGGGGGTTAAAGCCAGTGGCCCAAACATTTTAACTGATGGAAAGGCCAATACCCTAATTTAGGGATTAGGATTTAAGAACGAGGCACTTGAGTTATGTGTGCAGAACAAGCACATGTTGTATGTGCATCTGCACATACAATCCAAGTACAGCTGTTGCCAGACCAAAGCCTTAAAGTAAAGTAGTCTGGAAATTAAGATTTTTTTTGTCATTGTCCCAGACATCAGTGAATGCTGAGAAGTAAGTTAATGGCAGGCTGGGCTACTTCCAGCTGGTACCTCCAAGAAAAACAAGTGATTCTTTTTCCCTTCACCTGGCCTCACCCAACTGTGTCACATGAAAATCCATTTCTGTTATAAATCATTAAGCTGAGTTTCTAATAGCAGTAAAGGGCCCCTGGAACTTGATCGATAGAGACGTTAACCAGATGGTTAGAGCTCTAATAGTTGATCATATACCGTTGGCTATTAACTGCAAGCAAGGACCAGTTTCTAAGGGATAATTGACATCATAAACAATGGCCATATAATTGAGACTGAACCCTAGAGAAGTGACTAAGCATATTCAGCTGCAAAAATGGTGCCATGTTTGAAGAGCATCCAGGGGCTGCCATCAACCATCTAGAAACTGGACAGCTGCTGAGCAGGAAAAGAGATCTGAGAGCTGAGTGGACAGCATCGGTCTGAATTCAGTGGGCCCTAGCCAGAAAGGTGCTTGATTGCCATGGTGAAGGGTATGGTGTAAATTCCGAGGCAGATCCTAGAGAGTTCAGATTGGAGTCCAAGTCAGGTTTTTTTGGTTCAGCCCATTACAAAAACAGGAATCAGCCAGGAAGTTGATCCAGAAACAAACTTTTGCAAGGCTTGGGGATGTTGGGACCTGGGAGTCACTGATCACACCCAACTCTACTCATAACTGGATTCTCCCAGCTTAGTGTATCTTGGGCCATATGTTCAGAAAGGGGCACCTCAATTGTATTGGCAGAATATGTGTGGGAGAGCACAAATGGGTTATTCCAGGAGCTTTTGTGGGGGCAGATGCATGCCAGTCCGTGTGTGTGTGTGAGCTCTTTTAGACCATTTGCCCTTTTTTGTGGTGCTGTAAGAGGGTTCCTTGCATGGGAATCCCTAGTGTAAGGTCTGTGTGTCAGCAGAAGGAAAGACCAGAAAAGGCCCAGTGGGAGTTATTTAAATGGATGAAGTTTGTTCTTGCTTTTTTAAATAAAAATAATATTCCAAGTATTGATCCCATTTTAAATTTTTGCTGGGTCAGGACATGTGTTGAGGGTTCTGTAGCAGTAACACCACCTTTACATCAGGGCTCTTAGGCACTGCAGTAATACAGATGCTAATAATAGTGATGGGCCTGTGTGGACTGGAGAGGTAACTTGGTGGGATTCCTGTTGTTGTGATGTGGTAGCTTCTGATTAGATCATTGCCATTCTGGTCCTTCCCCAGATAAACTTGTTGTGAAAGAAAATGAGGAAAGTAAAAGGTACAAATGATCTCTAATGACTACTCTGCTCAAGATGGAGCGGTGCATGCTGGGACCTGCAGTGTCTGAAGGTTGCACTTGGTACTAGGAATAAGGACAGCAGCAGGCTGCATTTAGCCTACAGGCTGAGTTTGGGCACCCTTGTGTGAAGCTAAAGGGGTGGCTGACAGGGAGATCTTGCTGCTCAATACAGTGGTACCTAGAAGTACCCCTAATTCAGTGTCTCTGAAGAAACCAAACAACCATCCAGCCCTCCCAGTTTCAATTTTTGAAGCACTGCAGCTCAAGGAAGGGGTATGAAAAAAGAATAATAAAGGTCCTGGGGACTCACTGCATGGGTGGATGGACAGACGGAAGTATTTTGGATACGGCCACCCTGGCCTAGTGTGCGTCCTAGGGGTGGGGATGAGGCAGCCCAGCTTGGAAATTGTATTTCAGTGGGAAATTGAGGTCAGCTGAGTTGTGTGTGACTCTGTCTTCAGCACCTGTTTCTGTGTCCCTCTGAACAACGATCCCCAGCATGAATAGTGGTGGTGGGGTGTGCAGTATTTCCCCACTTTTTACAGCAGCAAAAGCACATCAGTGTGGCAAGGCTGGGATCCATCAGGGCAGTGAGGCTAATACATTTCTTCTTAACCTGCAGCTCCAAAAGGTTGTTGAATTGTTTTCTCTATTGGGAATATCAGCTGGTGTTTTGGCTTTGCAACCAGGACAACCTGCTAACAGAGAGGAGCAAAGCCCCCTGTGCGAGCGGCTGGGATTCACTTGGCAGATGTGCTGCTGGGAAAGGTGACTTGATGGTTCTCCATGCAAATGTGTCAATCACCCAATCTCCGACTGATCCCCACTGAAGAAGTGTCATGCATACCCTGCTGCATGCAAGCTGTAATGCAGGTCGACAGCACAGACAGGGAAACACTTTGCATACATGCCATGGACAATAGAATTCCTGGAAGCCTCGCACATCACCTTCCATTGATATATCTGTCTGTCCCAGAACACAGCTGAGAGCAACTGTATTCATATAAAGTGTGCCTATGGCTGGAGTTCCAGCAGCTTGAGAGAGTACCCACGCCACTGCCTTTCTGAATGCAACAGGTAATTCCCACAGCTATAGGCAGACTCATGGCTTAGGCCCTGGGAAGGGTTTCTAATCATTCCTAGTTTAGCTCAAGCATGAAGGGAAAATCGTCACTATCAGTTTTTAGAGAGAAGGGCTAGATTTTCACACTGGTGCCAAGCAGATGCTCTGGATCAAGGCAATGGGAGCTGCAAGTGCTTTCCTCCCCTTCCCAACCCCCAAAGATCTGGCCAGTAGCTCTCACTGTTTCTTGTTGTTTGAAGCTCCTAAGAGGGTTTTACAAACTAGTTCTTTCCCTGCCAATAATTTTGACCTCCCCCTTCTCTTGCCCCCCAACTTCCTTAATGGAACTCATGCTTTGTTTGCCTCCTCCGCCCTTCTTAGGTGACCTGTGTCTGCATCCTCACTAGAGTTGATAATTAATTTGGTTTCCCTCTACCGCCTGGCTGGCTGTGTACCAGCAAAACGCATTGTAATTGTAGGTCCTGCTTGTTATTTTCAAATTCCCAGATGGAATGGATTTGAAAAGAAGAAAATATGAATAATCTGAGTGTAAACATGGGGGATATCATTCATCTGTGCTAGCAGAAATTCGTTGGGCACCTACAGGCAAGCTGGCCTCCAGGAGCAGGTGAACTAGTGGGGAGTAACCATTGCAAGACAGCATCAGCTTGATATCCAAAGGGCAGTTCATATCCTACAGACTATACAGCCTTGGAGGGCTGATTGCTCTGATCTATGCTGTGGGAGCATGGGCTAGAAAGACTCAGAAAGCTTCCATGGTTTTGTTTTTACTCTGTTACGCCAGGGAGATCCATGCCATATGTTGTCATTAAATAGCCATGCTTCTCCAGTTCTCCCCATCTTTACCACTGTCCCAGCCATGTAGGCACCAGGATTTACAGCAGGCTATGAAGTAAGTCGCCTAATGGA
The DNA here is from genome assembly GCA_007922155.1 of Mesoclemmys tuberculata. Taxonomy (NCBI): domain Eukaryota; kingdom Metazoa; phylum Chordata; order Testudines; family Chelidae; genus Mesoclemmys; species Mesoclemmys tuberculata. The sequence continues at coordinate 40,716,195 of ML675613.1, forward strand.
AAGGCAGAAAGTTTCTGGTTTGACTGCCCTTCTCCCATGCTTGGATATAGGCACTACAGACTGAAGTACACCAGCAAACAAGTAGGGTCAGAAAGCAAAGTGAGGAGGACATGAGAACCTCAGTCCATAGGGCACTATGGAAATACTTCCAAGTTGGCCACTCATCTCCAGGCACTTACAGGAAGTGCTCAGAGAGAAAGTCAAGACTGATTCAAGAATCAACCAGCCAAGAGATGTCTGGGCTTCTCCACTCCGTAGTGGCAGCGGCATACCATGGGTCACCGGCGGCTGAGGACAAGGCTGGCATTTGCGCCCTCCCACCTCATGTGCCCCCCGCACAGGGCATGAGGGGTCCCTGGCTCCCACCAGACGGTGCCAGCCCTCAGCTGCCCCAGGGAGAGGGAGGTCTGTCCCTGCAGGGGAGGGACACTGCGCTTTCCTCCTCCTGCGCCCTGGGGACTTTCTGGAGCTCATGGCAGCGGCTCCCCCAGCTCTGGCCGGGCTCCGCTGCCACCCCCATCCTCGCACTCACCAGCCGCATGGTGCCTGCCTCTCCTGCTCCAGCCCCGCAGCCCAATCAGATCTGACACCGGCTCCCCCTACTGGGCAGGGCGGCCTCACCCCCAGCCAGGGAATAGTGGGGGAGGAGCTCCTACTCCTGGTCACCCACAGCTCCACGCCTGCCCCTGGGCTCCATCCAGCTGCCCCTCAGAGCCTCCTGCGTTCCCCATCCCCTGCGTGTCATGAAGGGCCCAGCCAGTGGCCACCCCACTGCCAGTCAGTCCACCACTGTGTAGTGGGGAAGAAAAGCAGCAGTAATTCAGTGCAAAATCTCTGGAGTGGAACTTGAGGAGTGCATCTGTTTGTAGGGGGAAGAGGAGGGCGGTCTAATGCTGCCATCTCTCAGTTATTCCGGATGTTTCATCCACTATAGGAAGTTCTCCCTCCACAGGGAGACCTAAATATCCAGCCAACTCTGAGAGCAAAACCACTGGTCTGGTTTTCAGCTCCACTGAAAAGCTGCCTCATATCATCATATGTCACCGCAGTGACAGTTCCAAAGCATCTGCAGCCTTAGTCAGTGAAGGATCCTGCATCCCTGCCATGGCTGCTTGGGAGCAGGGGGTTGACTGCTTCAGTAACTACATGGAAGATAGATAAGAGTCCCTGGTGCAATATTGGATCTCCCTTGGCACATATGCTAAAAGGGCCAAATGATCCGAAAGCATCTACATGCAAGATACAGGAGGCTAGGTGTGGAAGAAATTTTCATTCCGCGAGCACATTTACATACTTAGGTAACAGCTGTGTGTCTGTGCAGCACAAAGAAGGGAGATTTGTTGTCCCCTTGAACAATGTTAGTACTACCTTAATTTGTGTATTCAGCTCTTAGGTACCATGGGGATAGGCTTTTCATAATATCTTATTTATATAGCTCTTTTTATTAATAAATCTTAAAGTGTTTCAACATCTTTAGTATTTTTAGTCTCACAACATAGCTGCGAGGTAGGGAAGTGCTATTATCCCCCTGTTTACAGATGGGGAGTTTAAGGTGGAGGGGGGTATTTAGAAGTGATAGAGGGACAGGGTGAATTTTAGGGAAAGAGGTTTATCTTGGAGTATCACTTTTGTTCTGGGTGAGGGCTAGCAGTGGGATGTATGAGCCATGAATTGGTTGTGCTCTTTCTCATCCAGCTTTGCTGTCAGGGAGGAGCATTCTAGCCACTCATCTGCCATCTCCCCGATGCAGTGTGCCTGCCCACGCAAGGGTGCAGGCCTGTCCTCTCCAAAGCTGACAGCTGCGATTATAAATGTTTTTGAGACATAGCCACTGAAAGTGCCGTACCAACAGAACAAAGCGCTTCTCCTTCTGCTAGCACCTGCCTATTGCTGTACGGCACTGGGGCGGACAAGCATACCTAGTTGTGCATCCCTGATGAGTGTAATGTGGTTGTGGGGTCTAGGCAGCCTGTTCTTTTCCTGGTGGCCTTTTAGCTCAAGGAGTCCTGTGAAGCTTCTGAGACTGACAGGGCAACTCCCTGCCCTGATTATAGTATTGCTAATGCCAAAAATCATATCAGACCCCAAAAAATCATGAGGTTTGTTTTAAAGAATGTTTCAGCCTTTTCTCTCTCTCTCTCCCTCTCCATTTCTGAGCTCCCCCACTGGGAGTCTGACAATGAAACTGAAGTAAACTTGGCATTTCTGCCTTGTGCTTATGGCAACCATTTTGGTGAAAAGCAGCAGCATTCATTGCCCACATGCTACAGAGAGGAGGAGAGCGATGGCAGCTGAGACTCTAAACCAGCTTCCATCCAGTTGCACTTTGGAGTTAAGGGACAGGACAGGGTTAGAACGTGACTGTGTAAACAGCACTTATGGAATTAGGCTGAAAAATGTATAACGAGTATGGTGAGTTTTGGCCCCAAACGGCAGCCGCTCATGACTAGGTGCTTGAACTGAAGTTGGGTCTCCCTTGTGGTAGGCACTGCAGACACACAGGGACAGGCCCTGCCCTGGAGACCTTGCAATCTCATGTTGCGGAGTTAGGCATAGGATCAGGAGCTGGGACTTGCAAAACTCATCTCATCTCATATAGAGGCCTGCAAACATTCATTAGATGGAAACCAATTGTAATCATTGTGGAGTTGGGCTGGAGTCAATCTGGTGAGCTTCAGGTGGAAAACTCTATAGTTTATTAGTAATGCCCTGAGGCTTCCAGTACCACAGGAATACTAATGTAAGAATGGAGCTGGCTTTCTGGAAAGAAGTTTACTGAATCCAGGTTCTGTCCTTTAGCAGCTTACACGAGCAGGGTCTTCCACTCTCTGGAAACACAGTCAAAATCTCCTACTCTACAACGCTTTCACTCTCCACACACACTGGGCTTGTCTACATGAACGCTTAGTTTGTAGCAAATGGGGGTGTACTTCTACCCCATGCTAGTCTGCCGTGCAGTAAGTGTTCATGTGGATCTTGCTGCCGCGCACTAAAAGTTTCCTGGTGCACTTTAATCTACTCCTGTTTCAAAGCAGGTAGATCAAAGTGCCCTAGGGAACTTTTAGTGCACGGCAGCAGCGTCCACAAGGACCATTAGTGCAGGGAAGTTTTTACACCCCAGATTGCCACAAACGAGCCAAGCACTCAGCCTGCTGCATCCGGTTCTTGAAGGGACAGCTCCCATTCACTGATACACAAACATGAGAAATTGCAACAGTAAAATAAAGGGAGAGCCAACACACACATTGCTGGTGGGTTACACAAGCATATCTGAGATACTAGTGAAAGATTGGACAGCAGTATTCCTGATTTCTAGCTCTGAGAACAGATTGTGGTCTAGTAGTTGCAGACAGTATAGCCTATTGTAACAACACACCATTTGCGTCATCTGCAGGGACTGAAATAAAAGCATAAGCCTCTGCCACTTGAGCGAAGGAGCCTGACTTCTTTGTGCACAAGCAATAGTGGAATCATAAACATCTAAAGGGGATCTAGCTGCTACAGGATGACCCGGAGCCGCACTCTGTTAGTGTAAGTTACAGAATAATCAAATTTACCACGTTCCTCCTGAAAGTCTGGGGCAAAGTGGATGAGCTTGGCTCTGTTAATTGAGAGGTGGTTCCATTGCCAGCCCTGCCTGAAGTGTCCTTGTACAAGCTCTCAGATATCTTAGCAGTGAAATGGGTGAGTGACGGTTACCTCTTCAAAAGGTAGCAGCATGAAGCCTTGTTTAATACTAAGGGTCGCCAAGGGCACAGGCATATTAACATCAGTCAATGGAAGAGCTAGTACTGTAAGGCAGGGTCTGTGGGTTGTATTTCAGTCCTCCTTCCCTATAAAGTGAGTTGTCTTTCTCTCATATGCCTGTGGCAGGGACCAAAATTATGTTACTACCAGTAAAATCCTGAGAGGTGGCAACATTGTAGAACGACTCATAGCCAGCAGGGTGGGACAGAGGAGGCTGGAGCGTGCAGTAATCTAGGAGTTTGCCGTAGTGTAAAACCCACCAGGGAGCACCAGAGCAAGTAAGAGGAGTCATTTCTTACAAACGGTTGGAGTATGTTGTTTACTGCCATTGTTTGTCAAGCCCTCCTAGAAGCGTGACAATTACCTTTATTTCTCTATAGAGTTTCTCCTTTTCCATTTTGCAAATATTAATTATTTTTATGCTGTGTTTTTATCTGTGCTGAATTAACAGGGCTGCTGCTTTTAACAGGAGTTTCTAATTCATTTAGGGTCTTTTCATGCCAGATCCATAACTACCAGCTAAAAACAGCTCTGAGAATAGACTGTACCAACCACTACCAAACCAGTGGGGGGAAGGGACACAAAACAATAGAGTTTGTATTGGTCCTACAAAAACAGAGTTAAAAAAAAATCTTTTCAGCTGAGTTACAGGTGATTTTTAAAGAAAATAACATCTAGACTCTGAAAGCTTTATCCATCAGATTCTAACAGCTTTATGCATCTGAGAGACTACTGAGCCCTGAGACTGCTTTGTGGGTTTGTTGGTTGATTTGAACGTAGAAAATAATAATATTTACTGCAGTCACACCTAAAGACCCCAACTTGGGATCAGGGCCCCATTGTGCTAGGCACTGCACATGCACAAGAAGAGATGGCCCCCACCCCAAAGAGCTTACAGTTCTAAATCTCGTGGCTGTGTGACTCCAGCAGGAAGATAAATAGCATGGGTTTCTGATTCTGTTTGAGATACCCCATCCCACTAGGCCTTAAACCACAGGCTGTGTGTGATGCAAAAGCTCAGAGACTGAGAAGGGAAGATAAGTTGATGGCAGACCCAGGACATCTGAAAAAATAAGATTCAGCCAAGCTAGGTTGAGGCTTTTTAGTGCTTGCAACATGAGGAAGGGAGACTGCCTATGGTAAAGTCCCGTTGATAGCTGCCGCTCTTTGCACTGAGATGTTTCAGTTATGGGCTAATGTGGCTCATGCTGGAAATTGAGATTGTGGGTAGATGAGTGAGGGGTGATATAACTTGGTGCATCTCAGAATTTTTCAAGGGCAGATTGAAATCTGAATCCCTGTAGGTATGTCCTTCCATAGTGTCACTAGCCTTACGGCATACTATAGTGCCTGAATGACTGCCCAGCCAGCCACACAAACTCTGGCCTTCGGCATCCATTGTGCATTGGGAAGAGGAGGAGAAATTACTGTGCTGCGTGCCCTTTTAGGAGGTGGCTTGTTGAAATTTCCTTCCTTCTGATGCTGGAACATGAGTGGCGGATGCCATGTTTAGTCTGTCGAAGGCCACTAATATGGGCCCATCTATATGATAACCTCTACCACGTTGTAGGAGATGTTTTTTATTCATATTATAATGCGCGTAGATGCCCCCCATGGAGATCAGGGCTCTATGATGCCAGGCACTGTACAAACACAGAAGGAGAGAGAGTCACTGTCCTAAAGCGTTTGCAAATAAAATAGACAGGACGGATGAACAGTAAAAGGGGAAAATCAGGCCCAGCGAAGGGAAGCGTCTTGCCCAAGGTCACCCCCAGGTCAGCAGTAGAGCTAAGAATGGAGCCCTGATCTCCAGAGTCCCAGTCTAGTGACCTGTCCACTGGACAAGCTGCTTTATCTGCTTGTCACCCAACACAGTTATATTTTGTAGTGCAGGTGGAAAGTTAATCAGGCCAAAGCCTTGAGCTGTTCAGTTCAAAGATATGGTTAGTGTCCTATCTAGCCTACAAAAGTAACAATGTTGTAACCAGGTGCTGCACACCTGCACAGCGAGTGGGCTCGTAGCGCTAAAGGCATGAAGCTGGAATGGAAATAGTGAATCAGGAATCAAAAAGGAAAAACCACCTTCCAAAATGTATCAGACCCAGCCCGTAATCCCCTGGTTGAAGGCTATCCTGCCAGTTCCTTACTTTTCAGCGGCAACTAAATGCAACACACACAATCATACGTCCATAATCAGAGTTTACAGTTCTTCACCCTCAAGACTTGGCTGAGGAAAACAAGCCACTCTATCTCACTGTTCATTTACCCTCCTGAACTCTGTCTTTCAGCGCTGCAAGGTAGACACTACAGCAGCTAATAATTCTCACAGGGCATGTGCAGAAAACAATTAAAGCTCGCTGCACCAGTGACGAGCCCTGTGGTGTGCTGGGATTGGAAGACAGCTGCTCCCACTTTGCTGAGTGCAGGAGCCTCCCAAGTGGCCAGTGGCGGTGAGCGGCATGTCTCACTGATTGCAGACCTTGTGAGCTAACATGTAAAAAATCAGTGGCTAAACTCAGGCTGGCATTTCTGGGCCTCTTGCTGGTGGCAACCATCTTGGTGGAAAGCAACAGCATTCATTGCCTGAATAGCACAGGACTGGGGAAAGCAGGGCAGCTGAGCCAGTAAATCAGCTTCCATCCAGCTGCATCATGGGATTAGTGAGCAGGTTTATGATGTGACTGTTCAAACAGAGAGATGTTTGTTGTTAAATAGCAAACCTTGGCACAAATCCTGACCCCCGACAGCACAGTAGGGAGAGACGAATGAACTGCAGTTCCCTCCGGGGCTGCACGGCGGCGCTGTGCCTTATGACTAGGGCCCTACCGAATTCACGTCCATTGTAGTCAATTTCACAGACATAGCATTTTAAACATCTTGAATGTCACGGTTTCAGATATTTAAATCTTGAATGTCACGGTGTTGTAACAAAGCATAATTATGTATTTGAAAATGGCAAAATATGAACATGTAAAGCCCTTTAGACTCAGCATTTCTCAAACTGCGGGGGTCCCGACCCAAAATGGGGTTGCAAGGCTATTGTAAGGGAGTTCAAGTATTGCCACTTTTACTTCTGTGCTGCCTTCAGAACTGGATGGCCGGAGAGTGGAGGCTGCTGGCCAGGCGCCCCACTCTGAAAGCAGCACAAAAGTAAAGGTGGCAATGCCCAACCCCTTTTTGGGTTGGCATCTCCAGATTGAGAAATGCTGTGCATCTTTGTATGCCTTTTCCCTGTGTGCCAGCCTGCCTTTCCCTCCTGCTGAAGCCCAGGACCAAATGGAAAAGAGTGCCATAGAGGTGAAAGGCTTTGTTTCCCATTCCCTGAGCCAAGCCAGCCTATCTAGCCTGGGGCTGGATTGGAATCAGTGTCCTAAAAATGAAAGACTCTGTATCCCACTCCTAAACGCTCTCCTCTCCTGCTCTCTCCTCATAGGTAAGCTGCAAGTGCAGCTTGCACACATCCTCTTAAAGAGAAGGATTCTCTTTGTCCGTCATATCAACTGCCAAGGGAAGGAGTAACCGGGATCCGGCCACACTCAGCACCAACATAGCATACAGTTTTGTCATTTCAGGTAGAATAAATAAATACAAAGCCCCAGACATTGGCTATGACACCTCTGAAAATTGTGTGTGTGTGTCAGTTCTGATATGCACATCACCATCCTAACACTCGTCGTATGCTCTTTACAGTTCATGTTTCCATTATCGGGTCAGAATGTGTGGCTTTGTCTGCAGACCCAGCAGGATGGATTCCCTGCTCTGTACAGACACCAGTCAGGATTGTGAAAAGGCCCTGGCTAAGGGTGGGAGTCTATTGTGTGTAGATGCTGACCTCAAAGCAGAGAATCAGCATACATGCAGAAGTGCATTTTTTTCCTTTTATCTTTTTTCCTTCCCTTCTAAATTGGCTTGGGGTGAGGTGAAGTTGAAGGTATCCTTGGAAAGGCCAGGTCATTGATTGAAAGGAAAAGGCTTGACAGATGGTGAAGAGCTTTCATCAGCAGGATGAGCTGCAACAGGCTCTGAGGAATAGAATGCTGTGTGCACTCTGGCTGTGTGTCTGTCTCTCTGATTATTTTGTGTATTTTCATCTCTGCCGTCTCTCTCTTAATCTGGGTTCCTCTGTGCCACCAAGATGCATAGTTCATCCCATTGTCTGAGAGACTAATTTGCACTGTAAATCCGATGCTTATCTTACATGACAGCTTACTATGGGTCTTATTGCGGTCCTGAAGACAAGCTATCCAGAGACAGCCAGGGAGCTTTAGAAAGGTTGACTGGGGTGAAGGATGTGCTCCGAGCCTGGTACAGTCTCATCTGCTGCAGCTCACTGGGCAGAGTTTGGGCTTTGTCCTTTGCATTTTGCTGTAACATATTTAAAGAGAGTAAAAAAATAATCCAATCTGAGTTGAAATTTGTATCACAACACTGGTTTCTCATTGGCTCGGGGGTAGGAACTCAGAGCTCTGATATCCTATTGGAGCAGCCATCAATTTACCGAAGGTTAGGGCCCCACCCACATTTCTCGCTGCTCAAGAAAGATAAGCAATACAAGAGAGCTAGAACTCAAGTGCTGGCAGCCAATTTAGCCTTGGTGCTCCCTGACTCTGGGATTCCTGGAACTCACTGGAGCATTGATGACTCTGTGCCTAGCATAATTAGAAGGATTCGTTGTTCTTGTCTTAACTCCTTAATGCTTCCTGATGCTTTCTCCAACCCCTTTTAGTTCTCTGGGGGCAGTGTGGCATCTCAACCCTTCTCATATGTATGTGCCTCCTTCTCTCTGGTCCCCAGGCTATTTACTTAAAGGCTTCCATATCTCATTTGAGAGATTTGACTGTAGTGTTGATTGCAAATGTGGATGAGACCCTTAAGCTCTCACAGCTGGGCTCCATTACAAAGCCATTATCATGCAGACCTTCTAGAGAGTTTAGTGCTCTGAGCTTCTACACCATAATCCCCCAATTGGGCTAAGTAGACCTGTTGCCCTCCATGTCTAGAGAAAGTGGCAGGGCCCCTACATGGGGGGGGAGGGTAAACTTTGCCAAGGCCCTGGGGGGCCCCGCCCAGGCTGCAACCCTATTACCATGGGGGAAAAATTGAGACTAAATTGTAGATCATGCCTGAGGATATTTACAGAAGCTTATTTCCCTGTATCTATGTATCCATTCTCTGGATCTTGTGCTATTTGCAGGAGCCAATCAGAAGCAGTGTTAGAGCAGTCTCAAGCAACATTCTGAACAGCGAGTTGCTGGGTGTCCTGGCCCAGCCCAGGCCCGTCTCTAGAATAGAGAGTGTGCACTTGTGCAGTTACACTAGGACGTGCAGTCTGAGACGGGGACATTTGTGCTCCTCTCTGTGCCAGGGTCTAGCATAGCAAGATCAAGAACTACCAGTCCCAGAGTTCCTTGTGCATAGGCAGGAGGGAGGGCCAGCTGGTGGGAGGGGCAAAGCAAAGCTCCATAAAACAGTGGGAGGCAGTGCTGCTGCTGCTGGTTCTGGTAGAATTTGCAGGCCCAAAATATAATGTGAGCAAGTGTCTAATTCACTCACAGTCACCCCCCCCCCCCATACTGCCATGTCTGGTGGTGGCTATGAATACCAATCAGGCAGCAGAAACGTAAGCAGGTAAAAGAAAGGGAACTAAAAGAAGCCAAAGGACACCAATCTAGCCTCCAGTTTTTCCAATCAGACAAGGCCTGTCTGCAGTCAGGCAATAAACTAACTAGGGAAGCAGATGAACAAAATCAGGATGACACTGATTTCAATATAGAGACTGTGTCTGTGGCACTGGCAATTGATGACAAAGAAAAGCTGCCAGAACATGCATCATGTGACTCCAATCTAATGCTTGAAGAGAGGTTTACACATTCAGAAGGTTTCCAAGAAGCAGGGGAGAGCAGTGCTGCACTAGCTGATTCTGGTCTTCTCAAAGATCCAGGCTTGTGCCCTGAAAAGAATGGTTAAGCCACCTAGCTATCTTGTCTATTGAGTGTGAACTTGCAAGAGAAATTGACTTCGGAGGGGCTAATTCATGATTTTACAATGAAAAAGGCCAGAAAAATAAAGCTTTCAAGTTAATTGGCCTAATTATAAAATGTTTGCAGTCACATTGGTCCGTTAGAATAAAAAAATCAAGACACTGACAGGATATAATACCTTTATATGACCAAAAAGTTACAAAATAGTTAGCAAATTTGTGGGACTCTTAAGCTGGGTGTTATATTAAACAAAAATAGCAAGGGGGCATTTTTCTAAGAGGTAGAATATGTCACAGTAATTTCAGAATTCACACTTTTTTGTGTCTTATGAGACTGTATGTATGGGATGAGGGATTATGGTACGTGTGTGGGAGGGGGCCCCTGTTACAAGTTTGTACTGGGCTCAAAAAAATTCTGTTTGAGCCCTGGTAGGTAGCACTTCTGGGGGATGATACAGCACAGTGAACACAAGACTCCAGTGACCCAATCCCATCATACAAGGGATAATACCTGTGAGTATAAATTGGAACCAGTGTGAACTTTCACCCCTCCCTTAAAATGGAACAGCTCTAAGGTGTGGTTGATTGTGTGTACTCTTTTTCTCACGTCTCAGCCATTCCTGGTCAAAGTAAGAAGCCAAAGCACCAAAATTGCCCAGCTAGACCAGCTGTTTTTGTGGGGGCAAGTGGGTTCAAACTAGACCAAAAATGGAGTCCTGGAATCCTTGTCCAATAGGAAGAGAAGGTATTTCTTACAAAAACTCAGTGTTGTTCTATGGCCAGGAACTTTCCTGTAGCACAGGTAGATTTGTAACCACCTGGACTGTACCAGAAACTGACCAAGTTTTGCAGACTGGTTTGGTCAAATAAGGATGTGAATATCAGGAGCTTATCTAAACCTTTGACACCAACACAACTCCTCCTAGCAAGCCTCAGGATTTAGCTGCAGGTGGCTCATGGCACGTCCCACGTAACTGCTGTGAGAACAGAGCACCCAAAATTGCCCAAATCAAGAAGGTTCCAACATATGCCAAATAAGAGACCTGGTCAGGTGCAGGGATCAGTCCAATTCTAAAAGCATCTTAGCTATTTTTCATCAAAGATCCAGAACTGCACCCTTCCCTACAGAGTGGAAGTGCTGCAGCTTGTTAGTGGTTGGTCTGAGGGACTGAACTTTAGTCTGCAGGTGTGCTTAGAGTACGTGGAACACATGGGGACCTACACGTGTAGAGCCAGATCTTCCCTTCAGCTGTGTATAAAGAATTCTAGGAAGGACAATTTTCCCAAGGGCTAAACGTGAGCCTTACTGCTACTGCACATTGCTGGCATATTATTTTTTAAAAAATCTATTGTTTAAGAGCAGCATTTAAGAGCCCCTTTGTGCTAGTTACTCTACAAAAAAATCCTGACAGTCTGCTCCAAATAGCTCGCAGTCTAAGTGAATGAGGAAATGGAACAGGTGAACAAAACAAACGTGGATGGAGGTGCAGGGTGGGAGGCGAAAGTAACAGTAAATGGAGCAGGTTTTGCACAGTAGGCATCGCTCTGACGTCTCCATCAGCCATGGTGTGCAGCATCTGAAGGCCCTGTCATGCTATTAGCTATTCATCCGCTGCTTTCTGGAGTTCCCAAACCCTTCACTTGCTAGCAAAGGAAATGCACTGACTGAATCAATATTGGCTGCAATCTGCATGGGAATGAAAGTGGGTGGAGACACAATGGGGTGTTTCCAGGTAGCATTTTCTGTTGCCTGGAATATTATTAGCATTCAAAGTGGAACACTGTTGACTAGTTGAGCTGAGTCAGTAAATAGATCAGGGGCTCCCTCTTAAAGGAGCAGCGATCATCACAGCGTGGTGTGAGTATGTGTGAGACATGAAAATCCTTATGAATATCCAAGGGGACAGACCACAGCCAGCCAGCAGCTGTTGGTTAGCTATAGTTCAGCCTTGTTCAGCCACATGGGTTGGTGTGGGTGAATTGCCTGTAACATCTTGGCAGCAGTGGCCCACCCACACTCACTCGGCGGATGTGGCTAGGAACAGGAAGCAGCATTTTGGTGGGGATTCCACTACTCAAGGGCTCTTAGTGGTCTCAGAATTTTGTTTGTGGCAATGTGTTCCAGGCCAGTTCCCTTGCACACCTCAGGGACTGTATCAGCATTAATGGATCTATCGGCTGAGCTCTGAAGAGCCTCTCTCTTCTGAGTGCTTACGAAGTCTCTGTGATTCTCCTTGCCAAGTGACTGACTAGTTCTGACATGACTCCTGGCTTGGGCTCTGTGCAGACACATCATTATGTCACATTATTATGCAGGCTTTAGGCAGCCTGCCATTCATCTGCATAATTTCCCCTCTTCCCAGAACATGGGGAACAGATCCCAATAAAAGCCCTCCTGCTGCATGATTTTGCTTTATCCAAATGAGTCCATGTGTGTTAGCTGTCGTCCCTCTAAGCAGGCATTGGGTTAGAAAGGACTTTCCTGTTCCAAGGCTCCAGGGTTTCCAAAAGGAGCTTCCCCTCCTATCCAATTGGCCTCCTTTGCTGTTTTCTTGTGGTTGTTTGTAACATGTCTCATGGATAGAATTGGCAGCAAATCAGAAGTCATGACACCTAAAATAGCCCATGCTTCTCCAAAAAAAGAATTATTTCTTTGCAGCCCGTATCCAATATGGGCAGTAGATGCAAGGTGAGACGGGTGTGGAAGACAACTTCAGGGTTGAAAGGTTTCAACCCCGCGAGAAGCAGCTTGAGGCTAACCAGCTCCTAAGCACTGTCAAATTTTGAGCATTGCACCACACATGCCATTGAGAGAGAGAACATCTGTGTGCTCACAGACAGGTGGCATTTCAGTCACTGCAGCTCTGCAGTTCTTGCATCTCAGGTTAGCAATCCCTATTCTTTACTAGCATTAGTTAGGGGAAAGGGAGAAGCAATTATGTTGCTTGTTAATGGGGTTCACCTTAAATTGAGGCCCTGAGATTCAACAGTTATGGCATGCAACTGAGCTTTATTGATCCTTTCTGCACTGCATGGGCATTCACACAGCACTCACTAAACTCTCAAAGTCTTCTCCCATTATGCACTGTGCTGTGTAAGTTCTAGGATGGATTCTCTGGTACATTCCCATCTTTGGTTGCTCCGATGTCCTGGAGAGGACATCTCCAGGGCATTCCAGTGTGGGGACAAGGATATTCCTGGGGAAAAAACTAGGTACTGGAGTGTGAATGCCTTTTCCTATTGTGCTGTGGTGGTGAAGAACCCTTCAAAGGTAGAATTGGCCAAAGCTGCCTGGGAGAAGAGTCTTAGGAAATAATGCTTCTAATTGCTTCCCATTGTCTTTCTCCCTGCAGACTCCAGCCAGGACCATCCACAGCAGCAAGCGGGGGTGATCTGGAGAGTGACAGGAGGCCTGTTCAGCATCACCCGAGGAGCTGTGGGGGCCACGCTGGGAGGTGTTGCCTGGGTTGGCAGCAAGAGTCTGGAACTCACCAAAACAGCCGTGACCAGCGTCCCTGCCGCCAGTGTCGGACTGGTAAAGGGTGGCGTCTCAGTGGTGACCAGCGGCGTGGGAGCTGTGGGCAGTGCAGTCGCCAGTAAAGTCCCTTTCACCACAAAGAAGAAGGACAAGGCTGACTAACCCTGAATGCAGCTTACTAAAGATCAGTCCATACGCTCCCTCTATACAGTACCTCTTCAGATGGGGACAGCCGCCCCAGGGAGGGGCAAAGTCCCCGTACAGACTCGGGCTCAACAGCACGTGCCTGGCTCAGAGCTCACAGTCACTGCAAATACCTGTCACTTCTGTCACGTGCTGGGGGCCATCGCTCCTCCCAAGGCTTTACAAGTGCAGCTGTCTCCAATTTGCAGGCTCCTCCCCTTTTCTTGCTCTCCCGAGCACAGAGGCGTGGGAGTGGGCACTGGGCTCTGTCTCTCTGGCGAGGGCGGGGCGGGGGGAATAAATGTGCCCCAGCTTGAGGCCCACACATGCTCCTGATGTTCCTTTCATTTTCTTTAGTTAGGGTTCAGCTTCAGGACCGGGGGAGGCGTTCTTAGGGCTTGCATGGGGTTGGGGGGCATCGTTATAAGAAAGTCTCATTAACACGAAGAAGAGATACTGTGGCTAGTGAAGGCTTTTTTCCCCCCTGGAAAAATGGGAGTACCCACATCCCACTGTCTATAGGTCACAGTCCCCACGCTGGCCCTCCCAGCTCTCTCTCAGGCTAAATGTGCCCTTTGAAGAGGGAACCCTCAGCCCTAGCAGAGCAGCTCTCGTGCTGTCACATGGGTTGCTGCACATTTCAGGCTATAAAACTGAAGCAGATTTCCTAGCGTAGGAAGGAGGAGGAAATCTGTCTGCAGCCTGGGGGAGGGAATACCAGGTCACCATAGCGCCAGAGTCAGAGGCACCACTGCAAACGGGGAGGCCAGGCCCCTGTAATGTTCTAGGAGGAGGCAGCTCTGCTGCCATAATATTACGGCAATAGGCAGCCAGTGCTGCTCAGCAGTAAGGGGCAGCAATGCTCTTGCCACAGGTAATGCAGACTTGGCCTTAATGTAAGCTGGTGCAACGTGCTGAAGTCATTGGCGTTTCAAGTCAGCTTGGCTCCGTGCCTTGCTCGTGTTAGCGCCCCTTAGCCGTGGTAAAGAACGTACGTTTTAAAGGTAGGGACCCCCGTTTGCCTCCACAGGATGTCATTTTAAACCTGGTAAAACTTGTTCCTGAACCTCATTTGAGTCCTGCAGTGGAGGTTAGCCTCGAATGCCACTCTTACTATGGCTTGGCACCGCAAATCACCGCTCCCTGAGGAGTGGTGGTAGCGTTGTGAGCACACAAACCTGCTTCGGAGAGTGGCTTCCCCGCATTAGTGAGAGTGCACGCCAAAGCAGGTGAGCTAAGAGCTAGTGTGCACAATGCATCAGCAATTCATACACCACGCACTACTCACGGGGTTCCAGCCTGCTGCAGTAGAATGAGCACGTGGCACTAAATAGTCACCCTGAGTTCTTTAGCTCAGCAAAAACCCAGAAACTAAGTCTGCTGCTGCCTCTCCACCCTAACCCACCTCATAGTGCTCTAGGTGTCACATGAGTCTCTCTCTCTAGAATCCCCTGCAATCCCCAGGATTAATGGGATAAGGAAAGCGCCAGGTTCCAGCATTAACTCTGCCTTTCCTGGCTTTTGTCAGGTTTTTTGCCTAGATTGTTAGGTTTTGGGGTATATAGAAAAGTGATGCTGTGTTTGCAATGTATTTTATAAATATGCATCTATGTTAGCACGTGTGTATGTAATCTGCAGTACGCAGGCATGTTTTCAACCAGGTAAACTAAACTGTGCCACTGCTGCAGAACTGGTTACATATTCATCTTCGGCAGTTCCAGCATATAGGTTTTTATATAGGGACACTGTCTGAATAAAAATCATGTTTTAGAAGATGTTTCCCTGTGTTGCCTAATATTTAGTTTATTAAATCCAAACGAATGTTGAAAATCTCCTTGCTCCCCGATGCTGTTTGTTTACTTTTTGCCCTTCACACATTTTGGAAGTCATTTTACTTCCTGGTCCTAGTTAGTTTCTTTTCCTGCTTCTTGCGCTGTAGCTTGGGTCTCTGGCACCAGGGAATATTTAAATACAAGAAGAAAAGCCTTTTCACTTAATTGTCTTACACATGTGAATGCCTTTTGATCCTATCCATTATGAAATGCACTTCTGGGACCTGATTTGAGTGGACCATGTCCCTTCACTAGTCAAACAGCATTTTAAGGTGTGCCTGCATCTCCCGGGCTGTGCACTGACCCTGGAATTTGCAGTAATAATGAATAGCTGATCTCCACGCTGTGTTGCTGTTGGTAGACAGAAAGTGGCTTAACCTGCTTCTTTGTTTTTAGAGAGGAAATTGCTTTGTTGGTGTTTTTTCTGAAGACCTTACTGACACTTACGTGCTGGGTTTGACTCTGAAGACAGCAACTTCACAAGATACCAGGCTCCAATGTGTGTATGTACGTCTGTCTGTCTGTCTATACTTTGCTGGAACATTCTTCAGCAGTCAGAAAGTCCCTGTGAAGTCTTACTCAGCTCTTCCCATGTACCAAGTGCTCAGCAAAGCATGGTATTAGCTTACTCTGTGTTCCTCATCCTCCCCTAGGTGCACCCAATTCTTCTCTTATTATTCATGATTTCACATGGCATCAGGGTTTTTCTGAATCCTGTTCTGACCTCTCAGCTAATAAATGTCCTGCATTAACTAAGCTGTCAGCAACTCTATCCCAGGTGATCCATTTGCTGAGCAAGGAGAACAGAAGGCCATTCTCCTCAGCTCCTAGCACAACAGGTCTTATTCAGAGCATGGATAACAGGAACTTTCCTTCTTCAGCTTCCCCCTAGGGAAGAAGGTCAAGAAGCTCTTAGCTGTCCACTCTCTCCCACTAGCCCTTTGCTATCAGTTCTTCATGAGGGGCAGAGCTCTGCTCTCAAGACACCAGTTCCCAGAACTATGTTTGGAATGGCACTAGCTGAACAAGGCAAAAGCACATCTTTTCATCTCTGGTGCAACTCCACTGATTTCAGGGGTCCCTTGTGCATATAATGCATTTTCTCATCTTTTCTCCTACCATCCTTTTCTTTCTTTCTTTCTTTCTTAGAATAAAAGTCTCCATTAGCTTAGGAATGGCCACAGCGTAAGTAAAGATGAAACTAGGAGCGAAAGGAGCCCACAGCTATGTTCTGGGAGTCCAGCTAGTGGTGCTCATGCCCTCTCAACATTGAGATAATGGGGAGCTAGCAGGCAAAGACAATGGATCAAATCTACTGTAAATTCTGCTTGGATCAAGGCCTGTGTCCCTTCCTAGGTTGCACCGCCTCTGAGTGGGTCTTTTCTATGTTTCATGGTCCTGAAGTAACTCTTATAAAACACAGGCTGTGTGTAAATATAGCGATAGACGATGTTGCTGACCATCTCTGGCTCCAGATGTTTCCCTTCCATGTATCTATCTGAGACACTCCCCCCCCCCCTTGGAGTAAGCCAGTTCTATTGAAATGCTCACACTCTAAACATCTCTAGCCCCACAGCCCAGGCTAGACAGAATGCCTGAGGCTCAGCAGGATATTTTTGTTCTCTATAATTGAAATCTACGTAATTTGTTTCTGGGTTTTGGATTCTTCTTGGGTTTTTTTGCACTGTGTTTCTGGGAATATTCTGCATCTCTGCATTTCACTTACAGGAAAATTTGAGGCTAAATACCTCTTTTGGGTTGGTCCTTGTCTCCAGTGGGAGGAAACGAATAAAAATAACACGGTTAAGAAAAGATGTTAGAAATTCAATGGACAGTGTTGAATCTCTCTCCCTGCTTACACTAGGACGTGGCTTTTAAACATGATTCCAAAACCATTTTGTCCCAGCCATACTAATTGGTCAAACTGTTAGAAACCAGTTCAGATGCAGTATTTAAACCTGGTTCCTAATATTGGTTTAAAGTCTAATGTAGCTTTTGTCCCAGGTTTTGTTCCAAGCCAGGAGGGGAATCAAGACTGAGCTGAACGCCAAAGGCCTCTGTGTCAGGCTATAGCTACTGGAGAAATGGAATATCTGTCTTTAGGGCTGGCTGTTACTTACCAAGATTTACTCACATCGGAACAAATGCCCCTCTTATCAGTTAAAGCCTTTCAAAGGTGAGGAGACAGCAAAACCGCGCTGTCTTCACAGCAGCCTGCTCATCATCTCTGAACGACAGGACTACTTAATGTCTCTCTGTAGATCTGTGGGTCACGGGCCCTGCTGAACTTAGTCCATTGGCACCTCTGCAGCCAACCAAAACATAGCCGACTTCCCCCTGCCTTTGTTTGGTGTGCAATCTACTAATGAGGGGGTGACCTACAGGCAGCTCCCTCATCTCTGGTAGGGAGGTCCAGCCCACAGACACAATATATCCCAGGATTAGCTGGGAATGAGGCATCACAGGCTGGGACCTACCATCTCTACAAGGCTGTAGTAGATGAAGGCATCTGCAGTCTTAGGGCTCCCAGCAATTGCCATGTGGCCCTTGGTTATGGCCAGCAGTGAGACAAAACGAGCAGTGGTAGTGATTACTGCAGGTCTCTCTCCATCCACTCTCACAGAGCCAACGCTGACAATCCCACTCCTTGCAGCCAGCACAGATGATTTATAAGGTACCTCTTGTCTTCCTGCAAACTCTGAGGAGAGGCCACCAAACTCATTTTTCTGCTGACCTTTTACAGCCATTCCCAGTTAAAAAGAGTTTTCATCTTCCAGGTCAGGTCAGTTTGCAAAAATGCAGCCACTGAGATGAGCTCAGACAGAAGCAGTAGATGCCACTGACCTTTTAAAGGCCCACAAAGGAGAGAGTTTAACACAGAATTCATGTAGCCCTCTGCCCATTCCCCTTCCCCTTCCCACTCCTTTTAGGTGAGCAGAAAGCAGGCAGCTCCTGCTGGTGGTCTGTCTGTCTCTGTGCACAGTCACTGCAGCTTCCCAGCTCAGCTCCACTGCCTATGAAGAGCTCAGTCACAAATGGCAGAGACGGTGCCCTTTAGGATGACCCCTCTGAGCGAACCCTTCCTCCAGGTGTTCCATCATCCTGTGGAGCTCTCCTACAGATGAGTCCCCACTCCTGCTCCAAGCACAAGAGAGGGAGTGCGCCATCAGGTAAGGCCCTGGACTTGGGACCCAGGAGATCCGGCTTCTTTCTTACTGCTTGCGTGAGCCTGGGTGAGGCACTTCACTTTTCTGTGCCTTGCTTTCCCCCCCACCCTTAAACTGTCTGCTCGCCAGGGCAGTGACTGTCTCGTGCCATGAGTTTGTACAGGCCCTAGCACAATGAAGCCTTAATCTCATTGGGACCGCTGGGGCTGCTGTGTCACAAATAAATAAAAAGGATGACAAAATGTCAATTTTCCCTTGAATTTACAAACTGATCTGCAGCGTTTTACTTGGCCCTCCAAGGCAGGGCCCCCTGCTGACACCTAATATTCTGCAACAAGGGATTCAGACACTGGATTTGGGTGATGCCAGAGGCCATGCGGAACGGATCAGTTCCCAGGCACATGATTTCTCTCTCTGGGCTCTCTACGTGGGCCCCACATCAGTGCTTGTGCCAAATGACTGCTCTAAGCAGGCGCCAGGCCAGAAGATGCTCTCAGATTCTTACTATTTTACTGAACTGAACGAGCTGCATTTTTGCACACTTTGGATACACGCATAAACATACCAGAGCAAATTGCAACCAGTGGCAAATTCTGAAACCCCATGGCTTCCGCCAGCTAGAAATGAATCGCCAGGGTCATCCCAGCCCAGCCTTTTCTTGACCTGCATCTCACTGTACCCTATCGCTCCCCCAGCATCAGTCCCCTGTGCCATTCCTAGACGCTGAAGGGGACACCTACATCCCACCCCATGGGGTGGGTCAGGCCATCCTATTGATGCTATGGGGAGTCATGTTGTGGTCATGCCCTAGCTGCATTTACTGAGCTCTTCCAGTTGAATTTCACCCCTCCCCAGGAATGATCAGTTTCATTGCACTCTTTTATTTACAGAAAACACAGAGATAAAGCATTAGTTTTGTTTGTTTGTTTTTAGCAAGCCGCCCAATCAACTAATTTTTTTTGGCACAAAGAAATGTCACAGGTGTTACCAAACAACCATGGATCAGCAACTGACTGACTGCCCAGCCCAATAACATACTTAAACGAACAGACACATTGAAACGAGATTGAAAACGAGGCGGTTATTCCACATTCGGCTAACAGCACAACCTGCTCAGAACCAGGAGGCCAGGGGAAGTATTCTCGAGGGGACAACACCATTCATAAATTAGATATATATTTATCTCTTACATTGTAAAAGTAAACAGTGCAAAAGTACAGTACCCCAGGTACCCTTCGGTTTGGAAAGCTTGAAGGTTGTTTTATACATTGTGTGTGTGTTTTGTAAACATTGTTACCCATCCACAGTTACAGCTCTTGCTCTGAGACACCCAATGCCCTTGCGTCCGCAGCACATTGTAAGAGGGAGCAGCTTCCTCACCTTAACTCTGTTGAGCTTCTCATTCAAGATTTAGTGCAAATTTTGGAGAGAGAGAGAAAGAGAGAGAGAAAGGGAAAAAAAATAAAATAAAATAAGGCAACAGTAAGAAACGGTCCATATCAAAAAGAGAGCATACTGCCTGTGTTACGAGAAGGGCAGGAAGTCCCTCTCTTCCACCAGGCTGATGGAGAGGTTCTTCAGCTCTTCCTCCGAGCCCGCCATTTTGTAGCCGAGCTGGGCCAGCACCTGCTGGCAGGCGTTCTGAGTAAACTCCACAATCTCGTAGGAGAGGCGGAACCGCCATTTCTCTGCTGTCGCTGCCGAGTTCCGGACGGTCCCGTACTTGTGTTTGGCCGAGGATCTGTCCCCTCTTGTGTTGTTTTGTATCCATCGCTCAATGTTGCTGTCCATGGGAATGCCCAGGAAACCATAAATCTCCTCAGTCTTTTTCATGGGATTTCTGGCCAGGTCTTCGTACCTTACCAGCATGTATTTGCCCTTAAGCCAAGGGGGTCGGTTCAGTCCAGTGGATACAGAGTTCAAGAAATCCTCACAGACCGTGGTGAGCTGGGTCACATCTAGGTTATAGGGCTTCCTGCCAGTACCATCCCAGATCCTCCAAAGCCGGTAAGTGTCTCGGAAGGTCTCGCTCCTGGAAGCCAAGATACCTCTGGGATCCCTCACCAGCTGTATGACCTTCAGGTTTAGTCTGGGGTCCTCCACCAAGGCTCTGAGGTCACTGACTTCCGGCACCCGCACCGTTTTGATGGCCACATGCCCGTGCTCTTTGCATGACTCAGTGGCCAACGTCAGATTCAAGGTGCCACACTTTTTCACACAGTCCCCTTCCTCCAGGTGGATATCAATGGGCCCCAGTGATTCGCAAACCGGTGGAGAGCACAGGGCCTTGCTGGCTCCCCTGCGGAACAGCCGGTCTGTCGTGTGGTTCACTGGCTGGGGTTTGATGTAGTTCTCCAGGAAGTAGAGGTCGCAGTCATAAAGGCTCCTCAGCAAGTCTCTGCTGGCGCCCAGCATGACCCGCCTGTCAGTGGTGCTCTTGCTCTGGGTCAGCTTTGGGATCAGGGTGTACTGGACATGGTAGAGGGGCTCAAATAAATAGAAGACATCAAAGTGCTGGTTAAACAACTGTCCCACGAACGAGGAGCCACTCCTGGTGGTGGCCAGGATCAGGACATGCGTCTTTCTGGAGAGGTTATAAGCAAAGGTTGGGCTCTCGTCACACAGCCGGTCAGCCGACTCAGTCTCCTGGCTCAGGCTGCAGTTCACAGGGTTGGGAATAGGGCAACTGTGGAAGGACTTGGCTGTGAAGGTTCGGATGGCCGTGTACTGGATCGCGATGGATGCCAAGGCTAGTACGAGGACAGCCTTCCAGGAACATTGCATGGCTGGTCACCTTCATGGAGCTTCTTTACAGGTTGTCTTGGTATCTGCAACACAAAGCGAAGTCACACGCTGAGCATGGGATATTGCTCAGGGCCCCTAGCAGTCCCTGCACTGAATGGCGGTCAGACTGTGAAACGACCGATGAGGCCAGTAAGCACTCTGGCAAGGTGGACATCAGCCATAACTGTACAGCTCAAGGAGTCGTTCCCATGCTATTCACCTCCCAGCCGTATCCCACCAAGAAGAATGAATATTAGGACACACCCTGTTAGCCTCAGAAGCAGTATTCCCCGAGAACTTCAACCAACTCCTTGCATGAAAGGAGTGTAGAAAATGTATGTCGCCCAGCTCGCTCTGTGCCTTGCACCCCAGACTATGTCGAAGGAGGCAGGTAATGGCCCTGGCCACACTATGGGCATACCTCCATGTACAGTCAGTCCAGGGGAGTTCATAGCAGCTGCACAAACTCATGGAATCCAGTAAACTCAGGCTTTGTGCTCACCCCATCAATCAAAGCCTCTAATACCAACCCCTGGTAGAAGTGGCAAGAACAGGGCGGGGGACCTGGCAATGGGGTGAGTCCATCTTTCTGCCAGCTGGCAGTGCAGTAGATTGACCAGTCTGTGCCAGCAAGTGCCTACTCGGCGTGAGGGAAATGGCAGTGCCTTCACTTTTCTCTCCTAGGGCTGCAAACATCCCCCCGGCCAGGGTAGATTGGGAAACCTGAGTCACGATTCACAGCCCAGAGTCAAGGGATTTCAGCAAACTGGATGGGCCTGACACCGCATGTTCATCTCGCCCACGTTCATCTCTCAGCTCCAGATGCAACATGCTTTTCTAGCGGCCAGCCCTGCAAACCCAACCCGGGATCTGAGACTCAATCTCGATTCTTGTCTTCTCACACATGTGATAATGGCTCTGCCAGGCGGTTGCTGCTGTGCAATCCCATCACCTTCAGCTTCTGTTCTCAGACCTGAGAGTCCCCATGAGCTGGGGCCAGTCCTGTGTCCAGATACTACGGCAGTGGGCATATTAGAAATAACACACAGCACATGTTCTCTTTCTCTGTGGCCTATCAACAAAAACAGCACCACAGATGGAATGCAAGGCACTTTGCTGACATATGGCATCGTTCCTGGAGCTGGGCATGTTGCTTGCACTGCCAATGGGGGCTAGATCCCGGAACGAGCAGCTCCCTAGAAACAGTTAGATAAATGGGTTGTGGCTGATGTGAGTGCAGGGCTCGAGGGCAGCCACATGGCCGCGTGCTCTGATGCAGACGTGACAAAAGGGATATTCGCCAGGAGTGGAGGCTGATTGATTGAGGCAGTGGAGGGAGATTATTTTCCTGCTTCTGCAAACTGCAGCAAATAAAACTGCTGAAAGATGGTTCTGGCGACCACTGACCTTCCCACAGCGTGCCCTCAACACTGCTGCTTCCAAACCCAGGAGCATCCAGAGCAAGAAACATGGAGACTCAGCAGTTGGTGCTAAAACTCTCAGCACCTTAATGAGGCTTTCACTGAACTTAAGTTCACAGCAGCAGCGTTTAGCAATAGCTGGCACTCCTTTGCTACCTCCAGAGCTGGGCCTGGGAGAAGCAGAGCCTTACACGAGTCCAGCCTGGTGTTGCTGAGGGCACATGGGGAGCAGCGATGTTGGAGTGCATGCGAAAGGAGGGGCTGTTCGACCTTGGGGTGGAGCCAACCGTTCGTTGGACCAAACTATTGAAAAACAACCAGGGAACCAGCCTCTCACAGGCCCTGCTGACTCCTGCATTCAAATGGAGAGGGACCCCGGCCCCACCCTACATCATCCTGCTGTCACAGCAGCAGCTATTTGCCTGGCAGCTCATTGTTTTAGTCTGCATTATTCTTTTTTCAGTGATTTCCTCGTTGGCACTGAGGGCAATGACTAGACATTCCTCCACATTACAATAATGATAGCAAGCTACAGCCATAGGTCTCAACGTGCTTTACAAGGTGGTCAATACTGTCATTTTACAGATGGGGAAACTGAGGCCCAGGGCAGAGAAATGACTCAGTCAAGGTCACCCAGCAGGCCAATGGCAGAGCCAGGAATAGAATACAGTTCTCCTGAGCCCCAGTCTGTCCTCTAGGGCACACAGTCTCCTTTGCAACAGCGGCTGCTGCTGCGGGCACCTCCTCCTAAGTTGTCCTGTGCTTCTCGCAGCTTGTGGCGGACTTTATAAGACATGGACAGGGCAAGGGGCCGATGCTTCCAGGGAGAGACTCAAAATTTGTAAAGAGAAACCTAGAAAGCCTGCCAAAAAGGGGCTCCATGGCAGAAGCCCCTGTACGCCCAGTACCAAAGGTGGGCCAGGGCGTGCAGATGGCAGGGACAGCCGGGCTGTGGCACAGAGGCGGGAGCGAGTGCAATGGGAGCATGCTCAGCACAGGCTGGAGCAGCTGAGGAGTAGCAAGCATTTCCTGCAGGTGTGGGGCTGGGCCCCGCCCCCAGGAACTGAAGCGACGGAACGCTTGGGCTGGACCTGTGCCCTGTGTGGCCTGCTGGGCCCCAAGCGATGGAGCATGGTAATATTGGAAACAGGCTTTTAAAATAACCTTTGAATAGTTAGTATTTTAAAGTCCCGTTTAATGCGCTGTATAACTTCGGCCGCTCCCCCTCTGCACCACGGTTCGGTCTGAGCTCCCCAGCACCAGCTTCTCCAGGGGCCACCCAGCATGCAGCTGACACTCACCCATAATGCTGCAATCAGCAAGGGGAAGAGCGTGTACAGGGGTTGCGGCAGAAAGGGCAGGGGGGGTCAGCCCTGGCCAGCAGCTGTCACAGCTCCCCTACATGCCATTTTCTCTCACAGCCTTGGCTGCAGCCTGCCACAAAGGGGCGGCCCAGCGCACGGCTTTCCTGCTGCCCGCAGGGTGGGCTGCTCATCTGCTGGCTGGCAGAGCAGGTAAATTGGAGACAGCTGGGATGCAACTGATCCTATTCTTCTCTCTGGTGAGTAGCTGTGAACCGGGCTTACGGGCATCTGCTCTCAGTGTATGGATGAGAGGGGTAGGGACGAGCCCGCGGCACACACTGTGTATCTCTGCATACACAGGCATTGGTGTCCGTACTTGCACAGAGGTACATGCACACACAGCTAAATGGTCACACAACCAGCATCTCCTCCATCACTTTGGGAGGCCCTACTGCCCACGGGAGTAGGGTGGCCAGCTCACAAGTGGGAAAAAATGGGGTGGGGGGTAATTGGCACCTACATAAGAAAAAGCCCCAAATGGCAGGCCTGTCCCTGTAGAATCGGGACAGCTGGTCATCCTCCGTGGCAGTATCTTGCAGTACAGTGATTTGCCCTTATCCACTCAGGGAGGCACCCTGTCATGTTTGGTTAAGTGAAGTGACCTCCCATGAGCCCAGATGAATGCCAGACACTGACCTGGTCTCTCTCAGCCACTGCATAAGGGCTGCCCCAGCGTCTGGTGCTAACATTCTGGCTTTTCTTTCCAAGTGCTGTAGCCTCCCAGCCACTAGTTTTACCTTGGAAACCTCTGGCTTCCTATAGTAGAGTTTGGGGTGAGGAGGGGCAGTTAGAGAAGGAAAAAAGCTCCCCCACTCTCCCATATCCCCACCCCACCCCCAGAAGAGTTTGAGATCAAGCTCAAATGGCTAATGCTAACTGCAGTGAGCAAGCCAGTCCATGCCGGAGATTAGCAACGTGGGTTAGACGCTTCCCTCTACTTGCATTCCCCCAGGGACTCTTTTGTCGCCTGCTGTAGTGTTTTACACATACATCTTACAGAACATGCCTAGATGTGTTGCTGCACCGCACTGGGTACACATCTCCCTATGTGTATAGGTCTGTACAGGTGTCAATGCACGTGTGTGTCATATGACTATCTGTACGCCGTTATCTATGATGGCCTTATTAGAATATAGACATTTAGGCCTGCCTGTAAAGGCCTATGATTTTGAATGATATTCTTATCACTTAGCTAGTTACAGGGGTATAAAACGAAAGACTCAAACTCACAGGTCGCCTGTCTGTGGGCTTTCTTTCACTGTGACAGTCTGAGGGTTTGTACTCCAACTAAGCCGTGCTGGCAGCCATAAACTGGGAAGCGTGTGGTCACATCCACACAAATTACATAAAAACAACATAACACCAGGCTGTTTAGACGGTGATACAGGCTAACGCCTCCAGCTACAGAAAAGGCTTTAGAATGCTTAAAGAAAACTTTGCTCAATAGCATTCTATCTGGTCTTTAACCACTTGTCAACAGTTGTGATTGTAAAAATCTACACTTCGTATTGTTTGGCCATTATGGTATCCACCCTTCTGATCATTTCTGTCTGATTTTGATTGTTTTTGTCTGTCCCATAACTAAATGTAATCAGTTAAGGTGGTGGCATATGATTGGTTAGAGAATTATGTTACAATATGTTAGGATTGGTTAAAGAATTAGCTTGTAATATTTTTAAGAACATGATCGGTTAAGATACACTATAGAACCTGAGGTCAAACAGGACCCAAGAACTGAGGGAGGGTGGGCCTCAACAGGTCTCTGCACATGTTTATGTATTCCTCCACATGTGCTTTTGTGTTACCTGCACATCAACAATTACATTTTGCGGTGATGGGTGCTATAGAAGAACCATAGGCTGATGGGTGCTTGTATGTATTGGTATTTGCATCTCTGTGCGTGTGTGGTGCAGGTCTCTGCATATTGCTGCCTATGTATCCATGTGTCTGCATATCTGTCAGTAAGATGCCATAGGGGCTTTGAGGTTCTAATCAAAGTACTGACCACAAACTTCAGGCAAAACCAATTTAAGCAACCCAGCTATTTTGAAATCATCCCATGACATTAGTATGTCCCGCTGAGTCTCTCCCCTCAGACAATTCTTCTTCTGCTTTCTTCTCTTTTCTATGCACATGCTCACCCTCTGATCCACAGTAACAGCTCTGAGACCCCCTGAATTAATCCTTTCTCTAACACACACAAAAGTCTGGTAAAAAATGGAACCTGGCAATGCCCGGTCAGCATTGCACCAGACACTAAAAATCTGATTTCCAGCCTTCACCACCGGGGGGGTGGGGCGGGGGGCAGGAAGAGCAGCTGCTGCTCCCGGAGCAGGAATTGCCCTCTGCTTGCTGACAGGGAGCAGTGGCTGGCTGCTGGGTCTCAGACCACCTTCAGCCTCTCTGGCAGAGGTAGATACTGGCACCAGCCACCTGGGGAGGGGAAGATCTTGTCCGCCCCCCCCCCCACCCTGCTGTGCCTCGATTGCCCTGGCCCCTTGCTCCAGGGACTGGCCCCACTTTGTCCCCGTTGCCCTACCCCAGCCCCTTGCTCTGGAGACCAACCTCCCCACCCTGCTATGCCCCAATTGGGCAAGCAGGTTCCCCGTCAGCTCCTCCCAGCCTGGCTCTGCAAGTGGCAGGTGAGTCTGGGGGCTGGTGGGTGGAGGGGGGGTGGAGAGCAAGTGAAGGGGGGCGAGGAGTGAGTGGGGGGCGGGGTCTCGGGAAGAGGCAGGCGGTGGTGGGACTGGAGTGTTCAGTTTTCAGCAATTAGAAAGTTGCCACCTCTTGAGCACACTGGCCACAGAGACCCACGACCAGGTTCTCCTCTAGGGCGAACAAAAGCAGCAGCTAAGGGCCAACACTAGGAGGGGATTTCTGAGTTCTGTTGGGGAGCTGAATTGGCCGGGGCAGCTTGAGTATGCAGGGTCTGTTCAACCACAAAGCATCGGTGGCTTTAGCATATTAAAATTCCTCCCAGGCCTGGAAATGCACAAAGTTCCCGGTGCTTTTCCCCAAGGGGTTTCCGCTGTTAGTGGCGTGTGGCATGCTCGTCACCCTGACGTGGCCGACTCACCAAAGAGGCTGCGAGTGTCAGAAACACAAAGGGGGTGGAGGGCTGCCTTGCTAAGCCTTAACTCCCCCGCCCCCAAGCCTCCCATGCTTTTTCTCTTGATTTTATTTAATGAGTGATCTCAGCTCCCAACAGCTGACAGGAGGCTCGGGCATGTTCATCTGGGGGCTGGATGACTTGGAGCATTGGGAATAGGGCATGGGGCCTTTCATCACCACCTTGAATCCATCCCAGGCTGACCGTGACCACAAGTTCTTCCTCTCTGGTGGCCGTTTGCTGGGAGAGAGGAATTGATGGCTTTCCGTTCAGCCCCCAGTGGGCAGGTGTCCACGCTCCAAACCTCCACAACTATTACTGCCTTGCCACTTCCTGACAACCTGAGCAGAGTGTCCGAGGAGGGAAGGGGTCCTGGAGCCTGAAATCCCTTCTCCCTCCTTGAGGTGACCCCTCCAGGGCAGGGCTGAGCCTCACTGATGGGGGAGGGGGAGGTGTGTCCTGTCCTGGCTATATTGAACCTGTTCTGGGGCGAAACGAGGAGCAGGTCTGACCTAGCACGTTTCACCAGCGTTAAACATATACCAGCACTTTGCTTTCGTCTGTTTTTCTGGGCTGCTGCCTGCCAGTGCCAGGCCGTGTCTGGGGGGCAGGGAGGTGCAAGGTATATCCCGTGGAGATCCTCCTACACACTAGCCTGGGCATATCAGTAGCCGTCTTGCAAACAGAGGCTGCCCCAGAGGGGCCCAGGCATCACTGTGTCCATACACGAAACCCCACCGCTTCGCTCTTGTCCTGTCAAACCCCCACCCACAGAGAATTCTTTCCAGCCCTCCTACATCTTACCACCTCTTTCCTTGCTTCCTCCAACGCCTCCCATCACAGCCTTCTCCTCTGCATGCTCTTCCCCTGCTTCCCCAGACACAAGCCCATCGCGTTGTTCCAGTTACTCAGGCTCATTGCTCACAATTAGGAAGGATGAAGGGCAAGACCCTGGTTTATTCTCTGCTCCTGGCCCTGTGGAAGGGGAGGCTCACACACACACGGCTCTCTGAAGCCAGGCACAGCGGCTTCTTTGCCAAACAGCAGGACCTCAGTTCAGTTTTCTATGTGCAATATCCAAGCAGAGCACTCTCTAATCCCCTCTGGTGGCCACCAGCTCTACTGCGGTCTCCTAAAAGGCTCGGATCTTTCTCATGGAATGTATTGGGGTAGGTGTGGCTGATGACTTTGGAAAGTGAGGGATATACAGGGGAGGGGGGGCACAAGCACACAGAGCGAGGTCAGCTGCTGCGTAAACTTCCTGAGCCTACGTTCTGCCACTGAACCCGAATACTGGCCTGCACCCCACGCTGTTGTTCCGTTCTTGGGTTTGCCCCCCCCACAGCTCTGCTGATGCCCCTCCCTCCTGACACAAAGCCCCCCCTTGCTATTTCAGCTGTGCCAAATTGTACTGGGGGGGTAGAGATTTGTATGGACGCACATGTGAGGCTGAAAGCAAATCTGAAAGCCAGCCTGGCATCACTCTGGGGCAGAGTGATGGACCGCAGATGAACGACCTGCCTGAATTCCATCCTCTCTGTGCGCCCTTCCGGGGAATCAGCACCCTCCAGCCAGGCTGTTGCCCCTTGGCCTGCTGCAGATGTGGGGAGCTGCTAGGGTGAGGAGTCCAGGTTGTCTGGTTTGAATTCTGAAAGAAAGTGCGAAGTGTCTGCCCTCCCTTCGCCCAGGGCCAGGGCCTCTGGCCAGCCAACAGCGGTGCTTGTGTCCCAGCTAGTTCAGCAAGAGAGCTGTGCGCAGCGTCAGCAGCCTTACTGCTTTCGGGTCACTGTCAAATCTACAAGGCACAATGCCCAATCAAGGCCGGCTCCACGCAGCCAGAGAGGTGACTCCCAGCAGCAGGGCCTAGCAGAGCAGCCCAAGTGGAAGGCAACTCCAAGCCAGGGCTAGTCCTGTGCCGCTCCTACCAGCTGTGTAAAGGAGAGTCCTCAGCTCTGGCTGAAATCGGGCTACTCTTAAACAGAGACTATTCGAAGGCGCTTTCCTCACCTAAGGACTTTCCTGGGCATCCCAGTTCTCCTGCCTCCTCCTAGCAGGGTGAGCGTCCCGCGGGTCCACCGCCCGGCCCTGCACTCGCTGGGTTTAGTCTAGCCACGGCAAGGAGCGGAGTGCCCCGGAGGCAGTGGGGTCTTCAGCAGGAGGCAAGGCTGTGCCGCAGCCCCAGCACGTCCCACAGGTGTTGCTACGCTATGGTTCGGTTTGGTGTTTTTGGCCTAGCATTTCCCACCCTGGCTCCCCACAGAATGGTGGTTCAAAGGCAGACACGGGACTGGCTGGTGCCAGAATTGTAAGCACCAAGTCCTGTGGAGCTGCTCTGAGCGAGTTAGATGGCCTGTCGGTAGAAATGCCAGTGTGCTGTGTAAATTAGTGCGGTCACTGGCGGAGCTAAGCTGCCAGTAGCCACAGCGGGCAATCCAGTCCTGGAGGCCCATGGTGTGATCTCTCTAGGGCTCTCCAGCTCTGGAAGGTGCCGATTTCCAGCATTTCCCTGCACACCCACACCCAGCCCCCCACAAGCAGGCTACTGTCCCCACCCTTCCTGAATTCACACCCCCCATCTCAAAGCCACCCCCCCTCCGGCTGGAGGACAGGGACTGCCGTGGAGCTGGTTGGTGCTAGGGCGCTAGACACCGGGTCCCTGGCGGGTGGAACTCAAGGCCCTATTTCTGCTCGGAAGGGGAAGGAGATAATGGGGGTGGGGAAGTACAGAAAGCTACCCCCACCAGCTGGGCTGTGCGCTCCCCCTGCCCCTGTGTGGGAGTCTTTACACCTGGAAGTCCCGTGCATGGGGAGCAGCCGCCCACTTCATGAGGCACAAGGAGGAAGGGGTGACCTTCCACGTCCCTGAGCACCCAGCACAGGGACCTCAGCTCTGCCCTTCCTCGCCCTCGGTGCGTGGCCCCCTGCCAACCCCACCACTAGTACCAGGACAGTCCCTAGTGTGGCCAACTCTGGAGCTTCTCTTGACAGTGAGAGGCTCTTTGCCAGGGCTGGATCCCATCTGGGGTGAGGGAGGAAGCTCCAGGCCCCTTGTGAATGTAGCCCTGCCTGTGGGAAACCCTCACTGAGTGCCTCCCCCACCCCCGACCCAGCTCCTGGGGACCAGCATGTTATCAGAGCTATCTGATAGCTAGCAGAGCTCACTGCTCCCCCCACCCCACCCCAGGAGCCCATCTTCACCAGAGGGGAAGAGGGAGCAGAAAGAGCCCCTCTCCTCCCTCATTACAATACACAGCCTGGAAGTGGGAGACGGGAACGTTGCTGCAGCTCATCCCTGCCTGGCCTGGGAGAGAGGATGAAGAGTCCCAAGAGATGCAGGAGGAACAGAGGTCAGGTTGGGATTGCAGAACTGAGCTGGGATCTGGGCAGATAGGGGGCTGGGGAGACAACCAGAACTGGTATCTGGGCAGAACGGATACAGGGACTGAGAGGAGAGGTGGATTCAAAGGTTGGGTGGACAGTATTAATTGTTGGGCAGAGGATAGGCTAATGTGGGAGGGAGAGTGTCTGCACCAGTGACCAAAAATCACCTTGGCCAGTAAATTTGAATTCCCAGTAAGTGTTGCCCACTGTCTCAAAGACCAAGAACAATACAACCTTTGGCCCAAAAATAGCTTTTTTTTTTCATGGGCCTGACTTCTGATTTTTGAACCTTTGGGGTTGGCATTCCTTCTCCCTTGCCCTCTAAACACTGATCACATCAGGTCCATGCTGTTCCCAGGATGCAGTGCAATGACCAATGAAATGGCTGCAATTGTAGCAGGCTGTTCCTCGCCACCCGTGGGACAGGGACCATATCAATTTTAAAAGCAAAATTCCAGAGGAGCAGCTCCATGCTCCCCTCCCCACCCCAGATTCCCACTGCCTCATAGGAGGAGGGTTAAAGACAGTGAAGCACTCACAAAAGGAGGCAGAAGTGGATGCAAACACCTGCACACACCTCTCTTGGCTGGCACAGCTGCTCTGCTGACAGAGCACAGGCGGAAAGCCAGCCTGGCAATCCAGGAGCAGCAGAGATTGGGGTAGAGAATTAACTTGAATGGTATCAATAAATTACCCTCAAACAGAGCAGTAAGTGTGGCTGGACACAGCAAAGACCCTGGGAGGGAGTCCCTGAGCTTAACTCTTAACAGGTTTGAAGGCAGTGACTTGCTTTGCTAGCTCCATAATGGGAGTGCCCAGCTGTATGCGCTGATCACAGCTGATCTCACAAACCAGGGAGGCTGCTTCTGGTCAGTAGAAAAGGCTAGCGGCTGCAGCGATTGGGGTAGAAGATATTCCACTCCCTGAATCGGTGCCGAGCCCTGGTGCTCCAGAGTGCAGTGCAGCTGCAGATGCTGTCGCATCTCTTGTGGTCGTTCAAGATCTCACGTCACTGCTTTTAAGGTGAGGGTGTGCTCCTGCACATCATCTACGCCCTGGTCAAAGCCCAATGCAGATGAGTCCAGTCTGCCACCTTAAAGTCCCTCTGTAGGTTTGACTGAATACAGGATTCCTTCTTTTCCCTGCCCTAAAAGGCTGTGCTGTACTGCTGCGCAGCTGCCTTGCTTGTTGCTCCTCCCCATAAGGTGCTGCATCCAGTGCAAGTGAAGTAATGCCTAGCGCCAGTCTATAAAGTGCTTTGCATCCCTTCAGGGTGGCATGTGCGTTTAAATGGGACGTGTTAATAATAATTATTATTATTATGTATTATTGCTGCTAGGGGGTGTTACTGCAGCTCCTGAGGGTTAAGCTTCGTGGTTAATGCAGGTCCCGCCTCTTTTGGTGTGTCTCTGAGGGCTGCGCCACTCTCTTTTCCACTTTGTAGGATTCATGCTCTTGACTTTGCTAGCCAGATTTGGGTGACCCAGACTCCTTCAGCTGCTTCTGCCTTCCCACCCGTGCAATTGCTTTGAAACGAAGGGCTGGCTTGTGGCCCCGGCTCACTGGGGAAAAATAGGGATATCGGGGGAAAAGAGACAAGGGGGAAGTAGAAGATTCAGCTGGCCACCGAAGAGGAGAGTGACCATGTGGTCAGGGCAAAGGGCTGGAAGCCAGAGGCACCCAGTGATGCCTCATCACACCATGCACCCCCTTTTGCGGTGCAAGGGAGACCCTGGCGCACGCCTATCTGGAGTGCGCCAGGCTGCAGCCCCTGTTCCGGCTCCTCCAGAACCTCCTGTTGAGGTTCTGGCTGCACTTTTCCCCCCACCTGTTCATCTATGCACACCCCATCTGAAGCCCCATGAGGTCACGGGACCTCTTCGTCAATCTCCTCCTAGCCCTGGCCAAAGTGGCCATCTACAACACCAGGGAGAGGAGGTTGGCCGTGGGGGAGCTCTGCGACTGTGGGGCCTATTTCCGTTCCTCCATCCGTTCACGCATCCGGGCGGAGTTCCTCTGGGCAGAGTTCGCTGGCTCCCTAGACACCTTCCGGGAGCGGTGGGCACTGTCCGGGGCCCTCTGTTCGGTGTCCCCACTTGGTTCCCTTTGTTTACACCTGTGACCCCCACACCCTTCCTGTTTTTTCATTTGTTCTCCCCCGGAATCAGTTGAGCCCCAGGTTCCTTGGCTCCCCCTTTAAGTTGAGGGAGGGGCCTCAAGCGGTGGGTGGGCTTGCGCTTGCACGCACCCACCCCTCTCCTGGTCCTCAAATAGTCACACCATGCACAGCTCTGCTGAGACCTAAAGCAAAACTGGCAGCCTTGTTGCAAGCCTGTTGCTGTGGCTGAGGAAAGGAGTGGAGCAGGCGCCCTTCAGTCCTATCCAGTGGAGCCCTGTACCTCTCCCACCTCAATGTGTCTGGCCGGGGCTGACCCCCATCTGCCACGGTGCAATATTGCCACGAAACACAGTGTCTACCCCAAAACCGATTACAATGAACAAGTCTGTTTCCATGGAAACCATACAGTGACTCAGGAGTTTGGGACCAGCTCGGAACATGATTGTGAATATCAAATGCTCAGGGAGCTTTAGGGTCCTGAAAGAATGGAAGGGGCAGCAGCAGATGGACTGTGTTGTAGACGCCCCCCATGGCAGACCATGACGTACACCCAGTCACACAGATGCACGGGGTGGTGCAAACGCACAACTACATAAAATACATGCCATGAGTCTACAGCCAGGAGCCAAACCCCTTGCTCTGAAGCTAACGTTGCTGCGGCATTTGGGAGTCATTACTGCAGTGTGCTTCTCTGGGGCCATGCGCCCAAAAAACCAGACCCATCCCAATGCTTAACCACACTTGTGCAAAAGTGCCACACCCACACGTACCAACCAGTATGCACTAGGTTCAGTTCCCTCTACCTTTTACACAGTCTTATTGTCCCAGCTGCCCTACCCCTTATCCTGTAACTAATAATAATTCAGTAACACTGTCTCGTCATAGCCCCTTCCATCTATGGAGCCCAACACACTCTCCAGCCAGGGTTAATTGTTAATATCCGTATTTTGCAGAGAGGGAAGCAGAGGCATGGAGGGATCAGCAGTGCCTCTTTGTGGTGCTGTCCAGTTGCCAGCCAGCCAGGTTCTCACTTCGCAGGGCTGTTTCTGTAGGAGTTCACAGATCAGCCACAGAAATTAAGTTGTAGGATGGCAAAACAAACCCCAGTAGGAGTCAGCAGGCTCTAGTGCTTCTGCTTCTTGACCCCTCTCTAGGGCCACTGGGGTGTGATACAGCCACTGGGGAAGGCACTGATGGAGCTGTTAATATCTCCCTCCATAGGCCGTGCCCCTCACTGCTCCCCAGGAGCAAAGGCGAAAGCTGGTATTAAAATAACAGGCAGGGGCCATTTCCAACCCACCCCATACTGAAAGCAGACCGCCACCACTAGGCACTGCAGGGGATGTGAAGCATGTGCAGTGTTTGTACAGCAAGGCCAGTTAATATGGGGGGGAGGGTTCCAGTCTTGCCATGGAAAATCCTTGCCTCTGCTTTAGTTCTGTAAGTCTATAGCTTCTCTACAGATCTCAGCCCCCTTCACTTTCCTGAAGTGCTAAAGCGAGCACCATGCGTTCACCTGGTTTGTGGGCCCGTCAAATGGGAGCTTAAAAGCTGAGGTCCTTTCTGTTCTGCATGAAAGATCCCATGGTGCCTTTCCTAAGGGTAGGGTGCCCTTGCTCAAAACCTTCCTTTCTCTTAGGTGCTGTGTCATTCATCCACCAAACTTCCTCCTCCACCCCAGTGGTGGCGGCAGGATGCTTTAGGACAAAAGGCACCATGAGAATGTGCAATAGGACAATGCCCTTTTCCCAGAGCCATCCCTAGGGTAGGGAGCATCCATCAACTGTCCCAGGCCCTGCACTTTGGGGGACTCCGTGCTGGACTGGGCAGGAGGTGGGGGCTGCAGCCCACCTCCGGGATGCGTGCCAGGACCAGACAGAAGGCGAGCGGCTGCCACCAGGGTCCCAGCTTCCTTCCGGGACTGGGTTGGAGCAGGGACCAGGCGGGAGGTGGGGGCTGCAGTCTGCCTCCCAGTGTGATCCAGGACCAGGCAGGAGGCGGGCATCTGCCACCACCGTCCCAGCTTTGCGCTGGGACCAGGCGGGAGATGGAAAGGGGACCTACACAATGTGGTTTGCTCCTGGCCCTGAACTCCCCTTGGGATGACCCTGCCCTTTCCCCCTTCACTGAAATCCTCCATGGTGGGTTCTGATTTTTTTTTAGACACATTTTTCCTGGCACAGGCATTTTGAACTAATTAATCTTTGACAACAAAGTCCAGCCCCAACCAACCCAAATGTTTTACTATCTAGTTATCCCTCTTGTTCTGCACAGCGTCTGCCTTTCAGTCTTTAACTGTCTGATACAGCATCTCCTAGCTTCCATCTTCTTCTGATCCATCCTCCAGCCCACTCTGTAGATTCATATGCTCTCATCAGGCACTTCTCTGGCAAGTGCTTGCTAGAAGGCATCTGGCAATTTGAAAGCTCATTATAACCTCCTTAGAGCAACCCCCTCTTTCTGTCTGTCTGTCTGTCCCATGACCAATTCTTTTGTAGGGGTGTCATTTCATGATATTTCAATCGATGGTGCTTTTATCCCAGCAGTTCCCATTTCCTCTTTGGGATCCCTGTGAGGTAGGGACATTATCATGCCCATTTTACACATGGGAAACTGAGGCACAGAGGCTAAGTGACTTGCCCAAGATCACACAGGGAGTCCATGGCATAGCAGGGACTGGAACCTAGGGCGTGGTCTACACTTACCAGCAAATTCGGCAGTGGTCGACAGGAGATATGTATCTTCTGTCAACTTCCTAAAGTCCGTTCTGTGCTCTGTTTCCACTATGCTGCACCGACGGGAAATGCGTTCCCATCAACTCATCATTACTCTTTTTCCGGGGGTGGATTTGTTAAATCAATTTCCAGCTTGATTGAGCAGGTCTTCACTTCTGCTCAATCAATCCCAAGAAATCAATCTGCGGTGATGAGTTTGCTGCCCTCAGTGAAGACATACCCTAGATCTCCCACAGGCCAAGCCTGGCCCATGGCCTCAACAACTGAGCTATTCTTTCTCCCCCGGCTTCCCCTTTTCAGCAAATATTTGGTTCCTTCGTCAGTCCAACCCCTTAACTATTCAGCATTCCTGGATGGACTCTCCATTCTAAAAAGTATGCTAGTTTACACTAGGCTGGGCATTGGCGAGAGCTCTTCCCTCACCCCCTCTTGCCCCTCCACCTGTTTCACATAGTTCACACCAGTTTGGGACTAAAAGCTGCTCCAGCATCCAGTTATATAAGCACCTGATTGTTTCCAGCCACTAAATTCCTTCCAAGAGCTACAAATAGCCAAGCAACCCAGACATTGCTGCACAAAGGGACAGAAGGTCTGGCCTCCTTATGGCAATAGGGAAATTATTCAATTATTCCAAACAATGGCGAGGGTTACAAAGTAAAGGAAGTTTTCACTGAGGCTTATTTCTACTGCAAGATTTTGATGAAGAGGTTGCTAAAACCCACTTGTAATAGCTTCCCCTTTTGCCCCAGAGTTTGCTCCTGAGGGTTAATATCCCAGGACTAGTGCCATTGTGGAACTGTGAATAGAGGAAATCCAAATCCGTCAGGAGAAGAGCCACTTTTGTCTGCGCAGAGACAACAAAGGTCTGAGAAATAGGAATGGCTGGGAAAATGACTCAGCCTAGGGACTCCAGGTGGTTTTCCATTACCCTGGAAAGTTGTGGAAGGCAAAGCTAAGGGAAGGGTTGTAAGGTCAGGAGAGTAAGTAGCAGACACCCCATCATCTCTGGGGCAGGCAGGACCAAGGAGCTACCTACAGGGCATTCCCATGGAGACCTGCCCAGTGCTTGGCATGGCAAGGGAAAAGGCGATCTTCCTACCCGCCGGCCCCAGGCCTTTCCTCTGGGGAAGCAGCAGCACAGCTCGAGTGCCCAGTACTTCAGCGCGAGGAAAAACCAGCTCCAGGGAAGTGTGAAGACTTCAGCCTTGTGTGTCTCCAGAGCAGCCTCCCAGCCCAGCCCAAGGCTGGAGCTCAGCAGCATTTGTGCTACGGTCGCTAGGGATGGCCCAGTAAAGCCTGCCCAGCCCGCCCCTAACACCGGCACTGCGCTGCCTCGCTGCCCGGCGTGGGAATCATCCCCGTCCTCCTTGGGCTCCCCGAACGGGCTCACACCCGTCCCGGGCGGAGGGAGCGCTTCCCCCGCGACACGGGGCCACGGCCTGACCGGACAGTGCGGGGATGGGCGCCCCGCTCCGAGCCAGCAGAGCCACTCCCGGGTCCGGTGCAGTTACCCCCGCAAACGGGGATCCGCTCCGGCCCACGCACCGCTCCGCGAAATGGGGCTCAGCCCCCGCCCCCGCCCCGGGCACTGCCCCCGCGATGGGAGTCGCCCCCGTGCACGGACGCCCCCGCCCGCCGTGGCCGGCTCCGGGGAGCAGCAGCCGCGGAGCTGCTCTCAGCCGCGCGGCCCGGCCCGGCCGGGGAGGGGAGGGAGGGGAGGGGAGGGGGCACATCTGTGCCCACCCGCCCGGGCGGGAGCCGGAGCGGCCGGCGCGCCGTACCTGGGGACGAGGTGCGGAGCCGCTCCGGGCGCAGCGGCGGCAACTCCCCGCATCTCAGCGAGCCGCGGCGCCTGCCGGCCCCGTCCTCCGGCCGCAGGTCAGGCTCCCTCCGTCCCGGCGAGCAGCGGCGGCAGCATCGTCTCCTGCTGGCTGAGCCCTCGCTGGCCCCTCCGCATGGCCCAGGGCAGGCGGGGGAGCCGCACAGCCCGGCTCGGGGCTGGGGCCGGGGGTCCCGGCACTGCCCCCCCGCCGCAGCCAAGGGGAGCCAGAGACGAGTTGGTCCCCCCTGCCCTGCAGCGCGGGGGGCCAGCCTCCCGCAGTCACTGACAGAGAGCCAGGCACCTGGGGGACTTCAGCAGGGGCTGCAATGGGGACTCATGCCTGGAACAGGCGAGGTAAATCCTTCCACGCCCTCCAGTTCCGCTCCCCACCCCCCTTCCAGCAGGCAGCGGCCAGGGTGTGAGAGCAGAGCCTCTTTTCCTCCCTGCGCCGCTTCTCTGGGGCTGGCAGCTGCTCGGGGCTCCAGCTAGGACTGCACAACAAGCAGACGGCTCAGTAGAGCCAAATATGCAGCCGGCCCCCCTCCCTCGCAGTCACCATTCCCACCCCTCTGTAGGGTGACTGCACAGCCCACGCTCTGCACTGCCTCAGTAGGTGCAACATCCCCCTTCCAAATCTCTAGCCTGCCTTCTATCCTTCCACTTTGAGTGGAGATTGGCAGCAGGCGAGTCAGTCGATTCTGCCTAGGGTAATTCGGTAGCACTAGACCTCAGCATTAGCTGCTTTGTTCTGCCCAACCAGCAGAGAACTTTTATGCTTCCAGATGACAATCTTCTCTCCATCTTAAAGGGGCCAATACACTAAAGATCTTTATCTATATAAAACTCATGCATTGCTCTCTCTGGACAGTAGTGAATTAAATGAGGAAAGCCCCCCAGGGGGAGGGTGGAAGACTAGTAACCTGGCCCTGCTGCAAGCAGAGGTGGCCAACAAGCCAGACTGTGTTGTGAATTTGTAATGTGAACAAACATCTACTAGGAATTAAGATGAGACTCGCTCAGGTCTCCAGCTGTGAACTGACAGAGCATCATTTCTCCACTCCACTCACTTCCCTTATGCCAGATTGCTGGGTTCTGAATGGCTGATGGTGCCTGGCTTCATTTTTTTTAAATTTTATTTTGTAACAATTACCTGTGTTAGGAATGCCTCCGGGGCTGGTTTTTGTGACTCCTGGGAGCTTCAGTAGCTCTGCTGCAGCTAGGGTTCAGTTTTCTGAGAAGAGACTTACAGTATCATTTAAAATGAAAGAATAATTAACAATCAGGCAGAAAAATGCCATCATGACGTTCTGGGGGCCCAGAGTGAGGGTCAGGAAATGCAGGTCTCATTTGAATGCAGGGGAAAGTAGGGACTTTCAAAGTCGCTCTAAGTCCTGTTATGCTTTTCAGAATATGTTTGGTTAATTTCAAAGTGACTTAACTAAATGACCTAAAATAGGATAAAAGTTTCCTTCCAACAACTTTGAATGTTTCCCTTTTGCCATGCATTCAAATGCTGAGCTGTAGTTTCTGGGTCCTAACCTACATCATCAGACTAGGCCTCTTTTTAAATGGCAACTTCCAATGAGTCAGTTTATCATTCTGGAGACATGATGTACACTTGGTATCCCATATTATTTAGTATTTGTTTAATGGACACAAAGAATCACAGCAGTTTTCCTTTAACACTAATTTTAGAAATACTCAACTCCTAATGACATTCTGACCTTTGCTTGAAGCTGCCATTCCAGTTCAGAGATTTCCAAATTTTTACCTCAAACTCCAGAATTCACAAAATGTAACTAAAGCTTCATAGCAGCTGCCTGTTAATAAAGAAGCTAAAAAATGCCTTGTTTCCTTTAGGAGCTTGCAAAGTGGTAACCAGGGTAGAAGGAACAGCAGATTCTAAATCCATTCTCAGAAATTGTATCAATAAGAAACAACATTCCTGGAAGTGCTGGAATCATAACCACAATCTTGGCTGTTCCAGGGATGCAACGTGGGAATTAATTCAAATCCCATGAACCATAATTTGGGAATATCAGAATCTTCACCTTTATCTTTGGCATTTCAGGAGCTAATCTCCAATTTCAGGAATATCTGGATCTTAAATCTGATTTGTAACCTTTTGTTTCTAATTTTTGAAATATCACATCAATGCTAATCCCTTTAGTCTAATTGCAGAAAATTTTGGAAGGGGACTATGTCCTCATTCTTGCAGTGGCCACTTTATAGAATTTACTGGTTTGTTTGTTGATTGTGCAATTACTGCTTTTTAATATCACCACATTGATAGCAGCTAGTGCCATTCATGTAATTTATTACACCATCCACTGTTAGAGTGATGGCCTTTTGGTTGATTTAAGATGTGACCACGTCCCTCTCTCATTTCCCTGGATCTCAGAGAGGACATTTAGAAGATAACACCATTAGCTGTGTCCAAAACTTCTGGTCTTCCCTGAACTTCATCCCAGCTCCTAGAAACACAAGTACTTCTGGCTACAAGAAAACAGTATCGGCACAGTAGCCCTTGGCACAACGTTGACTCAGATAAAAATACTCTGCCTAGGTTAGGAGGCGGGCAGCATGCTCCCCTAGGATTTCCACACTGTGCTATCAAGCCGCTCTGACTCAGCACCGAGTGACTAAAGCTTTCTCTTTTGACATACACGCCATACAAGCACCTGAGCGTGAGAAGATGCCAGCCCTAGCTGGGAACCCTAACTGAGACAATGTATACACGGGCTGTGGAGAGACACAAATCCCTCCACAGTTAAAGTGAAACAAACCTGCTGCAAGCCCGGTTTTGACCTACCACCTCTTCTGAACCAAAATGAAATCAAACCACCTGGCACTACACGAGTTCATTCCCATGACATGGCAGAATTTTTCTGAAAGTCTGAAGCAAACTGGTATTTGGGAGAGTAAGGGTTTTAAACTGAAATTATTTTATTTCTTGGACCTCCTATTTTTTTAAAGCTAATTTAAGCTGATATATTTGGCCAAGAAGATTCACATTTGGTTAGTCAGTTGGTCTCAGCAAGGACTGGTGGCTTTCGCTAATTCGGGAGAGTTTTGGGGAGAAATGTTATTAAGGACATTGCTGTGTGATGAACCCTGCTATGTTTATGAAATCCACATAATCCTTTTTGTGAATTTCACAGACCATTCCCAGCCTGGAACTGAAGTAGACAGCAACCACGGCCATGTCTGCATAAATATTTTGGTCACATTTAATAGCCATTGCTCCTTCTAACTTAACACGGCCTGTGTCTGAGCCCAACGGTGCCTCGTTTGTGTTGAGGTCATGCTACACACTGCGTCAGATGTGCCGTGGCTGAGACTCAGTCGCGTTGAGGCCCATGCAGATGGAGGTTACACAAACAATGCGACATAGTCCGTCACAGACTCTCTATTAGTACTTGCACACTGCAAAAATCCCTTCTCTGCCCAGGTATCAATCCAGCCAGACAAGCGTATGCACACCCAGCACAACCACATGGGCCTCAGCTATGACTTGCTTCCGCAACAACCATCTTCTTTTGATGACTGCTCAGTAAACCTGCTCCTGATTCATCTGTGCCACATTTGCTCTGTTTCTCCCACATCCATCTATAAAGCACAGCATTGTACAAACCTATATCTGCTGTGGTATAGTTCAGTACTTCATAGATCCTGTATAGACCAGCTGTATTTCACACATCTGCATGTTAGTGGTATATGTAAGATATACACTAGTATTTATTCTAAATCTACAGTGTCTGATGGAGAACAGCTATGAGCAGGCGTCCAGCTGGCCTGTGGCCACAACAGCTCTCCAGTTGCCTTTTGGGCCAAGACATTGGGAGTGCAGAACCAAAAGATCTATGGCAGGATTTCAAGGCATCTTGCCAGCTGGGCTTTAACTAGACCAGGAACTAGGCCAGGAGAAAATCAAGGGTCTGAAGGTGGCCACAGACGATACCAGAAGTCTGGGAGGGCACCCTGTATGTCATCCATTCTTTGAAGAAACAAAGCCAATCCCCTAATTAGAGACTTCTCCTGCATGAGTGCAAAATACTTAATGGGCACCTCCCCAGCAATCTGCATCGTTATGGGCGGCCAGGACAGTAACCATGAGCCCGGTGGGCACCAGACCACTCCCTTCAAACCTAGGTGAGTCCCAGCCTCCTGGACCCTGGGAGCTGAAGAACTCCTTGAATCTCAGGACCTGTTTAGGGGTTCGCTAATCTCTGGGCATGGTAAAGAGCTAAGGACACCTTTCCACACAGCTGCCTACCTCTCTTGGTGGAGAGGTGTGGAGTCCAGCATTGGAATATGAAAGTGTAAATAGAAGTATCCATTTTTCCCTGCGCTGTGTGGAAAATGTCTTGGATTATGTTTCCATGGACACTAACAGGACACTTGGTCTTTTCCTTCTATTTTCAATGCTGGTTCCAGTCTCCTTCAAAAAGAGCCAGGCAACAACTGGCCAGGCTTGTCAACCTTCAGTCTGGGGAAAAAAAGACCAATAAAGGAGGACATGCTTCTGGAATTTCAGAGGGACATTAGCCAGCCACATGGCCATTGCCATCAACTGGAGTTGCAAACAATGAGGCTGCTGGCTGAACCCCACCAGGAGAACAAGGAAGCCATGGCTGAATGCCCTCAGCATGGCAGGGACATACTAGAGGAAGACAGGGAACACCAGAGATAAATGGCTGATCTTCAGAATCTTCAAGCACTGTTCTCCCTGCTATACGTGGTCTGCCTTCATCTATTGTCTCCCCAAAACACTACCATGTGCTCCAAAATATGCAGAGCTCTGGGGCTTGGGGTGGGCACCTCAGTAATAGCAACCTGTCTCAACTTTTACCTTCTGCACTCTATCCAATGCACAGAAGGGGTGAAGAGAAGAAAGATGCAGTTCCACAACTTCTTGGGTCTTGCACAATGGATCGTGTCCCAGAACTCTGAACTTAGTGTTTTTAGAGGAAAGTACACTCTATTTATACAAGCTTGTAGCATTATATTGTTTATTTACAAGGTTATGAGAGTTAATATTTCATGCAGAATTTACACAAAGTTCATACACTGTGCTGTTATGTTGTAAAGTCATA
Organism: Mesoclemmys tuberculata; assembly: GCA_007922155.1. Classification (NCBI taxonomy): domain Eukaryota; kingdom Metazoa; phylum Chordata; order Testudines; family Chelidae; genus Mesoclemmys; species Mesoclemmys tuberculata. Next base: position 40,758,413 of record ML675613.1, read on the forward strand.
AAGGCCTACTGTTGGTTTACAGGGGTGGGAGAGATAGTATTTTACTGATTTACTCCAGGAATTGCATATTTGCACTTGTTTTTTAAAGTGTATATACCATACTGCTCTGATGCCTCAGCAGCTGGTCTGCAATGTGATGTCTCTTTGCAATATAGTGGTGTTTTGTGCTCAATAAATGTTTGCTTCAACTAATGCTTCCAGGGCCCCAAGCAAGAGCAGGGTAAGTAATCAGTTAGTTGTGTAATAAGACAATGAACCACTGCACTTTCAAAATCCAGAATATCAACCAGCAGTCTCCCCCTGTGAGCAGGTTTCCTGGCAGTCAATTTCTTTTGGCTAACTGGTTCCTGATCTCCTCTTCCACTGTGGACTCCTGTGACAAAATGCAGCAGGGAATGAACGGGTGAGCCCGTATGTTGATCATGGATGGTGTGTCTACACCTGCAGCTGGCCCATGCCAGGTGACTCGGGCTTGCAGGGGTTGGGCTAAGGGGCTGTTTAATTGCAGTGCAGATGTTGGGGCTTGGGCTGCAGCCTGAGCTCTGGGACCCTCCCACCTCACAGGGTCCTAGAATCTGGGCTCTAACCCACACCTCAATCTCTACACCACCTCTAAATAGCTCCTTAGCCTCAGTCAGCTGGCATGGGCCAGTCACGGGGTTTTAATTGCAGTGTAGAGGTATGCTTAGAGGCCAATTAGTTCCCCAGGGAAGGCTGATTGATGTAATTAGATAATTAGGCTCACAGACTGGGTGGTATAAAGAGCCCTTTAGCCTAAGTCAGATAAAAAGGCACAGAAAGGAAGTGCGGGGGGAGGAGGGGGAGCGACTGACTGACTGACTGCCCGCCCGCCGTTCCCCTCAGGTCCTGATGAGCGAGCTAAAAGCCCTGAAAGATATTGTAAATGGACTGTTGCATGGGGACTGCAGTTGTATCGGTGGAGGGAACTCAACAATAAATGGCACTGAGAGTGCATAGCTAGGGAAGTCTATGCTGCTTCTGTGGGGCAAGAAGACAGGAGCAACAGTGCACCCTGTTACAGTTCCTCCTGGGGTAGAGGGCTATCCCACCAAGAACTGCTTTTCCTGTGCTCCAGGTGAATGTGCAACAAGTCATCCAGGATGACTACACAGAGGCGGTGGGGGCCATTCTGGCATTACCCCCAAAGAGCCTGGGAGTGGGGTGCCTAGCAGAAAGGTAGGCCCCACAAACATGAGTTCAGAGAATAGTGGCATTATTTCAGGGTGGATGAAGTTCCCTGTTAGCATTCAGGACTAGGGCCTCAAGCCCAGAGAGCTGGGAGGAGAGATTTGGGAGAGTACGAAGGCTTTTGGTTTTGGGATGAAGATGCTTTGGATTTTGAAAACACAGCAGCTGAATTTCTTATTACACCGCTCACCAATGACCTGTTTTCACCTGCTGCTCTGAAAGCTTAGCTGAAGCAAGTGCTTCTTAAAAGTGCAAATCACACCTTCAATGCAAGAAAACATCACATTGCAAACCAGCAGCCATGACGCCAGAGCAATAGGGTATAAACACTTTAAAAACCAAGTGAAAGTATGCAATTATTGGAGCAATATAGTCATTCAGCTGATAAAATAGTAACTCAACTCTACTCATAAACCAGCAACAGCAGCTTGCAACAGAACAGAACAATGCATCAACTTTGTGTAGCTTCTGCATGAAAAGAATTAAATATCAACTCTCAAAACCTTGCAAACAAACAAGGTAATGGTACAACTTTTCTATAACAAGTCAATGTTAACAAAACACACCTTATCCTTTCCCACCTGCTCACAGGTGTTTCACACAAACTTTGCCACCATGTTATGCAGCCATTCAACTTTTGCACATACACAATATTTTTTGTCTTGTTTTCTTCTCTAAGTGTGTACTTTAATACATCATAGTTTGTGGTGTTAAAAGTGTTCCATAAACCATACAGGACGAACATTGAGGCCAAGCCAACATTACTGTGAGATCTTCACATTTTATATTTTCTTGGCTTTTGATAGTGCAAAATAAGCAGAGCTACCACAGACGAATTCTCCATCAGCCTGCTGCATGGCTCTTCATGGCCGCTGCGTGCTTCTGAGTGGCGCACAGTGGCTGCAGCTGATGGAGAATCCTTCCCCACAAATGAAGAGTCTATAAAACAGGGACAAGTTTATGAATGCCACAGTGCAGAGTTTAACAAAAGGAGCTCAGAAGCTCTCCAAATGCAGAGTTATTTAAGCATTAAAATACACAGGTAGTATTTTTTCCATTAAAACTCTGTGTTTTAATACGTTGTAGCTAACACTGTTAAATATATTCTATAAGAGATACAGGGAGGGTAACAGTACTATGAATATCGTAACTTTGTCATGTCCTGAGTTTGGAGTGTTTGGAATAATAACCTTCATATCACATCAATATCAGAGTTTGTATATTTTATTATAAGACAATTTGGCAATTTTCTCAAAAAGCACACTTATTAGATAATCTGGAAATTCAAAGCTCTCAAACTAAATCTGGTCCCAAATTAAAATTTTATAAAAACAAGCTTTTATAATTTCTAAAATCAATAGAAATCTTTCTACCATACAGTACAGTCCTGTGAAAACAGCAGCATTTAAACAAATAAACATTCTCTTGCTGAGTTGAAACTCAGACATAGCAGCACCAATATACCTGAAAGGGAATCTCACTACAAACAAACATGGAGCTGGATTCACTGGTCATTTTTCTTACACTGAAAAAAACAGTGTAAACAAAGAGCATCACTAGGGAAAAGTAAGCTGGATTCTTACAATTATTTTGATTTTAATAAGCTAAGCTGTTATTAATATCAGCGTAAAGACATTTACAACATATGGTTTTTAAGCTGATGGTGTCCCTTCAGGTTTAAACTAACAACAAACATGAGGGTCTAATCACTGCCCAGTTAAAGTCCCAAAATTCCTGACAACTCTCTGCCCTACATTTGACTTTACTCCCTTTTCCTGTGTTGTTTCTCCTTGCTACTCACCCAACCCTCCCTCAGGTATTGTCTACACTTGAGTGTTACCTGGATTGTACTGAGCTCAATATTGTCATCTTGGTTGTAGCTATGAGTCAAAATATCCACACACAGTAGTCATTCACGTGTTTCCTGGGCTGGCTGTTGGGCATTGTATCCACACTAGAGCTGCACTCAGTGATGTTAGCAGAAATACCTTATAGGCATGCATCCCAGGGATACTGGCACTTCTTCCCAACTGTGGTGCACTGTGGATTTTTGCACAGAGATCTGTGGTAAATCTTTAAATCAACCAGGGGAGTTGTGGGAGAAAAAGTCAAACTCTCAAAACTCCAAGAGTCCCCACCTGGAACATACGAAGATTCCTTGGGTGGGGTTAGTCTCGTAGACTTTAAAGCCACAAGAGACCGTCATGACCATCTAGTCTGACCTCCTGCACATTGCAGGCCACACAACTTCACCCACCCACTCCTGTAATAGACCCCCTAACCTCTGGCTGAGTTACTGAAGTCCTCAAATCATGATTTAAAGACTTCCAAGTTACAGAGAATCCACCATTTACACTAGTTTAAATCCACAAGTGACCCATGCCTCATGCTGCAGAAGAAGGTGAAACACCCCCCTCCCCACAGTTCTCTGCCAACCTGATCTGAGGGGAAAATGCCTTCCTTACCCCAAATCTGACAATCAGTTGAACTCCGAGCATGTCAGCTAGACCCATCAGCCAGACACCTGGGAAAGAATTCTCTGTAGTAACACGGAGCCCTCCCCATCTAGTGCCCCATTTCTGGCCTTTGGGAATATTTGCTACTAGCAGTCACATATTGCCTACAATGGCATAGCTCATCATGCTATCCCCTCCATAAACTTTCCCATAATTCCTCCAAAGTCCTGGAAATCACCTACCAATTTGATTTCCCCAGTGCAGCTCCAGTTGTGAGCAGTTTTCTTCACATGAATGGGCTATGACTCATCCCAGCTGTCTGCAGAGAGGTAGTGGTGACTGTTCCAGCATTACTAGCAAAAAGCCTAGGAGCAGGATACTTAGCAGGAAGGTAGAACCCATAAGCTCGAGTTCAGTGAGTGGGTGCATGAGTTCCTGGTGCATGAAGTTTGGGCTCTGGCCCTTTCCAAGGGATAGCTGTTAGACATGCTTTAGCTTGGTTTGCCTTTTTATGGACAATGATTGGCTACTTTTCCTCACAGTTGTTTGCCTTTCAGTTGCCAAGGACTTTGCTCCATATAAAGAAGATCCCTCCTCCCCCCATCCCACCCCGGCTGCTCAACAAGACTCAAGAAGATTCCCCTCCCTCCCCCACCAAGCCCAGCAAAAGTCCAGTTCTTCAGGCCACAGGGTGGATCTGCCAGAACTGTCCTATCTCCAGCAGAAGTAGAATTTTCAGCCAGTGGAGTGGATCTGATTGGCTAGAAATCCCCAGCCCACCTCCTGAGGCAGAGCTCTGTCTTTGCCATGGTGCAGTGAGGGTACCATAGGACACATTATAACACCTTTCTCTACAGCACCAAATGGTAGCATCTCCAAAACCATAACCAAGGTTGCACAAGAGGACTGAGCATTAACATGAGAAAGGGTCACCTGTCTGGAAATACAGGAAGAAATAGGAGGTGGTGTATTGCCAAGTTTTCTACAATCACTTTAGGTCTTATGGCGGTGTGTGCTGTACTGATCTAACACTGCCTCTCTGGAGAGTGGGGGGTGATCTACACCAGCAGCATATGTAACACTGACTGTGGCCTTTCTCTTCTTCTAATGTTAATGTTACAGCTTCTGCAGCACCTAGAATCAGGTGTCATGAAGTCACTATAGCTAGGGGTGTATTTGTGGATTCTCCCTCCTTCTGTCGTCTTCATTTTAGATTGGCCAAAGTTCAAAAACTCCACAAATCTCTTTCAGAAAGGCCAACACACCAAGGGGGACAAGGTATGGGCTTTGCCAACCTGCTGCTTAAGTGCCCCAAAGGCAATGAGAACATTGAAGGGGTTGAACAAAGGGAGGATTCTGATTGGTCAGCCAAGATCTTGGGTGGTGAGGGTATATTCAATATGATAGAGGTGGGAGTGTAAGTGCCTGGGATGGCACGCATGGGATGGGAGAACGGAACTGATTGACCTTGGCTATTAAGGCAGTAGCACTAGGTAAAAGTTTTTGTTAAGCTGACGATAGGAATGTTGGGGTTGAGTCAGATCAGGTCGTGTATGTGTGTGCATGCGTACACTGCATGCTAATTCACGTAAAATAGGCACAGAGGTACTTGACCATTTCTGCTGCCGACCTTCTTGTGTATATCTACTCTAATCTAGCTATCTGTGCTCTTTTACCACTCCTATTTCCATGGAATTGGTGAGGTGGATCCTCTGCGGGTAGAACTGACTATTACAGCTTCTATTGGATACGTTCAGAGTCCAGACCAGTGCAACATTTCTGTTATAATCTAGGGCTTGCCAGAACAAGCTGGGGGGATGTCCAGATCTGGAGGTGGGTATCCTAGGACTATGGTTACTCATAGAGTATGATGCCAGAAGGGACCACTGTGATCATCTAGCCTGACCTCCTGCAAAACACAGGCCATAGGACTCCCTTGAATTAATTCCTGTTTGAACCAGCACATAGCTTTTAGAAAAACACCCAGTCTTGGTTTAAAAACTGCCAGTGCTGGAGAGTCCACCACAATCCTTGGTAAGTTTTTTCCAATGATTAATTATCCTCACTGTTAAAAATGTGCATCTTATTTCTAATTTGAATGTGTCTAGCTTTTAGGTGTTAGTATGTTCTGGTTATTGCTCAGTGCCAGACCCCTGTATGGATTGTGTCCCATCCCGTGGTGCAAAAGCTTTCATGATCACGAGCTGGTCTAAACATATTCACATGTGGTTTGGCAATCTGCTCATTGTCTAGGAATAGATTCGGTTGGTCATTTGAGGTGAAATTCATTCCATGTAGAGGGCCAGCAGAAGGGTTACACACCACTTAAAAGTCGTTTGACCTCTAAGGGACTTGCAGCAAAAGGCTACATTAGGCAGTGCAGATGCCTTGCACTGGCCCTCCACACAGGTGTGAATTGCATCTTTGCTGAACTTTGGAACCTCAGGAAGAGAAGAGGGAGCATAAGAGAGCTGTGGAAACACCAGTGGGTACGGAAACCCCTGTAAACTGGACAGGGAGACAGATCCAGGGAGTAGAGAAAATGATTCAGGCAAGCAACACAAAGGACCTGTATGAAGCAATGGCACCAGTTCATAATCCCTGATTTGTCAGTTTCAATCTGATTTCCCTGTAATGGGATTTCTCAGTGATTTGGTGCAGTGATTGCAGGAATCCAAGGAAGAGGAGCTGGTTGGATAGTGAGACAGAAATTCTTGTCACTGCTAACAGAGGCCCAGTCAGCCATGGTCCCCATCCCGTCTCAGTGTGGGTGACTTCCAGCTATGCGCCATTTATATTTAATAACAGATGTGTGTGTGAGCCCAGTTGTGTTTGGTAGCATTTTGCACCTACATTGCACAGGAATAAAATGACACAAGATACAAGGGGGTCATGGCCAGACGATCCAAATAAAATTCTTCACTCACTGGCCTGAGTGGAAGCATTTTTGCACCCACTTTGCACAGCATCAGTGATGACAAGGTGTAAGGCATGGGAGGAATTGGAGCTCAGTGTCTCTTTCAGATGATAAACTCCTTGAGGCAGGAAGCTCATTTTCCTCTGTGGTGTATAGCACTGAGCACAGCCAGGCATCAAATTGGGAACGCAAATCATGGACGGTAGGCAGCAGCAACCCAAAGGGAGTCCTTGCCTGGCTGAGCTGGTAAGATCCACACTGAGCTGGTCTCTGGCAGAAGCCATTCTTTATAGAGTTTATTGTGCTACAGGATATTATTTAGCTGCTGCAAATACATATACCTTTAGAGTCAGTAAAGACTACAGCTGGCTAGGTGTACAAAGCTGATGGATCAATGCAACAGGCAGAGCCAGGAATAGAAGCCAAGAATCCTGACTCTCTGTACTTTGCTCTAACCATTAGACATAGTGCCACCAAAAGCAGTATCCTGTAGAGAAGCCTCCCTGGCCAGTAAGTCAAGGGCTGTTTTATAAATCCAAGGTCTCCCTGAAGATACAGCGCTCAGTCCCTGCACATTCACAACACACAGCAACGTCCCATCACAAATAGGGTTTCAGGCATCATGCCAGGGCCCCTGAGAGGAGTCACCAGGTGAAAACAGGCTCAGGTTTACTGTGCAGTGCAGAGAGAAAGGAGCTCTTTATGGCGTAATCCTGACAGGAATCTGAGGCCTCTTAAAACCAGACAGCAGGGAGTCCCAGCCTCCATGTTTAACAGCACTGTCAGAAATGAACTCAGCTAAAGGCAGCTGGCTCCAGGGCCGAGTGTTGCGGCTGTTTTTGACATGTGAGACAGGGTGTGGAAACAAGCCGGGGGGGGCGGAATCCAGAGGAGGTGATTCTATGTATCTAGCCCCCAACCTCCCCTTGAACTCCTGCCCAGACCCTCCCCACACTCCTGCCCTGGTCCCTACCCTGCACTAACAAACACCCATCTGTCAGCACTGGTTGGTTTTGGGTTTGTTTTTTTCACCATTCGATTGTTTGCAAATAGGAGAAACAGGAGGAAAAAACTTTGCAGCTGTTCTGTGCGCTGTGACCTCCGAGAAAACTCAGCCAGTTTTCAGACAGCAGCTTCCCACTCTCCGTCGTGGGCCCCCGGTGTGCCTGTGGGGCAGTGTCTGGTCTCTAACCTCTCAGGCAGCATGCTGTTCACTAATGGAGCTGTATACAAGACAGTGATTTAGCTGTGGACCTGGATTCTCCCGCATGCAGTGGCTGGCTGGGTTTTGCTGGATCTTTTACAAACAGTGTAATGAATCCACTGGCTCATTACTGGGCACTGACTTAATCCCCAGGGCAACATCCAGCCAGCGGAGGGCTCTGTAATCCCCAGGGCACGGACTACAGCCTCAGCTCAGGGAGAGATGGACCCTGTGGGGTTCAGGAACCGCAAGCTGGGAGTTGGCAGCGAGAGGCCAGGCAGTGACACGCCCTCTTGCCAGCGGGAGGTAGCAGTAGCCTCCGCAGGTGAACTGAACTGCCCCTAGGGGCTAGGTCGGAAACTGCTGGGTTAATCTTTTGTGGCTGTCGTTAAAGTCGGGCTACCAGGGTATTTTAGTTCTGGCTGCCCTTCAAAAGGAACCATCTGTTATGGAAAGCGAGCACATGTTTACAGGAAACTGCCCCCACTCCTGGGCTAAAACTGGACGAGCCTAGGACACCTACAGCGCTTGTCCCGAGCCTGCGATAAACAGAGTGCACTACCAAAGCCCTGGAGAGCCACAGCTGCATCCTGCAGCAGGACTGGTTACAATAGGGACAGGACAGAACTACTGTCTCTCTTATAACCCCCCATGTAGCGTGTAAACTCTTGCAGAGTGATGACATACAAAATCCACTGCTGGCCTCAGCATAACAGACATGGCCTGAGGGCTCTGCCCCATCCTCCGGGGCTCATGGAGGGTGAATCCCAACCGTGAATCCCAGTTATCTGTTAACAGTACTGGACTGTCACACTTAGTTATTCACGCTCTCCAACAGGGACCCCGCCTCCCCTCCTTGTAACGACTCAGAGGGAACAGCGCCCTCTGCTCAAGGTCCAACACGCTCCTTTGTTCTGGCCTTGCTGCCAACCCTGTTACTGTGCCTTGGAAGTTCCCATGCCTGTTCTCTACGATCGCCTGGGGACAGTCACCCCTCGAACTCGGGCAATGAGCGAGAAGAGAACAGAGCCTACACACTTTCCTCCCAGCCAGGGTTCAGGCAGGTGCTGGTACTTGTCCCATCACAACAACAGCTTTGAGCCCTGATAGATGGGAGGGGGCAGAAGGGTGGCCACAGAAAGCTGCTGAATCAGCCCCCCAGGGAGAGCCAAGCTGTAATGGACCAATGCGATGTGCAGCTTGAGTGCATCTTCCAGAGCCTTCCCCCCGCCCATCTTTAGTGGTAGTGCATTACAGATGGCCAGTGAAATGGGGGAGGGGCTCGTCTTTTTGCTTCCCCCCTCCCCACCTCTCCATGAGGATCAGTTGAGGCTCCAGCACAACACTTTTATCCTGTACTGAATAAGCAGAGACTGGAAAAGCGTAAAGCAACCCACAGCATCAAAACAGCTGCTTTTAGAAGGATCCAGGCTGGAAGGGCAGCTCGTGGGTATGCCTGCTGTCTGGCTGGAGCTTTCCGGATTACCTTGCATGGGTGGGGGAGTGATAGGGCTCTGATCCGAGGCGCTGCGCTTTGAATGTCCCTGCTGTTTCAAAGTGGGGAGAGAGAGATGAGGGAGGGGAGGGAGAGAGCGTATTAAATATGCAGGCTCCTCTCTTCTAGATACCCTGATGCTGGGCACACTAGAAACGCGTATCGGATCAGCTCTTCTCCTGCCGACTCATCCTCCTGGCCATGCCACAGTCCTAGCCATGAGCAGTGCTATAAACCGGCCTTTTCATACCCAGCGTCAGAGGCCATAGCTGCCAGGCAGGGTGGTTCCGTACTGTCTGCCCACAGCATGTGGAGCTTCAACCGTACATCCTGTCCTTCCACCTAACCACAGGGAGTGAGCTGCAGAGCCTGGTGTCAATGCTGCCCTGTGTCAAAGCCTTCTTGCTCTCTCTCTTTGGAGAACAATGAGCCTATTCAGGGAGCTCTGGAGCCAACACAATGACACTCTTGGTCTGTCTACCCAGCCTGCCAGGGGCCATGCGTGTGAGACCAGGCAGCATAAAGTAAACAGGCCCTGGGAGTGGACGCAGGCAGCACAGTGCACAAGGGTTGGTGCGATCAATAATTATAATGAGGAATAAAAGCAACCTCCCCAGGAAAGCTTCCTTTCCTCAGCCACGCTGGTCCTGTCAGACCTGTGCAGGGAGGGCTAACCTTCAGCAAACTCGACCTGAAAGGAGATGAGCAACCTCAACTTCCTCCAACCTCCTTGGGAGTTAAGGTTGCTGTGTGCTTGCAGGAACTGGCCTCACATGCAGATTGGAGCAAAACGCCGGAAGGGCTGGACTGTTGGCAGGCGGCGCACTCCCTTCTAGAGAGAGATCTGTGCCTGGGGAGCCCAGGACTGGAACAGCAGGCGGTGCTGTGGGTCAGGAGTGAGGCACATGGGCTGAGTTATGCTGGAGATGTTCTCCCAGCACCTCCCTGCTCTGTTTAGCGGTGGCTAGAGCTCTTGGTTCCCAGTGTTGCCGAGCACTATAATCCGCAAATTAACCCAAAGACATGGAAGAATTTAAGAGGTGCTTTTGGAGCACGAGGGTCAGCAAAATCTCAACTCTCCTTCTGGCTCTTTCCTGCTCCCATGCTCTCTCCATCTCCTTACTCTGGGGCTCCCTCTTTCTCTGCAGCACCTCCAGCAGCCATGCCGCTTCATTGGCTCCTTTAGACAGTGGCCTCTGAGGTGGGGCCAAGGAGGCAGCTTTCTCCCCAAATGTCCCTTACCGACCCTGCACTCACGCTCCTCTCATGAGTCAGCACCTATAGGTGCTGCTTCCTCAAGGCACAACAAGACAAATGGCTCCCTGATGGGCTGAGTCAGCTCTGAGAAGGCCTGGCAGATCTCCCAGCAGGAAGAAGACAAGCTGATGTTGTGACCCGGGGCCTCCCAAGGCCTGAAGGAGTCACCAGTAGGGGACACCAGAGCCTTAATGTCTGTTTCCCACACACACATTTACTTGGCTCATCTCACAGGTTCCTTCGATATTCTTGATATATTTCCCGTAGATGTGGATTGATTGGTTAGGTATTCTTTCAACAGTGCCCAAGAGAATGTACTGTGCAGCTCGCAGTCCAGATAAAAGGCATAATTGCTGCCCCAAGAAGACCAGGCATGGTCAGACATGACACAACAATGGGGGAAAGAAAGGATGGTTATGGAGGGACGATAGGGCAGTCCTGATAAATGTATGCAGTGTTCAGTGAAGCATGATGGGGCAAATCTCTGTGCATATGTGTGAAATGTAGAGAATGGATTAGTCAAACTCAGGTGCTTGGTTTCTTGTAAGCATGACGGCAGAGGAGGTTTTGAGGAGGAATTTGAAGGTGGAGGCCCTTACAGACTTGCTCAAGGAGTATTTTCCAGATGGAAGAAGGATCAGGGATAGTTCTTCACTCTTGTTATCCTCTGGATACAGGTATGGAAAACAAGACACCGAGAGGGGAAAGGACTTTCCCAAGGTTCCACAGAGGGTCTGTGGCAGAGACAGAAATGGAACCCAGGCGTCCTGATCCCTGGTACTGTTCCTTAACCCTAACACTCCCCTTTCCCTTCTCTTGTTTCCAGTGCAGTTACTACCATGGAGAGAGATCAGCCCTGTTCACAAACCCAAGCAGCATGCAGGTGACCATTCAACTATGCAGTGCAGAAACAGGGCAACTGCTGTACTTTGTTTTCTCGGTTCTATTTTTGCAGTAACTAAGCACAGCACTGATCCCCATTTTCTGGTAAAGGCTGGGGTGAGGGGCTCAATCCCTCCTCCCAATTGGGCATTAACTGCCCAGAAATGCATTCCCATCAGCCACAATTGCATGTAGCTGGAAGCCACGTACAATGTATTTTCTCCACTCTCATGACCAGCTAAGCAGGAGGCACGCTGGTCAATTCTGTCACAGGTTTCAATAGCTCAGGCGTTCTCAAGGGAGTCCCAACCATCCTTCCCTTCTAAATGGGAGGGGTCCCTGCTAGATCCCAACTGCATGGGAGGTGGGTACGGATGATGGGTGAGCAGGCCTCAAAATGGGAAAGGCTGAGAACCCCTGTAACAAGCGATTGTAGACACCTGCGATACCTACAAGAGGTTTTACACCTCGACCCTCTACCTTATACAGCTTTCTGTCTTTCCCATGCTATGGCTCTATGGGAAATACATATGCCATTGTCAAGTGGCTTTCCCTGCCATCCCAAATAGCTGTCAGATCCCTGTTTGCCCTCCCAAGTCCCTTGTTTTGTGAGGGGTTGATTTTTTCCTTGTTCCTTTGTTGCGTCTGTTTTAGAATTCTATTGATTTCTCTCCTTACGTGACTTTTACAAATGCGGCTGCTTGCTATAAAACACGGATGTTGTCTTTCACCGACGCAGGAGCCCATCACTTAGTTTCCTTTGAAGACACTCGCCGTGCTAATAGTTACAAGCTGCTAGGTGAGGCGTCCACTTTGCAGTCTGAATGGACGTGCTCTGCGCTGGGAAATGCCTTCCGGGGAAAACAAGAGCAGAATTGAACAGCAAAGGTGAGGTGAATAACAAAGCACCGCTTCTCTGGGCCTCTGCCTTTTTGGGGATCCTTCCCCCTCCAGCCCCCATATCACCTTGTATCTGACCCATCTCATCAACAGACAGACACTTTGCAGTGCTCCAGCCAGTTTCACCCTGCACAGTGCTGAAGGTGTGACAGCCAAAGGGCTCCAATCAGCCAGGAAGATTTAAAAGGAGAAGGTGCATCGACCAAGCTGGGAGGAGCCCCCGGGACTGGGACAGCAGGGGGGCTGCAGGCGAGAAGTGACATGCATTGGCAGTGTTCTGTGATGGGCCCAATACTGGAACAGAAAGAGGTGCTGTGAGTCAGGATTGAAGTGCATTAGCAGAGATGTGCATGGGCTACTAGACGGTAAAAGCAGAGGGCTGTTAGTTTGACCCAGAGTGTGGAACTGTAGGGCACCTGCCCTACTCTGTCTAAGTTTAAGCAGCACTGACTGTCATTTGCTTTCATGGGCACTAAATTGACCCTAAAATTAAGAGATTTCCTAGGATGGTTGATGAATAGTGGTAAATGGTAGAGGATTCTATAGAGATAGGTGGGTAAAGAGCTGTTGCCTGGAAGAGTGAGAGAGAAAGAGAGAGTGCAGATCAGCAGCTCCCTTTAATAATGAGCTTCTTTGCCTGTCTGCAGATCTGAGGGAGACAGAGATAGTGTCAATATCACAGCAAAGATCTTCTCATTATATTTCTCCATTGTAGATGCCAAGGAAATGTGGGGGGTGTCAGACCACACACTGCCTGTAGAGGGCCCATCAGCCAAGGGGGTAATATGCTCTCCTTCTTATAATTCCTTCTGTCTCCCTACACCCTGGAGACATGGGAAGAGGGTGCACTGATTTCTCTGGCCTCAGCTGGGGTCTGGGAGCAGTGACAGCCCCCTTCAGATAGTTCAGGGTTATGAACAGTAAAATCCAGCCTAGCCTTTTCTTGCACTGCTTCTGGACATTAGGGTCTCAAAGTCCCCCAGAGGCAGAGAGCTGAATCTCAGCTCAGCTTAGATGATTGCCTCCCTTGCTAGTTATTTAACTGGGGCTGCCTCCCTGTCTTGGGGAAGGCCAGGATTCCCCCACTAGAATGGGGGCGAGGAACACCATTTTTATCCCTCAGATTTGGCTCTCCACATTCTGACCTTCTCCTCTGAGGCCAGCAGGACTCATTGTGGAGTTGCTGCTTGTGCAGCTCCCGCTTTGCCCTGACCCTGCCAGCCAGTCTACTTCCCCAGCACCTGTGCCTGGTGCCTTGTGCTGCCTAGCACCCATGGCTTGCTGTGTATTGATCACAGGAGAAAGGGCCTTTGGGATGCATGCCTGGGATCCACACAGTCCTGGCCTCCAACCTTGGGACAGATGGGACTGCGAGATGGCAGGTGTCTCCTGAAAGGTGCATTTCAGAAAAGTACAGCCCAGACAGAGGAGACAGAAGTGGCATCTTGCCACCTTTGTGCCACCCTGACTCTGATATCCAGTAAGGGTCTGAAACAGCCTCTCTCCCTCCCATGTAAATAGAGGAGCCTTTGGGACTGCTCTGATTTATGGCAGCCTAGCCTGCTGGTCAGAATCCCCGTCACTAGAACTGGTCAGGAACTGAAATGCTCATTCTTTAGGAAATTCTGGCATTTAAAAAAAAATGTGTCCCAACTCTGAATGAAAAGCCGAAATGTTGACATTTCCTGCAAAATGAACATTCAGAAAAATCCCAGTTTGGGACTATTGAAGCATGTCATTTAGATGATGATGTCAGATTGTTTTGTTCGAATAAATATGTCACTTTGATCAAGTTGAAACGTTTTGTTTCACCTTTATTATTTGCATTGCCTTGTATATTATATTAAAATATTAAATATATTTGTATATGACTGATGTATTTCATATCTATTGTATATACTATGGTAACATAAACACCAAAACAAATCATTTGGGCTTTTTCCCATCTAAAATTTCATTGAAATCAACACATTCCCATGAAACATTTTGATTTTAACTAAACTGCTTTTTCCAGCAAAAAACTGTTTCTTCAAAAGTGTTTTGACCAGCTCCACCCATACACTAAGTGCTACAGCCACTCTTCCTCACTCTCCCATCTCCATCTTCCTCCCTACACCCAGGCTCATGAGTGCGGGGGCTATGACACAGACATGTCCAGGTATCCCCGGACAGCTCTATTACCCATCTGCTCAGTATTTCACTGAAGGGGCGTGGGGGAAAGGGGGCCATGTATGGTCTCTGCCATAAGCTGAGGTGTAGCTGATCATCATGGTTATTGAAAGAGGCTTGTATGGGAAATAGTTTGAGATGTAGAATTTTAGGTTTCAAAACAGTTGAAGTGAAACTTGTCACCGGAAGCTGAGGGTCTCAGGGCTAACTCAATCAGCAACGAGAACAGTGGACATGTGTGGAGCCAGCACTTTGTTTGCTGTCTGGACTAGATGATGACCTGAGCATTTGCAGCAACAACAAAAACCACAGGAAAGGTCTCTGAATAGGGGGCCCATGGGATAAGAGACAATATTCTGTAATTGTATCACAGCAGACGAAATGGCACAATATTTTATCCATTATGGAGGAAAGTCTCTGCCAACAAGAGTGTCTCATGAAAAATGGATCCCAGCTCTCTCGACTGGACAAGCACCATTGGGTGAGAACTGACCACTGAGTGAGAAATACCTTATTAGCCAGGAAACTAACTTCTCAATAAGTATAGGCTAGAGATGGCGTGTTCCATTTTTCTTTCCTTACATTTCCAAAACCTTTTACTATTTTTTTATTTGAATCTGTAGCTCAAGCTTTGTTAAATGAATGTCTGGTTGGTTTTACTATAAACCTGTCTTAGTGCCTTGTGCTTAGGAGACTGTTGCACTGAGGTAAAACCAGTGAACTAGGATGCAGTATTTCGACGCGGCAGCAGATCAGCAGGCATAGCTGGTTTTCAGAAAATAGGAGCCTGAGGACTCGAGTGTAACAAAGTGGGGTGTAAATATCTATCCTGCAGAGGGAAAGAGCAGGGCTTGCAGAGCCTGGAGCATAGCGCCTGTGTGGCCAGCAGCTGGTGGCTGAGGAGATTGTCTCCTGGTGGGTACAGACAGGGCTCCCTCTCGCTGTTAGCAGGTGTTAGTAATTCACCTGGACATCTCGGGTAACCCTAGAAGTGTCACACACACTGCTCGTGTGCCAGAGGAATTCTCACTAGCCCCATGGAGCTCCTTGTACACTACCAGAAAGGCAGGCAGGGGCTGGAGCAGGGAGCAATCAGTTTCTGACCACACTTATGTCAAGGATTCATTCCAGGGCTCTGGGTGCAGTTTCCAGGTGAAATTCAATGAACTGAAGTGGATGGTTGGGCTGACCTCAGGTTGCCAGTGTGGATGGTGAAATGGGGGGGATCACCTCTAGGACCATGTATGCACCCCTGAAGGTGCCCACCCAGCCACTCCTCCTCCCCTTCTGAAGCATGAACCTTCCCCATGCATTGAAGTCTTCCAGACCCTTTTGGATGTGCACATGAGAAGCCTAATTGCTTTGTCACCTTTGCTAGAGGAGCTTGGTCTGCCTGAACAGTGGGGATGCATCCAAACATTCACACATGCCATCTGCTCCAGCGAGATACAGCCTGTCTCTGCCACCCTCTCCCTTGCTTCCCCATCTCTCTTTCCTTCTCCCAGCACTGCCGCCTGCTTGAGTGATTCTCTGAGAAGAGTGAACAAGCCAGGCACATTAAAAACTTAATGCAAAACTAATTTGTCAGCCGTAAACAAGTGGCAAAGGCTTTAGTGCATTTTCTGCCCATTTTATTCCATTCACCAGGCAGAGGGCGAGTGCCTCCCAGGCAGCCCAGCGTAATGAGATCTGACTCGTTGGCATGGTGATGGGAGCACAGTGTAACGATGGAGCCCACGCCAGGCAGGCATATGAGAGACCTGCTCCAGCTGGGAAATGGCAAGAAGGAAACTGAGGGAGCTCCCCCAGCGTGCAGGGAAGGGAGGGATCACTAGGAGGTCAGTTACAGCTGTTTCTGGTGCTGATTCAGAGGATGTGATGGGAATGTCCATGAAGACGCTGCCCAGGAGTGAAGCTGGGGCAGGCGGAGGGCCATAAGCAACTTGCAAAAGAGTCAGGGTTTATTCCAGTGAAGCAGCCCTATATATGGATATGCAGCCAAACGAGACACAACTGCAAACCAAGGTGGGAAGAGCAGTCTCGCTGGGGAGACCCAGTGCCAGCGGGGCTTAGCACATCTCGTGCTGCCTCAATGGGGAGACCTAATGTCTCTCACTGCTGGAGGACTGGGTACACCAGAACAGCTCCACTGGGGAGACACGCTTAGTGCCGTCTACTGCCAGGAGCCAGGCTCATCCAGAACAGCCTCACTGGGGAGATCCAGTGCTAGGAGGTCTGACATGCCCAGAACAGCCTCTCTCATTCCATACTGGCAGCACTTCCTGTCTCATTTAGGAACAGGAAGTGAGGAGGCAGCTGTGAACATGAACAGAATAGTCAGTGGACATTCTCCAACCCTCAGAAAAGGCTTCATTGGAGTTCTATGCATGGACAAAGTCTGATCCAAACTCTGTCCATACCAGGGTGGACCGAGAGGAACGGAGTCCACATTCAGCTTCTTGGGGAAAGAACAGGTAGGGATTGTGGGACTGGCATTCCTGTTGGAGAGCATGTTCTTTGCAGTGCCAGCTGGCCAAGTTTTGCTCAGAGTACCTGCTACAGGTCTCTACAGTTCCTAGGGCTTCAGAGGTGTAAACGAGCAGGATCTAGATCTGTGGATTCTTGGCCTGGTGGAGATAGTCAGTGAGCAATCTGCACATCCGGCTAGCAGTACCCCAACAATCCAGTGTGCTGCTTGCACCTGGTGCCTGGCCTTCAGTTCTGGACACTGAATCACCAAGGAGCCAGACACTGATTGGAAGGCGTTCATAGATGAGCAGGAGAAATAATTAAAGGGCTGGAAGGATTGACTTATGAAAAGAGATTAAAAAGCTTAATGTGTCTAGCCTGGCTAGATGGAAACAGACTGCACATATTGAAGGAGTGTAAACATCTAGGAGGGAGAGAAATCAGCTAGGGTTGTAGGTACTCAAGGGGGTAAAACAAGAGGGAATGGAATTTAACTAAGAGGACAAATGTAGGCTGACTCTCAGGGAAAGCTTGCTGATAGTATGGTTGGGATTCTGTAGAACTGTCTCCATGGGAAAGGGGTGGGGTGTTTGGAATGGATCCATTAGGGCTTTTCCATCTCTAACCTCTCTGTGTATTAGTCAAATGCCAATGAGCAGCCAGGTCCGTAGGGAGATTTGCCATGATGCTCCGCATTGTTCACTGAGGGCAGGGGCCTGGGCTCGAAGTTTCCAAACAACTCTTTGAAAAATGTCTCCAGCTGTCTCTTTTTTCCTCTGTGTGTCAATTTCAATAGCTTCATTGGCATGTCTGGGTAGGAAGATTGCCAACATTAATATATCAGCTATCTATAGGGTGAGTTTCACAATGGTAATGGCGTTTTAACAATGTGGCTATTATTATCCATATCTCTCTCTCTCTCTCTCTCATGTATTTATAGGGAACCAATCACTGTAAAATGCAGTCTCCAGGAAAAGCAGAGGAATCATTGAACTGGACTCTTCCTTGCCTACAATGTGTTCAAACTCTTAAACTGGAATTTTTTATCTTTTCCCCTTGTCCCCTCCTTTCCCTATTATTGTAGGTCAACATCTTCAAAGCGATAGCTCCACAATGGCCAGACTAAGGCACATGCTGATGTCCTCCTCTCAAAGGGTCAATAAGAACTAGCTTTGAAAATATCCAGGACCCTGGGCTCTCAGAGTGTCTGCATCCCCGGTGAGCTCAGCTATCTTGGCGAGGCTGTCTCTAAGGTGTCACTGCAAGTGGAAAGCTAAAGCCCAGCCATCATCTTGAATTGGACCCAGAAACAAATGAGAAGCCAGTGGCGGGTGCAGAGGACTAGGGTGAGCGTCTCTTGGCAGCTAGTCCCGCTCAGAAGACAAGCTGATTTGTGTTGTACAGGCAAGAGCTTTTCGATCAAGCTTCCCTAACAAGCCTAAAAGAGAGAGTTGTAACCATCCAGTCCTGAGTGACGAGCATGTGGATCATGGTTGTTAAGTCCTCGTCCAAAGGGAATAGGTGCAACTACCTGGCAATTCAGGGGTGCAAGGAGGCATTTCTTGCTACTGTCATGACTTGGCTATCCAGAAGCCAAGGTGAATCCATGTCTGGCAGGGGGAGGACAGACCCCTTCATGGAGGGCATGGTCAACTTCTTAGCCAGCTCCTTAATGTGTTTTCCTGTCCTCATCAGTGGGAACCTCCAGGCAGCTACTTTTCTTCTAGGTGCTTATCTGCTGTTAGCACAGCATCATCAGAGCTATAAGCTTTGGGAACGTAGCTGAGGGAGAGTTGAGTGTTGACACCATATTGGTCATGTATATTGCATGGCAGAGTCACACGACCTCATATTTATTTTGAAAAGCAGAGAGAGGACATGGGTGATCCCTACAGCTCTCCACGCCTGCTGTGCTTCTTTGTGAATTGCCAGCATTTGGTGGCTATCCATTGGAGGCCACCAACTGGCCGAGCAGCATAAGCTTGAGGTCTATCACCCTAGGGAAACTGTCCATCTACTTTTGGAGAGCATGAATGAGATGATTTTTTGGAATACACCCAATGGTCTAATGGTAAAAAAAGAAGTGAGTAAACCAACCTAAACCGAACTCCATGTTCCTCAAATGAGATGTAGGGTATTCCCTTTACCCTCAACTACACTCTTGGGTACACCCCAAACATAAGAGACTCACTTAACAAAGAAAGGACTTGTGGATCGTCAGGTTCCCCGCTCTTCTGTTGTAGAAGTGGAGCCCAATCGATCACTTGTTCTTTCAACCCTTGTGTCACAGGATGGCTGGCCCCTCTAAGGGAAGACCGGTCAAGCCTCTCCTGTGACATAGGCAACTCGCCACGCCAGGTGGGGAGAATGAGGCGGGTCAGGTGACCCAGTAGGGCCTGTGGTAGATAAGGAAGAGGCCTGGAGAGAGGAAGAGCAGCAGATGTGTGTTGGCAGTAGAAGGCTCCTGTACTGTCCTGAGTCAGTGGATGGATGACAGCAGCACAGAAGGAGGGCTGTGGAGAAAACCAAACTCCAAATAAACAAGAAAGGGCTCTGCCCAGCATGAGACTGGAGCAGAAGACTGTCTGAGCTCCAAAGGGAAGGCAGACACTCAAGGTACAGAGCCTGGGCCCAGTTTGGGACTGGGGTGAAAGAAAGGAACTTCAAAGACAGGATAAATTCTCAGACAGGAGGGGCTAGGCCCAGCTTTGAAAGTGAGGTTAAGACTGTAAGTTTGGGACCTATTTTGAAAAACAGTCCAGGACTTAATAAATTGGACCCCAGACAGGGAATGTGGTGACTGTCTGGACAGTGGACTTTTTAAGAGGCCCTGAGCAGAAGGGGAAACTGAGTTAGAGTGTTGCAAAGTCCCCCTTAAGAGGGATCCTGTTGTACCTAGCAAACAGACTACAGCCTTCTAAGCTGATTTATATTGTCAAAGCTCATCGCAAAGCAAATGGCTAGACTCTTTTATCCAAACAAAAGCAGAGAGTCTTCTGCCATTTTTAGTTTCCTGAAATAATGGGCCCCATAGCAGTGAGCCTCCCAGGGCCTGACTGGCACCTTTCACCTCTTTGCTGTTTGGCTGCATCCCATCTTACAGCAGATTTAATGTACAGAGCATGATGTTTAGACTCACACTGGGGGCCAAATCCTGAGCCATTGTAAATTGAGATAGCTCTGTTGTGCACCTGAAGGTCTGGCCCTTTACCTTTCATGGGATATCAAATTAGTCCTGTTTGGTATCCATCACCTAAAGAGGAGGGATGGATGTTAGGGTACCATGTAAAGCTATGGAATGGAAGTGTCACCTCATCCTTGACATCCGCATCACTGCTACAGTGCTATTATAGATGCTGTTATTATGGCAACCCGGGGGGAGGGGGGCTATCAGTTTTCATCACAGTTTTCTCCTGCTGGGTTTTTTATGTTGAATGGATCAGAGCAAACACTGTTGTAATTATTTCTTTATCAGACTGCTGTGGTAGGATAACATGTTCCTATCTGCCCTCCTCCCATCAGGGTGTACATTCCTAATGCACAGCTATTGAAATCAGATGTGAGTAGCTCTAATTTCAGCTTCCTTCTGTCATAGGCTCTGCACCGCTAGGAGCTAATTGAGGCCCTCTTTAAGATCATGGGGTTGAGAACTGTGTTTTTCAAACAAGTGGATCTGATTCTTTCCCCACTGCAGCTGTGAAGTTCTGTACGGCTGTGATGTGCAACACACAGACACACGGGGAATTCTCAAATCATCACAGAGTTATTACATCACAGGCAGGGCTGCTAGCGCCACTTATTAAATTTGCTTGACACTTCTCATTATAAGACTCTGTTTTCTATAGCATTACCTAACTTCACCCACCTGTGCTGAAATGGTCTATGCCTCAAGTTGAATTTTTCTTTTTTATTAGAAAATTTCAGCCAAAACAGTTCAGTCATTTCCAAGAATGGGGCATGGGGAAAATATGTCATTTGGCCCCTGACAAAAGAATTCGGGTGAACTTTTCTTTAAAAAGCTGTAGTGCCCCCATGCTTTTGAGCAAGGAGTTAAAATTTGGCACAAAGGTTGGCTTTGTCAGGAATGAGCCTTTTACCATCTCCATGAAAATCTGCTAAATGTGGCTACGGATAAGCCTTTGAAAAATAACAGTTTGCACATGTTCAAAAGAGACTTGTTAGACCACAGTTAAACTTGCCACAGAACAGCATCTAACGTCCTTAAATCATAAGAACACCCTTTCTCTTCTTGCAATCTCATGCCTCATGCATGACCCACCTTCCAATCTTTGCAACAAATGAAGTAGGGATCATACAGACAACAGCCTTCTTCACTGCACAACCCTGATTCATCCCCTGGCAGGTCCATTCTGTGCACTGAATGAGGCCAGAGTGCTGTGGGAAATAAAGAGTGTGTAACCCTGTAATTAATGACTGCATCATAATGCATATGCACAAGAAGGCCAAACAGAAGTTGCACAACAATCTTAATTGTGGCATTTCCTAACTTTGGAGTGCTTGACTTTGCAACCTTAATAATGTTCATTTCAAACAGATTTATTTATTTATTGTAATTACATATCACTTGGCAGAAATGAACAATTAAGGCCAGAGAGAGCAAACACCCCTGGTGCTTGGCTTTGATTGGTCCCAGGCCTAGCTAGTGGCAGAGAACTCTGCACCAAAGCAGGTCTCCTATCTTTTGCTTTGGTAAATATTTGCCAGAAATCCTGCTCTGTCTGATTTTGAGGAAATGTTTTTTGCCGCCACCTCTCCCACTCCACCCCCAACTTGTCCCAATCAGCAAATTTCAGTCTTTCTGCTATGTTGCCATTTTTGAACTGGCTGTGGAGAAAATCACTGAGTTTCCTGGGGGGGCTAAATAAATTCAGAAAGTGCCAGAGGGGATTTCTGCTTGGCCTTCCGCCCAGCTCCTCTGCTTTCTGCATGTTGAGGAGCATCAGTCTAAAATGTAGGGGGGCAGATCTTCAGCTAGTGTACATTATCATTCTTCCACCAGTTGGGACCTGTCCCAGGGTCTGGAATTAGAGAGAGAAGGGTTTTATGGACCCAACGTCAAGTTTCAAAATTTATATTTCAGCTCACTCGTTTTTTGGTTGGGATTTAGGGCTCAGTGCCCCACCCACCCAAAATGCCAGCCACTTGCAGGGCCTGACTGTTAAACAAAATTGTCATGCAGCACTGAAGACACCTCAGGAAGAGCAGCCTTGGTCTAGAACACAGAATATTGATTTTCACGACATCTTGGAGCACTGGGGAGGTTCCAGAACAGTGGAAGAAAAGTAATGTGGTGCCAATTTTTTTAAAAAAGGTAAATGGGATGACCTGGGTAATTATAGGTGTGTCAGCCTGACATCAGTCCTGGGAATGATAATGAAGCAGCTGATACGGAACTCAGTTAATAAAGAACTAAAGAAGGGTAATATGATTAATGCAAGTCAACATGAGTTTATGGAAAATAGATGCTGTCAAACTAATTTGATATCTTTTTTTGATAAAATAAGTTAAGCTGATAAAGATAATAGTGTGGACATAAAATACATAGACTTCTGGAAGGCATTTGACATGGTACCGCATGACATTTTAATTAAAAACTAGAATGATATAAAAGTAACATGGCACATATTAAATGGATTATTGTTAAGTCTCAAAATATAACTGTAAACAGGGAATTGTCATTGAGCATGTCTCTTTCCAGCGAGGTCCCATAGGAATCGGTTCTTGGCCCTAAGCTACTTAACGTTATCAATGACCTGGAAGAAAACATCAAATCATCACTGATAAAGTTTGCAGATGACCCAAAAATTGGGGGAGTGGTAAATAATGACGAGGACAGGTCACTGATTCAGAGAGATCTGGATCGCTTGGTAAACTGGACAGAAGCAACCAATATGCATTTTAATACAGCTAAAATTAAGTGTATACATCTAGGAACAAAAATGTATGTCATACTTACAGGCTGAGGGACTTTGTAAAAGATTTAGGGGTCATGGTGAATAAGCAGCTGAACATGAACTTCCAGTGTGATGCTGTGGCCAGAACAGCTAATGTGATCATGGGATGAATAAAGAGGAGAGTCTTGAGTAGAAGTAGAGAGGTTATTTTACCTCTATATTTGGCACTGACGTGACTTCTGCTGAAATACTCTGTCCGGTTCTGGTGTCCACAATGCAAGAAGAATGTTGATAAATTGGAAGTGGTTCAGAGAAGAGCCAAGAGAATGATTAAAGGGTTAGAAAACATGCCTTATAGTGATAGACTCAAAGTGCTCAATCTATTTATCTTAAAGAGAAGGACAAGAGGTGACTAGATTACAGTCTATAAGTACCTACATGGGGAACAAATATTTGATAATGGGCTCTTCAATCTAGCAGAGAAAGGTACCACACAATCTAACTCCTGGAAGTAGAAGCTAGACAAATTCAGACTGGAAATAAGGCTTAAATTTTTAACAGTGAGAGTAATTTAACTATTGGAACGAAGGGTCGTGATGGATTCTCCATCACTGACAATGTTGTTTAAATCAAGCTGGGATGTTTTTCTAAACGCTATGCTCCAGGAATTATTTGGAGCGGTTCTATGGCCAGTCTTATACAGGAGGTCAGACTAGATGGTCATAATGGTCCCTTCTGGCCTTAGAATCTATGACACCACAAAGTGACGCTGACTGGGCTGGTGACAAAGATGAGCGAAAGGCAGTACAGTAACCCTGCTGAACAGTGGCATTACGCACAGGTGACAGGATGATTTTAAAGAAACAAATCCAGTCTAGGGCCCTTTCCACACTATGGTTAAATAGCCACATATGGTTGCTAGCAGGGTTTTAACCACTGTATGGGCTGGACCTAGAGCTGGCCAGGCACAGGGGGGACCTGCTGGGCTGAGGGAGTGTCTTTCCTATCAGGTGAAGAGCATTGGTTCATGCTCTGATTTCCTTGGCAATCCTTCCCGTCCCAAGAGAGGGCCATGCTTGTTTCTTTTCAGGTTCAGCAGTTTGACCAGCAGCAAGTTTTACTGTGAGCTGTGCAATTCCCCGGGACCAGCGCTCTCACGGTCCCAACCGATTCCTCTCCCAATGGGGCTTTTGCAGATCGCTCCTGCTCGTCGTGGAGCAGGCATCACTGCCTGTGTGGATGGGAATGGTGCTTCCAACCAGTTATAAGGGGAAGACGGAGTCTGTCGAGGTCTGATGAACAGGACACATCTCAGACTCACCCACAGGTTGAGCCAGGCCTTGGGGAGCAGGCAGGCAGGACACCATTAATGTTACAGGGTCTCTGCAGCGTCCAAGAAAACTAAAGGAATACTGGTGGCTTAACAAGCTTGAGTTTTCACAGGGTCTGCCCAAGCTGAATCCTGTGCCCAGAAGTGGGTGTGAAATTTGGGGGGTACCTGTCCCCAAACTGATGTGTTGCATCCCATTCACCTGAGTTCTCACATCTGGGCTTGAGCTGCCTTCTGTCTGTCCCCCCTCATCCCACTCCCTTTTAGCTGAATCTCTAGCCTCATTCCCTCACCAAACCGCAGGTGCCACTTTTACAGGTGTCTCCCGCCAAGAAGAGACATGCCTCCATTATCTGCCCCACTGCCTGTCACTGACACTCCTGGCCTCCTCTTCTCTCCCTTCTCTTTACTGCCCTAGGGCTAGAGTTTAAGACCTCGTGGCTAAACCAGGGGCCTAGAAGCCAGCAGTTATGGAGGTCTATTCCCAGTTCTATCACTGACTCCCTGAGTGGAGCTGAGCAAGTCACTTCCCTTCTCTGTCCCATGCAATTACCCATGGGCATAAATTCCCAGGGGGATAAAGATCCTCAGCTGTGAGGGGTTAATTCATAGCTCTATGTAAAGCGTTCTGAGGCTGTCAGATGGGAGGTGCTGGAGAATGGCGGAGGATTATCGTTAATCAGCTGCACCGTTCTGCCTCTGCCATACTCCTGCTAACCCTGTAACTCAGGCTGCGCTGTGGGACCGTATCAAATGGCTGCCTGTAATGCGGATCAGTGCCGTCTGTTTGTTCTAATCCCACCGTGCAGTAATGTAATCGGGGTCTCCAGCACATTCCTCAGCTGCCAGCCTGATCCTCCCTTAATGAATCCCTGTGGCCAATGGCCCCTAACAGAATTACTGGCTGCTCTGTGTAGTCCTGTCTCAACCTCAGGACCCTTCCCCACACTAGCCCCCTGCCTGCCAGTTCTAGGCACATACCCTGTTACTAGAGCTCTCCAAATCTTGGCTAAAGCTGTTTCTGCTTCCACTGCCTTCAGAACTTGGGGAGATGCTTCTCAGGCCTGGCCCCTTTCAATGTTCAAATGCAAATGGGGCTCTCTGGGCTCAGACAGCTTGACAATGGGCATTGTCTAAAAACGGAGAGACAGAGACCCCAACACAGCACAGCACACTAAATGTGACACAACACAGAGCTCAGTGCAATAGCATGACTCAGCACAATCCCTTAAACCCAGCACATATCGCATGCAGCACCTTGCTCCCTCCAGTGCCTCTGGACACTGCGCTAGGCTCACCAAGTGGGAGGAGATGTGGCTCGGTGCCATGTGGTATTTGTATGACAGCAGCACGGAGAGATCAGGGCCCTTCTGTCCTGAGTATTGTACAAATTCCTAGTAAGAGACAGTCTCTGCCCCAAACAGCTTAACCACTAGGCGCTCATCTAAGATGGACAAAGCGTGGGAGGGCGGAGACACAGAGGTGAAGTGACTTCCCCAAGGTCACGCAACAGGTCAGCAACAGAGCTAGAAATAGATCTCTTGACTCCCAGTGCAGTGACCTGGGCATTAGACAATGCTGGCTTTCCAAGACTTTGAAGGGGCTCGACTTCCATTTGGGAGGGGGAAATGTCCCCCACATTTGAATCCAATGAGAGCCGGGGGCATTAGGCTATAAAGCCTCTGTGGCGTGTCTCACGATTGCTGGAAGGGGCCATTTAACGTGTGGGGTGAGCTAGTTCAATGCTGGACAGATCCAGGGGGATTGCCTGTCCTTAGCCTGTGACTTGCTGACAATGGGGCAAAGTCCAACGGGCAAAGCAGAGATCTCTGCTGTCATAGGCAGCAGCAGCTGCTCAGCACCACCAGACACTGCACAAGAACTGCTTAATTTCAGCCTTTATGCCACTTCCTCAAGTTGCCACAGTGGAACAAGCAGGGGAGAAGTGGCTGGGCCCCGGTCACTCTGTGCTGGCAAATACCTCCCTGCCAGAAAGCTGCATGCCTGCTGTCTCTGCTTCCTTTGTCAATATAAATCATCCAGGTCTTGGGCAATAATCCTCCTCGTGTGCAACCCAGCAGCCCCCTGCCTGGCCACTGGATTCTTGTGTATTCATTGGCCTGTCTGTGCCACACTCAGGCAAACATGGAGGAGCATAACATTGGTGCTTTGCATATCTCTCTAGCACCTTCTTCCAGGGAAGAAGTTCAAAGCACTTGACAAACATTCATCTTTACTGCTCCCTGGGTGGCCAGTCAGGGCCATTGTAACCAATGTAAGTGAGTGGAATATCAGGACCTCGGATTTCATCTAGCACTTTGTGGTCATGTCTACAGTGCAATTGGCAGTGTGATTGCAGCATGCCTATGTTGCAGACACACAAACACAGCAATTTACTGCTCGCAGTGTTGCCAGTCTACTAAAAAACTCAAAGATGACTCTAAGCTGACAAATGAAAAGAGAGGTGAGACCAGGTCTCAAGGAATCTGGCATACGAAGGCACCCTTGTTTCTGTTAACCCTTCCCAAGAGCCCAGACTGATGCTACCCTCTGTTACTAAAGCAGGAAAAGCACCTGGCACTGAGATCACCCTTCCAGACTTTCTTAATATCTCAGGCCAAGAAGGTGCATCTGAAGGCACCGTTCCTGGAAGTCAGTACCACTAGCAAATGCCCAACGTTTTGGAGATAATCAAAGGTCATTGCCATTTTAAAACCTGGAAAGTCACTAGATGACCCCGAAAGCCATCATCCTATATCTTTCCTCTGTACAATATAGAAAGTACTGGAGCAGCCAGTCCTGGTGAGGCTGACCACCCGCCCCCCATCCGTGAAACTGCAATCCTTCCAGAACAGGCAGGTTTAAGGGCAGGGAAAATTGGCTGTGACCAAGCGCTTGTACTGACTACACATATTGAGGTTGGCTTCAAGCAGAAGCTGAACACGGCCACAGTTTTGGTCTTGCCATCAGCCTATGACACCATCTGGCATAAGGCCCTACAGCTGAAATTACCCAACCTGTTTCAGTGCACCCAGCCATTTGGACTCGTTAAGTCAATGCCCTTGGACAGAACATTCCATGTCCCTCTTGGAAGCCAGTTTAGCAAAAAGTGTAGTTAGCCACAATGGCCTCGCACAGAGCTCAGTACTAGCACCATCCCTTTGTAACATATAGACAAGAGATGTGCCCGAAATGACATGCCGTGAGTTCATTTATGCCAATGACCTGGTACTAACGACACAGGTCACAGCACTCAAGGAAGCAGAAGATCCCCTTAATGCTGCTCTGAAGAGGATGGGAAACTATTTTCAGTACTGGCAGCTCAAACCCAATCCATCAAAAAAGGTGTCATCAGCTTTCAATCTCAACAGTTGTGAAGCTAAGAGGATGCTGATTGCAAATTTCTGTGGCAAGTCAACTGCCCATGATGCTAACAGCCTGCACCCTAGGAGTCAGCTTTACCAATCAACAACATCTGAAGCAGGTGAGCCATAAAAGAAAGAGCCACATTAACATCATTCAAAAGCTAGCAGGTTCTAGCTGGGGTTGTGACTCTCAAATGCTGGCAATGCTGGTGTTAGTTCACTAGCTGAGTACGATGCACTGTTTGGAAAAGCAGCTTGCCTTCTGCTGGGACTGTGTCAATACCCAGCTAAATGGGACTGTGAGACTTATAACCAACACCCTGAGGTCCACTCTGCTGCCTTGGCTTCCAGTCATCACAAACTACCATCCTCAAACCACCTGGTGAGAGATGGCTACGTTGCACAAATACAAGAAAGCTCTTGCTAACCAAAAGCCCCCACTCTGTGACAACCTTGTTCACGCACCTCGCACTCGCCTAACATCCCACCGACCATTCTGGGCGGCTGGAGAAGCTCTTCTCTCATCCAGCTTCAACCCAGGAGACAACTAACGTGCAGGCTCTGATGTAAACAACAAGCACCTCACATTCAACCAGCCGAACTGTCTGGTTTCATGCTTAACCGAAGTTAGTGGATGATCATTGACAGCATCAGGACATCACATTGAAGATGCGTGCACCTGGTGCATAGATGGAGAAGTAAGGGTTCCCCACAGTGCAAATGCAGAGACCTCCAAACCATCAAGCATATAGTGAGCAAGTGTCTGAATTCCTTCATTTCCAGGAGGGATAGCAAAGGTTCGCTCTGCATTGCCTGAAGCCCTCAAATGGATTTCAAGCCTTTCTATTCTTTTATAAATATTGCTGTTTCCATACGAAAGAAGAAGCACGTGTATGCATACCCATACTAGCTTTAATCCATGTTAACATGGCTCAAAATAGCAGTGAGGACATCATAGCACAGACGCTGGCATGGGCTAGCAACTCAGATATGTACCCAGGGTTCAGGATGGCCCTTGTACAGCCCATCCGTAAGCACGTTACTGCATCTTCACTGCACTATATTAAAGCTAGTACAGATATACCAATCTGAGCTGCAGTCACACCTCCGACTGCAGTGTAGACATAGGCAGTGATCCAGGACCAAGGGACAGGGTCATAAGCAGTACTTTCATATCTGTGACAGCTTTCAGCCTGAGTGATCCCAAAGCACCTTACAGCCTAGATCCTCGGCTGGTGTGAATCATTGTACCGCCATTGACTTCAGTGGGGGTACAAACTATCTGAGGATTTAGCCCTGTAACTATAACAATTAACAACACAGCATTTTATTCGTCACTTCCTCTCTTAAATGCAGCCCTCTCTAGGTTGGAACACAGTAGACTTTCTCTTCCAGCCACGTTACTGGACTGCATTTAAGAGAGGAAGTGAAGAATAATGCTCAGATACTATGATGGTGGGCCTAAGACCCTGGGGGCGAAAGAAAGTACTCTACCCAGTTGCAGATGCAGGAGTATTAGATGAATTGGGGCAGCGTGTAATCCTTGCAGCTGTGTGGAAGTGAAGACGGGTAAGGGCTTATGGGTGATCCAGCCCTGGTGCTGAAGCATATATGGAGAGTTTAAGGCTGTGTGGGTCATAGGGAGTGAAAGGCTCAGGAACTAGCTGGGGAGGAGACGGAGAAGCAGAAAGATTGCTTGGATTATGTCTTTTTTCTCCTTCAACAGCTTCTTTTAGTCTGAGAGGGAGGAGATAGTGGTAAAAAGCCCAGGCCTAGAATCATATGCTCTTGAGTTCTAACCCCAGTGCTAATGGTAAGTTCCTTCATTTTACTGTGCCTTAAGGTCTCTATCTGTGACATGGGATATTAGAAGCTTTAGTCAGTTAATGTTTGAGAAGGGCTAATCTCTCTTGTAAACTGAGTTTAGAATTGTTGGGTCTGGTTTAACTAAGCCTGTGGGTCTGCACTGCGACAGCAGCTGCTACCCTCTGGCTACGTGGAGGCTGAGTCTAGAAGCGCCTGGTGCATGATCCCAAAGGGCTGGAAAATAACCTTGTTCCATAGAAAGAGCAAATGCTGCTGGAGAGGCTGTGGTTTGTTTGTCTTTCAGAGCAGATCCAGCTGAGCTGAGTCAGCACCTCGGAGATCAGAGAGGAGATGACACCTAGATGTTACGGTAATTGGAAGCATTAGAAATGAGCGAGAGACAGAGGCAGAAGATGCCACGTCGAATTTGGACTGATGGGTCTCAGCACCCTCAAACCAAGTGCTCTGCACTGTGCAGCTCCGAGACTAGAACACTGGCCCCCAGCTCTCTGCCAAGAGACGCTCAGTCGTGCTAAGCTATTAGCTGCGGAGGAAATGGACATGAACAAGTCTCTCCAGCCCAAAAGGAGAATGGACCTGCTGAGGCAGTAGTACCCAACCCTTTTGGCTTGAGGGTCACCAATATAATTTTTAGAACCCTGAAGGGTCATGAGTCTCTGCCAGCAACCCCACTGCAGCCAGAGGAAAGGAGTTCAGCAAGGAGGATCTCCCATCCCCCTGGCTGCAGCAGGGAAACCATGTGCTCCACTTGGGTCCCTAGGCAGTAGTTCCCGTCTGCATCCAGGGAGATGGGAGATCAATGCTCCCCTCCCTCTGGCTCTAGCAGGGACCCTGGGGATTCAGGAGCACTGTGCCATGCTCCCTGCTACAGCCAAGGGGAGGAGAGCACTGATCTCTTGTCCCCTTGGCTGCAGCAAGGAGCCTGCACCGTCAATGCACTCCACCTGAGTCCCTAGACGCTGGGTGCCTTCCGCAGCCAGTGGGAGGGAAGCTGTGGGCCACTCTGAAAGCCATGGCCTGTGGGCCACAGGTTGGGAACCACTGTTCTAGGGGATACAAGCAACCTTAAGCTAATGAGAATAGGGAGGAGCTAAAGCAGGGGGGTGGGGAGAGGGAAAGGATGTGGAGGAAACCTCCTTTCATTCCCCAGGCCTTGAACACAAAGCACACACAGAGCACAGTCTGTAGGCCCTCCACATAAACAAAGCCAAGAGGGGAACGTAATTTGCTAGCATGAACCACTATACCCCTCTGTTTAGATGTAAGGCCTACACTAAATGCTGTGTTTAGGGTTTATTTACAATCAGAAGAAGGATGAGAAAAACGCACTACATTATAAGAAGCAGCCTCTCTCTAGGCTCCCCCGCTGCCCCTGAGTACCTCCTGCTTGCAAACTCTCCCCTGAAGTCGCGAAGGATCATAAAAGACCCTTCTTTGCTGCTTTTCCAAGTGTAGGGGGAGTGATGGTTCTGCCTGCTGCTGTCTTCAGGCGTGACGGCTGTTTGTATCCTTTCTAACTAGCTCCACCTGATGAGCGAGCGAGTGGTTGTGGTTCTTGCAATAATCCATATTTTCCAACAATTGAGGCAAAGGCAGATGTTGTCTTCCAAGCTGCATGGAAGATAAACAAAGAGGGCCCTGCCTCCTCTTCCTTGCTGAGAAGAGTGCGACCTGCTCAAGATGAACTCCCTTAGAAGTAGTGTCATATCCCTGGAGTGATACAGGGAACCCAAAATATACCCCACCCAGAGTTGCCTGGGCAACTCACCAGAGAGCCATATGTTACTAGCACCGGAGGCAGTAGCCTATAGCCCCCACTCTCAGTTTCAATAGGGAGGAAGTTTTCCCCTTTGTCTTAAGAAGGGCCATAGCGTGCTGGGACCTTTGCTTTCTGCGAATGTCAGCTCTATTAAAATGCATTATAGAGCATTGCTCTCAGCCCTGCCATTTCTCCAGATGAAAACAGCCAATGGAAGTTTAGTATCTTGAGTTACACAGAAGCTAACGTGGGTCAGAGAGGTTTCCTCTCAATTCACTAATTAGTTAAGTTGATCCTCCATTTTATTAGATCAAAATCTCAGGCCCCTTGTTACCCCAACGCCCATCCTTTCCATTGATCTGCTCTGGTTGCTCTAGCCACCTGCCACGGACTGAGTCAATAACTAGCTACAGAAATCTCCCAGTTATTTAGTTAGGTAAAATCCCAAACCAGAGAGAAAGTCTAAGAAAGACCCATGCTAATAAAGGACAACTGTAGTTAAAGGGTGCCTTATTCAATAGCTCCTATGTATGCTGAACCCTGGTGGCCACATGGGGAATGTGATCAACCACTTATTTCTATCAAAGGGAGAGAGGAGACTTGAAGAGGAAAGTGCCATGTTGGGAAACTGCTCCTACAGGGCAGCTTTTGCATTTCCTGTTTGAGAGATGCTTTGATATTTAGCAGAAGAGAGCACAAACTGGATCCAGCACCAGATAACACCAGGATATAGGCCTGGGGACCCTCTGACTGCCCGATGGAGGTGACAAGGGAAGGATAGAAGTACAGGGGAGGGAGGGCAGGCTCAGCAGAGTCCTGATACTGGCAAAGAAATAAATTTCAGTGGCAGTGAGAATTAAACAACAAAACTGAATGCATTTCATACCGTGCATGATGCCCAACAAACCATGGCTCAGGTGAATCATGCAGCATCTCTGGGCCAGCCTCAGGGCCTATATGCATCTCCACAGCTCGAGCTGACCAGTTTCATTTGGCACTAAAGCCCCCTGAGCCAGGTGAAGCAGTTCCATGTAGAGTCCCCGTGAGCAGCTATCTGAGCTGAGCACCCAGTTTGCCCGGGTTGGCCCAGAGCAGGGAAAATCAGTGCTGTAGAACTTTTCTGTAAGAACATTCTTGCAGAACCTTTGAGACAGGCCAAGGGCTGGGTCTAGCATTGGTAAATAAAATCACATAGTCCCATGGCCATCACCAGTCCTCTTTGCCCTGTGCCGTGTTGCTTGAGGTGCTCCCCAGACCAACAGGAGCAGGCCCGCAGTCTTAGAGGTTTCTCCTCTACTGCACTGCCATGCTTGGTTGTGTCCAAGCTGGCAGGAGGTGGGAGAGAGCAGAACCCTGGGACCCAGCACAGCTCTCTGTCCTGCAGGTCAGGCCCAGTTTTGTTAAGTATCCCATGCAGGAGAGGGGGCACAACGAGCCCAACACAGCTGGCTACTGGAGTTTGGCGAGGGGGCATGGTATATGGGAAGCAGGTGGCAGCATAGGTGTAGGGGTGAATCTGAGCCTGTGGTTACAAAAGGATGAGGGAGAGGCTTGTGCAGAGCAAAGTGAGTGAGAGGGGAAAGTGGGCCTCCGGATGGAGGAGAGGAGTGCAGCCTTTTGGAGAGGAAGATGAGGAATCAAAGCATCTTCACACACACGCTGTTCCCCGCCTGCTTGCCCTCCCCTTCCCCAAAAGGCATGTCAAGACTGAAACATTGCTTTGTTTCTGCCACATCAGCCCAATTAACCTTGCCTCAGGGCTGCAGGTGAGCTGTGCAGTGGGAACTCTCCAGGGCTCACTTTCAAGGGCACACCGGCCTCTGCTGCTTCCCTGCAAAGAGATGAAGAAGATCCAAGCTTCCCTCTCCCCAGGAGAACAGAGACACCATGAAGGTTAGTTTTGAAATGAGCCACTCAGTTACATCTCCGCTCCTGGCAAGGAGGAACTAGGCAGGGAGGTTCCCAGACACTGACCTGCCCAGAACAGGTTCTATCCAGTTCACAAAGGCACTGGTCCCTAGGGAAAGCTGGTGTAGCCATGAGAAACCAATCAAGCAGTCTGGGGACTTGGTGCTGTGGGTTGAGATGCTGGAGGATGGAACTGGGGGCAAAGGCAGTGGTTCATCTCTGCTTCCTTTTCAAACTGGGGGCTGAGAACTTCCCCATCTGCCATGGCTTCTGTCTCACAGCAAGTGGACCCGCTAGGCTGACAAGCACAGCTGCCTTCCCGTTGCTTCATAGAGCCACACATTGGTGACACTGCACCACGCTGCTGATCGCGCCTGTGTCTCTCTGTGAGGAATCCACATGGATGACCTGCCCACTGCTTCAGTGCACGGGGCATTTCCAGGTTAGTCTGGGCCTGTCAGGCTGGCATAGCAAGGGCTTTTCTCCACCTCGGGGGTCAGCCACCCAAACATTGTTGGTTTATTTTGTAGGAGACAATGATGATTTTCTGCCTGCTGCACACTCTTTAATTAACAGCTCAGAGGATGTGGGTCGAGAGCCGTAATGAGCACTCCCTTTGCATATCAAAAGGCAGCCTCATTAATACCCCTCCGCTCACAGGAGCACTCAGAATGCAGAAGGGTCACAAGCAAAACACCCACGGCTCAGAATAACAGCTCTGATCCATGCGTCTGGCGTAGACTGTGCATGTAGGAAAGAGCAGGCAAGGGGTGTGCTGTGTTGGTGTATTGCGTGCACATATGTATTTGTGGGCAGATGGATGAGTGCACTGGTGAGCATTCTGTGTGAGTATGTGTGCATGCTATGTCTGCTCTACTTCAGATCTCACGCCTGACTGCCGCTGTAGGCTGAACACATTGCTCGCACCGGGGGCTCCTTGAACCCTTCCCGTCTTCCCACAAGCTCCCTGTGTGCCACCTTTCCATCCCCCTCTCTTTCAGGGGGATGCAACCTCCCCCACCTCCTTCCTTATACCTGGGGCCCTGTATGTCTCCCCATTCCCTTCTCCACCCATTCCAAGATCTTCCATTCTCCATGGCAGGGGCTGTGCTCAAGCTCCCATTCTCCATCCCACCCTATTTTTCTTCTTCTTTCTGTCAGGGAGAGAGGTAATCCAGGGAGTCAACATGTTAAACTCTATTGGGAGAATGGGCAGAGATTGTTCTGCTGGAATTGGTGCCATTCAATTCACTCGGTTTGATCTATGGACAATTGCAGAGTTGCCTGAAGCTCTGGCTGTGCTGGGAAAGGGACTCTCTCTGTTCCGTTTGTCCCCTTCTGATTTTCACTAGATCAGTAGGGTTTTACCCACTGATGCTTAGAAGAAGATTGTAGAATTGATCAGATACAGCGTTGAAAAGTTACCGACTGTGTGACAGACAGACAGACCCTGGATGCCACTGAGTTGAGCATAAGGTCTCGCACACTTAGCCAATTAGTGTATGTGTGTGTGTGCTCTGCATGTCTATGTTTGCACACAGTATACCAGAGAGATCTAGCGAAGAGTCCGTTCTCTCTTCCCCAGCAATGAGATTGGCACCCAGACTAATTCCCCAGCAGTGGCCACTTGGGGCTGGCATGAGTCTTGCCTCCTGGGGATCAGAGGGGTTGGGAGCAGGGAGAGAAACTCACTGTAGGAGGATAAGGACAGGCGACTGGCTGCTCCTGTTATTGCATGTCCTCTTGGGTGAATGGTGACAACTAAACATGTCTTCCAGGAGCAGCAGCGCCAGATGTGGTGTTGCTCTCCTTTGCCTTTTGGTAGGACTGCCTCCACTCCTTCCCTTTTGCCCAGAATTGCCACTCATCCCTGTTGTTCCCAGGTTCTGTATCTCCTATGACATGTCCCCAGAGATGTTTGTTTTGCTGCAGGAATTCCGCAGCTGTGCCTGCATGGCCCCGTCTCCCCACAGGCTGAGGAAATCCAGGACTTTTTTCCTGGACCAGCCAGCAGCACGTGCTTTACCTGAAGTTTCCTTAGCTGCAGCTTTCCCTGGAGCCATACAGGTATGCTCATAAAGGTGAGCTAGCAGGAAGGGAGGCCTTTCCAAAATACCTTGGGAGGTTAAAAGTTGGGGTTAGCTAATGGTCGCTTGTGACGCCTGAGCAGTAGAAGCTAAAAATTCAACCAGAGCAGTCATAGCTGCAGGGACAGCAGCATTGTGGGGTTATTGTTGGAGTTCTGTTTGTATGGTACAGGTAATGAAGTGTCTACAGAAGCATTGTACCCATGGAACCAAGCTGGTAGCAGATCTCGCACTCGGAGATCTCACACTGCTTCTCTGGCACAAGTTCAAGGTTTTGTTGGGAGAACTCAAAACTGAGTCTGGCCACGTACAAGGCTGTGCTGGCAGAAGACAAGTTACACCGGTAAAACTTCGTAGTGTAGACCAGGCCTGACGCTCTTGAGGGTCTGGCAGAGTCCTCCAGAATGTCTGCTCAGTGCCTCCCTCCCAGGAAAGGCTCAGAGTGAAGCATGCTCGTTCTGTTACTGAGACTGTATGTTGTTGTAAAACATTTGTACAGCACGGTCCCTGCAGGTCTAGGGTTTGGTTGGGTACCATGCAAGGGCGATTAAATGTTCCTTTAGGGTCTGTTTTCTATAGAAAGAGACTCAGCTGCCGGAGAGATGATTCATTCTACATGGAGACAATGTTTTCCCGGTTTCTAATTACAGATGAAACATACTTGAAAAAAAAAAATCTGCCAGACCCAGAGTCCCAGGCTCTTCCCAGCGAGTCTGGCAGAGTCACATTCCCCTGGCTGTGGCCTAGCAATTTAATACCAGCCAGCAGGTGCAGCTGCCCAGGTTGGAGTTTGACCTTGGCCAGAAGACAGAGCCCATTTTGTCTGAGAGTTTTCAACATTGCCCAGAAACAACAGGTTTGGTGCAGCCCAGTCCGCTGATTGGGCTTTACCTGTGGCCTGATTCTTGCCTCACTGCTTGAGGGAGGTTTCAGGGCCTAGGAACTTTCTTCCGTAATCTGTTTCCTTCTGTCGTTGGGGTGTCCTTTGCTGTCTTCTCAGGGTGATGGTCAGCAGAGCAGCATTCTCTCCATGCTGCTGGGGCCAAGCGCAGGAGTCAGCAGAAGAGGAGAGAAGCAAGAACAAGGGGAAATTTGCCCTAGCAACCTAGGTTTGTGCCCAGACGTGCAACCTAGTCCATACACAGAGCAGCTGGGTCCCTAACCAGGCCTGTGGTCAAAGCAGCCATGGCCTTAGCAACATGCACCCAGATGTGTATGTGCTCATCTCAGTTTCACTGGTGTAGCTAGAGGATAATTCCTCTGATTTCAGTGCCATTACTCCACATTTACACCTGTGTCTCTCATTAACAACTGCCCAACTTAAAAGTCCCTGTTTCTTCTAGGGCAGATTTTGAGAAAGGAGAGGTTCTCTTCACACCCAGCCTAGCAGTGGAAGAGCAAACTGCCTGCTCCAAGCACAAGGAGGGGGAGAGAAACCCTTTTCTCAACTGGCTAAATGTTATGGTGCTACCTGAGATTCAACAAAGGAGCAAGCTGAGCCTGCGCTGGTCTGAGGAGCTCCAAGATCCTTCAGGACTAGGTGGCACGTATGATGGCGAGTTAGGCCTCACTGCAGAATGATCTGTGTTTGTAAATATGATTCAAAGACAAATCGTCCCTCTTTCCCCCCCACTCCTGCACAAATCATCACAGCACAGCATTGGCTAATGCATATGAGACCAAACCATCACTGAGGCTTGCATACAATTTTTGGCTCTGCTTGGTGTGACAAGGGCATAGGTCTGGCAATAATTGCTATTTCCTGACAAGGGGAAAACTTATAAATCCATTATCATGTGACCAGCTAACACAGAAATTGGATGCATCCAGCATGAGGGCATAATCTAGCATCTATAGCCAAGAACAATGGACATGCATGACAAACTCAATCATCTTGACTAGAGAGAGTGCCTGGGGAAGTGGAGAGGAAATGGTGTTTCCAAATGCTGGACTTGGAGACAGAAGGATAGGGAAATCTTCTAGAGATGATGAAGGTGATGTGATAGTCCTTGTGTGGGGGACATAGTCTGTGGTATGTGCTTCAGGCACTACTCCTGATCAAACACTCCTTGTGGAAAGGTTGATGCAACATATAAACTCTGACACCTGGCACGTGATAAGCAGGCAAGGTGGGGAATAGGGATGAGACTTCTCTGGACACAGCAGGGACAGGCTGTCTGGCTGAGGGAGGGAGGGAGTGGGTGGGCAGAGAGGAACTTCATTTCTAGAGATGGTAGGATTTCTTTTCTCTGTAATTAGAGCAAGAGGGGCTTTGCAAAGTACTCAGATGAGATATGTTATGCACCATGTTTCTTTGGCTTTGCTGCCCCTCTTTCTCCATTAAATCTTGTGTTTGAAAAGATTGCTGTTGTCTGGGCAACTTCACACCGATGGCTCCAACAGGACAAGAATCCTTGACCTCTAGAAAGAGACGCTGAAGTGTAAAGAGTGCTGGAGCCTAAGGCTCCCCCCTTCATGGTCCCAGTCACATAGGGTATGAACAGAGGTGTCCTCTCCCTTTACAGTGTCCTGCAAGATGATGGCCAGCTAACCTAGGGGCAAAGTTGTAAGGCCAAGGAGGAGATGTGAGTTGGCAGAAGGGTGGGTGACAATTGGGTCCCATGCTCACTGGCCAGCTGGCAGGCTGGGATCATAACTGCTTTAGGATGTAGCTGTATTTGAAGTGTGTTTTACAGGTTCATTCTGTTACAAGGACAGGGTCTCACTGGCCTGACCAAGAGCCAATGTGAGCTGTTTCTGTCTGAGCAACTCAATAGTTAAAGGAAGAATGGCCTATCCAACGTGGGTGAAAGGTGGCAGAAGGGTCATTTGTACCATGAAACGTATTGTGTCAAATTGTTGTTGAAAGGAAATACGAAACAGAGTCAAAGAAATGGAGTATGCTGTGTCTGTCTGAACTGGAAGAGCAGTGGATCAGAGTGCTCAGGGCTTCTGGTGGGGTTACAGATACATAAAGGTGATGGGAAGTGTGCATATATGAGGCCACCAGATTCTTGTTTGGCTTTATTGGTCTATATGGGATATAGTTGCCTATGACAGTCTCTCTTTACAGATCTGTGTTTTTTCAGCCGAACAGAACCCTCCCCGGGGTTCCTTCTGCTGGGTCTCTCTAGTCTGCTCCCCAAAAAGTGTCTATGGGAAAGTCCAAATAAACAACTTGCCCTTCCTCTCAAAAGGTCTCAGTTCTTCTCCCTAGAGTTTTTTCTCCCATCATCTAGCTCCTGCCCAGGCCCTTGAATACAGAACATGCCAGCAACGCCTTCTCCATTCCAGGCTCTCCTTGTTAGGAGGTTATATATCCTGCCCGCTTTGCAGCCTGCAGTTCCCCATATGCTTTGCTGCTGAGCAGACGACTGGGAACAGGATAATGCCAGATTCACAAACTCCCCTTACTTTCCTTGCACTTGGCAGCTGGCTTGCACACAGCAGAGAGCGTTACCCAGCAGCATCATTACTGATGCCACACACTGGGATCCAGATAGCATACTTTATCCTGAAAGATGTTCAGACCCAATGAGATCGCTGTCTCCATGACTGTGTCCTGAGCTGCTCTCAAAGATGTGAACCCAGAGCTCCTGCTTCTACTACCTTCAACCCTCTCTATTTTAATATTTCTCCCCTGACTCCTTTCTCCTCTCACTTGCTTATTTCTCTCTTTGCCTTCTGTCTAGTGGCAATCTGACTCAGTCAGCCAGCCCACTGACCTGTGTCCAGTTAGACAAGCTAGCCAGTTAGACGAGCACTTTGGTGAGCACGCTCCTGTGCCTTGGTGGACAATAAGAATGGATATGGCAACCCAGTAATACACCACTCGCCAGACTGGTCACGCCTGCTCACACCACAACATTAGGGAGAAATTATGACACTTCTTATTTTGAAACAAGAAGAGTTTAATTGAGTCTCCTCAGGGAGAAGCATCTCCATCTAATTCAGCTCTTAATTAACCCCGTGCACCCCAAAGAGGCTCCGCAACCACTCATAAATTAAATATGAAAAAGCACTATTTATCTAGGCACAGCAGCCAAATAGCTCCAGCTCTGATGTTTATGGTTACTAATGATGATGGATTTGGAGTAGAGAAGTTGGAGGAGAGGGAGTGTCTCCTCTCTTAAAAATAAATAGAGATGGATTTCCTGGCGGTCACACAGGCAGAGTGTTAACAGAATCTCCCACCAGCCACATGCCGGAAAGTGGCCAGCACTCATGAGAGGGACCAAGACTAGCTCCAGAAGAAAGTATGTCACCAGCATATGACTGGGGTAGGGATGAGAGAAAGGAAGAGGGTGGAGATGGAAAAGTAAGGTTGGGACAGAGGCGACGTGAAGGAGAGATTTCCCAGCAGGACTCTATTGATTCCTGGAAGAAGGGAGTCAAGTTTGTGGTAGACCCTAAGTTGGCTACTCCAGTGGTGTCCTGGGGGGCCATGCCCCCGGGTGCCGGCCTGGGGAGGGGCACCAGCCAGGCCTTCAGAGGAGGAGCTGCCCCAGCCTCTGTCGCAAGCAGCCAAGGCTTCCTTCCAGCTCCTCCGCCCCTTCACTGGGCTCAAGGAGGGAGCCACAGGGTCCACAGCCTGTCACCCCCCTCATCCCCTGCTGCTGGACAGCCCCCGCCACCCCACTGCTGCGGGAGAGCAGAAATAAACCTGCAGACCCTCCCCCCGGCGGGGTACTGCTGCTGCCATCGCTGATGGGAGGGAGTGGGGCAGAACAGGGCACGGACCCCCAGTCCCCCTGCACAGAGCAGTGCTGCTGCTGCAGCTAATGCTGACAGGGGAGGAGTGGGGGAGAGCAGGACACAGGTCCGCAGACCGCCTCCCCACAGGGCACTGCCGACGGGGGGCGCCAATGTAAGTATGGCCCCCGGGCGTAGGAGAGCCACGGTACGCCACTGGTTCCCAGATGAAAATGATCCACTTTATCAACCACATGTCACTTCCGAATTCTGATCGTGGCCTCTCCTTGCTCTCCTGATCCTCAGCTCGCAACACACGTCTCTAGCCTGGGTGTATATTTTTGGCAGCTGCTTGGCAGGCAGCTCTCAAAGCCCCGTCTCACACAGCCCAGCTGGCTCTCACCTTCCACACAGCTCTTTGTTCCGCCGTTAAATTTACACTTTAAAAGGGAGACAGATAATGGGAAGATATTAGTTCTCAGGGGGAGCTTGGCAACCAAG
Organism: Mesoclemmys tuberculata; assembly: GCA_007922155.1. Taxonomy (NCBI): domain Eukaryota; kingdom Metazoa; phylum Chordata; order Testudines; family Chelidae; genus Mesoclemmys; species Mesoclemmys tuberculata. The sequence continues at coordinate 40,798,755 of ML675613.1, forward strand.
CAGGGATGTAATATTCCCAGTGTAATAACCTGAGTCTTGTCTTGTATTTAGCGAGATGAACCATGGGATTAGGTCAAGTCCAGAGTCACCAGGTTTCTGTGAAAGAGGAAAGTAGAATCTTCTCCCTATAATGAGAAATAATTTTGTATCGGATGAGAGCCAAAGAGAAATGTCAGATGCCTTTCAAATTTCCTTTCCCAAGAGGATGGCAAGAGGGAAAGGGGTAAGGAGTTAATGCATTCACCTTTTACCTCTGCAGACCTGGCTTCAAACCTGAATTTCATCACAAATGAAAACGATTTTAGGGCTCTCTCATTTTACAATATTCTCCAGCTGTAGACATCACAAAGCAGCACTTACTGTGGCAGCAGCCCCTTGCTAAGAAAAGCTGAGGAATGGAATTGCAAGGGGACTGCAGGGCAGGACTCAGGTGCATCAACAGGACTGTGTGGGGGGAGGCTGAGACTGGAATAGCAAGGGGGCTGCAGGTTATGTTTTATGTGACTTTGAACCTCTGCCTGCACCTCTGTATATTAGGGATTTGGTCCTATCACCTGTAGCTGTCACCGGTTCAGCTTTGTGGGTTTGTCTATATTGCAATTAGACACTGGTAGCTGGTTCATGCCAGCTGACTCATGCTCCTGGTATTTGGGCTAAGGGGCTGTTTAATAGTGATGTGGACATTCAGGCTTGCTGAGACCCTTCCACCTCACAGGGTCCTAGAGCCCAACTTCAGCCCGAGCCCAAACATCTACACCGCAATGAAACAGCCCCTTCGCCTGCGTCCTGCGAGCCCAAGTCAGCAGGCACAGGCAGTGAGACGTACCCTGTGAGGCCAGCACCAAACTCCTGCTCTCCACCTGGTGAGATTGTTTTGTAACAAGGCTGGGAGACTGTTCTTGCAGTGTGAAATTCTCCCTGGGCTCAGCAAGTCTCTCACTCTTGGACAAACCTCCTGTTTTTAATAACTGTTTTGTATGCTCGTACCTGATCAAGTCCACACTCAGGAACAATACACATGTAGCTCTGCAGTTGGGCATAGTGCTTAGGTGGCTACATAGAAAACCTAAGATTTTCTATTTATTTTTTTATTTGCATTGCCAAAAAACCCTGTAAACATTTATTTTTATCTACTTGTTTCATTTCAGCAGAATCAGCCCTCAGAAAATGAGTAATTTTTTGGCCTTTTTCTTTAAACTATCCAATGTCTCCCTTCATGCTGCCTGCAAGACTTTCCTAGTGGCTACCTTTCCCTTCTAGATGGGCAGGATCTTCAGGGTTCCTTTGCCCTCAGGAAATTTTAGCACTTGATTTAATGAAGGAAAATGAACCCAACGGATTCCAGCACCTAACTCCAATAACACCAGATAAAACCAAAGGAACTGATAGACTGGATCAGAACCAAGTTCTGTCTCACCAAGTATCCGGTCTTGGACAGTGCCCAGTCCCAGATACTTCAAAGGCCAGTGTAAAACCCCACAGTAGGCTGATGGGGGACAATCTGCCCCCACAGGAGTTCTCATCCCAATGTCTACTACGATGGATCAGCTGAAGCTGTGAAGCACCAGGTTTAATGTCCCTTTTAAGATGTGTTGTCACTAATTGTTACTGAGGACAGTCTTGTTACCCATGTAAATGTCCATCACAGGATGACTGGCCTCATTAAGTAGGAATCATTCGTTGTCTCCCAGTGGGGTCTGGTAAAGGGCATCTGGCCCCTATAAAGACGCAGGAAGAAGCAGCAGGGAGCTGATGAGAGTTATTTGCTACATGAGACTGAGAAAGAAGTGGTAGAGAGATGCTGGTGGAAAGAGGTGGCACAGAGGATTGATGAGGACTGTTAGAGAAAACTGGTCAGAGCTGGGTAACCCCACTGAGTAGAGAGTTTCCACAGAGGCTGGCTCTAGGTAAAAGGGAAGAACCAGCTCAGTCAGGGTAGGCCAAGCCTGGGAAAGAAGGGTTAATGCTGGAGGAAAGTTCCCATGAGCAGGGGCTCAGCGGAGGTAGGCCTCGCAGGCAAAAGGCTCAGGAAGCTTGGGGAATGGACCATTGAGGGGAATCCTCTAGCAGAAGATCTGAGCTGAGAGCTGCAGAAGAAGAGTGCCAAGAAGCAGTGAGACTTGCCTGAGGCATGGGGTCCAGGAATAGAGGCACAGGAACTGAAGAATAGAGGTGGTGTTGACTCTTGGGTGGGTAGCCTGGGGATGGTGACATGTTTTACTCTATGGTGGTGAGAGTTGTCTTATGCTGAGGGATCTGCTAATGGTTTCATTTACAAATTATGCAGGGAAGCAGGTTTGAATTGGACTCTGAGGCTGGGTCTACATTGATGGCGGCAAATTCGCCACCGTCACATCGATTGCTCTGGATCAACTGAGTGGTCTGTGTAGACGCGCTCAGTCGATCCAGCAAGTGACGCAGGAAAACCACCCCGGTAAGTGGCGTAGCGCTGCGTCAAAGGGAGTGCTGTTCCCGTCGGCACAGCGCAGTATGGACGCCGCGCAGAGGAGACACTGCAAAGTCGACGGGAGACACACAAGTGATTTGCGTCATTGCGTATCTCCCATCGACTGCCACCAAATCGCAAAGGTAAGTGTAGACCGGGCCTGAGAGGGACAACGTTCCTTTCCTGGGTGGCAGAGGTGGCCATCTGGTCTGAGCCATGGTGGAAAAGGTGGGCAGCTTTATTAGCCCCAAGGAATGTAGAGGAAAGTGATGTAGGACATGCCTGCATGGCTGCAGTTGGATGCAGGAAGATGCCCTAGTGGGGGCAAGCCCAGTTACAATGTCCAGCCCCATTTTGAACCTTCTTAAATTCTTGGCCTCAACAACTTCCTGTGATACTGAGGTAACAAGTGTTGTATTGGCATGTTCAAAGAGCTCTAAGATAATTAGTGAGACATGATTTTCCTTCCGAGAATCCCTGCTGGTTGGACCCTGTTAGATCCTGCTGGTTTGCATTGTTTGTTTGTTTGTAGCTATCACTTCAATCAACCCCTCAGGTACCAATGTCAGTTTTATTGGTCTGTAACTCACCAGATCCCCCTGACAGCCTTTAATGTTTAGTATAGGTAGAACATTTGCTGCCCTCCAAGCCAATTCAGTTTTATATTTCAATTCCTTCAGAGTTCTTGGTGTAAGCGATCTGGGTCTGGTGTCTGTCTGTTCTTTTAAAATTATCTGTTTGCTCCAGCACTTCTTCTGATATCACAGTCTCTGAGACTACCTCTCTTTTATGAGCAGGAAAGAAAAGGACCTGGGTAAATCTCCCCAACATTCTCACCAGTGAATACTAATGCAAATAAATCATTTCACTTCTCAGAAATGTCCTTAATTTCCTTAATTGCTCCCCTTAGCACTGTTGATTCAGCAGATCCACCAGTTCTTTCACAGGCATCCTGATTCTGATACACTTAAAGAATTTCTTTATTTTTACACCTTTAGCTAATTGCTCTTTTAAATCAATTTTAGCTGTTCTAATTTCTCTCTTATTGGCGGCTATAATTTATGCTCCTGTTTTACTGGCTTCACTGTCAGATTTCCAAATGTTGAAGGACTTCTGTTTGTTTCAAAATGGTTGCAAGTGCGTATAGTAGATTGGAGCAGGGGCTAGGAGTCAGGAATCCTGGGTTCTGTTCCCAGCCCTGCTAATGATATCCTCACTTTTACTAATCTGTGCCTCAGTTTTCCCTTCTGTAACAGGCTAATGATCCTGACCCATCTCCCAGGTGGGTTCTGAGGCTTACTTCATTGCCGTTATAAAGCCATTTGAGGCTCTGTTACAGGAGCTGTTTGAGACGATTAACATAGCATGGTAAGTATTATCTTAATGGAGATACATGATGGCTCTTTCTGGAGACTAACAACTGCTTTAAGGACTTTCAGTTGTAAGTGCTGGAACTAGGAGTGTAGGGGGTGCTGTTGCACCCCCTGGCTTAAAGTGGTTTATATTGTATACAGGGTTTTCAGTTTGGTTCAATGGCTATCAGCACCCCCACTCTAAAAATTGTTCCATCACCCCTCCAATAGCGGCTAGTGACATCCCAGAACTGGGGAGATTGTGAGCTCAGCAAAGTACAAATACTTCCTATGCGGGCACTAGCAAGCACGTCTGCAGCTGAAAATGGAAAAGGGACCAGCAGCATGAAGCAGACCAGCTGTTTGCAAATGAAACACAGATTCTTAGAAATTAGCTTAAGGGGGGCTGGCTGGCTGGCTGGCTCAGGGAACTAGCTAACAGGCTGCAGAGCCTTTCATTTTTGTCAGCAGCTCCAGTCCAGCCTGGGTTGGCCATTCACAGGTGGAGGTTCATGAGTGGATCCTGTGGGGAATGAGTTGTGAGTCTCAGTCCAGTTGCCCATGTCACACACATGACCAATACGACTGTCAGCAAATGGCTGTCTTGTGGGCAGCCCCAGAGAGAACACAGACTGAATGGGCCATGGATATTGAACCAACTTCCCTGACGCACAGGCCTTCCCTCAGTCCAGCCTTATCCACCTGCATGGAGTGACCCTCTGCCCAGAGAGCTTGGGGAAGGGAGGAAGTTTGGAATCTGGTGGTTTTATTAGCACATGTGCAGCAAGAAAAACAAAGGATTTGATTCGGTGGAGACATGATGGATGAGTCAGTACCTCTAGCCTGGCATGTGGGAGTGGGACATGAAGCTAGGATTTGGAGGATAGCATCACTAGGTCTGTAAAAGCCCTGTAGGCAGCTGGATATCCCCTCACTAGATCCCTGTGGCAGGTTACACCAGTGTTTCCAGGGGATGCAGTCCACACTGTTAGGTATGTATGCTCTCTAGCAAGCAACTGCCTGTTGCAAACACACTGCGTGTGCTGGGCCAGGTTGTGGATATAAGGCACTCACCACCTTGGAGGGTGGCGGGGAGAGGCTATACAGCAGTGGGAGTCCCTGGCTGATATGCTTAGATTTCACTGTGGTAGTGCTGCCATCTATTGGGTGATTTTTTTTCCCCTGTGGGGAGGCCAATGATGTCAGCAGTGTTAATCTAGCACAGGGCATTGCCTGGCCCTCCACCAATGGTGACTGGCTTCTGAGGGCCTCCTGGGCAAAGTCTTCTTGTGATTTCCTCACAATTCTTTCATGCCAACACCAGGCCAGCTACACGGAGGGTGACCACATCTGTTGGATGGAAATAAGGGAAAAATAAGGGATGACACTTTATCTTAAAGGACATTTTAAGGAAACCCCATTTTTTCTTTAGCATACCATGTATTTTTCTCTCAAGTGTACATTTCTACAGCCCTAAAGTACACAATGCAATTATCATGTGTCAGTCCAATGTTTAAAAGAATACTTGTGATCAGCTTTAATACAAAAGGGATGAGTGGTCATCTGCCCTTTTCACTCTAAGCGGGGGCGCTAAGGGAGGGGAAAGTGGCCAGCTACAGCTAACCTGAGAGGCTTAAATTTCCTCTCAGGAAATAAGAGAAAAAAACAAGATGTGAAGCAGAACTGGAGGAGTTGACATGTGTCCAGATATCCTGTTCTACCACCTGAGCTCTCTGTCATATGAAATATCCACTGTCCAGGAAGTAGGCAGCCACTGCATCACATAGATCTTTGCCCCCACCCAGCAGTACTATAGAATGACAAATGTTAGGGACATATGGGCATCCAGGCTGCATCCTCTCCCTGCTCCCTCTAACACCCTATCTAACCTGCTCTTGCATCTCTGCAGTGATGGGACTTCCCCTGGCTTTCCAGAGGTGTCTCCTTTGTACCCCTTATTCAGCATGGTGCAAACACTAACTAGGGACTTGCTTGCCCTGTTCAGAATTTTCTCCTGAACTTCAGCTTTGTTCACTCACTTCCATTTCTCCTTGTCCTGCTGCCATCTGATCCTGTGACTAAGTCCCCTTCCTTAGCTGAGACGTTCCCCTGAAGGTATTTATATTCTGCTATCCCATCTCTGAGTCTCCTTCTTGCCAGATGGTATAAATGTAGCTCCTTTGTTCTCTCCTCATTTCTCTCATCCTCCCAAGTGAGGATTATTTTTGTTGCATTCCCTTTATTTTTCTCGTTTTCTCTCTCCACGATTGAGTCTGTCTTCTTCTGATCCTGGGAGGGACCCACAGCTGCATGTGCTACCCCAGTTTGTCATCTGGTTCCCCTACCATTGGCTCGTCTCCCCATGGTGTCACAGTGTAAGCTCTTGTGTCATCTGCCGTCACTCCTTGCTCCATCTCAGCCTCACATCTTCATGTCCCCCCATGGAGGCTCAGGCTTTCTGTCCCCTGTCAGCACCTTCCCCTAGCCCGTGACGTACTGTAACTCTCAGGGTCAGACATCCAGCATGCTGATGGGGGGGGTCCAGGAACAGCCTGTAGCCCAAAGGCTTCCACGGACTTTTGTATCATCTGACTCTCCAGGGATCTGTTGGGGTTTGGGAGCCACCTTGTCCATCTACTTCTCAGGTATTCAATTATTTAAAAAAATTCACAACCTCCTTTTGTATAAGAGGCAAGGGGTAAGATCCTGGCTCCGGGCGTGGCTCCTTTGTACCTTTGCTCGGCAGGAGCAGACTATCAAACTACCCTAAATGGGCATGTGAAATCCCTGAATGGCGTATGACTGCTATTGCTGGCTGTGCCCTACCCTCTCCTGGCCTTGTCTTTGCCCCCTAGTTTTGGAGGTGGGGCATACTGCAGCACTCAGTGATCTGTGCACTCCCGCCTATCCCCCAAGGGCCCTAAAGGGTGGTCCCGTGTTTAGAATGCTAGCCTGAGCTATGAGAGAACTGTGTTCAATTCTTGCTCTACCACAAACATCCAGTATGACCTTGGGCAAGTCACTTAGACTCTCTGCCTCAGTTTCCCGTCTGTAAACGGGGGATGAGAATGCTCCCCTACCTCCTGGGCTGTGGTGAGGATAAATAGATTAAAGACTGTCAGGCATTGGTATACTACAGTGATGTGGTCGATATAAGTACCTAAGACAGAGAGAAGGGGCCATTAGCAGCCTGTGGAAATTAGAACAGCCATAAGGCTTAATTTATGCCAAGGTCTGACCTGCCCTATTGCACTCATTTCAGTGGAATGTAGGGGCCCAGAGAGTCCAGGGTGTTAACATGACACAGTCAATGTCCAACATTAACAGTTTTAAACAAGGTTGAGGTTTTGAGTACAGAGACCTTGGTCATGCTTAGCATCATGGCAAATGCAACATTAAAAATCCTTTAAATCTTTTATTAAAGATACAGAAAAGAAGGAAACAACCGTTAAGTATCTGAAATGTCAAGCACTGCGTAAAGCTGTCTTTTAACAAGATCCCTTGTTCCCTTTTCCTTTACTGGGAGAGAGGTTTTACAAGGAGAAAACCCCACTCTGACAGTCTTTTCAAGGGTAATAACTGTCCTTTTTGGGAAAAGAGGAAAAGTGAGTTGAGGTGGGCTGAAGCTGTCATTGTTAATGCTGTTTGTTAAAGACGGATCCCATTTCCTAGAAAACAACCAAGCTGAACACACACATAGAAGGGGAAAGAAAAGGACAGCAAAGCCAGAAAATGCAGCTTCTGCCTCTGATTTTGACTCACTTGCAACCTTACTGCTGGAGAAACACAAGCCTAGCACATGGTCTGATCAGCCTAAGCCTGGCAAACTTGTACCAACAGTGGGCTGTTAAAGCATTGCTTTTAACTGGTCCTTTAGTCACAGGCTCACAGCAGTGTTGCAAAATATACAGTCTTGACTGCCTAAGCCAAACTCTTATTAAACCAAAGGCAAAAAGAGAGAGATAAGAAAGAAAGTAAGGATGGAAAAGGACACACAAAGGGAGGTGAGAGAGTCTCACATCCCAGGTGGTGTCTGGGAGTTAGCCAGAGGTGGTGGAAATGGCAATGTCATCTGGGACCCTCTCTGGCCTGGTCTGATGAAGGTTCACCAGTGTTACAGTGGATCCTGGGAGCTAGTGGGGATGGCACCTACGATGATGAAACTCATTCCTTCCCCACTTTCAGTCAGTAATTGTTGTGTTCAGGTCCGCTAATTCTTCCCCTGCCCACACCAGTCTTTTATTTTTAAGGGTCCCAAAATGGAGTGGATGGTGGACTAGCCCACCCCTTCCTTGTTTTGTCCATCACTTAAGCCTACTTTCTTATACAACAATTTTGGTTCATTGATTTCTGGTCCCACACACTTCTCTTGTTTACTAGGCATGACCTTAATACAGTCCTTAAGTTATGTTAGGTGTTTTTGTTTGGACTAAATTAGTCTTTCTGTTTTCCTTTCGCACCTTTTCCAATCAACAAGTTATTCTGACGTTTTTCTTTACACACAAGTTCACAATAAGGGTAAATTTGTAAGCCTCGTTATTACACTAGCCTCTTAGAAGCACACCTCCACTCCTCCCTCATTGAATTCTGCACTGAGCATAGATTGGCTGGACCCAGTGACGGAGGCCAACACTGTCAGCTGGACTGAGCATTGGATTGGGACTCAGGAGCTCCTAGGCTTTGCCCCCATTTCTGCCACTGACTTTTCTCCGTGTGATCTTGGGCAAGTAACTTCACCTGCTTCCCCATCTGTGAAATGGGGCAATGCTCCTTGCACTAGACACCTTACTTTCTCCATTGTCTGAACACTGTATGATCAAGCAAATCCCATAAGGGATTCCCTCTGCATGCTCTGGGTGGTGACTAAATTCTGGGGGCACAGACCAAATCTCCGACAGCATCAATACAGCTGAGTTAATTGCTTCTGTAAATTGTGCCCTATTACTAAAACGTTTAGTATTGGCCATTGGTGTCACAGCCCAAAATCAGTGAAGCATGAAGCTCAGTTTTGATGAGGGCTGGAGGGCAGGAGATGGTGGCTTATGCTCACAGCATAGAAACAGATGTTAGATCAAAACATAACATATGCTTGCTGGAAGGTTGCAGTAGGATTTTATTTTTTTCATAGAATTCAAAATGATAGCACCTAGGAACCCCAAACCAGAGAGAGACAAAGCAGGCTGCTCCCTAAAACAGAGAGGAACAACTCACCCCACCTGACTCTAGGGTGTCTCTTTGGAAACTGACTGTTGTTAGGCTTAGATTGCACTCTCCTACAGAGTCCCACAGCCGGCAAGCAAAATCAGGAAAACCCTTGAAATTTAGAGAGTGCATAATTTTTACACAGTTTTCAATACACCACTGTGTCCTTTGCTCCATCCCTCAGAGACAGGCCTTTTGACCACCATCGTTTATGAAGAGATGCTGGGTTATCAAAGCTCTCCAATGGCAGGTGGATTTAACAAGTACTGTGATCTGGTCCTGACTGACAGATGCTGGTCTGGAGATTATCCTCACTTAATTCTGCTCTGAGTAATCCAATCTCTGCTGCAGGCCCATCTCTCTAAGCCTCTGATCCTATTTACTGTGGAGTCTACTTAATGAGGAAGCCAGCAAAGCCTCTTGTGAAACTGCCCTGGGCTTCCTGTCCAACCCTCAACTATTTGCTATGTCATTCTAGTCTTTCCCATCCTTTCCCTTCACTAATCAGTCCAACAATCCACCTCCCTGCCTGTGAAGCCTGTTTCTTCCTGTTCACAGATCTTTCCATTTCTTCTTGTGCTAGACAGTAATTTCGTGAGATCTAATAGAGACTGGCCCAGTCCCTCCTTATGGGGCAGACATCACAGAGCATGGAGAATCTAACAAACAAGTTGACAATCCTGAAACCAAAACAATTGGTTTCAATATAATCAACCACAAATATGCCATGTTAGTAGTACATGTGGCCTACCATCAAACAAACATTGGCACAATCCCCTGACCTGTCAGGCCTCATCCACTTGTCAACCATAAGACCCACCCCTGGGGTACTACTTCCAGGTCAAGAGGAAGTAAGGGAGTGGCATGTGTCCCCTCTAAGAACGCCCACTGCCCTCCACCAATTAGGGTGGGTTTCACCCTTGTAGGACCACCCCCGAGAGCAGAGTTGACCAATTGGGGATAAATTCCAGGGCAGAGTGACTGGTCCAGAGTGGATCATGTGACACATTTAAGAACTCCTCCCACTGCCCTCTACCAATCAGGGGTGGGTTTCATCCCCCTAGGACCTCCCTGAGAGCAGATTGACCAATTGGGGGGGCAATTTCTGGGGTGAGGGATCCCCTTGAGAACTCCTCCCACTTCTCTCTACTAATCAGGGTGAGTTTCAGACCACTAGGACTGCCCCAAGAGGGGTTTGACCAAATAGGGCATGTGCCGGGGCAGAATGACCTGCCCCTGGAAGAGGGCCGTGTAACCCCTCTGATCTACTAATTCAGATATGTACAAGTAATAACCTTATCATAGGACGAAACTTCATTTCTTATCTCCAGAGGTGATTTTGAAAGGGGTGTCTTTGTCGATATTATTCCAGCTGAGTGAGTATTGTATTTCCACTAACCCCACCTCTCAGGCACCCGGGAGATCCAAAGGCTTAATTAACTGTATGGTAATGTTTGAGCTGGTGTTTTGGGGAAACACCTCACAGCTGGCATTGCCAGTGCAAAGTGATGCGAAAGCTGCTGTCGCTCATTTTTTTCCTCTCTTTGTAGGAGTAATCATCTATTCTTCTTTGTGTGCTTGCTCATATCCATTCCAATGTAGGTGTATGTGTATCAAGTGCACCGCTCCCGGAAGCTTTTTCCTGGTGCTATTGTCCAGGCTGGCTCTGGTGCCCCCTGGAGTGGCACCTTCTTGGCTGGTATATAGGAACTGTCCCCCCCGCCACCCCCTCAGTTCCTTCTTTCTGTCCATGGCAGTTGCCGGAACACTATTGTATCCTCGTACTGCAAGTACTCCTCAGTGTTTGTAGATAAAGCCAAATTCAACAAGTAATGTCCCCAGTTTTTGCTCATACCTCATGACCAAGGATCCCTCTGGGACGCCTTTTTCCTACCATGGGAAGGGAAATTGCTATATGCCTTTCCCCCTATAGCACTGATCCACAGGGTATTACTCAAGGCTAGAAGGGATAAGTCCCGAATGATGCTCATAGCTCTGTCACGGCCATGCCAACATTGGTTCACAATGCTGGTAAGCCTCTCAGTGGACAATCCCTTCAGGCTACCATTGCTTCCAGACCTGATCTCTCAAGATCATGGATGTTTCCTCCACCTGAACCTTGCGTCCCTTCACCTGATGGCATGGAAGCTCTGTGGCTGAGCGAACGGGAGTGAGCGTGTTTGATGAATGTTCAAATGGTCTTTCTAGGGAGTAGGAAGAATCACCAGAACAGCATACCTGGCAAAACGGAAGAGGTTTACACTATGGTCAGCACACAAGGGTGTTCTGCTTGCCAAAATGTCTCTTTCCCTCGTTCTGGACTACTTGCTTCAGCTGAAGTCAGAAGGTGTCACGCTTTCATCGACAAAGCTTCACCTGGCTGTAATTTCAGCCTTCCATCCACTGGTGAATGGCTGCTCAGTCTTCTCAAACCCAGTCTGCTCACGGTTCTTGAAAGGCTAGAACGCCTGTGCCCTCAGGTGTGCCAACCATTACCTCCATGGGACCTCACCCTACTACTGTCAAAACTGATGAGACCTCCCTTTGAGCCAATGGTGACATACTCACTGTTTTACCTGTCATGGAAGGTGGTGTTCTTGGTGGCCATCACTTCCACCAGAAGGGTCTAGAAGATTCAGGCCCTCACATCTGAGCCTCCATATATAGTCTTTTTAAGGACAAAGTACGTCTTAGACTACATCTAAGTGGTCTCGGACTTTCACAATACCCAGGACATATTCCTCCCAGTATTTCATCTGAAGCTTCACACATCCAGAAAGGAGCAGAAACTTCACTCCTTAGATGTCAGACAAGCACTGGCCTTTTACTCTCAGGGGACCAAACCCTTTCAGAAGACCACCCAATTCTTTGTCGCCATTGCAGATAGAATAAGAGGGGAACCAGTCTCTTCTCAGAGAATCTCATCCTGGATTACATCCTTTATCCAGACATGCTATAACCTGGTGAAGATGCCACCCCCTTGTCTAACAGAGCACTCCACAAGGTCATGGGCCTTGTCAGCTGCCTTTGTGGCTCAAGTCCCGATTCTAGACATTTGTAAGGTAGCCACCTGGTCATTTGTTCACACGTTCTCTTCTCACTATGCGTTCACACAGCAAGCAAGAAATTGTGCAGCCTTTGGCCAAGCAGTCCTCCAGCAAAGATTTCAATGAAATGCTGATCCAACCTCCTAATTTATGGCTTGGGAATCAGCTACATTGGAATAAACATGAGCAAGTACTTGAAGAAGAGAAGATGTTTACTAACCTTTCCAAAACTGTTGTTCTTCAAGATGTGTTGCTCATCTCCATTCCAAATACCTGTACACCTAACCTTCTGTCAGATTTACTGGCAAGAAGGAACTAAGAGGGTAGTGGTATGATGGATCCTCATATATTGCGCCAGGAAGGCACCATTCCAGGGGGCATCAGATCCGACCTGGACAATTCCACTGAGGGAAAACCTTCCGGCAGCTGTGCACATGAAGCGCATACACCTACATGGGAATGGACATGAGCAACACATCTTGAAGAACAAGAGTTACAGAAAGGTTAGTAACCATCTTCTTGCCCATCTAAATGTCACAGAGTTGAGAAGCTTCCACCCACCTGTTAAACTTATCAGGCCATCCCAACCAATTCACTAGTAGCTGCTTTTTTCTCCCTTTTCCTTTCTCCACTAGAATTTGTTCAATCCTGTAAATCCTGTCCTGATTGGGGTTTACTTTTTGTAATTCTTCAGGGTAAAAAAATCCAGTAACTGTCACACCTTCATAATCTTTTACTCGGTATACAGGTCTCTGGCACTTGGTTAAGGCTTCATCCATAATGAACATCTCATTGGTAAACATTTATTCATAACCTTTTCCAAAATCTTTTGTTTTAGATAGTCTCAGAACTTCTCTAAAAAGGACAACAACCAGTTTTATTTTAAAACCGTCTCCATAAACCGTTTTCCACACCTTCAGTGAATTTGAGGGGTTAACATCAACGGGTCTGGTACATATAGTTCTGGAAAAGCTCCGATTGTAACTCTTTATAAACTCGGATAACATGTCAATGTAATGAAAGGTGTTGTGGGATGTAAAATATCTCCACATCCTAGATTTTAAAATAACTGTTAAATTGCTCCACAAACCCTGCTTTGACTTCATTATTAGTAAGAAAATGGTGAGCGCCATACTGCTTTAACAATCTGCTTAAAGGTTTGTTTAAAAATTCTTTTCCCTGATCAGTTTGTAATTTTTGAGGCATGTGATCTTCGCTGAAAATAGCTTTAAAGGCCTTGGGTACTTCACCGCCCATCTTGTCTTTTAGGCTAGGCATATTTAGATAGAATGTCTATCATTCTCAAGATGTACTTAAAACTGCTGTTGTGTTTAGAGAACCATTGCATATCCACCAAATCTGCCTGCCACTGCTCATCCACATCTGAAATAAAGGACTTGTTTCTTTTCAAATGTATTTGAGCCAGTTTGTGCAAAGTGTAAGCATCCTAGTCTGAAAGCCAAGATGTTATCTGTCTTCTTTCAAAGTTTTAGTATGCTTTTTGGCCTCTTGAAAAAGAGGGTTAACCCCTCTGAATCTCCCAACTTCCCTGGGGGCGTAATATATTTTCTTTAACAGAGCTTCTGCATAGACATGACTGTTACTTGTGTTACTCGTGTTACTAACACGAGTATGGTGGGAACACATTCACATTGACAAATTTAAACAAGTTTTATTAATCGCCTGGTTTAACACATCCTTTTACAACCACCTGTGAAAATGGACACCATGACTTCTACCATTAGAGAGGCCGAGCTGGTTCATTCTTCCATTTTTTTTCTTTTCTGGATTTTCCTCTCAAGATCTGTGTCTCAGATATGAAAAAAAAACAGCCGATGCATGATAGATTTACTCCATTGGCCTCTACAAAGGCATCTTCAAGCTGTCAAGAGATTTTTTCAGAAAAGAAACAGCTGTAAGCCCCAACCACTTGGGTTTTTTTACATTTATGCAACCCCCGGGTTGGTTCCTAACCCCATTATGTCCCATCCTCAATTGTCACTTCTTATCATTCATTTACCTGCTCAGCATCTTCTCCATTCACCTTATCCACCAGTGACTCCCATGAGTTGCAGTTGCCTTCCTCCATGGGGCTGGACAATGAGAGGCCGTCATGCTTGTTGGGCTGCCTCACGAGTGCTCAGGTTTTGGGGTCAGGTTCCGGCATATATATCAACATCTGGGCCAAAGAGAACCCTAAATTACTCCCTCCTCCTCAGAACCATCACTGAGGTAGCGCTTTCTCCACAGGCAGTTGAAGACCTTCAGAGCTAAAACAAATTCTGAAGTTCTCATGGGGGTGGTGAAAGAATCCGTGTTTCCTCTCAGTGTTTCCAAAATTTCTGAAATGTGCATTCTTGAAATAAGATGGGCTCTTCCACATGGCGCTGGGACTTCCAGGGGCAGTGCTACCGGCCAGCCAACCATCAAGCTCCAGAAATTGGGTTATGGTCCAGCCTAGACCCCTATGCTGCCCTTATTCCAATTTGTACATTTTTCTCTTCTGGGACAGCCTCAGGTGTAGAGGGTGGTGGGGGCAGTTCTCAGAGAAGTCACACAGCCTTCTTCCAGGGCTGGGTCACTCCACTCTGGCACATGCTCTGTTTAGACAAATCCCCTCTTGGGGGAGTCCTAGGGGTCTGAAACCCACTTTTATTGGTAGAGGATGGCAGGAAGAGTTCTCAGAGGGCTCACACAACCTTCTTCTGGGCAAGTCACCCTACCCTGGAACCTGCCCCCCAACTGGTCAATCTGTTCTCGTGTACGTCCCATGAGGATGAAACCCATGCCAATTGGTGGAGGGTGGTGGGAGGATTTCTTCACATGACCCACTTCTGGATGAGTCACTCTGCCCTGTAATTTCTCCCAGTTGGTCAAATCCACTCTTGGAGGATAGTCCTATAGGGGTGAAACCCACCCGATGCATGGAAGGTGGTGGGAGGAGTTCTTAACGGGATCACATGCCACTCCCTTGCTTCTGGTCAAATATCCCTCTTGACCCAGAAGTAATACCCCTGAGGTTATGTCTGAAGGTGACAGGTTGGTGGGGCCTGACAGGTCAGAAGCAGAGTCACTGTTTGACTGATGGTAGGCCCCTTGTACTATTCACGTTCCTTGAAAATTGGTCCAGCTGGTCACATCTCTCAGAGCCCACTATGCCATGTGCAGCCCTGTGAAAGGAATCCACTGATTTATGGAAGATCTGAGTTAGGGAACCACCCCAGCTCCACAAATAAGTTAAAAAGGCAGCACAGCCATCGGTATAGATTGGGCCTTTGTGGCAAATTCCTTGCAAGGCCACTGGGGTTTTCTATGGTCTGTTGTGCTCAGAAATGGGGCTTCTGGATGAGATGAACTCCTGACCCACGTAGCTTCCACATGAAATGAGGTCCTCCCTAGAAGCTACTGGGAACTGAGGAGTAACTTGCAGCAGTGAGTATGTGAGTGTGGGCTGCTCTCTTCTGTCTCACAATCTCAGATGCTTCTCTCTGAGGGTCTTAGGGATGAGAGCTGCTCTTCTAGTTCATCTGGCAGTGATACTCCTCCACAACTAGGGTCTCCAGTTGTCCCACTTCCACCTCTGAGCTCTTCCTTGAATGGAAGCCTGTGTTTGAGAACATGAGTGACAGCTGCTGCTGTCCAGCCTGTACCTCAGCATGGTGGGCAAATGGGGTGTGGAATGATACATTGGGGAACCCAGGGCCTCTGTGCAGAGAGCTTGTGGCATCTCTCCTCATTTTTGCAGCTTGCCAAGCCCCACAGTCAGATTGGAAGAGACATAAGGCTCTGCCGCAGCACACAACCCGACAGGCTGTGCTGCTCCCACCCTGTGCGCTGTCATCTCTCATGTGCCTCAGAGACAAGCTGCCTTGAAAATAAACCAGAGCAGCTAACACACCCATAGCTTGTTGCAAATGTGTTAAAATCTAATAAACAGCATGTGCCTCATGCTCACATGAGCAGATTATATCAGGGGAGAGAGACAACAAAGGAGGCCAGAGGCAGGGAGAAAAGAGAGAAGGGAGGGAAGTGATGGGCAGTCCAGCCTCAAATAGTGAAAATTCAGGTACTGATGAACACCAGCTGTGCCCAGATGGAGATACCTCAGCCTCTATTTACTGTCCATGATAGTGTGTGCAGGCCTGTGGTTACCTGCTACAGTAAGGTGCTCTGTATGGCTCTGCCATTGGCTAGTTCTGTGACCTTTGCCGTAGTGCACATTGACCTTTAGCTGTACACACCCTGAGCAGACAGTGAAGGCAGATCTGGGTCCATAATATGCTCACCCATCAGCCAAATGCAAGGTAATACTTTTAAGAAGAAAGGATGTACATCACTCTCACAGGACCAGGGACTGTATTTTGGAAAGCAATGACTCTGGCAGAGACTTGGGAGTCATGGTAGATACCAAGTGAACATGAGATCCCGGAATGATGTGGTGGCTAAAAACTAATGAGATTCTTGGATGCATAAGCAGGGGAATATCAAGTCGAATTAGGGAGGTGTTATTACTACCGTATTGGTGTTAGTGAGACCATGACTGAATACTGTGTCCAGTGCTGGTGTCCACACTTTAACAATGTTGACAAACAGGAGAGGGCTGAGGAAAGAGCCACAAGAATGAGTCAAGATCTGGAAAACCTGACTTACAGAGAGAGACTAAAGACACTCAATCTATTTAACTGAACAAAGAGAAGGTTAAGAGATTACTTGATCTTGGTCCGTAAGTACCTATAGAGGGAGATTTCTGATAGAAGAGGGGTCTTCAGTCTAACAGAGAAAGGTATAATGAGATCCAATGATTGGAAGCTGAATCTAAATAAAGTCAGATTAGAAATAAGGCATACATTTTTATCAGTGAAGGTCAGTAACCATTGGAACAACTTACCCAGGGATGTGATGGATTCTCCTTCACTTGAAGTCTTTAAATGAAAACTGGATGTGTCTTTCTTAAAGATCTGCTCTAGCTCAGCCAGAAGTATTGATGCAGAAATCATTTCATAGAATCATAGAATATTAGATTTGGAAGGGACCTCAGGAGGTGTCTAGCCCAACCCCCTGCTCGAGGCAGGACTAACCTCAGCTAAATCATCCCAGCCAGCGCTTTGTCAAGCTGCAACTTAAAAACCTCTAAGGATGGAGATTCCACCACCTCCCTAGGTAACCCATTCCAGTGCTTTGCCACCCTCCTAGTGCGAAACTTTTTCCTAATAACCAACCTAGACCTCCCCCACTGCAACTTGAGACTGTTGCTCCTTGTTCTGTCATCTACTACCATTGAGAACAGCCTAGCTCCATCCTCCTGAAACCCCCTTTCAGGTAGCTAAAGGCTGCTATCAAATCTCCCCTCATTCTTCTCTTTTGCAGACTAAACAAGCCTAGTTCCCTCAGCCTCTTCTCATAAGTCTTGTGCTCCAGACTGCTAATCATTTTTGTTGACCTCCGCTCAACTCTCTCCAACTTGTCCACATCCTTTTTGTAGTGGGGAGCCCAAAACTGGACACAATACTCCAAATGTGGCCTCACCAAAGCCGAATAGAGGGGAATAATCACTTCCCTCACTCTGCTGGCAATGCTCCTTTTAATGCAGCCCAATATGCTATTAGCCTTCTTGGCAACCCGGGCACACTGCTGACTCATATCCAGATTCTTATCCACTGTTACCACCAGGTCCTTTTCCGCAGAACTGCTGCCTACCCCATCAGTCTCCAGTGTGTAGCTGTGCATGGGATTCTTCCATCCTAAGTGCAAGACTCTGCATTTGTCCTTGTTGAACCTCATCAGACTTCAAATTTAGTGAAATTCTGTTGGCTTCTGTTATGAATCACTACCGTCATGCAGGTGATTATAATGTTCCTTGTGGCCTTTAAACCTGTTAATTTATGAGTGAAGTGTTTCTATTGCATGTTCAGTGTAGCAGCATGGTCTCACAGTGGTCTGAGCCATATAGAACATATAACACTTGTGGTTCATAGACAGCATCAGCCTTCCGCTTACTTCCTGTGGCTATTTGTGGTGTGGGTTTTAATCTACAAAGCCATATGAGGTCTGGATTCTGGCTATCCTTCAGAGATGCCTCACTAATATCTACCAGCTATCTACTGCACCCAGCATAGTGAAAGTTGACATGAGATCAGCTGAGACCTTCTATCCTAAGATATGAATGTCAGAACATTCTCAGGAAGGGGCCTTCACTCCCCCAGTGTCTAACACAACCAAAGTGCATGGATCTTCAGGCCCCTGTTATTCACCCAGAGGGCTGAGTCCCTCTGCACTAGGAAAATGACTTGTTCCTGTCCCACGCTCTGCTGGACTGATGCTGAGAATAGGTTAGCTGCTACTAGATTGGATGGGACTGAATCACTGTCAGCCGCATTACAAGAAGCATATGAGAGTTGGTGGGGCCTTCTGTGTATGTGTGTGTATCACATGTCCTGGAATGGGACTGGAAATGGTTTTGTCCTGTCTTCATTAGCGGTCAAAAGCTATGTTTCACTCCAGTTGGCTATAGACATGTAGGGGATGTCCTCAGTGGGTCCAGGATGGGCTCTGAGCTGCTCCTGAAGTCTCTGTCTCTCTCTCCCTTTCCCTTACACTCTTTCTGAAATGACTTTACCTGGCATTGCAGCAGTGACACGAGAAGTGCCTGTGGAGCAGACAGAGAGTTTGATTCCTACAAATTTGGCTGATGGCTTTTTAAGATCATCTTTAGAACCTGGAGGAGGAATTTTCAGGGAAGCATTTCAGCTCCGTGTGTGTGTCTCTCTCTCACACATGCATATTCGACTTTCCCCTAAGGTGAAATGCTGGGATATTAATTTTCTGAAGTTCTCGATAAGCTATTGAAAATTAATTTTAGGAAAAGCCGGGGGATATGATGGATTAGAGCCCAAGCCTGCTTAAATATGCAATATTAAACATTGATTGTTGTCTCTCCTTGTCAGACATTTTGCCCACAGTGTTTGGGGCAATCCCTCAGCCTGATGAGAATGCAGGAAAGTACTCAGTAACCCCCACACCCTACTGAGCAGGGATTTTAATAACGCACATTGCCGTTATTTTTTAAATCAGTTTTATTGGTATCAAACAAAATAGAAATGAACTCTGTTGTGCAGATCAAAAGCCCTGGACACTGAAATCCCCATTTATCCACAGAACTGGGATACTGACATAGCAAGCTTCCCTGCTCCTGCACACGCACACACAAAGACAAGTACACGCACGTGGACACACACACTCACAGAGCTCCCCACGATCAATATATCTCACCCTGTCGTGTGGAGTCAACCTCAAATGTGAGAGGGGAAGTCAGTCTCCATGGCCCATGTAGTCCGTAGCTTCTCTGCTGAGGCTGCCAATAAGGAGGAAGTTAGTGGCTAATGAGTTTTTTGGTGTTGTTGCACTTGCTCACCAGGAAGTAGACTGAGACCAGAATCTTTTTCACACAAACCATCAAACAGCCGGAGCTGCTAACAACTTTTGGTCGCTACTTACCTCGGCCCTGCTCATGTTCCCATTGAAATCAATCAAAGTTGTCATTGGCTTCAACTGGAGCAAGACTGCACACCTAGATGGGACTCAAACACTGTCCTGGAAGAGAAGCGGTTTACCAGTCCCCGTGCTATTCCTTACAAGCTTTTCTCTTGGGATCTCAGTCTGTCTGATAAGCTGATAGCAATATCATCCAGTCACCCTGCAGCATCTCCCAGCCCTACCTCTGGCCCTCAATATATAGCCTCTCCTCCACACAGTCACACACTCTCCATACACACATGGCTACCTCCAGCTAGCAGTTTCATTCAACTTCCATGATGGGAGGGGAGGAACGTATAGTGCCAATCCGTCAAGCAGCTGCTGGTGGGGGAAAGGGCTTCCAGCTGTACTGCCCCATACTCCTCCATGCCTCATCTCCTGCCAATCTAGCCTCCTGTTTCACAGAGTGATACCTGCCTGGTGAGTTCTGGAGGCTCCTCCCCTGGAGACATCCTTTCCAGGGCATCAGAGCCAGGCTTTTGGGATGGGATTCCCAAACCCAGAGACAAGGGGTGTGTGTCCACAGTTCACAGTGGGGAAGGGAACCTCAGTTTGGAGGTCACCACCAAAAGTAACATGAAGTGCACGCTGAGGCCTCTAGGACAGTAACCCTGTCAGAGAAGGAAATTAGGCTGGTGTGGCATGTTTTGTGCTTGACAAATCCATGCTGCCTATTCCTTATAAGCCTATTTTCCTCTAGGTGCTTACAAATTGTTTGTTTAATAATTGGTTTCAGTATCTTTCCAGGTCTCGATGTTAGGCTGACAAGTCCTCTTTGTTCCCCTTTTTGAAGATAGGTACTATGTTTGCCTTTCTCCAGTTCTCTGGGACCTCAGCTGCTCTCCATGATTCTCAAAGATAATTTCTTATGGTTCCAACATTGCTGCAGCTAGTTCCTTGAGTACCCTAGGATGAATTTCATCAGCCTTCTTCAACCTGTTCTTTCCCTGTTTTGGCTTGAGTTCCTTCCTCCTCATTGTTAATATTAATTGTGTTGAATATCTGGTCACCACTAATTTTTTTAGCGAAGACTGAAGCAAAATAAGCCTTCTTGATAGTGTTAGTTATTTGCTCACCTTCCCCACTAAGTAGAGGAACTAGCCTTTCCTTCGTCTTTCTCTTGCTCTTAATGTATTTAAAGAATCTCTTTTTATTTTCTTCTTATTGGGATGGATTGACCCTAGAATAAACTTGCTGGAGGTTCTCAAAGCTCTAAAGCTACATGTTCAGAAGGTGAGGTAGGCAGTGCTGCCTGCAGAGCAGAGGAGTGGAAGTGTGTACAGATCCTATGTCTGCCAGTTCTAGCTCTCATATCTCCTTCCGGAGAATCTGTCTGACTTATGTGGCATATCCACAGATCCATGTACTATCTGGAACATTAACAAAATGGGCACAGCAGCTGCAGGCTGACTTTTGTGTGTTAATTTTTGACTGGTCCCTTGGAAACCACTCAGCTCCAGGGCTCTGGGGTTTCCCAAGACAGTGAAATTAAACCAGCATGTTGCCCTGAATTACCATCTTTCCTGGTCAGCGCAGTCTCTCTTGTGAGGTATGGTCACCCTACGGCATTGGGCCACAGACACAGCCCAAACCCAGGCCACTCTCTCTCCCCCATAGACTAGATGCTAGGCAGTCAGTGCAATCAGAACATTAGAACGGCCATAATGGGTCAGACCAATAGTCCATCTACCCTGTATCCTGTCTTCTAACAGTGGCCAATGCCAGATGGTTCAGAAGGAATGAACATAACCGTATAATTATTAAGTAAATCATCCCCTATTGTCCAGTCCCAACTTCTGTCAGTTAGAGGCTAAGGGACACCCAGAGCATGGGATTGCACCTGATTGTCTTGGCTACTAGCTATTGATGGACCTATCCTTCATGAACTTATCTAGCTCTTTTTTTGAACCCCGTTTTACTTTTGGCCCTCACAGCATTCCCTGACTGAGTTCCACTGGTTGAGTGTGTATTGTGTACAGAAGTACTTCCTTTTGTTTGTTTTAAACGTGCTGCCTATTAATTTCATGGGGTCATCATGAGTTCTTTTGTTTTGTGAAGGGGTAAATAACACTTCCTTATTTACTTTCTTCATACCATTCATTATTTTATAGACCTCTATTATATCCCCCCTAGCCATCTCCTTTCCAAGCTGAAAAGTACCAGTCCTTTTAATCTCTCCTCATATGGAAGCTGTTCCATCCGCTGAATCATTTTTGTTGCCCTTCTCCATACCTTTTCCAACTCTATCCTTTTTGAGATAGGGCAACCAGAGCTGCAAACAGTATTTAAAGTGTGGGCGTGCTGTGGATTTATATAGTAGCATTATGATATTTTCTGTCTTGTTATCTATCCCTTTCCTAACGGTTCCTAACATTCTGTTAGTTTTTTTGACTGCCACTGCACACTGAGTGGAAGTTTTCAGAGCACAATCCACAATGATGCCAAGATCTCTTTCTTGAGTGGTAACAGCTAATTTAGACCCAATCATTTTGTATGTTTAGTCGTGATTATGTATTCCAATGGGCATTACTTTGCATTTCTCAACACTGAATTTCATCTGTCATTTTGTTGCCCAGTCACCCAGTTTTGTGAGATCCCTTTGTAACTTTGCATTCTGCTTTGGACTTAACTGTCTTGTGTAGTTTTGTATTGTCTGCTAATTTTGCCACCTTACTGTTTATCCCTTTTTCCAGCACATTTATGAATGTGCTGAGCAGCACTGGTCCCAATGCAACTCCCTAGGGGACACCACTATTTCTCTCTCTCCATTCTGAAAACTTACCATTTATTTCCACATTTTGTTTCCTGTCTTTTAACCAGTTACTAATCCATGAGAGGGCCTTCCCTCTTATCTCATGGCTGCTTATTTTGTTTAAGAGTCTTTAGAGATGAACCTTGTCAAAGGTTTTCTGAAAGTCCAAGTACACTGTATCCATTGGATCATCCTTGTCCACATGTTTGTTGATCCCCTCAAAGAATTCTAAGAGATCAATAAGGTATGATTTCCCTTTACAAAAGCCATTTCGTTATACTAGCTCAGGGGTCGGCAACCCGTGGCTCCGGAGCCGCATGTGGCTCTTCAGCCGCGGTAAGCTATGTTTTGCGGCTCCAGACTATTTTTCTTTAGTCAGTGGAAGAGGGGGCAAAATGGCTCTTTTGATAGTAAAGGTTGCCGACCCCTGTACTAGCTCCTTTTGATATTTAATTGTCTATCATCATTGACAGAACAAAACCAACCCCAGATCAGTGCAATAATGCCCCACCCTCTGAGAACCCCTCAGAACCTCCCTGGACTATGTTAGCAGGCTGTATTAGCAGTGCTTCCCATGTCTTGCAGGCTCATAAAGCCATATGACCTGGGGCTTGGGGCATGGGGTTAAGGCAGTCGGTTTGCCATGAGGACCGGGGCGAGGACAGGCATGGCTATGGGGACAAGGAGGGGCAAGGTCACCAGTCACAAATGTTCTGTTGTGTATTTGCGCTCTGCTAATTTAAACATTTCTATTTTACAAAACATAAATGATCTCTCTCTCCTCCCACCCTTACACTCCTACCTTCCCCCAGGCCTCCTCTGCCTTTGGATGGAGGTTGGCAATCGAGAAGCATTACTTCCCGGACTGCATTTGGCCATCTATATGAACTTGCTTACACCTTCCGAAACCAGTTCTGTCCCTTGCCCCATAGCGCCTTCTCCCTGCTGCCCAGGTCTGTGGGAATGTTGGATGGGATGGGAACTGAGTTACTGCAGAGA
>ML675613.1:40822485-40851545 GCA_007922155.1 Mesoclemmys tuberculata
CTAGATGATCATATTGGTCCCTTCTGACCTATGAGTCTATGAGGTGCAAGCTCTGAGGCAGGAGCAGTCACTGGGTTCAGGCTGCTAGGATCCCTAAGGGCTGAGATCAGAGTGAAAAGCACAGGCATCTGATACCAGTAGGCCAAGTTCCCAGCATGACTTTATCCCTCCATTTTAGTAGGCTCCCCCTCTCTTCAGCATCTCTATGAACTCGCTGCGTGTTGCCCTAGTGCCATGCTAACAAGTGTAATAAACCTAGGGTAATAACATCCCTGGCCATACACTTTATATCACACCTAATCAAATCACTCGCTGAGTCTCTCTGGCTCTCATTTCGTTATTTGACAGTAAATGTGCGAAAGTGTTTCACAGCGGCATCTCTCTGAGGCAGCTCAGCACTATGAGGCTGCCAGCATCACGCTTTCGACTAACCTAAGATGCCCCTTTCGCTGGAAACGCACCCCGTGGACTTTGCTGAATTTGTGCTCCATGCAGAGTCTTATCCTAGGGGTGCCTCATTTGGCAGAAAAGATGCAGCGCTGGCAAGGCGGTGAGCAGAAGGCTGGTATCGCCAGACTCCATGTGGTTCCTCTAGAGGCCACATGGCAGCAGAGGCCTTCTCACCTCATATAAGATGAGAACTGTACTTGGAATTAAAATGTCTCATTCAGAGGGCTATTTCTGGGTCTCCTGCCAACTTACAGCATGATCCTGCTTCGTTAAAGCCAGTGGGAGTTTTGCCATTGACATCAAACGGGAACAGGATGGAGCCCTTAATGAGGCCACTGCGCTGACCAGTAATATCATTCATGACATCAGCACCATGGGCAAACCCCGGAGGCAGAGGCTGTAAACCATTTGGGTGGGGTTAGACAAATAGGAGGGCATCAGCTATTTAGAGACTGCTCCAGCTAGTGAGAAGCCTTCTCAGACAGTGTGGTGCCACCAGCCCCTAGCCGGCTTCTCCCAGGTTTTGATGGCAGCAGGGCTCATGTCACATGCAAAGGAGAAGTGGCATGTTGTGGTTATTCATTTGTTTTGCTAATGGGTGGGATAATCATGTTGCCTCCATTCCACTTTGTGAGCAGTGGCTGTGAAGCTCCTCAGCTGGCAGGGAATTAGGGAAATCTTGCAAAACCAAGCATGATTTGGAGCTGCCGTCATGTTGGAGAAATCTCACAAGTGTTTTTGAGATTTGCTGCAAAAAAAAAAAAAAAATTCCTGCTGCAAAATAAGGTCAAAATTCAGTGATAACATTTATTTCCATGTCCCAGTGGGCACTAAGCAGCGGGGATGAGTTCTGCATCTTTATTGAACTTCCCAGGAACTAAGCAAGGGGACTCCAGATTATTGCCTTCTCCTCCCAGTAGGAATCCAACTGACCCTTTGGTGTCAGCAAGTTGCAGATTGTTTCCTGGAGGAGGAGATGTCTATGCTAGCATGGGCTGCTGAAAGTCCTGTCATACCAACAGCTGATACTGGGGCAAAGGGCCTCCTGCAATACACACAGTTAGGCAGGAGAGAACAAAAGACACAATTCAAATCGGCTTCAGAGTGTGTTGCTTTGCTGCACGTTCTGTAGGGCAACTAGGCCCTCAGTACCATGATTCTATATGGTATCGGTAGTGAGACTGACCACCAATCCTTAGTCTGCATATGGGGTGACGTAACTGCAGCTGAATTGCAGGGGAGTCTCTGATGGAACCTGAGTGAGGGCCGTGTGATCCCCTAAACAACGCCCACATCTGTTGGGGGATTGTACAATGAAGTTCAATTGAATTCAGAAGAGTGGCACACTTGAGCAAAAAACTATTGTTTGCCAAGTGTCCAATCGTTGATTTGCTCTTGGCTGTACTAACACTTGTCTTAATGAGTTCATGGAGGGTCTTCTGTGTTTCTCTCTGTAGTTGGCAGGGAGTCTTTCGTCCACTGTAATATTGTCAATGTAAAATGGTTAGTTTATTTCCCTGCATTCCCTTGGATGGGTAGCCTTTATTCTGAGCACACTGCCCTCAGTTCACAGGACACAAGGCCATGCCAAGTTACATATCCATTACGTCTGGCTGCTCAGTCTAAAGTAGGTGCTCCCTACCCACTATGGCTCAGTACAGCAGGTACCAGTGAACATCTGCTTCGTGTCTAAAATGGCATTAAAGCGTCGACCCAGTGGAAGTCATGTCAGATTGAGGAGGGGAGAGAACTGAGGCTGGCAACGTGGGTTAATTTACAAACTGTTCAATTAATGGGTTCGGATCCTAGTTAAGTTATACATAAATGAAGCTGATGTCTCAGCCCAGTCACGTAACAAAACCATTGTGCCATGTGACATTGTCCCGGATGGGCCCATCACTAGACTAGCAGGGGAGCTGCAGGGCCAGATCGAGGCGTATGCGCAGAGCTGTGTGGGAAGTATTAGAATACGAAGTGGTGCTGAGGTCAGGATAAAGGAGCAATGGTAGAGCCATGCGTCTGCGGTCTGAATGACCCCTCTCCAAATTGTGCCTGAATTGCATCCAGAGCTCCCGCTCACCCATGCACACAACCACCAAATCGACCCCAAAGATTTATAACAGCTCTTCTTAGAGGAGAGAGCGGAGGCATTGTCTGCAATCCCCGTTGTCTTGTGTGGTCTCATGTTTGAATGTGGATGCCGTAAGTGGAAGTGTTTTGTGATTAGAATTTTCTTTTTAAAGAGATTCTTGGTTGCAAGTGAGTGAAGCACCAAAGACTGGGGGGATCAGAAGGGCTGGCCTTGCTCTGAAGAGGCAAATGCTGTGATGGGGCAGGGCCCTACAGAACAGGGGCATCAGTGCCTTGCGCTACCTATGCAGTTGGCCTGTTTCTGTCCCTGGGAACTCCTTTCTCAGATTACATCTCCCCATGGATGCATCACTCTCAGGCTCCTTTCTGGTGGCCCTGGAAACAATCTCTTCCTCCCGGTGGCTGTCTTTAGGGGTGAATTACCTCCAAGATTTCCATCATCTGTCTCTTTAAATCTGAGACTTTTCCAAAGCCAGCAGCACAGTACTAGTGAGCAGGAAGCTATATGAGCTGCCTGTTAGCCTTCCCCTCTCCCGCCTCCTGAGGAAACTGGGGCTCTTTGGATGTGAAGGTATTGTAACTCTTTTAGTTAAACTCTCTTTCTTATGCTCATCTGTAGAGATGTTGTAAAGCTTCGAGTACCAAACAGGGAAATAATCACAAACTCTGACTTTATGAAACTGTTAATCTCTATGAAAAGCTGAAGTGGGCAGAGGCAAGGCCAAGTACTGGGTGGCAAACATTGCACCTGAGTTTGCTGCCCTGAAAAGCAGCTCTTGAAAATGCTAATGCCATGTGAAAAATTGCATTTGGTTTAGAGCTGAAGTCTGGTAGGAGTTCTTAGGATATTGCACTGTGATAATTTCAAACCGCTGTTAATCACTGCTGGTGGTGATGTAGGAACTGTGGAGAATGTTGGAGATATTTATGCATCACCTGTGGAACTGTGTTTGCCTTTGTAACTTAATTTTGTGTTAATTCTTTAAGTAACTTAGAATGGCTGTCAAAGATGTGTTTAGCTGTACTAGGAAATGCTTTGCTGCAACGTTTCAGCTCTTTGTAACACTACCACAGTGAGCTGGGTTGGCCTTGACTCTGCAGATGAACTAATAGAGCACACCTGATTAGATAGTACCTGGGCTGTGAATACAGATCACAGACTTTCACGCTGCCTTTACACTCACAGCAGTGTGAATTGCAATGGTGCCATTCTCTAGTATAGACAAGTCTAGAGGGGGAGAAAGATGGGGAAGGAGTAGGCGGGTGACATTTCCCCCCACCAGATGCAGCTTTATTTCTGCTTTAAAGATTTATGGAGCCCTTTATCCAATATTTATAAGGTGCTGACTGCCCTGATCATAAATTACTGAGGAACAAAACAGCAGCCTTCCCCCCCTCAAATGGTGGAGCCTGATGAATGCTGGGGGCCCCCTTTAAAGTGACTCTCCCAGTTTCCTTAAGCCTAGTGCAGTAATTGGCCATGTCACTGGGTGCTGTGCTGGACTTGGGTTGCTAACAGGGGACAAGGGATGGAGAAAAGGTTTCCCCACTAACCTACTGGGGTGAAGGTTTGAGACCTGAAGCTCCATTTGGTAGGCTGTGTTTCTCCCCAGGTAGTCATAGCACCACATGCTGCTGGGGAAATCCAGCTGGTGGCCTAAAGCATCTGCCCATCCCCTCTATAATGTAGTCTTTTGCTGGGATGGGTGAGGTTGAGAAGGGCCCCTTCTCTCCCACCCAGTCTCCCAGTGGGATGAGGAGAGCAGCAGCTGGACTCTCTCAAGGCCTTGTTGATTATGTGGACGATGTCAGCCTTCTCCCTGTGCTCTGGAAAGCTGCTGGCCCCTCGTGCTCCCTCAGGTCCCCTCTCTCTGCCACTTCAAATTGCTGGTTGGGTTTCTCTTCAGTCCCACCATCCCCTGGAGCAGTCCCTCCTCAGGATGAGGCAGCTGCAGATGGGTTTGCTGTTTGCACTGTGAGCTCTTGGGCCTCCAACTGGTTGCAGCTCCTCACGCACCCTCCCCCTAGTCCTGGTTCCGCCAGTGCTGGTGGTGGGACAGCCAAGGAAAAAGCCCTTGTTGTGTGTGTGGAGCGGGCATGTACTGAATTCTTGTAACAGCTCTACCAGTCGGAAATGCATGCACTTTCCTGGCTGTGCTGATGGTGTGGGCCCTTGCCAGTCAACCAAGCTGCCTCCTGGGCACTGGTGGCTGGAAGCCAACCTCAGGCTTTGTGAGATGTTCTATTGCCTGGAGCTACTGCTCACTGATGTGAGAGACAGACACAGACGCCTACCTGGCTGAATCCAGCTGGGAAAAGATGCTAGGACTTGGGATCCACCAAGTCCTATAGAAGTCCCAGCTTTCCACCCCAATGTGCCCCAGTGTCACCCTTGGAAAGGGCAGGATAGATCAGTGACCAGATTCGCTACCTGGCAGTGCCACTCACTGGGGGAGGGCAGAGCTGACCTGTCAGTGGCCTCCCCCTCACACCAGACCACAGTGGGGTACTGGGGAAAGTTGTTATTCCAACCAGATTGATGTGCTAGTGTGTTGGGGCGGAGGGGAGCCTATCTGAGCAGGGCTGGAGAAAGGCTGCAGAAGCTTGGATGCTACACACTGAAACAGAGAGACTCTCAAGGTGACCTGTCTGCAGTTTGGAAACTTAGATGGATCAATGGAAATTGATCCTGCTAATTGTTCGCTCTTAGGAAAGAGCAGAATTTGTGAACTCAGTTGGCCTAAACCGGGAAAGTAACAGGGATAAACATGGAGAGACGGGAGCGCAGGGGATCGCCTTGTCTGCGAGTGAGGAGGGGAGGTGACCCTGACAGAGAAACTAGTCAGATTCACCGCCACCTCCCTCCGCCCCCCGACCCAGCCACAATGCCCTGAGAACTGCACCTAGCTCATCTCCATGCTGCTTTGCCTGCCCCTAGTCTGCAGTCGGTGTGTTAGGGCATTAATCCTTGTCTGTTGCACCTTAGAGCGGTGAAAAGAGGCTTGAGGAGGTTCCCTAGATGGTGCAGAGTGGCTCTGTGCTAGACCCTGTTGTATGGAGCATGTTGGGAACAAGCATGGAAAGGGCAGTTGTTCTGAGTGCTGCTGTGCTCTGGCTTTCCTTGGCTCACTTATCCCACTCAGGAAAGCCAAATATCAGCCAAAGTAGCCCTGGGGCTACAAAAGCCAGAGCCAGGCTGGCCCACCCCTCTATCATTCCTGCATTGAGCACAATGACAAAGTGCCAAAGAATAAGGGCACCTGTGCCCCATTGTCCAGGCAGGCAGTCCACTAAGTGCTGGACCGAGGTTCTGGTCTCTCCAGCACCCCCAGCCTCACAGAGATCAAGCCTGGGTCACTGTGATTGTGCAGAGCCCCGTCCCCTCAATACCTCCAGTACAGCTGTTCCACCTCGGAAAGCACGAGGCCCACGCCAGCCCCAGAGAGGTAACTCCATCAGGTGAGCTGAATGTGGGAGGTCTTTTACCAAGAGACTCGGAAGTGTGAATACTCCAGGTGGATCAGAGCCAGATACTAATTAGCAGAATATTCCCACTGCTGTTAGCTGCCCACAGGCGAGACACTCGGCTCTGCCTCCAAAATGTCTCCCCCTTCCTTGCTGTCATAGCCACAGCACTCGGTCATGGCCTTGGAGTAATGCCTTTCCCAAACACTTCGCCTGATTCCCCCCCCCGGCCTCAGCCCTAAGGGGCCGTAGGAGCACTTGAGCAAAGCCTGGAGAGCTACCAATTTTAGCCAGGCCCATTGTTTTCATCCCCCTTCCCTTCTAAAACTGAGAGCGAGTCTGAGGGAGTTGGCCACAGCCAAGAGTAGTGAAGGTGGATTCTGTGCAAGCTTCCCCTGTGGAGCCCTTCTGATGTACTTCAGTCCTGGCCTGCAGCACCCGTCTCACCAGCCCTGGGCCCCACACATCTGCCCGTGACACTGACTCCTGACACAAGATCCCTTGCTTTTTATCTGTCCTGGAATCAGATGCCAGAAGGGACCATTGTGATCATCTAGCCCAGGGGTCGGCAACCCGCGGCTCCGGAGCCGCATGCAGC
The DNA here is from genome assembly GCA_007922155.1 of Mesoclemmys tuberculata. Taxonomy (NCBI): domain Eukaryota; kingdom Metazoa; phylum Chordata; order Testudines; family Chelidae; genus Mesoclemmys; species Mesoclemmys tuberculata. Next base: position 40,829,090 of record ML675613.1, read on the forward strand.
TCTTCAGCCGCAGTAAGCTATGTTTTGCTGCTCCAGACTATGGCTCTTTTGATAGTAAAGGTTGCCGACCCCTGATCTAGCCTGACCTCCTGTACAGCACAGGCCATATAGAACTTTCCCTAAAATAATTCCCAGAGCATAGCTTTTAGAAAAATATCCCATCTTGATTTTAAAATTGCCAGTGATGGAGATTCCACCATCCCCTTGGTAAATTGTTTCAAAAGTTAATTAACCTCACTGTTAAAAATGTACACCTTACTTGAAGTGTGAATTTGGTTAGCTTCAACTTCCAGCTGCTGCATCACTTTATACTTTTGTCTGCTGGATTGAAGAGCCCATTATCAAATATTTGTTCTCTGTGTAGGTACATACAGACTGTAGTCAAGTCACCCCTTGACCTTCTCTTTGTTAAGCTAAATCAGTGAAGCTCCCTGTGTCCATAAGGCTTGTTTTCTATTCCTTTAATCATTCTCCTCGCTCTTCTCTGAACCGTCTCCAATTTTTCAGCATCCTTCATGAAAAGGTTCCAGGTACATGTGTTAAACTGTGTGTCAGAAGTCTGCACGGAACCAGCTGTATGCACTAGAGCTGGCTCTACATAGCACAATCAGATCCACAAACCTAATTCCTAAAATTTCCCATCATTGCTACCACAGTTTCAGATCCGTCATTAGGAGGTACAATGGGAACACTCGACACTGGTAGCCATCAGCATTTTAGCCACTGTGTCCTCTAGACAAGCTCTGAGCAGGGTTAAACAACGTTTCCCTAGAGCATTTCAGGATCATTTGCTCCCTCACTCAAGCTCCTTAATCAGACCCATGGAGTCAGCAAGGGAACAGACAGACTGGCCAAAAGCAATTTCAGCCTTTTGAAAGGAACAACTGTCATGTAACAGAGGCAGGAAAATGTGCAATTAGTACAACAGGGCAATGTCAACAAGCTCTTAACGCCTGTTGTTATGGCAACACTGGGAAGCAGTGTCAGATCTGGAAAACTGAGACAGAAACAACAACAACCACCACCTAGACATCTGCAGATGCCAGCCTGGATCTCTTACCCCAGCAGATCCTTTACCGCGGGGAGATGTGGAAATCTAAGGCAGACTTTCACCACAGGCAGAACTGGTAACCCTAAAGCAGAAGTAGAACTAGGGTCAAAAAGCACAGTCCAAACCCTGTGAGGAGAAACTGCAACCGGCTGGCCAGGGAGACTGGCCAGGGAGGCCCTTTCTGCACCAGGGCCTGCGCACAAGGGACTCAGAGGAAAAGTAAACAAATGACCAGAGATAAGGAAAGACTTTTCATCAAAAAGGGACAGGGAGGAGCTGGATCTGAGCCTGTGGGAGGGAGAGTCACAGAGACAGCATATAGCTACAGAGCTACCTACCACTGTGCATTCGCCCCCAACACAGGGCGAGGCTCTGCCCTTGGTACCGTCCCATCTTTGGACAGAGCTGAGGGTTCCGGCGCTCCTGCAATTTGGCAGCACCTGCATAACACGTCATGCCAATCAAGCATCCCCGAGTTGAAGTGTGTGTGAGAGAGAGAGCACTGAAGTGTTTGTCTCTGCCTGCAGAATAATGATGCCTTTGGTCTGACAGACTATTGCAAATCCTGGGTAAACATATGGGCCAGGCATGTTAACAAGATGTGTCTCATGTGGCTTACCAGGCGGCTGGCTCCTTAGCACACCAGCCTGGTAGAGCCAGGCCCTCAGAGCCACCCCTCTCCCTGTCTACTTCCCCAGCTGGTGGAGGAGAAGAATATTTTGGGGCAATCCAGGCTGAGAGGCAAGAAATAGAGTACAGAAATGCAACTAGTCCACAGAAGTTGAGGGGGTGAAACTAGCCCCGGGGGAAGGAGGGATGCTGATGTGGCATAGTCAGGAAGTGAGGAAAACAGGTGAGGATTATTCACTATTCTCACAATTGGGGGCCATCTGTTCATAATGCAAACACAGGTAGGATGGTGAAGCAGGCCTGGCCTGGCTGTGCAGCAGCAAGGCAAGGGCCACTCCAGCACTGTGGTGGGGATAGGAGTGGCTGAGAGGACTGTATGGGCAAGAGCAGTGAAGAGAGGCCTTCACCCTGCATTGGGGATAGCAGCAGCTGGGGTGACTGGATGCTCTTTCGGGGAAGGACCATCATTTACTATGTGTTTATAAAGCACCCTGCATGTTGGGACCCTGATCTGGTTGCTGTCCAACCAGCCTAGGCGCTATGGTAAAAGACATGTTTAATAATAGGAATAGCACAGAGGAGGATGGGAGCAGCTGAGATGGATGCATGATAACTGGAAGGGAGAGAGACCTGTGAAGTTCTGAGCATATTGATGCACCACTCTGCTCTACCAGTTTGCAGAAATTACACGTATATATGTCCAGGGAAGGAGAGGTACTTAAAAAAACCCAAAAACCTCAAACCCTAAAGAATAAATATGAGGCCTGGTTCCAACATTGTGTTACTCCAATTTTACAGCCTTCTAAAGAATGGTGTTACAATGCATCGGCAAATCATGGTGAATCGGGCTCCAAGAATCTATTCATAAATCCATATATATGTTTGCCGGTGAATATTTTCACCTCTGTGTGGGTGTAGACGTTGCTGTATGTGTATATACCTGGGTGTGCTGTAGTTCTGTGGTATCTATCGTAAGTGGAGAATGCCAGCACCGCTGGACATTAATCCATAACCTCACTGTGGGGTGGGGGTGGAGCTGGCTGCTAGAGCTTTGCTAATGGAAACTCTGCCCCTGAGCTGGTCGTAAAATGGGAATATTTTTCACAAAAAAAATTTGTCTCTTTTTTTTCTGTAAACTTTTTCAAAATTCAAATGTTTTGACCAGCTGTAGTTGGTGCTCATGTGGATGCTGTGCCTTGAGTTACTTCCTCAGGACACTGTGTATCAACCCAAAGCATTGCTGTGCGCTGGGATATTCTGTCCATGTAAATGCTAGGCCCTTAATCACAAGACTCAGCTTTTCAAAGAGAACATTGTTTATTCTGGGATTCGAATCTTTTGTTTTAGGAGCTTCTTGCAGACAGAAGCCTCCTCAGGGCATGTCTAGAATGCAACGTAAGCCTGTGCTTGAGCCCCATTTCAAGGCAAACCCTCTGCACAATTGCAGTATAGACTCTAACCCAAGGCTCGGACCCAGAGTCCCAGGACCTTGCAGGGCTAGAGGGTCTGAGCTCAAGTCAAGCTACGACCCAGGGTCTAAGTAGGGTGACCACCTGTCCTGAATTGGGTGGGACGCTCCCATAATACAAAGTTCAAGTCCCTGAATGACTCCAGGACAGCATTTATCCCGGATTCCCTGCAGCACCATTCCACGCCTGTACCAGCTTCTTCCTGGTGAGGTGGGGCTGAGGTGGGCCTTAGACTTCCCACTTGCCAGGAGTCCCCACCCCTACTCCTTCTCCCCGCAGAGGCCCTGTCCCCTGGCCACACTAGAAGCCAGACCTGGGCCGTAGTAAGAACCACTCAGGGAGCCCAGGCCACTGTGGGGAGCCCTGTCCCCTCTTCCTGCCCTGGGCAGTGCACCCTGGGGGGTAGGGACATGGGCTGGCGGCTGCTCTCATGTACCCTGGCCTCCAGCCCAGAGCAGGTGGAGGGTCTGGGGCTCTCTACAGCAACCTGGGCTTCCTGGGAAGTTCTTACAATGGCCTGGCTCCAACTTCCAGCCTGGCCGGGGAGTGGGGCCTCAGGGGGAGGAAGAGGAGGAGGGGTGGGCCCATAGAGGGGGCATGGCTTTTCACGTGTCCTACTTTTGCCTTTTGAAAAGGTGGTCACCCTAGGTCCAAGCTCTATTTTTTTGCAGTATAGCCGCAGGCCCACTTGACTCAGATTATGGGGGGTAATCCAGAAGTATCCTGCAATTCCATGGGACAACTTCCTTAGTGCTCGCTATCCCAGCAAACTACAATTCACTCTAGTGAAAACAGAACACACACACCCCTGACCCTTGGCAAATGGGAGCAGCTCAGTTCACCATAAATTCGTTCTGTCCTGGTCACTGATCTGCAAGCACACTATCAGAGAGACTTTTAGATCTGTGATAGAAAGCAAACCTTTTGCAAAGCAACCTGCTTCCTGCTAATGTGCAGAGCAGGGAGTACAGTTTTTCCACAGTGCACCACGGGCTAGAGGAGCCATGTTTTGGAGGGTGGGGGAAGACAGAGACACTGTGGACCCTGAGATATGTTTACTTTGACTCATGTCTGCACACTGCAGTGTGGATACCAGAGCCCTAGGTTCAAGCACTGGTCAGAAGATTCTTAACCTAGAGTTACAATACAGTGTAGATGCTCAATCCCAGGGTTCCTATCATGGGTCAACTGACTTGAGTCCCTGGGCTTACACTGCAGTATAGGAGTACCCTCTGTGCCCAGCTAAAAACCAGCCTCCTCTTGCAGCAGCAGCAGCACACAAACACACACCCCTGCATAGCTGAATCACTGTATTCCCACACCCTATACTTAAAGGGGCTGCTCCCATTTCTCTTTACATACAATAACAAACAAATATTTAAATTATTACTAAATATAAACAATACAAATCTAGTTCGAAAACATCCATTCCAGGGACCTCAATTAAATGTAGTCTCTGTAATGTGTATAATCTTTTTAAAAAGCATTGCAGTCCCTGCAGCTAATATAATCAGAAACGCAGGAGAACACTGAAGACATCCATGTATTATTTGTGAAATGGTCTTGTTTTTGGAACAGTATTGTGTGTTAGTAGTTCTAGTACTTTCGAATGTTTGCAAATGAGTTTTTTAATTCAAGGAAGAGCTTGAAGAGCTGCTAAATTTGAGATTCTTGTCACGCTTCCATAGGGCCAGAGTGTGATCTCCTTCCCCCCACCCCTTTTCTCATTCTGAGTAGTCTCTTACTCTGGAATAGTCTCATTGATTTCGCTGGGATGACTCGCAGTGTAAACAATCGAGCCCGTAGTGAGCATGGTCTCTGAATTTATAGATGTACACTAATGAATATACCTGATTAGATAACACCCTGGTCTGTGAATGTAATAACTACATGCATTTGTGTGTGCGTGCACACACTGATAGTTTACAATAATGTCATTTCTGAAAATCATTAATGCTAACTAACCCCAGTAGCCAAAGATGGCAGAGACCAGTTTAGGCCTCATCTATTCCATGCCCAGAGGGCCAGGGCATGATTGGTTCCTACTGTCTGGTCCAAGTCTACTTTCTAAATGAGCCATAAATGGCTTGAGGCCAGCAGCAGGAGCAGATGATGGGAAGGCTGAATTCTATCTCAGGACCCCTCTGTGCAATTAGCATCTGCATTTCAGAACAAAGGGAATATTCCATCAGATAACAGGGAGCTTTGATCAGCTGAGCTTACAATACAGCACACCTGCTAGGAAACATCTGGAGGGCTGCGGAATGGCCTCCCCCTCCCAGCCCAGCTGCATGGCTCATTACTGGAGACCAGAGTGAACTACACTGGTTACTAACAGCATTCACCTGGCCCCAAGCTGACATCTTGCCTCGGATCAGATGCGTTCTCTAGATCTGGGGCAGTCCCACCCCTCACAAACCCAGTGTTGGAGATAAAGACATTTAGTCTGTGTATAATGTGCCCATTAGTACAGCATTTGAGCACTAGCAGACATGCAATCAGAGAGGGTGCAAATCCCAGCCTGTCTTCCTGGGTACCATCAGGGTGCTAGCATGATTGCTCTTCTTCTTTCTTTATCCCTCTTCTTTCCTTCTCTTCTTTTCATCTGTCTGTCCATCACCTCAGAGCTATTCCTGGAAGCCTTAGTGAGGCCAGAGAGATGAGCTTTACCCCTCTCTCTCCCTCTGTCTGAGTATGGTAAGATTCATAGCCAGCCTGATGTAGTGGAAAGGAGGTTCCACAGCTATCCCGGATCTCCAGCTGATGGGATCTAGCCACAAGTTCCCACTATTCTCTTTCTTGATGCTATTAACTCCATTGTTTTCCCCCAGGATCAGGTGTCACAGCCATGAGAAGAGAGAATTGGTTCCCGAGATAGCCAGGGCCCAGTTCATTGAGGGCTTTGAAGATCAGGGTCTTAAACTAGATCTGGTAGTAAACAGGGAGCTGTTAACTGATCCCAGAGTGATGAATGTGTGGATCAATGTAAAAAGCATTGCTGGTGACAAATACAATCTGGATACCCAGGAATGGTGCTGAGAACAGAAGGAACCTCAGGGTCCCCATTAACGTATTGTCTTTCTGCCCTGGTATGCAGCACTGAGATATGCCCATCATCTGCTTTGGGCTAGCTCCATCGTCCCCTCCTGAAGATACCAAGAACCCAGGAGAGGAGACTGAGAGGAACTTGAGGGAACTATGAGGTACGGGATGCAGAATATTCTTCCACAAATCCTACGTCCAGCTGCCGTCCTCAGTCCCAGCAGCATTCCGACTCATTGGATGGGGGCAGGGCAATGCAAACACCTCCCTCTTCTTCAAAATTTCCTTTAAACCCATCAAAGGTCAGAAAAGGAGAAGACTCTGGTTCTCAGTTAGTCTGGATTTGGCTGGTTCAGACCAGTCGAGCTGGCAAGGCCACAGAAGAGTGTTCCTCAGAAGTGCTCACTCACTGCATCTGTGTCTGCTGTTAAAATCTCAAGGGCAGGCTTTGGGCACAAGAGCAAAAATGAGAAGCAAGTGGGTGTGGGTGAGGGTCACGATTCTCAGAGATGAGCTTCAGCAATAATGCAGAAGCCTCTGAACCTGGGGAAGTTGGTGGAGCGAGGTCTCTGCCACGGGATACCATGATCCTTGCCCAATAGCAAGGAGCACACACGCTTCCTGGGAACATTGTTCCAGAGTGTCTGGCTCCATGAGGAGCAGGGGACATGCTGAAAATACAGACATACACAAATGCATAGCTACGCCATCTACACCCCTAAAATAACCATCTTTTTGAGTCACCAAGGGTAGAGCCATGTAGCTGATGGGGCTAAACTGCTGGCTTGCTTTATTATAAACCTTTCTGAATAACCCTATTCTGCCTTTACTTACTGGTTTGCCGTCTGTTTTATTAAATTTGGCTTGTATTCTTGTATGGGATTACCTTATTTTGTTCGGCTGTAACACACCAAACCTATTCGCTTTTGTCCTGTTTGATTAGCTTAAGCAAGTTAGCATAGGTATGGTTGGGTAGGCTTGTGACCTTTGGCACAGATAAATGGCCTAACGGTTACCCTTTTAGATTTTGGGGAACCAGATAGGCTTGCCTAAGAAAGCTGGGACTTAATGGTGACCACAGAGTACACCACAAGAGCGTGGAAGTAATGACCAGAAACCAGTTCAGACAAGAAATAATAGGTTTTGAGAATGAGCTAATTGTCATTATCATGTATGAATATGATAGCCTATAGAATAGGTTCTTCCACATAATAATGGGGTGAGGAAATGAGATTTAGGCCTGGAAGATTGGACATTGACATGAAGATTCAGGATAATGCTTAGAGCCTGCAAGAGGACAAACCACCCTGTGGAAGTAGCATTGAGTTTTTGGCTTTTTCATCTGCTTTAGTGTTTTTGCTTTCTTCAGGCTTGTGTATCTTAGCTGTTTAGATATTCAGCATTTGACCCTTCAACTCGATTATTCACCATCAATCTAGAACACGAGGAATCTGGACCATCAGACCCCTGGGGCATACCAGAGATGAGGCTCGTCCTTTATGTCCTATCACCAGGTCCCCAAGGAAGGGTGTGAATATGCTGCTTTAGGAAGCTTTTGTAGGGAATGATACCACAGGTAATTCCAATACTGTATTATTTCTTTTCGGCTCTGTGGTTTGGAGCGTTCATAACTTTTTCATTTATTTTAATAAAAGTCTCTTAGCCTTTGTGTTGTCCTCATCCTGAATGGTCTTGCCACATACCCCCAGGGTCCTTACAAGATATTGAATTCACTACATTTAACTCTGTGTAGCCTGATTCCAGGACAAGAACCTTATTATCTTCTGGTCAGATCAATTGGCGAACCTATAATATAGATGTAAGCAGGGTCTGAATGAGCTCTCCCCTGCTGAGCTGGCTGGTGGGAGGGGAACAGGTGTCAGGGCCAGACTGTATTTGCATGAGCACACCCACCCTGCTTACGTGCTCAGCATGGTGGGACTGCTTTGCCCAAATGATCCCTTTGGCTGGTGTGGGGTTACAAATCACTTTAGTGTTAAATGCAGGGGTAATGAAATGGTGTTCCTCTTATTGTATGAGCAAAGGGCAGCAAAACTGTGCTTAGCCTATTCCGACTTGAAGGGTCTCTATCATCTGAACTGAACTGGCTAAGCAAGGGCCTCGATGCTGGAGCCCTGTGAAGGTGGATTGGGGTGGGGACAGGCATTCCTGCTGGAAGCATAGACCCTGCCAGAGAGCCCCAGGCATGGTTTAACCTCCTCCTCTCACTGTTCAAAGACAGAGCTAATTACAGTTCCATTGGGGAGTCTTTTGTTTTGTTCAGCGCCCACTAGAGCTAAAATCACCTGCTGTGGGACAGCGCTCCAGCCCGGCTTCAGCACTGAGGTTCACCCCCTGAGAGTTGGCAGTCACTGAGAGCTGAGAATCAGAGAGCTGCATAGGACCTCAAGGGACTGACCAGCAGAGCAGCAGGTGGTAGCAGAAGGCGATGGTGTGCAGCAGAGCGGTCTGCAGAGCGGCCGGACAGCAGAGTGAGCAAGGTGTCTCCTTCCCCCTCATCTCAATCAGCTCGGGAGGTGAACCCCACAGCTGCACATCTACGCTCTGGGTCTGCCCTGGCTAAGGACAACACCTATGCATGGGGTGCTGTGAAGGGAGGGGCACACTAAAGGAACTTCTTGTTGCTGGACATAAGAACCTGAGGCAAAAAGAAACTGCTCCAAATACTCTAGGGTGGGTGTTTTGTTCATGGCTTTATGCGTGGGAATCTTGTTTGCAGTGTGTTCCCAAGTGAATGCGGTGTTACTTTTTCCCTTTTTATTAAACGTCTCTTTTCTGCACTCAGTCTCTGGGCTTGCGAGAGGGGAAGTATTGCCTCTAGAGGCACCCAAGGGGTGGTGTGTAATTGTCCCGGGTTGGCTTGAATCAGTATTATGTTGGATTGTTGAAAGGAACCCCTAGATGTGGAACCCAGCCCTTTGTTGCTGCCGACTCCGAATGCTGGAAAGGTTACATATGTTAACCCCTAAAAATCAGACAACAGTCAGGAGGTCCTTGAGTCTGACTCCCTATGGCAACATATACCAGCTACCCTATTCCTGGGCCTCTGGGGCCTCCACCCCACCTGTCCCCTCCCCTCGTGAGTCTCTTCTGCTGCCCATTTTTTCTCACAGTTGAGGGCTGTTTCCTAATAACTAGAATACATTTTTCTTCTCTCAAGTTTCAAGGCCACTTCCCCTTGTTCTTCCATCTTGCGAGACTGTGACTAATCCCCCGTCCTTCCTTGATATTGTTACTTTGATAGTATTTATAGCCTGTGATCATGTCCTCTTCTCTCCCCCCGCCCAACTCTTCTGTCTTCCAGGATGTATAAATTTAGCTCCCTCAGCCTCTCTTCATGCATCTTGTTGCTCCCCAGTTATACTGAAACTATATAGCTTCCATGCAGTCTCCTTTGATTTCGACAGAGGAAACCTTTGCCAACAGCGGATGCATATGATTCCCCCACTCAGTAGTGGCAGTTTAGAGCATCAGAGATCCCTGGAGAATAACTGAGCCTTCAAGCAGCCAGCAGAGATGAGTCCCAGTCTCCTGGGACAGATCTCAGTGCAGCTCGGCGATGGCTTTTGATACGGTGCTACCAAGTCGTGTCTATGTATTTCTTTTTGCAAATCAGTAGAGAAAGCCTGGCTCCCTCCTGCTGCCGTCTGGGGCTATCTGGGGGTGGGAGGGAGGTGTTTTCTCATCAAATAATAAAAGGGAAGGGGAGTGAAGAGAGAAAAATATCAGAGAGAAAGATAAGGGAGAGAATCTGCCTCCAGCTCTTCCATATGGCTGGCCCACTTGGAGCTGTGGGAGGAGGCTATCACAGGGCGCCTGCCTGACAAAGGAACCAGTGCTGGAACTCAAAAGCTGAGCTATTGAAGGTGAACAATAGCAAACAGGACAAGCATGCAGAGCGTGGAGCTGCAGGTGGTGCTGAGAGATAGGGGAACCCAGCGGATGCCTTTTCAGATGCATTAGTCAGAGCCTGCTGGGGTTGTAGCTGTGGTACTGGACTGGCAGACTGTCAGCAGCACAAAGCAGCATAGGACTTCAGGATGAGGCCTAAGAAGCCAGCTGGCTTTGCTGGCCCAGACAAGAATGTGGAAGATTTCTTGCCCTTTCAGCCAAATAAATTAGTGTGACATGTTTTTCTGCCTCTCTGTGAATGAAACAAATGTTATTGACAGGCTGATGGAGGCAGCTAGAACAAGGTCTAGTGCTCCCATATGCAGCTTGTTCAACGCACCTCGCTGCATCCCACTAATCTCATCATGGACTTTCACAAAGCTCTGCGATGCACGTCAGTCCTGACCTACAGCTCCACCCTCTGCTGTTCCTGTCCTAGACCCCTGCCCTGCCCACACTTCTGCCGATGCACCTTAATTCTGCCCCTGCTATTCCAGTCCCGCCACACATACCTCTACCAGGACATCTCAATACTGACTTGTTTCACCACCTGCTATCCCAGTCCTGGCTCCTCAACAGAGACTGCCAAATAGACTAAATTTGTTCCAAATTTTGTGGTGCTAGGCACTAGGCATTTTTCATAGGATAATCCTTCCTCCTTCTTGAAATGGTTTAGTGCTGATGCCCTTGCCAGGGATTGCATACACTTGCCATCCTCTACAGAAACAGGCTCTGCCCCAATTCTCTTCTCAACAGCTATTTCCTTAAGTTTAATCCCTGGCCTAGAGTGGTGGTGATTTGTTTGTTTTTAAATCTCCTGAACACATGCCATTCTGTCACAGTTGACACACATTTCACATAGGTGCAACCCCTTTTCCACTAGGTGGCGCTGTGTCCTACATACCAGGGACCTGAGCTCCTGAGGACGGTACCCACGCCTGCTAGTTTGTGCCTCTGCTGCTCACAGGCAGCAGGACCTGGCATGATTGACTGTCTGGTGGGGGAAAGCGGGGGGGGGTGCATGATGCCTGCCATCTTTCAGGGCCAGGAGCAGTAATGGGGGGCTCTTATAACAGGAGACAGTGGATGCTCCCGCTTGCCATTTGATGGGGGTATTGCCCTGTCGCAAGCCATGCTTCCCTGTGACTTTCTCCTTAGTTCTCCTGCCTCCTGGTCTCCCCAGAACAAGCCTCCCCCTGGCCTGCTCTTATTCCCCCTTGCCTCCCTATGCACATTCCTGGTCCCGAGTTCCCTTTCCCTCTTGTACATGCTCTCCAGTTTTGCCAGCACCAAATTGACTTTAAAAACTAAATCATGACTGTTTTTTCCCCTGTACGTAGGCCAGGCTCTCCTGCTTTGGGCCCATACTTAGGGCTGATGGAGGGGCTGCCGGCAGATGGGCAATGGCTTCTTTCCCCAGTATCCATTTGCATCCCAATCCATTAGTGATGTCTTCCCCTTGTCCTCCCTTATAGGTCTCAGGAAGCTTCCATAGCCCCCCTCGACCCTCCACTAATTTGTGGTGCCATTTAGCAGGAGGCAGAGCGGAGCAGGTGGGTCAATAACTCAGCTGGAAAAATGAACTAATGAGAAGAACCTTCGGAGCGTCTCTCCCCCCTTGTCTTTGCTTGGTACATATTAATTTCTCTGGATGTGTGTGCCAGTACCTCCTGCAGCAGCAAAGCACACTGCAGCTTGTTTGCTTTACGGACCACTGTTGTTTCCTGTGTCTGAGATCACTCCTCAGTTAACTAGTTCTTTCTGGTGAATTTGTTCTCTGCTGTATGATGTAGTTGCACACTGAGTCCTGGAGATGGCCCTGGGAATCCAAGCAGCTAATGGGAAGCCCCTGTCAGCACTTATATGCCCTACCATGGTGATAGGTAACGTACTAAAACTAGTGGAGTGGGAGCAAGCAGAGGCTGAGTTAGGCAATTATTCCTTAGATAGTGGTGCTCTAGCAGGAGTTCACCTTGGTGGGAAGCCCACAGCCAAGGGAAATTGTCAGGGTCAGCCCCAGACCTAATGGTGTCTTCCCCGCTCCATTTGATAAACATTTTAATACCTTATTTTTATCGCATTTGTAGTCCATTTCATGACTTTGATGCACGATTTGCATGCATGATTTATCCCTGTCATATAAGATGATAAATTTGCACGCTGGGATCTGTAAATCCGCATTTTTTCATGCCGTATATAAGCAAATTAAAAAAATGGTTTTCTCTAAGCTTATAGAAACTTCTCAGTTATTCTTAAAATTAAAATGTCCTACCATCAAGAAATTGAACTGTGCACTAACATTGGGTGGACTAGTATTAAACAGTGTTACATTAGGTGATAGCCTTAGAATGCTTACCCAAGTCCTTGAGTTCAAAAGGTTGCTTTTCTTGCCTTTGCCTTTGCAAACTGAAGCAAAGCATTAGAGAGATCCGAAGACTGGGCCAACGGCATTTTCAAGTGATAAAATAACAAGCGATGTCAGTCTCTCATCAGCTGTGGTTGATCGAAGGTATGTTTTAATGAGCCTGAGCTTCAAAAAGCTGCTCTCACCACTCGCAACTGAGACTGGCAATGTGAGCAGAATCCTGGAAGCTACCCACACGCTAGGAAAAGTGTCCTTCAGCTCTGCATCATGAATAACTGGAGAACTTGGAGTGGAGAGTGCTTCCTGTGGGGCAAAATGTGGTGGATGTTCTCCAGTTCGATATCGAGATCTTTATCATTGATACATGGGGAATGTTTGGATGTAGGCATCCGGTGAAGGTCCGTACAATTGTAACCAAACTGCATTTTCTTCCAATGAATAGCAGTTTCTTGAAGACAGTCTCAACAACTACACTTTCCACCATTTCTTTGGCAGCAGTGGTGGCATCTTCAAATCCATTGCCTTTGTAGGCCACAACAAAATCAAGGCAGTTCTCATCAAGTTAGTTGCGGTCACGATGTCCATCGACTGAGTTTGTAATGTCTTGCTTACAACATTTACTTGGAACAGGATATCCTACCAAATCACCACTAAGACCAGAAATTTGAAGTCTGCAAAGTCTGACAAACCACATCACTCCCATGTTGGCTTCTGGCCTCGACTTTACTCAACTGTGCCAGTTCCATCCGGGCGTAGTAAACTTCAGTTACTTGGTACCTGACTGGACTTAGACACTCCCAGCGAGTGTCACTTAATGGCTTCATGGTCAGATTTGTAACACTGTCTGTGAGGATCTTCCACCTGATAGCTGATGCTGAAAACAGGACGTATATCCTGTGCAGTACTCCAAAGAGAGATACTGAATCTGAAGAAGATGATGCTGCATCTGACGCAACCAGGTTGAGGGAATGGAAGGCACAAAGCAAGCTCTTGGATTTAGTGCCAGGATCCTTGCCTGGATGCCACTGCTTCTTCCCTTCACGTTTCTGCCATTGTAGTCCTGAAGTTTTATTTTATTCTCATTCAAGATGTTTGTAAACAGTTCTGTTAGGCCTCTTCCAGTAGAATCATTCACAGACCAGAAACCTATAACTTGTTCCTTTACTTGGATACAACCATCCGCGTTGTCAACAAATCTGATTGTAAATGATGACATCTTTCACTGTGACTAATGTTAGAAGTGCAGTCCATTATTACGACATAGTACTTCACTTTGCCAAGCTGTATTAATATGTTATCAAGCACCTTCCTTGCCATATGGTCAATCAGTTTGTTTTGAACTATTTTACTGCACTCATGGTCCATTGCTTCTTTACGAACTCGATGTAGGTGCTCATGTATGGCATTGTTGTATTTCCCAGGAGCTCTACCAAACCAAGAAAATTACCATTATGTTCAGTGAACAACTTAACCTGTGAGCCCTGGAAAGCCAAATTATTCTTTGCAAGGAACAAGATAATTACACTCGAGCATGTTCCTCCAATCCTGGGTTTCTACATTAACAATGCACTGGTTTTCTGCATCTGTGCATTGATTCAGCTTGAGCCTGGACTCGACCTCCATCAATCTGGAGTAGGCCATAAAATGGCCTGGTGACTTTTCATGTTGCTTCAGAGCATCTGCTAAGCTATGCCAGTAATTGTACCTGGAAATGAGCCACATTCTTCTTTACCAGCACTCTCCTTTATTCCACCAGGAAAACTGGACTATTCTCCATCACTTTCCTCACATTTCCATTCCTTAGCTTCAGGTAAATCTGCTAATGCCTTAGTAATAGGAATTCCATCATTTATGCTTCACTCCTCAATTTCTTCTGCACTGGGATGATTGCTACTGCCTAAAGCCCAGTCTATGTTGTTCTGTTTCAGATATTTTTCCATCAAATTTGCCCCTGGGTAGAAATTAGATTGTAAGTGAGCTTTTCACTTCCTATACTGAGTTCCTGAAGGCTTCCTTCAGGGGCATCTTTTATTTTCTATGGGGAAAAACAGACAGTATGAGGGAGAGCAAAAATCTATGTTCTGCAGTATTAGAAAGTCATCAAACATTATGTGTTAAGCATGGCAAAAGAAGTAACAGTATTTCTTTTATGTTGTTGTATAGGTAGGGGTTCGATAGATCTCTCTGGCGGCTTATTAAATATGTCCTTTATTAGTCACTATTTACACTCTTCATCTTAAAACACAAGCACATTTTCACAATTACAAAATAAAACCAGATTCACAATAGTGCAGCTGGGTTCTCACTTCACTTCAGTTCATTCTTATAGCTCACTGACTGACTGGTGATGCCCCACCCTTTATCTATCCACGAGAGCATGGCTGACAACATTCCAGGAAGTTAGAGGAAAATGTAGTTTTCAGAAAGTCTGGAAGGTTCCATGAGATTCTACAAAAGTCCAGAACATTCTAGGAGGTTAATGGGAAAATGAATCAACATACGGAATACCTGAAACATTTTACTTCAGACACTCTGTTTTCTCTTTTGTTGCTTACAACAAAAGCAGCACATGGAGCCCAGTACCCCAAGCAGTCACCTGGGTCGCCTGCCCCTAAATCTGGCCCCAGAAATCATTGAGATCTTTGTTCCCTCCACAGAGGGAACAAGGGGTTTGATGGGTGCAGCTTTCACCTGCTGTTGTGGTGGGCTTTGTGACAAGTGGAGCTGCTGTGCTGAGACGTAACAATTTTATGACTCCTGAATGTGCCCTGAGCAGTGAAGGGAAGTTGTGTATTGGAATTAAGACTTGCCTGTGTGACTGCATTGATCTAGCTAAGCAGGGGGCTGTGGGAAGAGTAAAAAGGGAAGCAACACAATGGCTTCCCAAGTAAGAACATCTAGGTACACACTTGAAAGACTATAAGCTTAAAAAATCCTATCTCCTGTTGTAAAGCTTATTTTGCCAGAGCTGGCATTTGCCATATCAAACACCTGGTAACCCATGCAGTATGTGGTTCATGGTTTTTATGATGTGCTTTCTCTGAAATGCTTTTGTTCTAAATAAATAATATCTTTGCTTTAAGGAGGCTGTTTGGTCACTGATTACCACTGTCCTGGCCCCAGAGAAGGGAGTAGAATTGCTGGGTCTGGACATAAATCAGATCTTCTGAGGTAATCCCAGTTAGTACTGGGGGACTGCAACCCAAGGCCCGGTTTGAGAGTAGGAGAATCACGTGATTCCACACTGAGCTCAGATGATAGCTCAAGGCCTAAAACCTAGAGGGGTGCCCGTGGCGAGACCTAAAGAGGACAGGGGTGCAGGGTGCCCAGTAACTTCAGGCTCTGCTGTTTTCTTCTGCTACACCCAGATTCACTTCAGTCTCTTTAGTTTCCCTATAAGAAGGTTAAGAGGTAACTTGATCATCTAACAGCACCTACAGGGGAAAGAGATTTCTGTTAGTACATGGCTCTTTAATCTAGCAGTAAAAGGTATAAGAAGATCCATTGGCTGGAAGCTAAACAAATTCAGACTAGAAATAAGGATGGTGGGAGGCTTTTTAAAATCTCATACAATTTACCTAGGGCTGTGGTGATTCTTTGCCTATTGCAATCTTTACATCAAGATTGGGTGTCTTTCTAAAAGATCTGCTCTAACTCACCTTGCCGCAGGCGTCTATGGCCTGCATTATACAGAAGATCAGCCTAGATTAGCATAATGGTCTCTACTGGCCTTAAAACCTATGAATGAATCCAAGGGAGCTGCCCACATCATTCCCCAGGAGCAGGTGGGTAAGCCACACGCTTAACCTTCCAACTACCAGCTATCTATCTGCATACGAGTTCTGCATATTCAGTGCAGAGAGACGCAAAAACCATTGCAATCAGAGGGTTAATAAATCATGCAAGGTAATAAAAGTGTAATGTGTAGGAGTGCTGAGAAGAGATAAATTAGTTGGTTGGCCCCAGTTGCCTCACCCCAGTGGCTATTTTTCTTCAGAGCTTGTCACTCCAAAACCGCAGACCTGGTGTTGTCACTCACCTTAAATAATTCCCTGAGAGTACAGGATTGATGGTGGCACTACTCCTGAAGTGACCTGAAGGAGAACTCTACGTAGCTCAAATTTTTTGTGTCTCTCTCTCCAACAGAAGGTGATCCAATAAAAGATATTACCTCACCCACGTTGTCTCTCTAATCTCCTGGGGGCTGACATGGTTACAACACCACTACATGCAACAGGGGGTACTGCATCAGGCAATGTGCAAGTATGTGTCTCGGTTCTCCACAGTCAGGTTTGGTATCATTCCTTAGCTTCCCCTGGGTCGTACTGCCACCAAACTTTGCCATCCCAGCTCTCGGTCGATTTACAGTACGCCGGTGTTTTTATCTGAGGTTAGTGCCTGGAGGGAGTTGGTCTAAAGGAACCGGATTCTCCAGGGTCATCAGCATTTCCTGCCCTTTTGTTACTCCATAGCCTTCCACAATGATATTTTGAGGTAGGGGGTTTTCAGAGGCAAAGATCTTTCTGGACCTCAGCTGACTGGGTTGTAGAATATGTCCACGCAGTGGATGTTTTTGATCCCACACCTCGTTTTGTTTCTTCTTTTTACTGAAGGCCTCCCACCTCACTGATGGTGATGCAATCCCCACGAGGCAGTATAGCGACAGTGAGGGAACCAGTTTCAAAGTCCCAGTGAAGATCCTACGGGAGCGAGTTCAGTATCAATCGAGTGGGACCATAGAGGGCATAGCACGCTGCAGCTCAGTAATACAGGATGAAGCCAGCAGCCTGTGGCTACTGTTGTGCATGACATTCAGTAAATTCATTCCACTCTTCCGCCAGTGCATTAGGGCTCCAGAAGCCATAAGCTCCATTCCAGTGCCCTGTGTGTGGCCAGCAAGCAGCACAGCTCTGCTTTGCGCACAGCAGCTGCCTGCCCAGCCCTCTTCATTGAGGAACCTTTCACCCGAATCCTCCTCCAAATCTCCCATGCCCACACTAGACCTGCTGCTGGCATCCTTTGCCGTATAGTGGCAAATTCCTGACATGCAAATGAAGGCGCTGCATGTGCAGAGGAAAGAAACAAAATTGAACTGGGTTCTGTTCCTGTAACTTACATGAGTACTGTATGGTGTGGTGCTCATGCAGCCTGGAGCTGTGACTCTCAGATTTTACTAGCTAAACAAGGTCAGGTCTCGTAAGTTCGTAGATGAGAAACCTCTAAAGAAAGCTTAGGGGCTACAGGAAGTAGCTTCAGCAGGTATCACTCCACTGTCAGTACTGAATCAATGCCCCAGTAGGTCACTAGGGGGCACTGTGCAACTAGATCACCTGGAAGGTAGCAAATTGAGGGCTTGATTATATATTGTTGTTAAAGATCCCATGGTGCAATGTGGCATTCTACTTCTCTAATGTTGTCTTCAGTTGACAGTGGGATTCCTCTTCTCTTCCTATCTGAAATGCTTGATTAGCATTTGCTGTCAGTTGTTAAATAGTTGCCATGCCCCACACCAGAAGTGGTTGCATTTCAGGAATGGGTTAAGAGGTTAGTAGGTGTAGTAAGCAAAATGTTGTAGAAATATGGTTTTATAGAGTTGTGTTAATAGCTGTCAGCAGTCACAGACCTGGTTAAAGCTAATGTCTGTACTAAGCCCCCTTCATTCAAGTTAAATGAAAGGAGCAATTAAATGACTCATTGTGTAGTGATACTTGAAACAATAGACACTACACCCAAGGCCAGGGCAGCATGGCGAGAGCTGAGCAAGTGCTAAGCTATGCAGGCTGAGGGGCTTCTTTGGGGACTGATCACAAAGACAAGACAGAGGATGAGTTGGTTGCAACTGTGAGTATGTCTGCACAGCAACTAGACACCCATAGCTGGCCCGAGCCTGCTGACTTGGGCTCATTGGCCTTGGGCTGCAGGACTGTTTTATTGCTGTAAAAACTTTCAGGCTGCAGCCCAACCTCTGGGACCCGCCAATCATGCAAGGTCTTAGAGCCTGGGGCTCCAGCCCAAGCCACGATGAAACAACCTCACAACCCGAGCCCTGTGAGCTGGGTCAGCAGACATGGGCCTGCCACAGGTGACCAGTTACTGTGTAGACATACCTAGTGTGTGGATGAGAGACAAAGAGAGAGGCAGAAAGCAACCAGAAAGCCAAGAGAGCCAGCAAACCAAGAAACACGCAGAGGAGAGCGTGGTCTTGAGAGGGAACAGAGACAGGACACAGGACTGGTTGGAAAGCTTGCTTAGAAATGGTAAACAAGGAAACTACCTGCTGTTGTTAGTTCCTGCTATGTTCAGGGAAACAGGACTTTATGTACAGGCTTTGTAGATAAACAAGATTTCACCAAAGCAATGCATGATTCAGATCCTTGGTTTCTCCTTCTAACAGAAACAACCTAGCTCAGCCCTGAATATTGGCTAACTACTCTGGCCAAAAAAGGGTATCTGTTGTTGCCCAGGCAGTGATCTCTGGGTCTGCTTACATGAGTTCCAGAAGTATTTCTGAATAGCAAACGGGTCCAAAGAAGTTAAGAGGTCATGGATCGTTCCCTAAATTCTCTGATGAAACCTCTGCTCACTGGTGATGGCTAATCCCTCCCTGGCCAGGGACAGCTGGGCTGAAAGAGACCTCAGACGAGAATCCTCCAAACTGGGAACAGTGGCGCATACTGGACTTAAAACATTTTTACCAGTGCAGATGCTGACACAAGGCACAGTGGGAAGGGAAGAGAGAGACTCTTGTATATTGCATAGTGAGGCAGTGTCACTCCTGCAGGCATAGGGACATGGGGAGAGCTGGCCACAGGATTGGGTTCTGGCAGCAGATTGGGCAGCTCAGGAAAGGTTGTTTTTTGCAGTAGACCTAAGCTAAGAGGGAACTTAGTGCTCATAGAAGTAAGGGTTGTCTTGTGTCTTGTCATTAAGGAAGTAGTGCAGGCACCCCAAACCTGCCCTGCAGCACTCCATGCTATTTCTACCCTGGCTTCCCAACAGTTTTGCCAGTGCATCTCTATTCTCTTGAAGCACTCCCTGCTATTCGAGCCCTGGGATTCCCCCATGCAGCTTGACTGATGCTTCTCAACCCTGAGCCATGGTCCCCTGACTATTCTCCTCCTGCCCCATGTTCCTCTGCCATCAGAAGCCACTAGCATCTCCTTCATGGCCAGTCATTTCTGCCTCCCACCCAGCAGCTAGCGGCACCTTCTTTGCTCTGGATGGCATCTCCCTTACATGCAGTAGAGGAGATGGAAATGACAGTGAGGGCATGTGGGTCTCTGGTCTCTTCCTCTGTAACCTCTAAGCCCCAAAACAAGTCATTGCCTCGCAAGCAACTGTGGCCGCAGGCTCCTTTCCCAAGAGCAGGTGTCAAAGTCTTAATTGTGCCACTGCTGCCCTCCTCTGAGGCCCATGGAACAGCTGCCTGCCAGAGTCAGAGCTCATAGCCACTGTGCTGAGCCCCTCTGTGAGGGAGTCGCAGACCCAAGCTGGTGTGACAGACATATCCCCAGTGGCTGGGCATGGGTGCTATGCCAGATGCCTGGCACATCAGTGTTGCTAAGCAAGAAGAAATTTTAACATGTTGATTAATGCCCTGACTCTGGGTGAGTAATTAGAATTAATGTGGGATATCAAATCAGGAAATCAGGCATTATTAGGAGGAATTAGCAATTTATTTTCATTTTCTGCCTGGCTCACCCCGTCCCCCAACACAGATGGGGGACTTGGCATGAGACAAAGTTCATCTCCTACAGCTAAAAATCAGAAAGAAAATGTAAAACTGGAGCTCTGTGAACACACTAATTTGTGATTAATCATAAAGTAACGTCATGCCCCGGAGCCCCATCGGGCAGAGTGATGATCAGCCAGCACTGTGACAGCTCAGTCCTGAGATACAGATCTCCCGTGAGTACAGATATGTCACGATATTGCTGTGACTGGGAGCTGGAATCCGGCAATCAGAGCTGGGAAAATTGTGAGAGGCGTGCTCACCAACAATTGTTCAAATGTAGCCCACACATTCGCTTTGGCAGCCAGTGCAGCTCCCTGGCTTTGCTTCCCAAGCCGTGTCTTGTTCACAAAGAATGTTTGTGAAAAAGAACACGTTGCAAACTTGTGTATGTGCCACACGTGACTTACCTAAGCCCTCATCCTGGTCCTAAGCCTTTCAGTCATCAGTCAGAAAACAGGAATGATGGCACCATATGATTTGAGCAGACTGGTCATACATTGCAAACTGCAAATGCTCCAAATCAACACTTGCAGCAAATTGTTCCCAACTGACACAAGAGCTGAAAGGTGTTTGTACAAGCCATCCACCAGGTAACAAACACTTGCCCAAAAACCACAGTGAAGAGTTCATGACGAGAAATGCAGCTAAGTTACTTGCTGTGGACAGTCTGTTCAGAAGCTTGGAGTCCAGTGTGGGAAAGCGAAATGATGCTGGAGCGTAAAGCTCTACAGGAAACAAGCTGATCAGTGTGTAAGAAGTACCAGGGACAGGGGGCCGGAAATGTGATGGCCCGTCTCTGTGCCCACAGGATACAGGTAATTTCAGTTTGCTTCTTGTTACTCTGACAAGACAGAGTCAGGCCCGGAGAGGATAACGGATGAGGGAGCACACAGAGCTCTGCAGCAGGCCCACTGGAGCCCATGCCAAGGTGGCTAATAGAAAAGATGGTGCGATGTCTTCAATTAAGGGCAGAAAACATTCATAGGGGCCTCTGAGATGAATGTACTTGGCACAAGCCCTCCTGGGGGGAATTGGCTCTTCAATCATACAAATAAAAACATGGCCGTTCTCTTTGGCTCATTGATCACATCTGAGAATGAATCTTAACTATGCAGCATGGGCTCCATAAATCACAGGGGCAATTAAAAGCCCCGTTTACAGTGACTAATTGCTCCTGAGTCTGGAGCGTGGTACAATTTTAATCTGCTCAGCACTGGCTCAAAGCAGGGGTGTTGGGAGCCAGGGTGGGATGCAAGGAGCTGCAGGGAGGGTGGGAGGGGAGGCAGTGTTCTCCTCCCCCAGTCTGCATCACCAAGCTGCCTCCTTTTATGTGTGGTATGCGGTAATCAAAAGTCAGAAGCCATACATGCAGGTGGCAATTCCTGAGCATGGCCATCGAAAGCAGGGAGGGAGCCAGGGCAGGGGACATTGACCAAAGTGGAGAAGGGAGACATGTGCTGTACAGACACACATGATACAAGCGTGTCCTACTGATGTGTGTAGGGCATGCAGGTCTCGCAAAGTAACACACACCTCTGATCCAAGGTTGTGCAGGACGCACAGTTGCATATAACTTTTTGCCTAAGGTGTATCTTGCGCACACCTCTTATACATTGTTCTCCTCCCCCAGCCCTGGGCTAGTCCCCCTGGTCTCTATTCTCCTGCAGCTAATCATAAACTTCCCCATCCCTGCTCCCCTGTTCCATTCATCTCACTCCGGAGCTGGCCCCATTTCCTCATCCCAGTCTGTGTCCATGTGAAAGTTAGGGCTGTGCTAATCAGCCAGGGGGAAACTGTAATGCTGTGATGGGGAGCACAGAGCCAGCGCTCCAGCTGGGCGGCAGTGATGGATTGCCAGAGGCACTGAGGAGGAGGGCAAAGGCGCTAACTGGCTAGATGAGTAATGCCCAGCCAGCCAGCACTGGGACGTTGTGGGGATGATGGAGAGGTTGGTCCAAAATAATTAGGTAAATGAGTTTCATTAAGTCAACTCTCTGCTGAGTGTTCAGAAACAATGCAAGCTGGGGCAAAAGTCCTTGCTGCATTCCACCTCCTCCTCCCATCTGGCTCCCCACTGCCTCAATGTGGTAGCATTCACACACAGCTGCTCTGTGCTTCCTCCAAATGGGCACTTTCCGCTCAGAGGCACAGACCTAAGATTTCAGGCACCTGGGCACTTTGGCTGTTGAACATTGAACATGACACTCGGTGGATTACAGAGAGGGTAGGTGTGATCCCTCACGTGGGTCTGC
>ML675613.1:40851945-41009714 GCA_007922155.1 Mesoclemmys tuberculata
GTTACTTGCTGATCTCTTTCCCCTGCCATCAATGCTTTGGGAGGGGATGGAAGGACTTGTTATCCCATAGCTCACAAAGGGCTGCAAGACCTGAATGGAGGCACACAGGGATCTGCAGACATAAGGGAGGACTGATGCTGGCTGCTATTGTCGAGCGTGCTGGGAGAGCAGCCATTGCAGTAGGGATTTCTGAGCAATGCTGCCTCTCCAGCTTAACACTTCTATGGAAACTTGCACAACATTTTAGACCCTACTGTGCTTCATTTAATTGAGGTTCCAGCTCCGATTCTTCAGAAGCAGAGAGGCCTTCAATGTGAGCTAATAGGGCTGCTTCTTTAAATGACATCAGCATGGAGTTTATGACATGAGGTTGAACAATTCCAGTTCCTTCCAGAAGAAGGCAGTGGTGCACAGGTGTTAAGGTAGGTGCACTCATGCTGGTTTGTTACAATATTCATCAATATTAAAGCAGGCTCTTCAGGGAGCCGTGAAGGCTGACATCCCTGCTAAAACAGCCCCAGGGTGAATGAGGGGCGACGTAACTGGAAAGCAGGATGGGGGGTGGGTAATAGTTTCCCAGCTGCTAGCACTGATCCTTACCCCTCCAACCTCTTGTTTCATAGACCTGCTACAAACATGCACCACCTCCTATAGGGAGAAGCAGGCACATGGCAGCCAATAAATACTCAAAGTCATCAGCATTTAGCTAGAGGAAGAGGAACGATCCTCAGGTTACTGCAGCCATGGTGTAGACAGACCTAGGATGAAAGCAGGAGGACTCTGCACAGATCCCATGGGGAGGGGAGGTAAGGTAAGGTAAGGATTCCACCACTCTGCTATCTCAGCATTACAAGCTCACTGCTGTGGCTTCCCCTAAGAGCTCCTTCACAAAGCAGCACTGGTGCCAGCCGAGCCTATCCATCATGCGCTGGGGAGTTATCAGGGCCTAAGAGAATCCAGGACTTTTTGAAGCAGAGGAGGAGGTCATTCTTCCCCAGAATCCTGTGGCCCCTTATGACAACAAGAGCAGCTGATTAGAACCCTCTCCTAGCCAGGAGCTGACTAATGCTTCAAGGAGACATGAGACAGCTGTAAACTGTCGCCAGAGTCCACTATCATGGTCATGGTAGAGTGGAACTGAAAAAGAGAGGGTCTGGCCAGGAGGAAAGAGGTCCAAATGAGATGGAGAGTGCATAAGGCAGAGAGCTACAAAGAGGCTGTTCCAGAAGCTGCAGAAGAGAAGCTGCTGATACCCACAATGCAGGAGTGTGTGTCAGAGCAAAGAAAATATAAGAATAGCCATCCTGAGTCAGACCAATGGTCCATCTAGCCCAGTATCCTTGTCTTCTGACAGTGGCTAGTGTCAGATGCTTCAGAAGGAATGAACAGAACAGGAAAATTTTGAGTGATCCATCCCCTGTCATCCTGTCCCAACTTGCAGCAGTTGGAGGTTTAGGGACAACCAACAGCATGAGGTTGCATCTTGGCCATACATGGACCCATGCTTCATGAGCTTAGCTAATTTCTGTTTTAAACCCAGTTATAGTTTTGGCCTTCATAACATCCCCTGGAAATGAATTCCACAGGTTGATTGTGCATTGTGTGAAGTACTTCCTGTTTTCTGTTTTAAAACTTCTACCTATTAATTTCATTGGGTGACCCCCTGGTTCTTGTGTTATGTGAAGGGATAAATAACACTTCTCTATCCCCTTTCTCCACCCCAGTCATGATTTTATAGACCACTATCATATCCTCCTTAGTCATCTCTTTTTTTTAAGCTGTGCAGTCCCAGTCTTTTTATCTCTCCTTGCATAGAAGCTGTTCCATGCCCCTAATCATTTTGTTGCCCTTCTCCATACCTTTTCCAATTTTTACGTATCTTTTTGGATGGGGCAATCAGAACTTCACACACTATTCAAGAGGTGGGCATACCATGGATTTATATAGTAGCATTATGATATTTTCTATCTTATTATCTGTCCCTTTCCTAATGGTTCCTAACATTCTGTTAGCTTTTTGGACTGCCGCTGAGCAGATGTTTTCAGAGAACTAGCCATAATGACTCCAAGATCTTTCTTGAGTGGTAACAGCTAATTTAGACCCCATCATTTTATATGTATAGTTGGGATTATGTTTTCCAGTGTGTTACTTTGCATTTATCAATATTGAATTTCATCTGCCATTTTATTGTCCAGTCGCCCAGTTTCGTTAGATCCCTTTGTAACTCTTCGCAGTCAGCTTCAGACCTAACTATACTGAGTAACTTGGTATATTCTGCAAGTTTTGTAACCCTGCTGTTCACTCACTTTTCCAGATCATTGATGGGAAGGGCAAGGGCTGGATGAATGGACAGACAGGGGAGGAGAGAAGGAGATGAGGCTCATGAAGAGCAAGTAAGTCTCTGGAGAGGTTTAAAACAAGGAAGGAAATCTTGACCAGCATCCTGAAAAATGCAGGGAGCTGGTGGAGATTTCTGGGGGTGGGGGTGACATGGTCACATTGCTTGGTACACACGGGAAGGTAAACAGTGGCATGCTGAAGTCTGGGGGGTGGGAGGACCAAGAAGCTGCTGAAAGAGGGGGGATTCTCTCATCCATCTCTGTGTGTGTGTCTGTCTCCACTCCCCTCCTCCTCCCTGCCCTCTCATTGTATAGTTCTCTATGTCTAACTCTGTCTCTTTTCTTCCTGGTCCCCCATCTTTCCACCCTCCAACGCCTTCTCTTTCTCTCTCTCTTGCACACTCCTGGTGGTTTATTTCATGTATCATCATTGACCCCCAACTGGAAACAACCAGGGAAGAATCTGATGTTGCTATGGTTAACTTTAAAGTGCCACTACAGTGAAGACACCGAGGGGGTTGCCCTTCATCTTCACCAGCTCTCGCAGCTGCTGGGGGGGCGTCGGGAGCACCTCACCTCCTGTTAATATTTTTATTTGTTATGCTGCACTTTACTGAGCTTCTTTCACCAGCTTCAGCTCTGGCTCCATCCTACATGCCCCTCCCAGCAGTGAAAAACACAGTTTCACGTACTGCTAGAGCTGGCTGTCCTGGGCTGGAGTCTGTGGGATCAAATCTACCTTACTGCCCCACAGGGCACAGACCAGCAATTACGGTTTCTGTGGCATCTTCAGAGTCCCTTCCCACAGGCTGCAGAATCACTGCAGAACTGTGCCTCCCCCAGCTCCTTTTGGAGTATGAGCCTCCCCTCCCATTCCACAGGATCTGGACCCTGCCTGCCTGAAGGCTCGAGCTGGTACCGAGAGGCTCCCATCGCATAATAGTGTGTGCATGCAGAGCTTGCAATGTGCACTGGGAGTGGGATATAAGAACCCATGACAAATCCATGGCCACTCAGTATTTTACAGCTGTCTATGTGCTGCTTAATGGGGCTAATTGGAACTTCATGGTGACAAGAGAAAGCAAACTCTGAGCTGCTGCCTCTTCCAGTAGCACTGGCCTTCTTGTCCAATGAGCTAAAGGAGAGCTTCCCTTAGCTGTTATCAGTACAGGTCCTATGACACGCAGATTAGCCGTTCACACTGGTCAGTGCCTTAGAACTCCAACATCACTCTGTTGTTGTTCTGATATACCACTGCTAACACCGGAACAGATCTTAAGTCTCAGTCCTGTATCATAAAACTGGACAATAGAGGTCAGGGGTAGGAGAGCTGAGTTAAAATCCAAACCATCTAGTTTCTCTCTTGTAACCTGCCTTCCCACAACTCACTGCACATATTATGAGCTGCTGGAACCTGGCAGTTTGTGTGTGTAGACAAGCATTCACCAGTGAGGCAGAAACTCTTCTGGGAACACCCCCACTCCAAGAGCCCCACTTCTTCTTCCCCTCAGCACATTTTGCCCAGAGACCTCTATCTCCTGTAGCTGAACTCAGACTGTCATGCCATCTGAGCTACAGTGACACTCCAGTCCTGCCTCAGGTGAGATTGCTGAGGGTAGTAATTGGAGAGTGCAGTGCTAATTAGACATGGTCCCAAAAGTAATAGAGAGAAACAGGAAAAGGACAGAGCCTGCAAGATGGAGATGGAGAGCCAGTTGCTGTCCTTTTGGGGAGCAGGGGAGTGAACACAAGCAAGTACTCCCTATATTTTGCCTTGGAAACAGTCCCTTCCAGAGGGGAATGAAAAACAATGGCAGTGTGAATCATGCAACCGAGCAAATGATAACACGGCAGTAGGCCTACACCAGGCTCACTTAAGCATGAAATCCAAGTGGAATATTTCTAAGCTGATATAAACACTAATGAGCCCTAAGGCAGAGGGGGAGCAGAACAGGAGCTGCGAGCTCCAGGCCCAGCTCTGTGGGACTCCCACCCTGAGAGAGCAGCAGAATGTTTTTAGACACTCCCTGCCCCAACTGCTGCCTCAGTATCTCCTTATGTGTGTCTGTAACTGGGACCTCTGCTTTCTACCTCAATAGAAATATTCCCTGATAATATTAACCCTGGCTGTGCCCTGGCAGACTGGCCAAAGTCCCTTGGTTAAGGGGAACACAAAGACCTTGGTGCCTTGGCACCTAGAAGAAATCGAGGGATGACCCCTGCACTGGACCAAAGCAACTGAAACCTCTGACCAGACCAGCTTCACTTCAACTGGCTCAAGCCTGGGAAAGGCCCCTGTGTGCCAGGAATCCTTAGAGACAGAAAAGCCCTGCAAGGGATGCAGTTCATTCTTTTCCGATGCCAGATCAGGATGGATCTCTTCAGTCTATGCTTCAGGGCTCTGCGTCCCTTCAATATATGTCCCAGACTCTGCCCAGTCAGCTTGAAATGGCCACAGTGAAGAGGGTCCCACACCCTGGAGGGATGATGATCCCACAGCCTCCCACAGCATGCTGCAGGGCTTTTCCCTTCTTAATCCATCCCATTCTTCCTAGTTAACCTCCTTGGATCCCTCTCAATATCCCTCCCCCTCCTGGGTTTCTATTCAGATTCCTGTTAGACTGTTCTTGGTCTCCTGCCCTCTTGCTTGTTGCTTAGCCAAGCTGGATAGACTTAGTTCTTTTCCTCTCCTATTAATCAAGCCTTCCAGGCACATGGGCATTATTTGTCTATTTCGCTCTTCTCTGAGGTGTCTTCTCCAGTTTGTCTACATCCCCTGCTGACCAGGTGCCAGATTAATGTAGTGTGCCAGGCACGGCCTTGCCAGTGCCGCAGAGAAAGGGATCAACCCCTCCCTGCTCTGGCATGGGCTGCCCCCTGGAGATTGTCCTTGGATTTCAGGAGATGAGACTTCTCCTGACGAGTGCTAGTGAGAATAAAGACACTGCCTCAGCTGAGGCGCCTCAGTGAAAGAGGAGACGGACTCCATCACAATCATTTCTCCTGGGTTACTGTGCTCTCCAGGCAATGCTCTTTGCAAAGTGTGTCAGCACTACTGGAGCCCGCTGGCCTGACACACAGACAGCAGGCAATGCTGCTGGAGTGCAGACAACCCCTCCAGTGACACCTCTCCTGTGAGGGCTACCACAAGGAAGAGTACTTAGAGATCCCACAAAGAACCTGCTACCATCCGCTTTGGATGCTGAGGCACCTCTACTGCACATCATCTGTTTTCTACACTGTGTAAGGAAGGCGTGTAGTAAACATGATAGGGATCTCTGCTGCAATATTACCAAAGACAAGTAGGAACCCAGCGTCTACCTCCAAGGTCTGTGAACTGGGATCCTGACTGAATGTAAAAGTCCACATGGATGTTCCCATGCACAGAGCTTCACAAACACCTCGGGCCCCTATTCCAGATGTGGATTTCTGTATCTTATCAGAGTGAGGACAAGTGGGGCTTAATTGAAAAGCATCCAGGGAACAAAGGCACATGGGGGTAAGGAACTGCAATCTGAAATGCAAACCTGAGACCTCCCCCCCCCTCCTCCTTTTGCTAACGGAGTAGCAGCTGTGGAGGAGGTTGAGGAGGATTGCAACAGGCCAGAGCTGAAGGTCTCTTGAGTGGCCCTGGAAACATGTCTGAGAATAGAACAAATGAGGCAATATGGCCTAATGGACAGAGCACTCGGCTGTGACTCAAGAGTTCTAGGGTTTTGCCCCCCGTTCTACCAGTGACCTGCTAATTGACCTGGGACAAGTAACCTCAGTTTCCCCCCTCTGTAAAATGGGAATAATGAGACCACTCTCCTTTATGAAGCAGCTTGAGATCTACTGATAACAAGTGCTATATAAGAGCTGAGGGTTTTATAATTGCTATTAATCAGTCAAGAGAGAGGTAAGGACTATCAAACAAGCTGTTAGGCGCATATATCCTAGATGACACGAACTCAATCTGTGCATTTCAACAAAGCTGGTTACCCCTGGAAAGTCCCTTGGAGAGTCCTGAGGGTCCCAGCTTTGGGCCCTGCCTCCCCTCTAGCCAATACTTCAATTCTTGTACCAATAGGATTATGAGATGCAAAACTGTGTGAGACAAGAGGTCCCTGACCCCTGATATTTCACAAGGCAAATAACAAGACTCAGCCAATCAGAAGCCAAGACCTATCCGATCAATACTGGCCTGGTACATGAGGCTTTGGGCCCTATCTGTGCTAGGACTTCCCAAGGAAGTCAAGGAAGGAGCTCTGCACATAGAGGGATGGCAGGATTGGGCACAAAGACAACAGGAGAGGGTTAACCACATCAGAGAGAGGTTGGAGATCTCAATCACCATTAAAGTTTATTGACCCAAAAGGATGATATTTAGCCAGGAGGCACAATAAATTGTACAGCTGACTGGTAACACACGTCCTACTGTGACTCGTCACATAAATCCCATTGCAGATATTCATTAGAATTGAGATTTATTTGTTTAATTAGAGCAATGGCAGCATGGATTGGGAAAAAGTTGCAGTGGGGAATCGGGGGCTCAGGAAAGCAGCGGCAGTGAGCAGTGCACAGTGAATGCACCAGATCTGATTCCAAGAAGCAGTACTCAAACCGAACTACAAAGGAAGAGAGCGATTTGCTTGTGCACTTTGACAGCTTCTTGTAAAGGCAACTACAAGGCTTTTCCAGTTTGCTTTTCATTTCAGAAATACCAGGAGTATCAAGTCTTGGCTTTGCTGTAGGACCCTCTGGACTGGAAGACTGATGTGCCGTTCTTATCTTAGTCCAGCTTGACAGGCTGAAACCTGAGCCGC
The DNA here is from genome assembly GCA_007922155.1 of Mesoclemmys tuberculata. NCBI lineage: Eukaryota > Metazoa > Chordata > Testudines > Chelidae > Mesoclemmys > Mesoclemmys tuberculata. The sequence goes on from ML675613.1 coordinate 40,859,090, forward strand.
AGGTCAACAGAAAGGTAGAGTGGAGCCTAAATCTTTCACACAGAGACTTTCTCCCAGCTGTTCGCCAGGAGTTCTAGATAAATGATTTGTCCCTTCCTCTTTGAACTGGGGGTTAAAAGCTGCATCTCAATGTGTCGTGATATCTCCCATTCCATTCCAATCCTCCAGGAAAAAGCACTAAGCCAAAGGCAGATTTTTCTAATGTCAGTGTGTTGGCCATCATCTTTTGTCCAGCATACCAAGGATTGAACTGGATACCTCCAGGCTGTTGCTGTAACTGACTCCTTTCCTCTGTGGATCAGGCGTGGGGGGGAGAAACACTCATCCATGGGTTACATCAATAACAAGCAGGAAAAAATTAAAAAAGAACATTTGAACCAGAGAGAAATAACAATGGGCACAAACACCATTCTTCCCTCTTTGTAGTTCACCTCTAATGTACATGGCATTTTCTCTGTTGCAGAAGAAGGCAGGGTCTCAGCCCTGAAGTGCTAGCAGAGCACATGACTCACAGGACAAGGCTTTGGGTACAAGCCAGCAAAGAACAACAATGGGGAGAAGATTAGCCAACGAGGCTTCACAGAAAAAGGGAGGGATTTCAGGCTGGTCCAGGGATAGGGAGAACTCAGAAAAAAGGCTCACAGCTGAGACGGAGCCCAAGAGCCCAAGGAGGAGAAACAGAAATGCAGGCAGTGAGGTGGGAGTGATTTGTGCAGAGATGCCAGATTGCAGGTAAGAGCAGAACTATGCCTGTGCAATTGCAGAATATTGGGACTGTGCACCCAGGTCTCAGGAACAGGAATAATGTCCTATAGCTTGGCATTTGCATTTAATAACCATCATTTGCATCTGCAAGTGGCAACTGAGGATATGCCTACAATACAGCAGCGCAACAAGGGTGTTGTAGCATTGCTGTAGTGTAAACGCTTCCTGCCTTCAGAGAGGTGGATTTACTAAATTGATAGAAAAACCCCTTCCATCAATGCAATAGTCCAAGTCTGAAAGGCAGTAGCTGGGCTGATGGAAGAATTCTTCTGTCAGCCTAGCTGCATCTACAGTGGGGGTTAGGTCAAACTAATTGTGTTGCACAGGGCATGAAATTTTTCCCAGCTCTCAGCAATGTAGCTAGGTCAATCTAATTTTCAGAGGTAGACCAGGCCTGAGGCCCAAAGAGGAGAAATGATTTCCCTAGGCCATGCAGGGAGTCAGTGGTCCAACCAGGATTAGAGCCCAGGACTATTTGTGTTTGGTTTTCATGGGCTTTTTACTGCCGTGGGGAGCCAGTAGCAGGGTCATACATCAGTCTGGTCTCCTCAGGGGATGGAAACCCACAAGGAGACCTGGTCTCACATTAGCTCTTTCAGCCCTACTAAAATGCTGAAAAAGCCTCTGAAGAAATAAAAATACCAATCCTGGTATTCTGCCTCCAAATGCCCAAGGCCCTGTACAGGCAGTGACTGTACTGCTGGGCAGCCTTGGGGTGACCAGATGTCCCGGATTTTATAGGGACAGTCCCAGTTGTGGGGGCTCTGTCTTATATAGGTGCCTATTACCCCCCACCCTGTCCCAATTTTTCACACTTGCTATCTGGTCGCCCTAAGCAACCTAGACAAATTACCATTACTGCTGAGCTCTTTCGAAGGCAGACAGCCCCTCATTTGCTCTACAGGGCCCGTAGCATGCTGGGGCTGCAGAGCCCTTGTGGGGCACATTATGTAGCTTAAACAAGCACTTGAATGGGGCTGTCATCCTGGAGTCTTGGGGGGCGGATGCTGGAGAGTGGGCTGGAGCACCCAGGGAGGCAGAGCCTACGGGCCAGGCCTCTTGCCTGCTGAATGACTGTATATGAGGGGGGGTTCTGCTCCTGCCCGAGGTCATGGCAAGAGGCCCAATTCTGCTCTTGCAAGAGACAAGTGACTCCCATTGACTTGGGTGGAATAGGCACTTGTTTCTGGGCAGGAGAGAGAATAGATCCCTGCTGTCTAAAGCTGCTGCTGTTCCAGGCGGGGTGGGAAGTGCACGCCACTCCACTCATATGCACCCTTAGTCCCACAGGATTTCCTTTGCAAGTAATAATACTGCTCAGCACCTCCCCAGCCCATCTTCTCTTCAAATGGCCCTACAGACCACCGCCTCCAGGCAGCCCTGGGGAAGCTAGGTGGATGCAGAGCTCTTGTCCCCAACTCCGTCCCCTACCCCTCACACATTCTCCCCATCTCCCTCTCTCTAGCACACCCAGAGAATCGGATGCTAGCCCTTGCTCCAGAAACATCTCCTCCTGGGTTCCCATGACACACTTTCACAAGGCGCTGCCCAACATCCAGTCCTGGAGCAGCAGTGGGGAGGGAGGGCTCCGACTCTTCAGACCCAAAACCAAATTCATTGCTAATCTGGCTTTTTAAACACACAGCATGGCTGAGGGCAGCAAAGCAACCCCACATCTCTCCACAGGGGTCTCAGCCTGCAGAAAGTCTCACTTCCAGCAGCAGGACAACCTCCTCCCCTGACCCTTACTGGTGCTCCTAGCTGGGGCAGAGAGAGATGTCCTATGGTCGTTTCAGTATCCCATAGGAGGCTTCATTCATGTGCTCAGTCCCTTTGATCCAAGCCCCAAAGCAAAGCATCTGCTAAGGGAGACCATCTATTGCATTTGGACGCCCCCTGCTGTCAGTTCATCAGTAAAGTGCCCAGAGCAGGATCTTTAGGCCTGGGGACAATGGTGAGGCATTACAGACACTGATGAGAGGGATAGCAGTTGTATATATTCCCCAAGGAATGATTCCCAAATCATGCCATGTGTGGGGGGGGTTGAGTACAGTAGGGACCAGAGGGGTGGCTGGGGCAGAATTAAGGTACAATCCAGATCACCTCTTCAGATTATGAACTTTGTAGACCTTGCACTGGAAGTGCCCATGTGCCTGACAGATAACAGCTGTGCCAATCACGTGGCACCATGCCCCTGCTGGAATTAGGTCCCTGCTCTCTCTGGTTCATGAGTTGTAATGGATTCGCCTGCCATCCGATACCATGTTCCTGCTCCCCCTGATCTATGCATGGCACTGGATTTCCCCACTGGCTGATGCTATGCCTCTGTTCCCATTGATGTAGCTGTGGCACTAGATTTGCCAGGTCCCACTGCATGTCACTGAATCTTCAGGGCACAAGATGGACTCTCTGGCATCCTGAGGTGTGAGCCCTTTACCTGTAGCAAACCCACACTGAAGGAAGCAGTAAAACGGGCTATGGTAAAACAGGTGAGACATGGCCGTGGGCATGGAGGCTGGGCTGATAGGGAAAGGAAAAAAGAGGGCCAACCTTGGCAATACAGCACCTCCTGCTGAGTCTCCTATTGGCTCTCTCTGCCATTCATTGCACTCCAAGCCCCTCACAAAGCAATTTCCACACCCCTTTGGAGGCCCAGGGTTTAGCACAGACTCCATCCACTCCAGTTCTGTCACTGCACAAGGGCTCTCACCTATGATCTATCGATGCTGGTCCTTGCCCTCATGCTGTGCCCTGCTGTCCCTAACCTCAGTCCCCCACACAGAGGCATGGCCTAGCCCAGCATGGTGTACATGGGGGATGGTCCAGAGAGGAATTACCGAAAAACTCCAAGCACCTTAATTCAGCGACAGAAGCAGAGACCTGAAGTGTTTTCTGAGCAGGCCAGGCTTGGGCAGATTCGTTTTCACAGGATCCCACCTGCTCTATCTGCGCTCTTTTTCCTCTAATATCTCTCTGCCATTGCTACCACAATGCTCCCTGTGGAACGGAGTCCTTCCCTCATGGATGGCAAGGGGCAAGTAAAGAGCATCTGGGCCCTATGATAATGGAGATCATCATTACCTCCTCTAATGGTGACTTTCAGCCACCTTGAAAAATGCAGTAGAAGCAGCCTAGATTTGACACCAGTGATCTCACCCACTGCCCGTTTCCAAACTCTCTTTTGCAGGCATGGTCATTAAGAACATGGGGCATCCAAGCTCCAAGGGGATTTTCTTCTATCAGTATCCTGGATCTCTCTCTGTCAGGTTTCACACCAGGATGTGGCATAGTGACAGCCCTCCTGGGACCAAGGAACACACTTCCACTGGCCTTGGACAGGAAATAAACTTCTATGCTGAAGCTGCTACATTAGTCAGTGGCTTTTAGCACTATTGAATGAATGAGACCTTGCAAAAATGAATGCGGCTGCCCCCCACTAGCTCCACTCAGTCATTTCGGACAGAACGCAGAGGGTGGTGGAGGGCTCCCATCTGCCCCACACCAGCCCCCAAGGCTTGTCTGTCAGTGCTTGAGCCCACGTCTGCTCTGATTCTGGTTGTAACCCTGGAAGTTGCACATCCCCACAACTCTAGTGCAGAGCCAGGAAACTGAGGTTTTGCTTTTGCTAGACTGGAAGCTGGGCCCAAGGTGAAGGGAGGCAGGAGGGCGCATGGGGCTAAAATGGAGCAGGGAGGTGGCTTTTGAAGCACACTGCAGCACATGCCTCAGCAGACAAACAGGCAGTGCTGAGCCCCGCCAGGCCACCGTAGATTGATCGGTGTCTGGAGGAAAATGTCCTGCCGATAGCCTGAGAACAATACACAAACAGGGAGAAATGACAGCTGCTCCTGTAGCTTTTCCATCATCTCTGCCGATAGCAGCCATGGTGCCTGCTGCCCCGCGATTGATGCGCCTCTGAGGACTCTTATAGCGTAGATGCCACTATCAGAAAAGATAAAAGAATTGCTGCTTGGAACTCAGAGGAGAGTTCAGATCTTTATCAGGAACAAAAAGAACATCCATCTGGTGCCAGCGCAGACCTGTCAGACACAACCAACACACTCGGCCAGCCCAGCCAGCAGAGCCAGGGATATTCCCATTGCCGCAAGGGAATTGTGCCCCTTCAGGGCAGCCCTTCCGGCAGCCATACTGTCGTGGGCAGTGAAGCAGTATTGAATCAGGTTGCTACTTGGATGGGAGAGCTCCAAGAAGAACCCTGCAGGGAAAGGTGGGGGGTAACTCAGGGAATGCTTCCTTCCGAGGCAGTATTAACTCCAACGCCCTGGCTGGTATCCCCATCCCAAGTCCAGAGAGCAGTGTAAGGGTACTCTGTTCTGCCTCCCCCAGGCTATTCCATGATCACCACCCGAGGTCTGCCAGTGCACCTCAGTCCTGTCCCACAGCATCCCTTGCTATTCCACATGACCATTTGCCTGCCCTCTGATGCACCCTCTCCTTTCCATGATCCTGGCAGCTAAGGACAGGACTGCTTTGAACAGCACTGGCATAGGTGAGATGGCAGCCCGGGGCTGGAACAGCCAGATGGCTTTTGGATTAGGATTGAGGTACATTGGCAGGGCTGGGGAAGGCCAGGACCAGAAGAGCAGGCAGCTGATTTTGCCCATCCGCTGACTCCAGTGAGCATTTTGTGACGGCAGATGAAGCTGATGATTCAGTTTTTGTCAGACTGCTGGATGCATTAGAAACAGGACTGGGAGGGGGACAGTCAGAGTTTTGTGGCTGTCTAGATATGCAATAATTAAATGCCCCCAAAGGGCTGCTGGAGACTTGGGGTGTGTTTACACAGCAAAAGGTCTGCATGGGGTAGCCTACCCAGACCAGCTTGTATCCAGCTAGTGCAGGTAACTACAGCAGTGAAGACTTCACAGTGGGTCATACAAGCCTGGCATGATCCTGGGCACATTCTGGGCCCACGCTGTACTGCCTTCACTGCTGTTGTTACCCAGGCTGGCTGGGTCTCTTGGGGACTCCAGCCAAACATCGGCCAGGGACATTTCTGCTTCTTGGACACATCCCAGACACTTGAGAGGGGATCCTGATCGCTGCGGCATCCAGGAGGACTGAAGATTTGCCCGCTGCCCAATCAGCACTAAGAAGTAGCCAGGCAGGGTCACCAGGCAGGAAATGGAGCAAATAAGCATGCAGCTTGTTAATTTGTCTCTAACCATGTGTTAATGAGAGTGACCTTTTGCCTGCCTCCCTCTGCACTGCTCTGCTTATCCACTAAACACTGTGTTGTATTATCACAGCAGGCAGGTCTGGCTCCCAGCAAGGACCCATGATAGTCGCAGTCGAGAGGGCACTGGCCCCTGTAGGGTCCCCATCCCACACTGAGTGAAAAGGACTCTGGGTGCAGACTGTGCAGCTCAGCTGCCTCTCAGTACACTAATGCTTTGTGGACTTTCATAGCCACCTGCAGATGAAAAAAAGGGCATTAGAGTGTGATATTATAGCAAACCCTAGCAGCAGCATTCCTAATGCATGGCCGCTTGCTGCTACTGCCTGAGCTCAGAGAGGGAGAGAAGGCGGGGGCTCTACAAAGGGCAGGAACAGCAGGCTGCACTTCAAAATAATCCAGACCCTGCTTTTCTAGAGTGCCCCACCACAATTCATGAAGATCATTTGTCCGATTATAGTATGGACTGTCTACAGGAATCACTTCACCTGCCATGGAAATGCAGCTCTCTCTGGGATGGAACTTGGCAGCCATTTCATAACTGCCCAGCGATATTATACAACAGTTTAAAACAGCAAGTAAAAAGAACATTCTATCCAATGGACACGGCTCAGGAGAGCTAGGGAGGCAGAATAGAATTACCTGAGTTGGAATTTGGCCAGAACACAGAGTTAACACTTTGATTCTCACAAAAACCACCAGGGGATGTTTAGTGAGCAGGATTTCACTTAAGCCTTGTTCAAAAAAACAACACCCTGGGGCACTGGAGTTAGTGCTAACCAGAAGAAAGAGCATTCCCTGGTGAATTCCCAGTCCCATTTCCTGTAGTGTCTGGGCATTCTTCATCAATGCTTATCCACCCACTGGGCCTGATGCTGCTCCGTTTGTGATCAGACAAGGGCATAGCTTGAGGTGGTACAACTGTTTGCAAGGCCTGATTGACCAAAATCAACCCCAGATGCTTCCTATCACTGTTCATTCCCAGTCACCAAACAGACAGAAACACAAGTCACCTCCTGTTGGTGCCCTGTGCTTGGTGATGTTGCAGGTATGGGATTGTACCAGGAGTACTTACCAAATACAGGTAAGGTCCCTGTCCTGAGGAGGGGACAGATGTAGTACTTCAACATGATGTTGTATTGCTGCAGTATTCCTTCAGTAGAAATGTAGGCTATTTTTGAAAGCATTAATTCAACACAAAGGTGGGCAAAATGCCAGAGCTCTAGATAGCCAACATTCCATCTCTTTAAATTGGACACCTTGTTTCCTGGTCAACAGTACAGTTCAGGTGATCACAAAGTATTCTGTTGCAAGGGTTTAAGCTGGGAAATCTCTGGATGTGCAGATACATTATCCAGGGGTAATCAATTATTTTTTGTCAAGGTCCAAATTTCCTGATCAAGGTATAGACATATCTAGACTCCAGTAGAAAATAATACAAAAATAACAACAATGATAAGAAGAAGTAAATAAAAAGATTTTGTGGTCTGTTCATAAGCATCTAGCAGTCTGGATTTGGCCTGCAGTTTGTCTATTGACTACACCAGCTGTAACCCTTCTAGTTAAGCTCTCGTTATTACGATGATCTGTAGAGAGGTTGTAAAGCTTAAATAGCAATTACAAATGATGACTTTAGAAAAGTGAGTATTTTTTTTGGTCTCATCAAAAAAGCTGCAGCACACAATTCCAAAGAGGGAAATGTTCTGGCTGCATTTAGTGCTCTGAAATATATGAAGCAAATACTAATACTATGGAAACAATTGTAATTTGTTTAAAACAGAAGTCTGGTAACAGTTTTAGATTAAATCTTAAAGAAATTGCATTGTGGTCATTTATATCAGTGTTAAAGTCATTGAAGCTGGTAAATGCAGAAACTGGAGAGTGCTGAAGATACCATTTCTCAGTAGGGTGTAGTTTTTCTGTGCAGAGAGCAGTTTGGGTCTGTTGTTTAGTTCTCCAAATATGTGGCTAGTGTTCTCATCTGTCAGTGAAGCGCTCAGCACTGGCAGGGGGCTGTAACATCCTTTCTAAAAGGCTGTAGAGAAAATATGTCTGACATCACCACAGAAGCAGGCCTGGTGCCAACAGCTTTCCTACCCCACCTGCAGCTATCTGCTTTACCAACAGGGACAAGCACACCAACTCAATCTGGATCGAACAACTCCATGGCCAGGGAAATTGGGGCCTCTTCCCACTCACAGTTACCATCAGAGGTAGGGGTGTATCTTGCAGTGTTGCTAATATGAGGGGCTTATTCCCACCATTCTCTAGGACATTCTCCCCCATACACATGCCCCCAGGCATGCAGGCAGCACAAACCCCATGTCAGAGGGGAGATTCTGGTCTACTGGAGCTTGGGGCTCTTGCTAGAGAAGAGTGCCCTGCCTGTTTGCTCCTCGCTTTGCCTGTTCTAAACCCTGACAGCTGCTCTCCATCTGTAAGTGGGCTCTGAGCCACTGGCAGGTAATTACTAAAGCAAGCAGGGCATTAATTGGAATGGCTACAGCCAGGGATGCATGCTCAGTTAGTCTTGGCTCCATAGCTGTCTATGTAGAAGAAGCAAACCTGTAAGGGTCAGAATCCAATTTTCCACTGTGCTATCTCTGCCGCTCCTAGAAAACCCCGCCAAGTCCTTAGGCTTTCTGGAAAAGGGGAAGAGACTTGGGAGAGTGGTACTAATGAGTTTGTGTTTCATCCACGGTGGCCTGGGTACAGATCTTTAGCTGGTTCATGGGTGAAATGAGTTTACTGGGTGTCAGTCTGGTTTCTAGTATAACTGTGTGAATGACAGATTGACTCAACTGGAAGCTATTGCTCAGAACACACCTGAGACTGGAATAATAGGGGAAGGTGGGGCCTGAGGTGCTTTTAACAGAGCTGGGTGGAGAACCTACGGCTAGAATAGCAGGAGTGTTGTCAGACAGGGGTAAAAGACATAGGCAAAGCTGTGGTGGAAATCTGGGGCCAAAACAGCAGTGTGCATGCCATGGGTCAGGCTTGAGTGATGCTGGCAGAGCTGAGCGAGAGTTTTGGGCCCCAGGGGCTGTGCATCTCATGTCTTCCCTTTTATGACCATAAATGTCCTCCACTGTCCATGCAACAACTGGAAAGCTGTTGGAGCATGGATAAGGTGGGTTGCTTTGCTCCTCTGTCATTTTGTTGCTGTCAATCCTAAATTTCCCCTCCCAGATGGCAGCACCCGTTCTGCAGGATTCAAAGCACATGCAAAGCCATTCGGCTGCTGAGGCGGAACCTGGAGCTCTGGTCACAGCAGCTTGTTGGCTGTAAATCAAATTAGAAGGAAACAGGTTATTTGCTACAGCTTGTCTGGAATGGAAACTAGATTAGCAGGGCTACTGCCGTGAGGCAACCAGAGTATGGGCAGCAGCAGGTAGCATGCCTGGCCCAAACCTCTCCTCCCAGGCTAAGGTGACGGAGTCAGAAGATCGTATCCTAGAGAGACAGGGTCCTTATGCTTCCTTCAGACATTCCAGGATGAGGTCTACAGTAAGGACAAGAGGCCGTACCATCTGTGGCCTCTTGAAGAGAGGAGTGAAGACTGGCAGATCCCTAGGGCATCAGGGAGATTAAAGCTATGTTAAATGCAGATATTCCTTTGAGTTCTTTTCAGAAGCTGCCCAATGATCTGTGAGGAAATTGATTAAACAAGGCTGTTATAATAAATGGTGCAGAAAAGCAGCTACTATTACCCATACAGGGCTTGAAATGAAAGAAGAAGAGGATGGGGGACATTACCTGCATGGGGTATGAGTCTCTGGGGACTTAACTCAAACTGTGGGTAGGACACAAATGGAACAAGTTTGCTGGGTCTCAGCCTAAACTCTAGTGTACATTTGTCCACACTCCAAATCCAGAATGAAATTTAGTGTAACTGGCATTTATCTAGAAGCCCTGACCAGCATAGCAGCAGGTGCTGCAGATCAGGAGTGAGATGCCTCAGAAAAGCTTCATGTGGGAACCCAGAACTGGAACAGCAGGGTGTGCTGTGGTTCAGGGTTGAGGGCCCTCAGCAGAGCTATGTAGGAAATGCACATCTGGAACAGCCAGGAGGTGCGTCAGTAGAGCCGAGCGTGGGGACCCTAGGACTGAAATAGTTGAGCCCCCGATGCAGATCAGGATTGAGGCGCACTGGCAGAGCTGTTCACCGAAATCTTATGCGGTGCCTGTCTGCACTGTACCTGGCTCCAGCTCCCCCACTAGTGTCTCACTTTTGCAACTTGCACATCCTCAATATTAAATGTAAAAGAACTGTGTAAACGGACGGTGGAGGCAATTTCCCTTCAGCCCAGCCGAAAGACATGAATGTAGCAGGGGATGTCGGTGCTTGCACGCGAGGTAGGAGTGTATGCAGGGCGAAGAGTGTGTGTACAGCACACACAACTCTGCATTCACGTGCTTGCTTGCCTGCAGGCAGATCGGTACGTGTCTGAGACAGAGGCCCGAGGAGAGAATGGAAAGGTGTGTGTGAATCACAGCAGTCGCCTCCCTCTAGGGGCCTGTGTCACAACTCCGGGGTTTGCCGTACTCTGCCCCCTTCATGGGCTGCTCAAGGGTGCCCCTTTAGGGCTCAGGCCTCACTTCGCTCTCCCTCCACACTTGAGGATTTAGGCTGCAGTTCGCTGTGACCATCCCAGCAGCTCTGACCTTGCTCCAGCACCTGAGAGTCACTCTCTCACAAGGGACAATGACAGCGATTACCAGGAGAAGCAGCAGAAGCTCACTTGGGAGGATGGGGGATGCTCTAGCAGTGGGAGTGAGGAGAGCTACTGAGACTCAGCGGGGGAGCAGCTGGCTTCCGGTTGGGAAGGGAGGTCCCTGGAGTTTGCATCTCTTTCACTGGCTACTCCTAGGCCAAGTGCCCTAGTTCCTACCTGCTTCCTAGCCTAATCCCAGGTACTGGTTGACAGCCTCTGCAGCCCCTCTGGGTCCCACTCTCACCTCCTTCCCCAACCCCACACCTGTGCACACAGTTTAGGGGGAACATTGGCTCCCAGTGCGTATAATGAAACAACACATGGAGATGGAAACCTAGATCAGCCCCGCAATGTTTCCATTGTTGGCGCACTGGCCCCCACTGCCTCCCATCCCCAGGTCCACTGGCCCCCACTGCCTCCTATCCCCAGGTCCACTGCCCCGTGTCCAGCCACCTTTCACAAAAGACAGCACAAGAACAAAAGCATTGCAGAGAACCTGTCCTAAAGCAATGAACAGTCTACCCCTGGGTGCCACCACTCTTCCACAGAGTGACTGGCAGGTTTCTGTCAACCCTTTGGGAAGGGTTCTACAGTTATCATCTCATGTCAGTTTTTGGATCAAAATGTGAGACCCCCTTGGCCAGTTCAGGCTGATGCCTTATACCATACGCCCTTTCGTTGTCTGCTGGGCCTTTTTTGAACCCAGTCTGAAGCAGTATATGCAACTCTCCCCAGGAAATGATACTTCTCTGGTGGTGTTTTAGCTCCCCTTGGATCTGTAGTAATAACCCCCCCCCCACACACACACTAGATCTGATTCCTGGGAGAAGCTTGGTAACCTTCCTCCGTGGAGCTAGAATACAATCTCCAGCTCCCGAAGTACATATAACATTTATAGATTCAAAAGTTTAATTAATCCCTGGGCCCATCAGGCTTGGCACATCTCAATATAATAGTCTTTTGAAATTCCTGTGCTTCCAAGATCCTGCAGCTGTCACAGGCTGCTCCAAAGCTAATGCTGTGCATTGTGTTAGTTTGAAGTGACATTTTAGGCAACATTTGACATGAATCTGGGATTTGAACAAAAATGGAAACAGTACCATTGTCTCCTAAAAATGCCAATGGACATAAGATATCTCGTATTTTGAAATTCCCTTACTGCATGTGCAGCCCTAGCATTGCAGCACTGGGCTAGTGCATGAGACCCAGAATGGGAAACTGGCTGGAAATAAATGAGGAACTGAGCGGCCTATTCTCCTTGTTGAAACTGAAAAGAATACCCCTAGGAAGCAGAAAGCGAGGAGGAGGAGGAGGAGTTCATTTAAAATCCCCTCAGTTTGAACAAGCTCCAAGTGAAAGTTATTTTAAAACTCTCGATTTGAGAGGATCCCCATTAGTAACGTGCTGTGAGCTGTAGGATGGGGCCTCTGCTAGAGACATGGTTACTGGGTTGACTGACTCCACTCTCAGGTGTAACCTTCACTTGGGACTCTCCCCTACTCCCAAGCAGGCAGCAAAATGAGGTTTCTACAGCCCATTGTTTGTCCCTCCCCCACCCCCGTGGCTATTGCAGCTTATGTGAAGTCCGTCTCTAATGCTCAAGTAACCCTTACAGGAGCACTTTCAGTTCCCGTGTGGGGAGAATACAGTAACCAACATGGGGCTCATTGAACTAGGCTCTCGTCCTCTCTTTGGGCTATATTTCTGTAAGGCGCAAAACGTTGGCAAAAGAGCACCGTCTCAAAAGACCATCACCCAAGCGTGCATTCTTCTCATGTGCATCCCTGTGTAGGCATTACAGGGCATTGCACGCAAGCTGAAACCCAGGCGCTTCATCTGGCCACCAAAACAGCCAGAGAAAGATGGGGGAAATTAACAACACCAAATGGATTTTGTATGTTCCTTATCATCAGACGATCTCAAGACATGTTACAAAGGAGGTCAGTATCATTCTCCCCATGGGGAAACTGAGGCACAGAGATGTGATGTGACTTGCCCAAGGTCACCCAGCAGGCCAGGGGCAGAGCTGGGAATAGAACTGGGGTCTCCTGAACCCCGGTCCAGTTCTCTGTCTACTAAGCCACCCCCCAGTTAATTAAAGGACCCACTGCAGAGATGCTGCCGCAGTCCTGGTGAGGGGAGACAGACAGAAGTGAGGCCAGGAACAAGCTGTCCCAGGGACAACAGAGATCTAAGCTCACAGTGACCATGCTCTTCTGTGTCCGTACAGTGCCCAGCTCAACTGGGCCCTGATCCTGATGTGGAGCCTCTGCGTGCTACCATAAAACGGAGACTGGAAGACACGGCCTCACCCACTGGGGTAAGATTCTGCATGTGTCAGAAAAGCCCTTCAGGTCTCAACATGGAGTGCCCTCCCTACAATTAGGGGAAGTCCTAATGACAGAGAAGGGGGGGGCTGTCCCCAAGAGGGACTGTCAGAACCTTTCACACAGTCAGAGGTCAACAACACACTTGGCTCCTTTGAGGTTTCACCCCCTTTTCATTGTTTTCTTCAGCAAATGGTGATGACCTGGTTCAGGGATCAAAACCCAATAGGGTGGCTGAGCTAAGGGATGGGCAGAGCTCAGTTGCTATAGAAACAGGCTCTCAAGATCAAGCAAAGAAATAAAGGCACTCTTTAAAGCATGTTTCCATGGAAACTAGTATCTTCAAAGGCTTGTTTTTTTTAAAAAGGGTTCTCTGAGGGTTTTGATGCAGGGGGAGGCTAGTGAGTGAAACTGTCTGAGCTGCCACGAGCTCCGCTGGTGCCAAACCAGCCAACAGCATGGCTCAGCGATCCCCAGGGCAGCAGGCTGGGTTGCAATGGGAGCTGCTTGCATAAAGAGACAGGGCTCCGCCGCTCAAGGCAGAGGAGAACTGCTTGTTGTTTGGCCAGCTAGCAGTGGGAGGTGACAGGATCTCTCAGATTATTGGAGCTGTGTTCTTCCTTCCTCTCCCGCAACATTTTGCTGCCAGGTGCACCATGGGTCTGTTCCATAGTCATCCTCTAAGGGAGAGGGGTGACAGTCTGGACATCAAGGGGTTAAACTAACTCCACTCCGCTGCTTCCAGTCTGACAGTCCAAACATTTTCCAAGCTTTGGGCTGGGACCAGCAAACTCATTTCACTTGTGGCCAAAAAGATGACAGAGAGAGGGACGGGAGAGGAAGGGGAGGAGAAGAGAGGAGAACAGACGGTGTTCAGTAGAGAAGACCACCTTTTCTTGTTCCCTTGGTCACATAGAGGGCTTGGCTACCTCTTTATAATTTGTTCCACTTGTGGCTGGTATGGAGCTGGCTCATTTTCCCCTTCCCATCAAGCTCCAAGGAGAAGCTGTCAATGTTCAGGGAAAATTGTGCAGCGTTGACATCGGAACATGAATTGGACAAGAGATGTGGCCAAATCCTGGAATTAGGGGAAGGGGAAAAGAAACAGGATGGAATCTAACAGGCAGATGAAACATCTGTGCTTTTGTTTGGGCCCCTCCCCTTCACCAAGGGTCACGAAATCCCAACCATGAAGACTGCAGCCACAGTAGGTCTCTGATTAGCTAGCCCCTCAACAGCACCCGATCCTTGTAGTATAAAGTGATTAGGGGCTGCAAAGGTGGGTGACTGTCCCTGCAAAAAGCCAAACTGTAGACATAGTGAGAGCATAGTGTAAATGCTGCACTACCTCAAAACACACAATGCACTCTTTTATGAGAGGCTGGATTGAGGTGGGCATGGAAATGCAGGAGAAATCTAACTGCAGCCACTGGAGTCAGTGGATATTGACTTCTGCTGTATGTCAGGAGGGGATATAATCTTTTGTAACCTTGAGCCAAGTTAGGTGACTGGCATGGAAATGAAGACTGGTCTCTTTCCAGCACTTCTGTATGTCGATCCTTATTATAGGGTGGTATAAGTACTGCTGTAGGTAAGGCCTCTGTTTAAAACCCATCCGTGTAATAGCAACTGATTGAGTTAACATGTTCATTCAAACTTTGAGGGTGTCTACACTCGTTGTGCTGTGCCACTGTAAGATCTCTCTCACACACACAGAGTTTTGTCATGTGTCTATATTAGCCAGAGGTTTTTTGGCAGAGCTCACTGGTGCTATGTATCTAGGGCAGTGTTTTTGCTCTGTGTTGTGGGATAGCTCCAGCAGGTGCTAGGAAATACAGTATATACTAAATAAATACTATTTGTTGTCTTGATGGTGAAATGCGTCCAAGTGCATTAATATTGAGCTCAAATGCCCTGAGGCTTACCCCTCCAAATTATTGGATTAATTTGTACTGATTGATGGGGCACTGAAAAATCCATTGTAGATAATTTGTGTGTAGCTGTAAGGGTGCTTCCTATTAACAGAAGGCTAATTCAATCTCTCTACCTCTTCTCTAAGCAAGCCCTAATTTTTTTTTCCTTACAAATATGGAGCAAATGAAGCCACCGTCCCCCCCACCAAATCTTAGTCTGGAAGAGAAAATGATTGATCTTGTATGTAAGGCACTGGTATGTGATTAGGGTCCATTTCTGGCTCTGCCACAGATGTTGTGTGGGCTTTAGTAAATCACTTAATCTCTGTCTGCCTCATTCCCTATCCTTACAGTGGGAGTAATAATAACCCTTCCTTTCTCTCACCCTTTGTTGATCTGGTCTGTTTAGGTTGTAAACTGGTTGGGGCAAGGAGTGTATTTCTCACTATGGGTACGCCTACACTGGAATAAAAGACCCACAGCAACCCTCCATGTTCACAGGGTCCCAGAGTTTGGGCTCCAGGCTGAGCCCAAATGTCTACACAGCAATATCACAGCTGCGCAGCCTGAGCCCTTGGAGCTCAACATAGCTGACCCAGGCCAGCCATATGTGTTTAATTGCTGTGTATACACACCCTATGTGTTTGTACAGTGCCTAGCACTGATCTCAGTTGGGCCTCTCTGCACTACCACAGTACTATTAGTAATAACAGGAGAACCTGGAAAAGAAATGGAGCTCATTAACCCTAAAGCAGTTACAAAAGAGCCACACCTAGGAAGCTAGAGCAGAGGAAATACTACAAAACTGGGGTAACAAAATGGCAGATGAAATTCAATGTTGATGAATACAGAGTAATGCACATTGGAAAACAATCCCAAGTATACTTACAAAATGATGGGGTTTAAATTAGCTGTTACCACACGAAGAAAGAGATCTTGTAGTCATTATGGATAGTTCTCCGAAAACATCTGCTCACTGTGCAGCGGCAGTCAGAAAAGCTAACAGAATGTTAGGAACCATTAGGAAAGGGATAGATAAAAAGAGATTTATATAGAGGCATTATGATATTTTCTATGATATGCCCACACCTTGCATACTGCGTGCAGTTCTGTCATCCCAACTCAAAAAAAGATACATTTAGAATTGGAAAAAATGCAAAGAAGGGCAACAACAATGATTAAGGATATGGAACAGCTTCCATATGAGGAGAGATTAAAAAGACTGGAACTTTTCAGCTTGGAAAAGAGACAACTAAGAGGGGATATAATAGAGGTCTAAAAAATCTTGACTGGTGGGGAGAAAGTAAATAAGGAAGTGTAATTTACTCCTTCACATTGCACAAGGACCAGGGGTCACCCAATGAAATTAACAGGCAGCAGATTTAAAACAAACAAAAGGAAGTATTTCTTCACACAATGCACAGTCAACCTGTGGAACTCCTTGCCAGGGGATGTTGTGAAGGCCAAAAGTATAACTGGGTTAAAAAAAAAAAAGAATTAGGTACGTTCATGAAGGATAGGTCCCTCAGTGGCTATTGGCCAAGGTAGTCTGGGATGCAGCCCCATGATCTGGGTGTCCCTAAACCTCTGATTGCCAGAAGCTGGGAATGGACAACAGGGGATGGACCACTTGATGATGGCCTGTTTTGTTCATTCCCACTGAACCAACTGGCATTGACCACTGAACTGTTGGAAGACAGGATACTGAGCTAGATGGACCATTGGTCTGATTCAGTGTGGCTGTTCTTATGTACAAAATACCAAACAGTTTCCCCCAGTGGAAGTGGGAGACAAGGTTAGATGCTAAACAGAAGATGGCTGGTAGTTTGCCATCTGACCGCTCCTGAGGGTCAATCCCCCAAGATGAACCGAAAACCTCGCACAAAGTAAGGGGAACAATGGTTCTCAAAGACATCCAGATTCCTATGGAGAGAAGTAACATACACCCACCTAGTCGCTGATAGTGGAAAACCACTGGCTTCATGTAGCAGAACCATCCTGGCATCTGAACAGGCCACTGCCAAAAGAACTATCTTGTGAGCAAGAAGTGGCTGTGTAGTCAGAAAGCCACTGAGGTTGACAGATATCCAATAAGAGACCTTCTTCCAGTGGTTCAGATGGCCTATCCTGACCTTCATTGTAGACATCTATAGCTGTGGGTTATTAAATTGATTACATTGGGTATAGTTGATATGATTTTGTTTGCATTTGATTTTTAAAAATGAGGGACGATTATAGCCACTAGAGACAGTGGCTGCTGTCCCCAGCTGTGTGACCATGGTATTAATCTTCTATCACCTTGACAAGGTCTTGAATGATGATATGACTCTCATGGCAAACTATTGTAGTCAATGGTGCCTGCAGCTGAGATTTTCAATGTGGTTTCTAGTGTATTTCATCAGCATAATGCAAGCACAAGCCATAAGTTAAACGTTTTCCTCAACGTCCAGTGTCTGCAGCATGATCCAAACCCTAGTTTACCTCGGTGTGACATTGGATAGGTCATTAATGTACCGCAACCACTTGAAGACAGCAGCCAAAGTCAGCACTCTGAAAAACCGTGCTCAGAAAATTGACTGGTTCAACCTGGGATGGGAGCACACGGATGCTTAGAACATCAGCCCTTACCCTCTGCTCTTCAACAGCAGAGTACTGTGCTCCCATTTGGTGTCACTCATCTCACATGAGGCTGGTCGATGTAAAGCTTAACACAGCTATGCGTATTGTTACCAGGATTTTATGGGCAACTCCATTGCCGTGGCTGTTGATACTTAGTAACATAGCATCACTCCATATTCACGGTGAGAAGGCCTCTGTCATGCTGGTGGCCAAGATCTGTGAGAACTGCCTTTGTACGCAGACCTCTTCAACCACTCACTAGCTCGCTTGTCTTCTAGACACTCTTTATGATTATTTAGGCCAGCACAGAACATGACAGTGGAATCTGTTTGGTGCAACAAACAGTCAGCAACAATAGGCGTTAACCACTCTCTCTTGTCACTGATCTAACCATCTGTCCACCAGGTTTTGATCTGCAAAGACACCTGTGGTCATCTCTGAATTGGTTTTGAACAGGACAGGGCAACTGTGCAGCCATTCTCTTTAAATGGGGTTTTTCTAATGATCCATGATGCAGCTGTGGTCAACTTCAGACTGCTGCAATATCCTTGACAAGTGCCCGCTGACTTATTTTGATGGTGGGCTATCAGCTCTCTACCTGGCTGATGATGACTGAATGCCATCAAACGGCTGGACACACTGCACATTTGCTGAGAGACCTTGACCCATGTAAGGTGATGGGAGCCAGGAAATAAAAACCAGTCTCTTATCACCACTTCTGTGTGTCACATCATTCTTCCCATGCTTGCTGTAATAGCTGAGCACGTGAACTGCCTCCCTTCATCCACAAGTTTCAGTCACACTTCTGGCCCTGCAGAGAAGCATGTTTCTACCCCTCTCTCTGAAGGTGGCAGATGAGTTTGATGATTAAGAAATGCAGCCGTTTGTGTGAGCTGACTCCGTGGATGAGGAAATGGAAATAAAAATGGACCTTCAAGAAGATTCTTTGCTGGGTGTAGGTAACTATGGTATCATTTTGGTGGATTTGGCATGATAAGAGTTCCAAGGGGAGTGAAACAGAAAATGATCTTAATTCAACTGTATCCCCAAGGAAGAGATTCTGTGCAACCAATGAGGCACCAGTTAAAAACATTACATCGGCAGAACAGCTCTCACTGGCTATGCAAGGATCCCCAGGGCAGGAAGCTTCCTCCACCATTTCCAGCTGACTCTTCGGAACAACTCAGGCATCCCCCACTCTTATGAATGAACCGGTTCTCAAGAGGTAGCCCCTTGAAGTGAGAAGGGAAAACTCCAGGGGCCAGAGAGTGAACATGTCCCAAGAGCAGGTATAGTCTCTCCATCCAGCAGAGAGACAGAGGCAGAATTTGGATACAGGCTGAGGTGAGGAAGGGAACCAGAGCAGGATAGAGAGCAGCTATAATGCTACAGCCAGGGCAGAAGAGATTACACCAGCACTTTAGCTTCCATTAACTCCCTTAAATGGCTCCATGTAGTAACACCAGGGTAACCTATAAGATTCAATTACGTTTATCAGGCCATTAGGCTGACAACAGCCTGGTTACTGCAAGATTAACTCTCAGCACGGACATGCCAGGGGACACAGGCTTCAGTCCTGGGGAAGGGTGCAGTTACGGGGCAGTCTGGTTGGCAAAGCCAGGGTAAGCCATGGAGATGGGGTAGTGATGCCAGTTGCCTGCCTCTCATTTTGCTGGGGACCTTTGCCAAGACATAAGATAGAAAGAGGAGAATCCTTGGAGTCAGGCTCTCACCTACATGGGAGAGCAGCCACCCTCTGGCCCCCAGAGTACAGCATGCCACCCCCATCCTCTTCTGCAAAAATTGAGTGGTGAGGAGATGGGGGCACAGGGGCAGAGTTATCTGCACCGGACAGAATGGCAACTGGTTTAATTTCCTCCTCACCCCAGAGCTCTGTATTTGTTCCATCTCTCGCTGCCTCAGCTGCCTCCAGGTGTCTCATGCCCCAGTGGCTTTGTTTCCCTTTGGCTCTCGCCCTCTCTTCACCCCAGCATAGTGATCGCCTGAGGCCTGATGGATGGATCCAAAAAGGCCTCTCCTCTCTTTACCTTGGAATCACTTACTTAGCAGGACCAGCACTGCCATTAGATTCCACACTGGACCTTGGCACCTGCTCCTCTCTGGGGCCTCCTCCACCCTGCTGCAGCATCCAATCCGATGGGGACATGGGGGGGTTAGGGCAATGTGGCATGGCCTCTCCATGCAGATTTGAACTCATTTGGGTGCTAGGTTTGAATTCTATTGTACTTCGTATATTGCTGAAAGCAACCTTTTGTCCCTCTGGGGATTGAGTGGTTATCTCCTCTCGAGGGAGGGGGAGGGAGATTAATCTAATGCTGTTATTAGATAATATTGAAATTGCTATTCAATATTTATATGGGAAGCTGAATGGCCTAGTAGGCTCAGCACAGGACTCCTGGGCACTATTTCTAGCTCTGCCACAGAGTTGTTGAGTGATTGTGGGGCAACTGTCTGTGCCTCAGTTTCCCTGTCAGTAACATGAGGATAATGATCACTTGCCTCCCAGGCCTATGAGCAATAATTAACATTTCTGTAGTGCTAAGAAATAACTGAGATCTCAGAGATTTAATGACTGAAGCTAGACTGCCCACCATGAAGGGGGCCATGGCTCTGCCCCCAAACATCCTGAGGGCCTGCTCTCAGCCAGGAAATCTTTGGACCAATGGGATTGCAGTATGCAAATAATTAGCATCAATCATGGCTGAGTAACCCTCTGATGTCACAACTGGAGATCTTTGGGTCAAGGTCTTTGCAAACATCCAAGAGACTGGAAATTTGCACCAGTACTAATTGATCCAAATAAGGCAAATGGGATCATCGGAAACAACCTGGGGATCAGTCCCCTCTAATTCCTGAGCAGGGCTTCTAGTAAAATAAGGAAGTCTTAATCCAGCATGGACTGGGACAGAACTTGGAGTGTTTAGCTGGTATCATGAGCACATTCATGCAGTGTGGATATTGCCAGAGTCATATGCCTTGCTGTTAAGGGTCAGGAACACCCAGCAACCCAGGATATAACACTGGTGAAGAAGGAGACAGAATCAGCACCTCAGGCCCCATTCTTAGCACAAAGTGCCCATTTGCTTCACCATCATGTGATTGTAAGTGGAGACGCTGGTCATACGCAGGCTGATGGTGCTGGAGCTACATACCGGTTCATTTACTTTTACTGCATTGTCTTGCGGAGGTGAGGGGAATGGTAGAAGGCAGCTAACACAGGCTGGGAAAAGGTGGAGGAAATGTCCAATGTAGGTATATGATGCAGGAGGCCTATTCATGAATGTTGTGGAGAAATTGAATAAGGCAGTGTGATTTACCCTTTCGCATAGCACGAGAATCAGAGGTCACCTAATGAAATTATTAGGAAGCAGATTTAAAACAAACATAAGGAAGTACGTTTTCACAAAACACATGGTCAGCCTGTGGAACTTATTGCCAGGGATGTTGTGAAGGCCAAAAGTATAACTGGGTTAAAAAAAAGAATTAAATAAGTTCCTGGAGGATAGGTCCATCAAGGGCTATTAGCGAAGATGGGCAGGGATGCAACCCCATGCTCTGGGTGTCCCTAAACCTCTAATTGCCAGAAGCTGGGACTGGATGACAGGATGGATCCACTTGAAAATAGCTCTGTTCATTCCCTCTGAAGCATCTGGCGCTGCTCACTATCAGAAGACAGGATACTGGGTTAAAGAGACCATTGGTCTGACCCAGTATGGCTATTGTTGTATTCTTATGCTCCTGGGCTAAAAGGCCCTGTGCTCCCAAAAGGAAATCTGTGCAGTCTAGAGACACTGAAAGATGTTATTTGAAACTCTGTGCATCTTCTCCAGGAGGTGCAGCTCAAGCAGAGGGAGGACAAAAATGGATGTAAGCTGCTTTTGTGCCGTCAAGATTCTGGGCTGCTGTGAGGACCAGAGCAGCCCTTGGTTTATATTACAGCAGCCAAGGGCTATTCTTACTTACAGTAGCCTTCTGTGCGCTGTCTATGGGCTGCTCTACAGTCTCAAACAGCTCAGAGTTCCCCATACTATTACATGCTAGGGTCTCCTCAGGCTGCTGGCCCACCCCACCCGCTGGAGCATACAAGGGAACTAGTGTAGGGCTGCTTATACACCACCCATAGCAGCCAGTTTGGGGGAAGGAATCTGGCCTTTTGTCTCCAGATTGGAGTGAGCCTCCTGTAGTGGATGAGAACAGCAGAGTGGGTCTGGAAGTGCATCAGTTTCTAACGGCTCTAAGCACTGTCCCCCTCTGAGCTCTGGAGCTCAGTGGGCTTCCTGTGTAAGGAGATGCTGGACAGTTTGGGAATGTCCCTGTGCATAAGGCTGCTAACGATCCATGAGGGTTCAGGCCCCACCCCAGCCCCATGCCCACAGTGAGGATTCTCATGCGGCCAATTAAACAGTAGCGGGGGTTTCTGTAAGTTTTGGTTGAGAGGAAATAGGGTTGCCCCCATACCCTTGGCTAAATTGTCCTCTCTCCCTAGTCTTGTGACATGTTGTCCACTTGGTTGCCCCATCCACCAAAGGTAGTGCATTTCAGTATGGCTGGGTAGAGGAAAGACACCTTGGCTGGCTCTTTGAGAAGCTGTATTCCCCCCTATAAAGCCCTGTCTCTGGCTCTCCATTCACCGGAGCCTGTACACTGGGGAGGGATTCTGCCGTGAACTAGCTTATCTCATGAGCTGCTGGCAGGCTGGGGCTGGGGGAAAGTGCCAGTGACACATGGACAGCAGCCTTGGACATGTAAAGGAGTCTGCTCTGAGCATTCCACTTCCAGGCTCTTTAGTGAGACAGCAGGACCTCGATACTCCATGGTGAAGCCTCCCCCAGGCCCAGATTCCCTGCTAGACACAGGACAGAATCTCCTGCCCAGGGGAATGCCCTGAAACACACAGGTCCCATCAGCACTACCAATAACGGTCACAAGTGTCAGGGCTGGCTGTAGGATAGGGGATAATGGGGAGCATTGCACAGATGTTATTCTTGGGGGTCTTCTTCCCCACCGCCTCCCTTTCACATGGCATGTCACACACATGTAATGTCCTTGTAAGGACAGGTTTGTGGCAAATGACCCACTATGGTTTAGACTCTTGCCCTTTCTCCCTCCCCACTCCGCTCCCTTTCAGCACGCAGGGCAGTGGAACCAACAGATGTTTCCTCTGCAAAAAAGGCTCATTATTAAAGCCGCCTCTAGCAGATGCTAAAAACGCCATGCCCCCACCTATCCTCTAATACTCCTGCCATGCTCAGGAGGAGCCCTGCCACACCGATTGTCTCCCTGGGCGGGAGGCACATGGACCTTGTCTTTGCTACCCTGGTATGCTTAACACAGATACTACATACCAGTCAGCCATTCACCCTGCTCTGTTTCATTGCCCAGCCTGCTCTTCCCTCTACCCACTCCTGTACACCAGCTATTGCAAGACAAAGCCAGACCTCCCCTAAGCTGAAGCTACATCCCTCAGCCCTTCTGCAACCCACTCCATCCACAGATCTCAAAGCAACGTGGAAACTGAGAACCACAGAAAGGGGATAGAAACTGCCCCAGGTACCACAAGGAACTAGTGGCAGGGCTGAGATTAGAATTTGGTGTCCTAGTCTCTGTTCTACCCATTAAACACGCTTTACCTCCTACAACATCACAACATAAGAATGGCCATAGTGGGTCACCCAATGACCCAGGTTGACTGTGTTTTGTAAAGTACTTCCTGGTCTTTTTGTTTTAAATCTGCTTCCTATAAATTTCATTGGGTGACCCTTAGTTCTTGTGTTATGTGAAGAGATAAATAACATTTCCTTATTGACTTTCACCACACCGTTCATGATTTTATAGACCTCTGTCATATCCTCCTTAGTCATCTCTTTCTGAGCTTAACAGTCCTAGTCTTTTTAATCGCTCCTTGTATAAAAGCTGTTCTATACCCCTAATAATTGTTGTTGTCTTTCTGTGCACCTTTTCCAATTCTAATGTATCTCTTTTGATATGTGGTGACTAGAACTGCATGCAGCATTCAAGGTGCAGATGTACCATGGATTTATATTGTGGCATTATGATGTTTTCTGTTTTGCTATCTATCCCTTTCTCAATAATTCCTAACATTCCAGTAGCTTTTTTAACTGCTGCTGCACTTTGAACAGATGTTTTCAAAGAATCACTGACAGTGACTTTCTTCAGTGACAACAGCTCATTTAAACCTCATTAGTTTGTATGTATAAAATGTATTAATACAGCCCCTGTTAAAAAAACCCAGCAGGAATGAAGCTTCCTCTGGTATCGCCTGAGGTATCAAACTACACTCCTAGCTCCATGCCAATTCCACTGCTAGCTCTCTCCTTTACTCATTTCCCCTGATGGAGCAATCAGCCAGATCCCAGTGACCTCCCTATGCCTGGGCTCCCAGGCAATCCCAGAAGCGAGGCTGATGCTGTTGTTCATCTCCTGTTTTGGGACAACGTGTTAATGTCGACCAATGGACAAGGTCTTCCCAGGTCACCCCAGAGGTGACCCAGTGGAGCTGGCTGAGCAGGTTGCAGCTTTGGTGTCTCTTTGGGCTTGTTGCCCACCTCCCTTTGTCTCTTTCGCAGGTGCCTGGCTCCCTTGTTCCCCTGCAATGCTATCATTAATATTCTGGGTGTGAGACTGCTCAGCATCTCTCCAGCTAGAGCCCGAGATTAAAAAGTACAAATATAATTACAGTGATAATGCTCCTGTGCAGCCAACTGGAATGACTGGTGCGGGGAGGAGGATGGGACCGAGGAGAGGGTGTTCCTCATTGGCATGCTCGCAGCAGCTTCTCCCGTGCCTGCCTTAGCTCTGCCCTGCTAGCTACCACTTCCCTAGCTATCTCTGAAAAAGGCATTTTCCAACTCAGGCTGGTGGTGGTAAGGGCACCCTTCCGTGCCCCACAAAGGACCTTGACCCCAGTGCTTGAGGGCTGACCATTTGCTCTCCCCTCAGCAGTCCTGGAGCACAGCAGCTCTTGGGTACCCCTTATTCTTTGGCCCTTCAGGAGTAGGAAAACTAGTGAGGATCTGATCTCACCCCCCCTTAATGTTGCATTGGTGCTAACTGAATGCATTTAATAATAACCAAGGCCTTGTGCCTTCCCTAGTAAATTTGACCTAAATTCTGCAGCAAGACTCCCCTCTTCTGCGCCGTGTAGTGCAGCTGATGGGAGATTCTGTGGCAGCTTCAGAGACCCCAGCCATCCCACCTGTGTTTTTTATTTTGTTTTTAATTTGAAACTCAGTTCAATGTATTCTCCGCTGCCCCCAAATTTGTAATGTTCCGTGTGCAGCAGAATTTTGTTCTGTAACTGCATTGCTGTGCATTCAAAGCTTTGGTAGTTGGGGAGGAGACAGTTGGAACTTTTGGCACCTGGGAAGGCATGGGAGATAGTTCTTATGATAAGAATGTTAAAATGACCATCCAAAATCATTAACAATGGAAAGTGTGTCATTAGGTTTCAGGGTTAACACATGATCGAGACCAATGAGGAAGTTCACAGGTCTGCAAGCCATTGTTTCAGACTATCTGCAGGCGCAGGCAGGTTTTGCTGCATCAATTATACATTGATCACATTTGGAAGGGATTTTTTCCTAGCTCTTTTCGTCTTAATGAAAGCTTGGATTCAGGGGCACATATCAGGGGCAGGGAGTGGATACTCTGGCAAATTTCATGGCAACTGAATCAAAAAATACTCAGAGGCCTGATCATAATGGGACACAACTGTGTCCGTGGGTTAACTACGCCAACTTCAGTAGAGTTACAATAGGGCTATGCTTAGTCCAGGATGCTCCACCTGTGTCTCACAGTGTTAGTCAGCCCTGTGGAGCAGGGAGTGTGCTGCTCTGGCCCAAATGGAACACAGCCAGCCATAGACAATAAACATGGCTTCCCCTGCTGAGGAAAAGGGTCCACGAGTTCCTGTTCACAGGCTGATGCAGCCAAAGCCTTTCAGTGCCCACGGGGTTGATGCCCAGCAGACATGGCCTGGCTCTTTAGAAAGTGGATGATCAGGGGAAGGGCAGTTTCCAGCAATGCTTCTGTGCTATGGAATCAGCCAAGACGGGTTAGAGACCTCATTGGTTCCGTGTATGTAAGGAAAAGCCGGCCATCAACTACAGCCATTCACCCTTCTCGTGGAGGCACTAAAGAGGACCTGGGTTCTCTCCTTCCGTGGGGCTCCCTGACAGGGGCTATCTGGCATGTGGTACAAGCACTTTGAGCCTCTTTGGCCAGTCAGGTCACTTGGCTCAGCAGAGGCTGCTTTGTGCAGTGGGCTGGCTAAGGCTGTGGCAGTGGATTGGGCCATTGAAAGTGGCGCTTGGGGTGCAGGACAAAGGCCTGCAGAAGAATTTACCAACTGCTTGTGCTTTACAAAGATAAATGTGAATGTTCTTCCCTGGTTGCCCTCGCTGCACCTGTTCCTGCTTTTGCGGCCCATCTCCCACTGCAGTGCCCAGCTTGAACCCGTTGCCCTCCTGTCCATGCTGCTCCCACTGCCCTGCTTGTGCTGTCCATGTTGCTTTTGTTTTCACCTACCCCTGCAGCTCTCTTTGCACTTGTTGTGGTACACAATTTGCTCCAATGCACCAACTTGAAGGCAGTGACATGAAGGGGATAGAAGAGCAATTTCCTCCCATTCACGTTATAATTAGATGAACAAAGTAAGAGAGTGTGGCTGAGTATAGAGAGGGTGAGGCAGGGTAGAAGGTAAGTCAGTGTTACACCTTGCCTGCTGCATCTTTCCTGAGAGGGTGTTTGTTCTCAGGCCCTTGCCTGGTGAAAGCTCTGCCTCAGCTTAGGTCTCCAGGTGTGTCACCTTCATGCACCTGCTCCCCCTGCCAGGCCCTTTGGCAAAGGCTTCATGAAACCCTTCCCTCTGCCTGCTCCACCCCTCTCACTTCTTGGTTCCGCTGCTTCGGCTGGGAGCTGCAATTGCACACTGTTGGCTTTGGAAACACAAAGCCATCAATCCCGGTTAGGCAGCTCTGAGCCCTGTCACCCAGCTCACAGCACAAACCGAATGCTAAGAAGCTAAGACCCCCTGTGCATTGAACTCTTGAGAATAGCACTCTCAGGCTGCCCAGACGCCCATTTAGTTTGGCAGCAGGGGCACCTGCTC
The DNA here is from genome assembly GCA_007922155.1 of Mesoclemmys tuberculata. NCBI lineage: Eukaryota > Metazoa > Chordata > Testudines > Chelidae > Mesoclemmys > Mesoclemmys tuberculata. Next base: position 40,885,777 of record ML675613.1, read on the forward strand.
TACTGACCACTTGGTGCTGCAGTTTCCCCTGTGGAACAGGGCACATGGCAGCAGGCCACATAGCCACACCTGCCCCTTCGCCACCTAGATATCGCTGCATATGCCTTGCCCCTCTTCCTGGCATACAGGTAAGCAAGGGGACACAGTGATCCAAGGATCTCAGCTGGGATTGGTTGGGTGGCAGGACAGGCAGGGAGTGGGGTCTTGACTTGGTGGCTGTCTAGGAAGCTAGGGGCTAGGACTGATGAAGAAATACTAATCCAAATACTATTTGCCCAGTTAAAAGCCCTAAACTTTTGGGTTGGGAGAATTCTTTAGCACCACCCCTGAGTAGGGGAGAAAAATCAGACACTCAGCTCTCTCCAGTTGCTGGATGAACCTGCTTCGCCTGCTCTCAGAACTGGGAGTGGCACCCTCAGTGCAGGGAGAACTGCAGTCCCTAGGCAGGGAACCTATACACTCGATTCCTGTAGGGCTCTGCTCATCAGAATGGCTTGCGGAGAAGCCAGAAAGCCCTCTTTCCAGGCCTGAAATGAAACCTGAACACAACTGCTTCACTAGCAGGAGGCCAGACACTCCCAGGAGCCCTTCACACCGGCTCACATGCACTCACCAAAGCCCCAGAGCTGCCCATACAGACTGTCAAGCTGGGAGCTACTCCTTAAATAATAGGAGCGCCCTGGAAAGCAGAATAAGCAGCTGAATGGCTGCCAAGGCAGATCCATCAGCTACTGGAGAAGCCCCTCAAGTGACAGCATGAGAAGGGATACAGGATCCTGACCTGTGAGTGTCCTCTCTCCCCACCTCACCCGTAGTGCTAGGAAAGCGATCACTCCCTTCCCAACACAGAAAACAGGTCAGGCTCCAAAGAAGAAACTGTGTGCCACCTAGAGGAGAAAAGGGGGAATATCTCGAATGGACCCTAACTGCATCTACACAGCATGCAGCTGCTGTATTTCAGGATTGTTCCTTTCTTACCATCCTGCCCTGCAGGATATGTCAGGGCAGCTGTTAGCCCAACTGGTCCCCATAGCTCATAAAGGGCTAGAGGGCTTCTTCCCATATGGGAGTATTGAAAAGCTGGTTGCTTTTGTCCAGTGTGCTGAGAGAGCAGCCATTTCAGTAGGGAGCTGAGCTAGGAACTGCAGCTGTTGTGTGAGGGGGCAGATGTAAGGACCCAGGGACTAGAACCCAGGTGTGCAGAGCCTGGGGTGGCTGATCTTCCCACATTGCCAGTGGCAGGGCCTGCAGAGGTGCAGCCAGGGAGCCCTGTGGGCCCAGAATGACCATACCCTGAGGCTAGGGTGACCATATGTCCCTTTCTGGCCGCAACAGTCCCCTTTGAGCAAACCGGACAAATGCCCAATTTTGCCAAAAAGGTTGGGATCTCTGGGACAGGGCTTAAAAAGGGGACTGTCCCAGCCAAAACAGGACATATGGTTGCCCTAACTAAGCTGGACGTTGCCTTGTCTCCTGATCTCTGCTCACTGACTCCAGCCTGACTTTGACCCTGATTCCTGCCTCTTGATTCTAACCTGGTACTATCTCCAGTCTCCGACCCCAGCCTGACTCTTATGGAAGCTGGCCTTGTGATTCCTTTAACTTAAGCCCAGCGACTTCTGTCCCAGGTAGGAAAACCTCAGCCCAGCTGTGACTGCTAGGTAAGACTGCCTATGCCTCAGTCCCTTTCACCAGAGCAGCTGGAGTCACAGAGAGAGGAGAACCTAGTCCAGGCTGGAGCTCTCCTGAGATGAGTGGGTATAAGTGAGATTTTGGGGAGAATGATACAACTATGGGGCCATCTTTGAGGTGACCGTTGTGGTAGTTGGAACCATATAGCCAAGGAAGTTTCATTAACGTGATGCTGACTTCTTTCAAATGCTCCTGTCCCAAACCCCAGCTCCAAAGCAGGAAGCTGATTTCAATTTGAACAGAGACAATGAAGCCAAGACAAAGAAAGAGAAGAGTCGCGCCTTGTTTTCCCCAGCTGACCCTGCCTTAAAAACTGATTTTGAAGGCGGCATTAGGGAAGTGAGAGATCATTTATCAGGAGTGACAGATCTAATCTATAAATTTACATGCTCAGCTCAGGAGTTGGAAGAAAGAGATATCTATCAGTTTCTCCCTGGCAGGCTGATACTAGCACACAAATCTGGCCAATTTCCCAGAGATGCATCCAGTCTCCAACCGATCTGAGAAACTGGAAGCATTTCGAGGCTAGAGCAAGCAACAGGGAAATTAGATGGGAGAGTCTTGGAAGGAACAGAACTTTCTAATTCCACTCCCTCTTTCACTGTAGCCTTGCACACATTGCCCTTGGCAAGTCTGACAAGAAGCAGGAGAATTTCACCACCATGCATAGTGTTCAATTATCAGTCCACATGTCTAGTGTACCTTTACACACACCATCAAGTTGAGGCTCAACAGGTGTTGGGTTGCAAAGTCATTGCAATCCAGTAGGAAAAGGTTGCCCGTGCCATTGCCAATACATATGTATATTTTCAAATAAATGGTAAGTCACTATTTTCTGCAAGACCTACACAAAAAAAGTAGTTTGCACACTCTGCTAGCTATGCAACAAAGGAATCTGCGGTCTGTGACTCACTAAGCTCTGGTGATTCTGCATTCTGGTAATATTTGGCAGCTTTCCAGTAGTGGCTGACAAACCTGTGATGATGACACATTCACAGCATCCCTGTGAGGTGGGGAAATCTTTAGCCCCACTTTATAGACAGAGACCAAGTCAGAGCAGGTAAAGCCAACTTTTCAAAAACAGGGAATTTATGGTGCCTCAGTTTTTGGGTGCCCAATATGACAGCCTTTGTGCTTGATTTTTCAAAGCCTCTGGACACCTGCAAGTTCCCCTGACTTCAGCTGGAATTGTGGGTGCTCAGCCTCTGATAATTGGGCCCAAGGAATCTCAACCTGGACACCCCAAAATGGAGGCCACTTTTGAAAACGTGTGCTGAAGGGATTTTCTCAAAGCCAGAGCAGAGCCAAATTCTCCACTCCCTCCAAACACTGAGGGCTACGGGGAGCTCCTAGTGGCGCCAGCCCCAGTTTCTCCCAGCAGGAGCTGCCATAGAGAATGGGACAGATACACTAGCTGTGAGGAGCTCCCAGATAGTCCAGCCTCAGCCTCTCCCAACAGGTGGTGCTGTAGGAAACCCGGAAGCAGTGCTGCCATTAAATATTCCTCCAGCACCCATGAACTCCAGCCGCAGTAGTCCCACCTCTAACAGGTGTGATGCTTCCAGGTGATGCTCCCTGCCAAGGTTTGCAGCAGCATATTGCTTTCTGCATTACCCCCTTCCTACCCCCCCCCCACAAAAAAAAAGAAAGAAGCTCTGAGGGACAGAAGCTGAGAAGACTTTTTCATCCCAGGGAAACAAATGAACTCATCAGGGGGGCTCAGACAGTGCAGCCAGGCTGCCTGTTAAAGGCCTCATAAATAAGAGCCAGTGTAGGCCGCAGGCACTGCAGGGCTTTATAGGCCCATAAAACACCTCAAGCTGCTACCAAGGCTGGAGGGGATGGGTGGGAAATCTAATTTCACAGGATTTAAAGCACGTGAGAGAGAGATAAACGTGTGTTTTTAATAGTAATTAATGCCACCATTCAGAAGCACTCACTCCCTGGGTTCCGAGAGCTCCCAGGGCCTGCCCAGTAAATCACCAGGTGCTACCTGCCTGCTGCACTCTCTGAGGCAGGTCTTTCCAAGGGAATAAGCTTGGGGGTGGGAGGGAACAAAGTGACAGCCCCATAGCTTGGAGATGAGCAGGAAGCAGGCCCTGTCTGAGTGGGGGATGGAGGCTTGCTTCCCCATCTGCCTGTCCCTTTATTTGCCACAATGGAAATGCAGATGGGTCACTGCCACACTGATATTAACCAAAGCTGGCAAGAGTTGCTCAGGATTTTACAGACTGATGCAAGGCCAGATGCCACCAAGAGCAGGGAGCGTGCAGGGCTGGGAACAAGCTGCTCCTAGCAATAGCAAGGGGAGACTTCTCTAGTAACCTCTCCACTGTGATGGGGCCTAAAAGTGCTTCTGTGCTACAGGGGAGGATCCACACACTCACCAGTTTATTACATTAGAATTAAGAGCAAGGAAAAAATTATTTGAAACATTCTGAAAGAATCTCTGAGACTGATTCTTAACCCTATGAGTATCAGAAGGACACATACAGGCTGCAGCTAACGTCACCTCATGATTTTAATACAGCCCTTGTGTACAGTGTACAGTGTCTACCACAGGGTCCTCCAGTGTTCCTTGGTTATTGATGAATCAGATGTCCAAGGGGCACAAAGCAAGCATAGACTGCATTGTTGCCAACTCTCATGGTTTTAGTGCAAGTCTCACAACATTTGATGTGTTAAAACCCCAGTTCCTAGAGACAAACGCTTAGATGAGAATCTCAGATTCAGTTTTTAAAAATTAAGTTTCTAGCTCCCCTGATTGCAGAGAACTGCTTGAAAATGTGAAGTGAGTACACTGTCAGGGCTCAGAAGCCAGAAGGCAAATAAACAAATTCCAGCCTTTAATATATATTTTTAAATCTAACTCAATCCCATAATTTTTGTGACCTGCCTCAGGATTTTTTTTAACATTTCAGGTTGACAGCACTGCAAAGGTGGCAATCCTTTACATCAGTGCCAAAGCAGGAATCCTGAATGGGCAGGCCAGGGACTCTCATCTGGATCTGCCCTAGGCCTCAGCATCTCCAGATCACATAATAAGAAAATCACAGAGCAGAGCTCCCAGCCCTTACTAAACCGGGCCTATTCAGTCCCACTTTTAACCTGTGAAAATGGCAGGTAAATCCCACACTAGAGTCCAGAAGGCAACACGGGAATGGATTTTACCTACCCACTTGCTCCCATCCCTTACATGTGGTAGGATATTGGTTTCTAACTGTGTGTCTGTGGTGCCCTCTAGTGCCACTTTGTATGTTTTAGTCAATGGCTCTACATACAAGCACCTCAAACGTTATTATAGTGAAGTGCCAGTTTTGCTATAGTTAAGCTTGAGAACTCCTTTCTGTTTAATTGTTGACTCCTCCAAGTGTTCTAATTCATTTTGCATTCCAAAATGTTTAGGCTGTTCACTGGAGTTTCCCTAGTCATGGTAGAAGTATTGAAGAGATCAAAATCTTTGTAGAGATTTGGCAAGCCTGAAGAAAAGCAGAGAAATCTTTGTGTGGATCTTTTTGTAAATAGCCAGGATCCCAGCCAGGATTGAGGCCATATTATGTTAAGTGCTTTGCACACGCACATAGTTCAGCCAACAGCAGGGAATTCCAGGACCTGCAAAGAACCAAGAGAGGAAGGTGGAACCTTCAGTAATTAACAAATGTTTAACAAAGCATCATTCTGACTATGCCTATGTCTCCCATTCATCTGGAAAGAGATATCTGAAAGACATTGTATCCAAATAGGAAGTATTGACTCTGGAAATACATTAAGATATTTCGGTTCTCTACCACACTTGATCCATGCCAGATACATAAAGATTGATATAAATACTGCCTTTATTCTTCTCAGATAAAGCAAGGCTGGATTCTGCATTGGTCTCCTTCACTAATGCCACAAGACTGACAAATGGATCTGTTTGAATGTGAATATCATAGAAGATTAGGGTTGGAAGGGACCTCAGGAGGTCATCTAGTCCAACTCCTGTTCAAAGCAGGACCAACCCCAACTAATCATCCCAGCCAAGGCTTTGTCAAGCCGGGCCTTAAAAACCTCCAAGAATGCAGATTCCACCACCTCCCTAGATAACCCACTCCAGTGATTCACCACCCTACTAGAGAAAAAGTTTTTCCTAATATCCAACCTAGTCTTCCCCCACTGCAACTTGAGACCATTTCTCCTTGTTCTGTCACCTACCACTTGAGAACAGCCTAGCTCCATTCTCTTTGGAACTTCCCTTCAGGTAGTTGAAGTCTGCTATCAAATCCCCCCTCACTCTTCTCTTCTGCAAATTAAATAAGATCAGTTCCCTCAGCCTCTCCTCAAAAGTCATGTGCCTCCAGCCCCTAATCATTTTCGTTGCCCTCCACTGGACTCTCTCCAATTTGTCCACATCCTTTCTGTAGTGAGGGATCCAAAACTGGACACAGCTCTCCAGATGTGGCCTCACTCGTGCCGAATAGAGAGGAATAATCACTTCCCGCGATCTTCTGCTAATGCCGCCCAATATGCCATTAGCGTTCTTGGCAATAAGGGCACACTGCTCACTCAGATCCAGCTTCTTATCCACTGTAACCCCAGGTCCTTTACTGCAGAACTGCTGCCTAGCCAGTTGGTCCCCAGTCCATAGCAGTGCATGGGATTCTTCCATCCTAAGTTCAGGACTCTGCACTTATCCTTGTTGAACCTCAGTAGATTTCTTTTGGCCCAATCCTCCAATTTATCTATGTCACTCTGTATCCTATCCCTGCCCTGCAGCATATCTACCACTCCCCCATCCCATCTTAGTGTCATCCACAAACTTGCTGAGGGTGCAATCCACCCTATCATCCAGATGGTTAATGGAAATATTGAACAAAACTGGCCCCAGGACCAACCTCTGAGGCACTCTACTTGTTACCGGATGCCAACTAGACATCGAGCTGTTGATCACTACCTATGAGCCTGATGATCTATCCACCGTATAGTCCATTCTTCCAATATATATTTGACGACCAGTCAATACCCTAACTCTTTTTAAAGGTTTCTTTAGTACATAAGAAATGGTTAAACTTAAGAGTAAGCGTGCATTCATGTCAACCTTTCTCAGCTAGCTAGGCAAAGAAAGGGATGCCACAAAAAGGGCTGAGTGCAGACGCCTGTCTGGATATTTGAACATCTCAGACATGGCCAAATTCCCCCATGAGGGGCCAGTCAAAGGTGTTTATTTTCCAGTCTGAGATCTAAGCCAATGATAACAGTGCATCTTGCAAGCACTCTGTCTGCATGACATGACACCTTCTAAGAGAGGTGTGTGGGGAAAGGAGGGGGTGCTGATGCTTTATTATATGTACTTGTATGTTAATCTACAACCCAGAATCAGGAAAAGAGATTTAGGGCTTGTCTAAAGGGGAAAATGAATTGGCATAGCTATAGCAAAATAATCTGGAATAAAGTCACCTTTATTCTAGACTAGTGTCCACATGATACAATTACACCAGTTTAGCTATAGCTGAAAAATTATGCTGGTCAGTTTCCCCATGTAGACAACCCCTTAATCAGAGCAATTGTCAAAGCAATTTTCTACTTTATATAGGCACAGTAGCACACATTTGCTGACACACACTTCTGTAAGGCTAGTGAATAGTCTCCCAAAGGAAGCAATAAACACCCCAATGACAGGGACATTTATCAGACAAAGCATTAGCAAATATAGTGTAGGGAACCATATTTTATTTGTTGTGGGAACAGACTAGCTGGGACCCAATGGGGCTTTTCCACCTCTAATTTCTACATTTATATTAAATGAGTGAAGCAATTTTGAAGGACACTGTCAGGTAGAAGACAAAAAAGTATGATGTGTTCCTTATTACGACTTCATGAGAGGAAACGTGTCATAGCTGTGATATTATTGGCAGGAGAAGCAATTTTTTTTTCAATGTAAGAGAAATCCAAGAGTTTGGAGGTCACAGTTTAGCTCCCTCAACGGTGAGCCCTCAGGATCCTTGGAATCTAACTGGTACCATACAAATAGCCAGATGTTTGCTTTTCTTCTTCTCCAATGAGCACAACTTGACAAAAGAAACTCCTGTTACAGGGCTCAGGTTCCTTCGGACCTTGAAATCTATGAGTTTATGAGACTGGAGTGGGCTCAGGGCTGAAGGATAATTGACACTGGAGATGGCTCATAGACCTAAGGCAGAAGGGAATTGGCCAGTGCTTAATTTGTAATGAAAGAGGTGCTGGGGCTCAAACAATTTTTTTACTTTCTTAACTAATGCAGCAAGCCTGGAGGTGCCGGGACTATGAACTGCCAAACCTAGAGGTGCCACAGCTCAGTCCTGGCAAACCCTGGCACAAATTAAGCACTGGAATTGGGACAAGGGCGGCCCAAAAGAGTTAGTTTTAGCTCCACTCCCAGGAATGTAGGATTGTGGAGCTGCTGAGCTGGCTGGGCCACAGGGAGCAGGGCCTATAATGCCGAACCTAATCACAGCGGCTTCCCCTGTCCCTGAAGGCTGCTTTTTGCAGAGTAGAGAGTTCTGTCGGTTACATGGAAAGCGTCGGTGCGTCTTAGCTCACTTCTTAGGGAACAGGAGTCCCCATCATGTAAGCTGCCTTCAGAGTTGCTGCTTGATTGGCAGACTTGGCAGAGAAGTTAGTGAAGGAGATACAACTCCCCTGGAATCGCATACACTCTGATCAGACTGTATGGGTGTCTGCCGCATGCTGCTCTATCCTCTGCTAAAGCGTAGTTGTGAAACCTGGTGTTCTACACACATACAGAAGAATGTTCAAACAGTTGCTGTTGGGTGCTCTGCAGCGGATTTGGCTGGCCAGTTTAGAGCTAGCATTGAAACAACTGGGCACCACCCAGACACTGACTTTGAAAATCTCAGCACTTACCTCCCTCTTGAGCCTAAGAGACCATTTGAAAGTGTTGACCTCAAATGTGAACTTTTCCAGTTGAGACAGATAAATCTGCAGCCTTCAGTACAGCAGGCAAGAGATTCTGCAACAGTTTCAGCTAAATTAAGAAATGGAAGGTACTATTGAATTAAATGAGGGTATAAATTCGCTGTCATCTCCTGGGCCTTATTTAGTTTTATATTAATTTTAATTTATTTTATGCTGGCCCAACATTTTCAATTTGCAACATGCTGCAAAGCTCTGTATTGAAAATTGAAAAGAATGGGACAGTTCACAGCCATCAGAGCTATCTTTTCAGGCTAACTGCAGATGCAGGTAGATATCACTGTATCGGTTCCATATCATATAGGTCACATTGGAAAAGTTTTATATGCAACCATAAAGACTAGAAACTTGTTTTTTAAATGAAGCTTAGGTTCTGGAGCACAAATCTGCAGCAAAGAGTGGACTGCAGCAAAATCCAAACATGCAGAATCATTGAGTAAACAGGACCATGATTGTATTGACTCTGAATAGCACATAAAGGATGTTGAGTCAGGGCCAACACCACCTGTTCAAGGAATATCCACCCTGCCAGTTACTTCCTTGATGCTGTGAATTGTGTAATGGAGAGGTAGGCTGTTCCATGGCAAGATGACCTCTGTTCTATTCTTTCATACCACGCTGCAACATAATAAGATTTGTTATTAATCAAGCCCAATCCTTTACACTATAGGCAATAGTACAGAGGTGTCAAACACACAGCCTACTTGATATATTTCTGCGGCCCACATGACATTCAAATTCTGCAGAATCTAATCTTTTATTTAAAAAGTAAGTTTCCAGGCTTCATGAGTGCAAAGAAAATCTTCCAAATGTGAAGCAAGTATAAAATGATGCAGCAATGTCTTCTTGAGTCTGCATACAGTCTGAAAAAATCAGTCTTAGAGGTGTGCTCTCCCCCACTCATTCAAAACTCATTAGGATGTTGATTCTAAAGCCTAATACTGTCATCCTTAACTATCTCATTGCTGATCATTTTAGCAAATAGAATAGGGGATAGATGGAAATGAGAGACATAAGGAGTGGAAACTGGGAATTGCTACAAGGAAGAAAATGCAGAGGGAAGAAAGGAGGAAAGACAAAAAGACAAGGAAATGTGAAAGAAACAGTTTCATAGATTAGTAAAGGAGAACCATATTTGACCCCTGATCTTTGTACAAACCACCCATTGATGTCCCTGGGAGTTCCCAAGTAGATTGAAGGGAGTATGTAGGGGCTGCCTCTAAGGCCTGGTCTACACTAGAGAGTTTTGTTGACCAGAGTAAGCTTTTGTCAACAAAACACTCGTGGAGTACACACTGCAATCACCCCCCTGCCGACGCAACTGCCATGTTTTTTCGACAAAATAAAACCACCTCGACGAGATGCATAGAGCTTTTATCGACAAACTTTTATCGTCAAAGAGTCTATGTGGACACTGTGCTTGGTTATGTCACAGGAAATAGCCTCCAGGAAGTGTCCCACAATGCCCATCCTGACTGCTCTGGCCATCAGTTTGAACTCTGCTGCCGTTCAGCCACCTGCCACTTCCCCTTTAAAGTCACAGAAATTTTTTAATTCCACTTCCTGCTTGGTCGGCAAGGAGAGCTAATATCGCATCTTCCCAGCTAACCATGGTGGCACCAAATGCTCTCCCACTTGGAGCACACCAGAGCTGCTGGACCTGATCGGTATTTGGGGAGAGTCAGCAGTGCAGTCCCAGCTCCGCTCTAGCCATAGGAAATATACCTACAGCCAGATTTCTTGAGCCATGGCGCAGAAGGGCTATGAATGGGACATGCTGCAGTTCCGAACGAAAATCAAGGAGCTGTGGCAGGGCTATGATAAGGCCAGTGAGGCAAACTGTCACTCTGGTGCAGGGCCAAAAAGCTGCTGTTTCTATATGGAACTGGAGGCCATCCTTAGCATCAACCACACCTGCACCCCCAAGACACCCGTGGATACCATCATGGCCCCGGGGCCAGCAGACACCAGCATCAACCCCAATGAAGAAGCCATTGATGAGGAGGTGGAGTTGGAGGATGACCTGAAGCCAGGGACCAGTTCATTTGGTGAGGTGGGGACTCAGGAGCTTTTCTCAACCCCAGAAGATTGCAGCCAGTCCCAGCCCCACAGCTCTGGCGTGCCAGATGCTGGAGAGGGGTGCTCAGTTAAATGGCTTTTTTAATCAGATGCTGCTTGTGTACATGAGGTAAAACTCTCCTTTGTTTTTTGCATTATAGAAGTGGTTGAAGGAATAGAAATGCACAACAGTAAATGCGTTTGCATGTGCTTCCCATCCCTCTCTTCAACTAGGCAGTGCGGCAGAGAAGCGGGTTAATGCACGCCGAGATTTTGTGAGGAACTTCCCTAGAGGTACTCACAAATCCTCTGCCAAAGGTTCCTTGGCAGAGCAGCTTTGTTCCTTCCATCATTAAAGGAAACTTTATTGTGCTAGTCGGCATTGTTCAGGGATCAAAACATCACACAGGCGAGCAGCATAGGGACCTGGTCTGAAGCTGCTTGCATGGAGAAGATGCACTCTAGCATCCCTGCTTACTCTGAAGAGTGAGATATTGGCCTCTATGACCCCCACCTGCAGAGAATGGTGGCATAATTTACAATTTTGTCCCTCTCAACCTGCATCGAGACCCCAAACAACCTCCCACCTGTAACCTCTTCCCCACGTTTATATTCCAGGAACTCCTCCACTCCTCTGAGGCAGACAAAAAAGAAAAAGGGCAGGGGGACACATGGATCGCCAAGAGAGAAAGGAAAACCAGGAGCAAGTGATGACAGGTCACAAGCACATGATAAAAACTGTGGAGGAGCAAACGGAGCTGCAAAAGTCGCTGATCATGCCGCAGACTGAAATCATGCATGCTCACCCCACTCCTCTCTGTAGCCAATACAGAACTGCTCTCTGTGCCCTCCGTAGACTCCCCCCACACATGCCTACCAAAGTCTCAGGCCATCAGGACCCCCTTCATTCCACCCTTTCAGACAGCTACCAGAATGGTAGCTGGACTTACACCCAATTGTGATAACTCACACTGCTCCTCACCGCTTTCTCCCTTCCAGCCCCATTTTTGTGTTTGTCGTCAATTCCTGTTATTTAATAAAGACAGAACATTTGAAGAATAAGCACTCTTTATTTGTCTCTTGCACGGCTGGTTGCACCTTTCATTGATACTCAATGAAGGCTGGATGGCAGTCAGCACAACATTGCTCTTTACAAAGACACCTTATCAGACTGCTGTTAGTCACCTGCAAGGCAATCTGCCTCTGTGCTCCAGCAAGGTGCAAACTTTTCACCCTTAGCGTCTCATAAATTATGGAGCACACAGGAGGCGGCTATAACCATGGGAATATTGTCCTCACTGAGGTTTCCCATATAAAGGTTTATGAGCCATTCCATTAAAGGTAGGCTGGATCTCCCAGGATCACTATGAGCATTCCAATATCCCCCATTCAAATATTTTGGTCTGGAAAGAAAGTCCCTGCTTGCAACTTTCTGTACAGGCCAATGTTCCTGAAGAAGCGTGCGTCATGCATTTTCCCTGACCAATCCGCGTTGATGTCAGTGAAACACCCATGGTGATCCACAAGCACTTGCAGTACCATAGGGAAATACTCCTTTCTGTATATATATATATATGCTGTTGCAAGATGACCCCGGGCCAAAATTGGTATATGCGTACTATCTATCACCCCGCCACAGTTAGGAATCCCATTGCTGCTGCAAAGCCATCTGCTATTTCACGAACACTGCCCAGAGTCACAGTCCTTCATAGCAGAATGCAATTAATGGCCCTGCACACTTGCAAAAACACAATGTCAATGGTGGACTTCCCCACTCCAAACTGATTGTCGATTGACTGGTAGCAGTCTGGAATTGCCAGCTTCCACACAGCAATTGCCACATGCTTCTCCACTGAGAAGACAGCTCATTCTGGTGTCCTTGTGCCAGAGGGCAGAGGCAAGCTCAGCACAGAGTTCCATGAAGGTGGCTTTGCGCCTTCAAAAATTCTGCAGCCACTGTTCGTCATCTCAGACCTGCAAAACCCCACCACTCAGTGTTTGTCTCGCAGTTCACTGTGTGCAGATGCTCCATGACTGCAAACAGTAATCCGGTGTTGTTTGTTTGAATGGCACACAACTGGTCAGGCTCCTTGGATTCCAGTTTTGATTGGGCTGTCATGATATACTGCCTGACCAGCCGCAATGTGATAAGAACACTGACAGCAACAATGGAGAGCAGTGCAGGATCCATCCTTTCAGATAGAGAGGGCGAACACTCAGGAAAAAATGCCACAAAATGCAGTCGGAAAAACCATGGACTGATAGGATAGAAATCAGTGCATCATGGGATGTAGAGCCCGCACCCATGATGCACTGTGGCCCAAATGCCTTCCCACAACTCCTAGCTGCAGAAAGTGGCGTGTTGCACAGTAGGATAGCTGCCCACAGTGCTCTGCTTTTAACGTCAATGCTAGAGCACTGAGTGTGGATGTACTTTGGCAATACAGTGTGTGTGTACGGGCACAAATGCTGTAATTATAGCGCTTTTTGATCACTGCTGTAACTTGTGTTGACAAAACTTTCTTGTGTACACAAGGCCTAATTAAAAATGGAATTCAGCCCTCTCCACAGGAGTTTGACACCTTTGCTGTAATATTTTCCTACAGCAATAATGGAGAGAAGTGGAGGAGCTATTTGTTTTTCCCTCTCCAGCAGACACAGTGAACCAGAGGCACAGAGGCCCTTGTGTGGGCACTAACATTCTCTACAGAGAAAAGGGATTACTCTTTATTGTTATTTTTTCTGTTGCAGAAGTGCCTGGGAATGATGGGACCCCTAAAGTGCATCCCTGTGCAGAGACTGCTGGTTTTTTGTTCTATTCTTTAGCATCATGTGTCAGGCCTGACTCATCAGAGCAGGCCAGGGGAAAAGTCACTTTTAGTTTGGTTTGACGCCAGTCAGAACACAGTTGCTGCTCTGTCTGTGGAGTCAGGCTGCAAAATGGGTCACACCGTTCCCATAGGACACTAAAAATGTACAGGAGTCAGTCTTCCTTACCCATGCTGTTTAATTCCCAGGCAAAGCATAACGTAACAGGAGGTTTATTGCAGCTGTGAGTAGCCCAGTTTCTAGACTGCTTTTAGCACTGAGCCTGTAATCAGATCCTTCTGTGACCCCTGCCTGTGCACTTCCAAGTGCAGGATCTTACAGGTGGTTACCATGGCAGGCACCCAACAGGGTAGCCATAGCATTATCCTGAGGGGGAGAGTGAAAAAGTTTATAGGGGGGAGGGTAGGTCTGACAGTCTCCTTTAAGCAGATATATTACAAACATTAGAACATGAGAATTGTCATATTGGGTCAGATCAATGGTCCATCTAGCCTAGTATCCTGTCTCTGACAGTAGCCAGTACCAGAGCTTCAGGAGGAGTCTACAGAAATGGCAATTGGAGTGATCTACCTGTCTTCCCCTTCTGGCTTCTAGCAGTCAGCTGTTTATGGTTGTCCCAAGCATGGAATTCTTTCCTTGACCATCTTGACCATAGCTATTGATGGACCTAACCTTCATGAACTTACCTAGTTCTTTTTTTAACCCAGTTATACTTTTGGCTATCAATCACAACATCACAAAGCAATGAGTCCCATAGGTTAATTGTGTGCTGTGTAAAGAAATACTTTCTCTTGTTTGTATTAAACCTGCTGCCTATTAATTTAATCAGGTAACCACTGGTTTTTGTATTGTGGGAAAAGGTAATTTCTCCTTTCACTTTTTCCCTTAGTCATCTCTTTTCTAAGATGAACAACCTTAATCTTTTTAGTGTCTCTCCGTATGGAAGCCAGACCCGATCACTTCTGTTGCCGTTCTCTGAACCTCTTCCACTTCTGATCCGCCATATGCTTTTTGAAATGGGTCAAACAGAATTGGTCACAGCATTCAGTGTGTTTGCACCATGGATTTACACAGTGGGCTTTTGATACTTTCTATCCCTTTCCTAATAGCTCCTAAGTGGTAAGAAGATTGTACTCAGAAATTTATTATTATTTCAGTGGAAACCTTCTTTCCGGGGGTTTAAAAGTCACCATCAATATTGGCCCCCAAATTAAGGGACTGTACAGATAAGACAGGAACGGGCCCAGTTTGGCTTGAAAACAGCCGTGCTGGAAGCAGCTTTCCTTGCCGTGTTTGCCCCCCAAACGTTGCTGTGGCCGGGGGCGGGTGCAGGAGCTCCAGTCCCGCGAGGGAGCCCGGCTGGCCCCTCCAGGCAGAGGGCGGGAGGAGGCGGGCGGTAGTGGCGAGGAAGGCGAACAGGAGCGGGCCCCTTATCTCCAGGGGGCGTGAACCAAAGGCCCCAGGCTGGCAGGTGCCAGGCGGGGCGCCAGGTGCCGGCAGGAATCAGGAAGCGACAACGCTCCGGGAAGCCTCGGCGGCAGCGGCGGCGGGACTGAGCCCCCGGCACAGGTGGAGGTGAGCGACGGACCGGGCTGCGGGGGGCTCCGGAACGGGAGCGCGGGACGGGCGGCGGGCCCCGAGCTAAGGAGGGGCCGCGGGCGAGCACGTCCCCTTTAAGCGATTACCACGGCACGGCGAAACGTCGGTGTGGGCGGGGCCGCGGGCCGGGGCGGGACGGAACGGAAGCGGGCGCGCTGGCCCCAGCCCCAGCCCCAGCCCCAGCCGGGTGCCCCCGCTCCGGCTCGCGCTGCACGGGGCGTCCCTGCCCTGCTGCCCCGCTCAGGGGCGCGCTCGGGCCCTGCTGCGCGGGGGCTGCTCCGCTCCGCGATCCCGCGCTGCGCGGCGAGTGGCCAGAGCGGCCCTGCGCTGCGCGACTGACCTCGGCTCGCTGCTTCCCCCGTCATGAACAGGACGCAGCTGAAGCGCTCTGGGATCCTGCGGATGGCTCTGGGCGGCTCCTCGGACCCCCTGCTGCAGCAGGAGGAGGGTGGCAGCAGCAGCAGGGACCCCCCCTTCCTGTTGAGGGCAGCCCAGATCGCCTTGGTGGTCTCTCTCTACTGGTTCATCTCCATCACCATGGTCTTCCTCAACAAGTACCTCCTGGACAGCCCCTCGCTGCGCCTCGACACTCCGCTCTTTGTCACCTTCTATCAGTGCGCGGTCACTGTCCTCATCTGCAAGGGCCTCAGCCTGCTGGCCTCCTGCTGCCCACCCGGCTACCTGGATTTCCCCTCCATCCGCATGGACCTCAAGGTGTCCCGCAGCATCCTGCCCCTCTCGGTGGTCTTCATCTGCATGATCACCTTTAACAACCTGTGCCTCAAATATGTTGGCGTGGCCTTCTACAACGTGGGCCGCTCGCTCACCACTGTCTTCAATGTCCTGCTCTCCTACCTGCTCCTCAAGCAAACCACCTCAGTCTATGCTTTGCTGGCCTGTGGGGTCATTATAGGTGAGTAGAGCCTGTCGAGTCTGGCTGTACCTGTGTGTCTATCTAGTTTGGTGTCTTTCAACAGCTCAGAGTTTGATGAACTTCAAAGGTGACCTTCAACGGAAAAATAGCTGCTCATACTTTTCCTTCCTCCTTCTCTCCAGCCCCACAATTCATGGTGGAGAAAAAGAAGCTGGGAGGCTTTTTTAGGTGGTTTTTGTTTGTTTTTTGTTTTGTCTTGTAAAGTGTGCCCCCTTTTTTGTAACTTTAGAAATGTAGTACCTCTCTAGCCTGGAAGACTCTACAGTGACTGGAAAAGTAGACAAATAATGACATCCCTGGAGCCAAGAGAATGAAAGTTGACCAATTGAGAGAAGGGATTTTTAGCTAGACCGTTGTAGTTCTTAGGGAATTTTCAGTTCTTGGGAATTTTTTTAATGCTTATCTTATTCCAGTGGCTATTTGAACACTATGTGAGACCTCATAATATGCATCCTCAAACAAAACCAAGGGAAGACAAGATTTGACATTCCTCAGATTGTAAAGATTCTAAACAAAAAAGATGAGGTGGGGGAGAATCTTAACCTTGGTTCTGCACTCTGGTCATCATCATTCATACAAGCTGGAGGGGAAAGGCACAGACCCATTTAAAAAGCAACTAGCAAAGTGGTTTTTTGGTTTTTTTTATTGCATATATCTAGTGTTTAGGTCTCCGTGTCTCTAATTCCCTCTCAGTATGTCACTAATTCTGTCTGGTTGTAGGTGGATTCTGGCTGGGCATAGACCAGGAGGGAGCAGAGGGCACTCTGTCATGGACCGGCATAGTCTTTGGGATCCTGGCAAGTCTCTGTGTCTCACTCAATGCCATCTACACCAAGAAAGTGCTGCCTGCTGTGGATGGCAGCATCTGGCGCTTGACTTTCTACAACAATATGAATGCCTGTGTTCTATTCTTGCCCCTCATGCTGCTGCTTGGTGAGTTCCGCACCCTCTACCAGTTCGACAAGCTGGGGAACCCTGGTTTCTGGGGCATGATGACCCTGGGTGGAGTATTTGGCTTTGCGATCGGTTATGTGACGGGACTCCAGATCAAGTTCACCAGCCCACTCACCCACAATGTCTCTGGGACAGCCAAAGCCTGTGCCCAGACAGTGTTGGCTGTCTGCTATTATGAGGAGACCAAAAGCTTTCTGTGGTGGACGAGCAACATGATGGTTCTCGGTGGCTCCTTTGCCTACACATGGGTGAAAGGGCTGGAAATGAAGAAGGCACAGGAGGAATCCACTCCAAAAACAAGTGAGAAAAATGAGACTGGTGTCTAAGCCAGCTCCAGTTTGCACTTCTGCTGCTGTGCCTATGGAGCTTCAGTGGGAAAGGAACCAGGATCAGGAACCTTCAGGGCAGGAAAACCATGAATTATGCAGTGCATAGAGAAGGGTGTCGGGAATGAAGCCAAAGGCCTCCCATGTATACAGTGTGTTTATTCCAATTGTGATGGAGGGGAAGAGAATATTTCCACTGGATTTCAACTGGGTTTTTGATAGGAGAGGGCATTTGTTGATGGGGGAGGGTGTATTAGGGGACCTTTTGTCAACACTGGGGCTTTTTTAAACTGCTGCTACCACTTACACACCTACTGCTTTACTGGTAATGGAGAGGGAAATAGGGCTTGACCTGTGCATGTCTGGGAACAGATGAAGGCTACTTCTAGATTAGCCAGGAATTTAAGTGTGTAGATCTTGCACCTAAATGTAGGACAGGGGCAGGTAGCCAAACTTTCTAGGCTATGCCTGCCTCCTATTATAAATGAAAATAGATGTTCTTCCTATTCTTACCCCATTGCAATATACACTTGGAAATCCTCTCACCAGAAGTTCTGGTGCCTCTAAATTGCTTGTTCAGAGTCAATATTTCTTGGAGGGGTTGTATGCAGATTCTCTTTTTCTCCCACATCCAAGGAGTGTGCTTGTCCAGTAAATGACTACAAGGCAGGACAGAATTTTGATCCCATTTAAAAAAGCTAGCAATTTTATTTGAGTTGAGCAGTGTGTTGGTGCTGGCCCTTTCACATAATACTGCTGAGTTCTTCCTTTACTGGGTACCAGGGACTCTGCCTTGGTTAAAGAGTAGCTGGCTCTCTTTCCTTGTGGGTTTCTGAACCATTTGCTGTCCTAGGGTGAGTACCCCATAATTATGAATTGAGAGTTCAAGACATTTCTCATTTGTCTTCTGTGTTAGGGGCAAAGGTGCTTTTCTGGCAATAATGTTCTTGCTAATTAGGCCAATTTCAGGGTGAGTTGCTCCATGCCCCCTATGGTTGCCTTACCTGGTGAACCTGGTGCCCACTGTGTGAAAACTGATGTTTGAGCATGGAAAATACCATAATTCAGCTGCACCAAGAACTTACTGGAAAGTTGTAATTCTTTTACCAAGAAAACTCAGTTCCCAGAAGAGGGGTGAATGCATATGGGCTGAATTTATATCCAGGCTCCCACTTAAGAGTCTGAGTAGCATAGAAACCTTTGTTCCCTACTCTGTTTCATTCAAGTGCCATTGTGGCTACAGCAGAGCTTCCTTTTTCTCCTCTTGCTTCACAGACATTGACTTTCCCTCCATAGTAAATACTGTTTTAGCTAAACTCTGAGCACCTTCACCTTCCAAGTGGGGTATGGCAGGAGGTGATGTGACCTATCTCACTGTGCACTAAAAGGTCCTAAAAAGTACTACTAGGCCATTACCATGAAAGCAGTAGGACATTTTTTACTTTCTCTCTCTGTTTCCTCCACTCCCCTTCTTGCTGGGTGAATTGTTCCTGATTCCAGGAGACTAAACCTCACTGGTTCTGAATCACATTTGCCTCATTGAAGGCCACTTTTTTTGGTAGGGGGATGGATTTTTCTCCATGGTCTCTGTTAATTTTTCTACTGGGATAAATTTTAGGTTGCAAACACCAACCTGTGATTGTGAAACTTGTTTAATAAAAGAGCATATTAGAACCTTGGGAACTGTTTTGGTCTCCAGAGCTAGCAAAGGGTGCAGGGTGATCAGTGGTTTTTCCAGTGCTTCTAGCACATAGGGAGACCTTAGATTCCTTCTACTTATTTTAGCCTAGTACCAGTCCTGGCCTTTAACTATTGCCTGAGCCTGTCACTGTACCTCTCTCCTCAGATTTGTTGTCCTGTAATCACTTTGAGAGCCATAGTTTCACCTGTTTGTTAGGTGATATGGTCCCTTTTCATGGGAGTCGCTGAGCTCTTCAGCACTGAGCCCAGATGTGGCTGCATGAAGGACATTACCCTTCCCCCTCCATGCATATACACTGCTTTGTGGATGGGGAGGACCCAGTCCTTCTGTGTTCTGCAAAGCTGGCTGCACTGAAGGAATTGTTTTGGTAGTCTGACAGGGGTAGTCAATAGGTGGACCACAGGCCAAATCCAGACTGCCAAACACTTTTGAATGGACCCTGAAAAAAGACCTGAGAAGGCCAAGACTATGACAGGGTTCAAAAAAGGAACTAGGTAAGTTTATGGAAGATAAGCCCATCAATAGTTATTAACTGGCAGTGGCTGATGGGATGGATCACTTGATGATTACCTGTTCTGTTTATTCCATCTGAAACACCTGGCATTGACCACTGTCTGAAGACATGATACTGGGCTAGATGGACCATAGGTCTGACCCACTCTGGCAGTTCTTAAGTAAGATACTACATCCTCCTTAAGAGTGCTGAGTTGGCAACCTGAAGTGCCTTCCCCACCCCCCATCATTTGCATCCTCCACTTGTCAAGGGTGCATCTGAGTTGTTTGGTGTTAGTGCTGGGTACCTCCCCTTCACTAAGGTGCTTGCCAATGGCTGTGTGCACGGAAATGAACAGGCCAGTTTCCCTGGGAGTCACAGGTAAGTTAGGAGGAGGCGTTCTCAGCCTGATTAACTCTTTTAGCTCCAGGCAGGTGTGTGCATCAGCTGGATTTCCCAGTTGTGGAAACAGCTACACTGTGTTAGCACTGCTCACAGAGGAAGGAGAAGGCTGGGGAGAGCAACTTAGCTAGAAGACACAGGTTTTAAAATGTTGCCAACTCTTGATTAACATCAGATTTGCGATAGCGGGTTTTTCCTCTAAGCCCCGGACCCTGAAGTCAGGGGAAGGGGGTTGAATCTCACCTTTAAAAAACCACGCACTGTTTTCAGGACTCACGGCTGAGCTTCGTTTGAAGCCATCAAGCCGGAGGGCCGAAGGCCGGAGGGCGGCGACCCAGTTACCACGATGGCGCTCTGGAACCTCATGAGTCTGGGGGCCTAACGGGCGGCGCTGGAGTCCCCCGGCCGGTGTCGCTGTGTAGCGGCGCCAGGACCCCCGACGCTTGCAGTGTAAACGGGGCTGAGCGGAGGGGCGCAGCGGCGGGAGGGGACGCGCCATGACCCCGCTACAGCTGTGAGCGCGGAGCCCTGTAACCCGTGGGACCGCCCCTCCCCCCGCCTATCCTGCCGTTACTCCCCCTCCTCTCGCCCCATACGCGCAACCGCCCCGTAGCCCCGCCCCCTCGGCACGCGCATGCGGCGGGAACGTGCCGCGGCGACTCTGTCCAATGGACTCCCCGTTCCGGCTCAGTAGAGCGTGGTGGGCGGGGCGACAGCGCGCGCGCGCGTGCGGCGGGGCTGGGTCAGGCCGGCGGCCAGGGAGGCGGGTGCGTCAGTGCCGGGCGAGGTTGGAGTGCGCCGGGCCGGTCTCTCTCTCCGGGGCGGACGCGCGGCGACTATGGCGGCTGCGGGCTCGACACCGCCCGGCCTGGGCCGCTCGGTCCACTGGTTCCGGCGGGGGCTGCGGCTCCACGACAACCCGGCGCTGCAGGCCGCGCTGCGGGACGCCGGCTCCGTCCGCTGCATCTACATCCTGGACCCCTGGTTCGCCGCCTCCTCCGCCGTGGGCATCAACCGCTGGCGGTGAGCGAGGGAGCGGCGGTAACGCGAGCGAGGGGCGGGGAGTCCCTTGTGGTAGCCCCGCGACGCGGCTGGGGCCTCCGGGAGCCCAGCCCCCGCGGCCCATCTTCTCCCCGTGCCCGCGGGGGTGGGCTCGGGAAGGGCCGTCTCACCCCAGCCCGGCCTCCCGCTACCATTTGGGGCACGGGCCCGGGTTTTGTGGCTGTGAGGGACCGGCAGTTGTGTAAGCGGAGGGTTCCCCCTCCCCGCCCCCAGCTAGGGTGAGCCGGTGGCAAGTGTGAAAAATGGGGTTGCGGGGGTAACAGGCGCCTGTGTAAGGCACAGCCCCGAATATCAGGACAGTCCTATGAAATTGGGCCGTCTGGTCACCCTACCTCCACCCCTCTCTGGCTCTGTTGAGTCTCCAGTACTTCTGCCCTCGCCAGGCTACGGTCCCCTGGGCATGGCGTGCCCTCGCCCCTACAGCATGTGTGTTAGATAAGAGAGGCCTGGCTGTGTGTTCCCGTGGTCGCTGTTTTCTCTCCCTTCGGGATTGATACGTTTGGGTTACAGGTCACCAGTCTGTCCGAGTGCCAACTAGCGAGACACATCTGAGCCCCTTACATAGATATTGGGGTCATTCTGAGATTAGAAGCCGTGAAAACAGTACAGGCTTCCCTTTTATCATCGTAACATGTCAGCAAGAAGTGTGATCTGCTTCAGGCTATGATAGTGTTTTAGGGATGGTTACGCAATGTGTTATTTAACACGGAATGAGTATATTTTGTTGTGGATATGTATTTCATTACTATAGAGACCTAAGCAGTGTTTGCCTCTTACGTCATTCTATTGCTTGCTGCTTCGGTAGGGGCAGACTCTATGCCCAAACAGTCGCTGAACCAGTAAAGAAGCACATCTTAATGGTCCACAAACAACGTAAGTAAGGTGAGATACAGCAGCAGAGAAGTACATCTCCTCATGTGTTTCATCTCCATGGTTATCTATGCTCCGTGATGCTAGTTAGAACAAGCAGTGGGGTGCTGCTCTTCACTTGCAGTAGTAGGCAAGCCTTTTGTCTGCTCTGAGTCATGATGTCTCTAAATAGGGAGTGAAAAGAAGAAAGCTGCACATTGGGCCCCTATGAGTTTTGTGTGTGGTGTTTTGAAGTGCTGTCGCTAGAGAAAACTAAATCATGGGCCACTTTTTTTATGAGTTTTATGATCCCCTCCGAAATGAGAGGGCAGTTTAGATAATATATAAATGCCTTCCTTTTTCACTTAATTGAAGGGCTGACTGCATGCCCACTGTGCCCCAACATGCAAACTGCAGACCAACTTTTTTCAGACTGTAAAGCTTCTTTAGATCTGGAAAAAATTGGGATGTGCTGGCCAGAGATGGGAGTAATCTTGTTGTTGACATGTGGCTCAGCTTTTGGAACGTGTTGCTATACGATGCTGGTGCTGCGACTCTTTAATTAGTAGTCTATTCCTGTTCCACTGGTCTGGAAATGCTTGCAATGTGGAAGTTGGCCTTGACCCAGTGTATAGAATCCTACATGTTACAGATGGAAAAGTCCTGTTATATCACAGCTAGTTAATTATGAGGGGCCGGTGCAGGATTGTTCTAATGCTTAATCTATGAGAGGCCTGGTGCCCTCAAACATCACTCTGCTGTGTTTAAAAAGTAGCAGGTAAAGGACATATCCTGGCCATGAAAAACAGCATGTGTTCAAATATTCTATGCTCCAGTGAAGTTTTATGGTAAAAGTACAAGCCCCAAGTTAGTTCATCCTTCCATTGAAACTAACATGTATCACATAATTTAAAGATATGTTGCTTCTGGGCTGGGGGGATGGGAGGGAATTTCGCCCCAAATGCTAAACATTTTTGAGTATTACTTTTATTTGTGTTGGTCTTGCTGATCCTGCTACTCAGAGGCTGGGTCTATACTGACAGATTTGCTGCCATCAGATCGATGTCTCTGGATCGACTGAGTGGTCTGCGTAGACCTGCTCAGTCGATCCAGAAATCGACAGAGGAAAACCGCCCCTGTAAGTGGCGTAGCGCTGCATCGACGGGAATGCTGTCCCCGACGACGTGCGGAACAGATGCAGCGAAGTTGACGGGAGATATGCAAGTGTTTTACGTCACTTGCGTATCTCCCGTCGACTGCCGCTGAATCAGGAAGGTAAGTGTAGAATAGGCCTAAGTCTCTCTGTGCAGTAAAAGTTCTATATGCTAGCCCTGACCCTTGACTTTCAACTCCTATCTTTACTCAAAACCAGTTCCAGGCAGAAGGTCCTTGTTCACATCACCAGCCTAATTGCAACCTTGGGAATCTTATTTCTGACCATGTGGGAAGGTGCAATAAGTTTTAGAAAAATCTCACACACAATCTGGCAGAGCATATGTTAAAGTAGCTGTGGCTGATGCATGTTTCACTTTAGGAAACACCTTTCTCCCAGTTACTCTGCACAATTCCCTGAAACCTCAGAGCTGTATGACAGCAATGAACACCCTGTGTCCAGTTTTCAGCCATTGTGTTTTTTTTTTCTTTGCACCCCTCCAGCATTGGTGGATAGGATTTTGTCCTTTCCAGTTTAAACTGATATGGAAAGACTACTTTTCCCATTAATGCCCCCAGTCCAAGCTGACTGGTTCCCTGGATCAGGGTTCCCAAACTTTTTTTTCTAAGGCCCACCTATGCAGCTGCAATAGACAGTATGGCCCACTATTAAAATTAATAATTTTCTTTAAGAAGTATTAATTATTACATATGTATAAACTCTAACACTGTAAATAAACAATGTATGTTTCCTTTTCATGTAAAAATTGTAATGATAGAAATCCCTAGCAATATGCACTTAAGGAAGTGCTTCAAGATCTTTGAAACCAAACTGTTTTAGTAAAACTACACTTTAAAAAAAATGTTGAGAGCAAACCTTGGTGTTCAAATAGGGAAAACATAATTTTGTATAAAACTGAACAATAAGGAACACCCAATGTTAACAAAATTGTTTAAAAAACACTTATTTGTTGATTTTAAAACAAAGTAGTTGTCCAACTTTGAACATTATATTGTTTTCAATTTTCTAGTGTAAAATTTGAATATCTGTATGGTGTATGTAAAGACCCAACCCTACTCTCTAGTAGAAAAGAATCAAATATTGTAAATATAGTATATCTGTTACCTTATATTTTTAATGCACTGAGACAACAGGCACTCATCCGATCAAGTAAAGGAGAATCCAGACTTCAAGGATCTGTTGTCATATTTTCTCACCACTTTGTTCATATTTTTGGCTGGCTTATTTTGTATAGCTTTAGACAGCCCAGTACTTTCATTGTCGTCACCACCAGTGCATCCTTCTCATTTCTGAAAAATAAATCAATCCATGTCAGATAACAATACTGCTTGTTGTTTTTACAGTTGTAAATACTGAACCATGTGTACATTTCTAGGTTACTTTTAGTGAAATGTACCGTTGTAATGGAGAGAATTAAACTTGCAGCTTGGTTGTTTTAAAGAAATGGTTTTTCTATACTCTGTCCAACATATACAGCTCAAAACATTACATTTATATAGCTTTTACTTAGATTACATGAGTCACATGGGGTTAAAGATTTACTAAGAGCTAGATTGGAGAATGCAGACCACCCTGGGCTATGTCATGGCCCACCTTTGGGAACCCCAGCTCTGAATAACCTACTACAAGAATACTTTGAACTATATAGGAATTTATTAGGAATCCCATGTTCTCTCTACAGTTATATCCCCATAGCCAGAATTCTCAACGTATGAGATTACTACACCTGATTGTTAGGCAGAAAGGCACTATGTAAATATACTTCATTAATTGCATTCTGTAGGAGAGGTTTGTGTTTTGCTTACTTTTCTGCCACTCACGTTCACTGGTGACCTATATTAGAAGCTGCAGCCCGAGGCAGATGTGTTCGCCCATGTTTTACTTAGCTGTATGAAATTGATCATGTTGGAAATTACATGTTGTCTTAGTGCCAGATACCTGTGTTATGAAGTTAATACCTACATTTATTATTAACCCCCACAATACTCTGATGAGGTAGGGGGTAAGTATTATTTCTCCTTTACAGATGGGGAAACCAAGAGAGAGGGGAACTGAGTTTCTTATGGTAGCACAGTGAATAAGCAGCAGAGCTGGGTGTTGAACCCTGGATCTCCTGTTCTTGAATCCAATGCCCCTTCCTTTAAACACTGTCTTCCTGCTTCACAGGAAATGAATAGATAAGTCCCTGCCCCAAAGAGCTTGCAGTTTAAGTGATGCACTTGATACATAAATGAGGATCTAATAGATCCCAAGCAGATAAGAGGAGGCGTGAGAAGCTTCTGGTTTATGAGATGTAATTGTTGTTAGCCATACACCCACAGTCTGACAGTAAGTGGAGGTTTCTTAAATGTAAATTGTAGGCACTAGTGTTTTGTGGGTGATGCTGCAGAAGTGGGCTTTTAGGAGTAATATGAATGGGGTGTGTTAGACATTTGGCAAATAATTGGAATCCTTTCCAAAGTTTATCATGGCATCATGAAGCTGCCAGTGAACTGATGAACATGTTATTAGGGCTGGCAGCAATGCAAAAAACCCATTGACAATGCAGAAGCAGACCAGGGCAGAGATGTAGATGGGGAGTTGCTTTTTGAATGGCCTTGAAAACAAGGACAAAAAACTTGAACTTGATATGCAGCACAGAGGGAGCAATGAAGTAGGGTGGCTTGATTTAAATCACAGATTTAATTCAGCAAGCCCTTGATTTACATAATTTATTTTAATCTTGTTTTGCATTTGTACTTAGTTTTTTCCCCCAAAGAATTTGATTCTCATTGGCTGTTGACTTTAAAACGTTGATTTCTACTATATATAGCCTTTACACTAAATTAGGTACTACTGTTTGCTAAACAAGAAGATACACTTCATCTAGACACATTTATTTAAGCAGTCATATAACTTACATACATTTATTCAGATTTTAATTTTTTTGTCAGAAAATGGTAAATGAAGTATTTCTTATTTACTAAATTAATTTACTTGTGATTTATATCAAACTGGAAATTTAGAATTCAATTAAATGCACAAGAACATTATTTTAAAATCATTCTGTTAGTTAAATAAAATTATCTTCGCTGTGCTGGATACAGTTATTTCTTTCTAGTGTATCCAAACGTTTTCTTTGTAAAGCTGGTGTATTAAACAAAGGAAGCATTAGCTATGGTTAGTGAAGTGGTGGGTGAGGCTATGTGTGTGTGTCTGTGTGTGTGAGAGAGAAATATGAGGTCAAAATACTTAGACACAATTTTTGACAGCAGCTTTTTGGATTGAGTTAAGGAATGAAGTTATCGCAGGTACGAAAGGAGATGCACAGGGGACAAATAATCTAGTTGGCAAGGTTGTAGTGGAATACAAATTATAGCACAGTTGCATTTATGCTGAGTCCTGATGCTGCATCTTTGGAAATCTGGGTTGTATGTTTGGTCTCTCTTACTGATGGGATAGGAATGGGTGTGCTGCAGCCTGGTATGGCCTGTATCTACTCAGAACTGTCATCCCTGGGGTAATCTGTGACTTTCTATGGAACACTGCTTTGAAATAGGAGATGGGAGGGGAGAGACCATATTTATTTCACATCTAAAATCCATCTAGCACAGGGTTATTCTCTACAGTTTATTCTGCCAGGTGCTATGTTGTCTGAAGTTCTCAACATAGATATTACCATGTGTGAGAAATCTGTTTGAAGGACACTCTAATTGCCAGATGCATGCTAAAAGCCATGAGAGTGACTATCATAAACAGACAGGATTACAAGAGCAAGAAGGACCTAGAGAAATCTTGCACATCCTGCATTTGTCTGTGCAGTGTTGGTGTAGTTGGTAGGGAATTGGCTGGTACAGCAGTCTCCTGTTCTGTCTGCCAGTTGTTGGGCTGAGCAGAATTCTTGTGCCATATTTCCTGGTTTAACGTTTAGCTCAGAGAGCTGAATGGTATCTTAAATTTACTGGCTGTATGATCTTAACATTCGTACTTGAACTATACGCAGACTGACTGCTGCTGACTAGTTTTATTTCTCCTCCACAGGTTCCTACTCCAGTCCCTGGAAGACTTGGACAACAGTTTAAGAAAACTCAGCTCCCGCTTGTTTGTGGTACGAGGGCAGCCAACAGATGTCTTCCCAAGACTTTTCAAAGTAAGAGGCCAAACCTGTCTTCCATAGTTTTTGTTCAGGAAGAAATAAGATCCCATTGTAAATCCCCTCATTTTGACTCCTTATGTCTTTGTCCCCGAACCACTGATGGTCCTCAGGTTGTTGCCCAGCTCTATTTGGGGTGTAGAAGGTATAAGTGCAGGAATAAACCCAGCTGGCAGGATGATCCTTTGTGCAGATTCAGTGGTTCTCCTAAGCTAGATGTGTTTTAGCTGTAGAGACAGTCGTAACTTCATTTCTTATGATTGTGGCATCTGCATCTCTGTTGTGGTTGCATTTAAAGATCCACAAGCATGCAGTGTAAATCCTTAACTTATGTAGTGAGAATTTCCTCCATGCAGAAACTTTTTCATCTGCTTCTTCTAGACTGGATTGCTGCTTATAAACTTTTACAGACAACTGCGAAACAGTCTGAGCTACTTGTAAGGGGACAAATGAGGTTTTGTCTTGATTTTGAGCCAAATGTGTGTTTCTAGCCATTTTATGAGAGCTGAGTCAGCCCTTTCTGCTTAGATTGAAGAGCTGGGTACTCTTCTTTAGTTAGCTGAGCAACAGATGCAGATGTCTTGATGAAGTACCAACCAGGCTTGTGGAAGGTGCAGTAACCTCATGGTCACTTATGGGTTATCAAGATATTTTACTAAGACATTTGTCATGACAGCAGACAGCGGTCTCCCACAGGTTTTTCGGAGCAGAGAATATTACATTAGGATTGCTTGTGCCTATCCTAGTTAAGATTCTGTTCTTTGACTTAATTGAAGCACTTCTGAAAAAACTAACAGTCCCGTCACTAAATTTAATTGCAAGCGGGAATATGTGCTAAAAGAATGAGGAATATGTGGGTCCCTCAATAACCTGATAAATTGTATCTGTCATATAGGGACATAGGAGCTCTATCAAGTTGAGTTTCTTACACCAACAGGATGAACTGTTTTACATGAGTGGTTTTAAATCACTGATTTTAATTTTGATACAAATCAGCATGCAGGAAATCTTGATTTAAATAATTGAGTCTAATCTTGTTTTACGTTTTTAGCTCTTTTCCTGAAGAGGAGAGGTTCATTCTTCTGTTTGGTATAACTGTTAAAATATGTTGACTTGCAAACAAATATAGCCTTTTCATGAAATTTGCTATTTTTTGCTGACCAGGGGGATAACTATACACATTTATTTCAGTAATAATATAGTTTAAGAAGCTACATAAATGTATGTTAAGGTTTACTTTTTTATTCTTTTGAAATGGTGAATGGCTCATACTTATTTAGTAGATAATTTTGGGGGGGATTGGTGCCTAGCTCCATTTGGATGGAAACTGGAAATTTATGTACAAAAATTCCATTTTAAAGTAGCTTTATTTAATAAAAACAATCCTACATGCTGGATTTTTTTTGTTGGTTTATCAAAACATGTTATGTATTTATAAACTTGGTTTATTAAACAAAGGAAATGTTAACCTGTAGTTAGTAAATTGATTGTTTCTAGCTCCCATGAGTTAGACTTTCAGAGGTATTTAGGCACCTATAGTTGCAGACAGGTACCTAGTGGGATTAACAGCAGTGCTTAAGCAAGCTAGGTGCCCGACTCCCATAGAAATGAGCGGGAGTTAAGTGCCTAACATTCTGAGGTGCTTTGTAAATCCCACTAGGCGCTTAGCTACCTTTAAGAATCTGGCCCCATCTCCTTCTCTCCCACATGTTTCTAGTATTTATTGACTGGAAAACAAAAACAAGCTTTCCTGCTTTTTCAATTCTGAATCAGTATCTCAGCTTTGAATGAACTAGTCCAAATGAGTAAATATTTTCTCTGATAAATTGAGACCAAAAGGCATTAAGGTAAAAGTTTTTCTTCACAACAGAAACCAAAACTACTTACATTTGGAAAAGTGTAGGTAGCAACATTTGATCCATTGTGAAGACCAAAAATAATATAGATAATGTAGTAAGTGATATTGTGACACATTTATACAGCTTGAGTTGACCTCAGAAGTTAAAGATGTTTCCCATGATTCTATATATAATTAAAAAAGCAGCACCCTTTAATTCATTAAATTTGCACTATTTTTAGTTACACGACTTTAATAGATAATAGTAAATTGAGGCCTTAACTTAGTTTATTTTATTTTCATAGTTTAAACATTTTTTTTAAAGAAAAGGGTATTTAATTTTAAATAAAAATCTGATTTAACTTTTTAAAAATAATTGATTTTTATCCACCCTACTTCCTAAAGCCTGCCATAGAGGAGGCTCCTGCTGGGGATAGGGGCAGCATATGCAGTTCAAATGAGTCTGAACGCTTTGTCGGGGCACAGTAAGCAGTTATAGCTGTCCAGTGGACAAGAAAGGCGGGGAAATCAGATTGCCAAGGTCAGAAGGCATGTTGCTATTCATTCTGTGTTTTAGCACATGACACAAATAGCCTCTGAGATGCTCTTAGCCTTTCCAGAATCTAGTTTATTTTTATCTCTAGGTTGCAAATAAATTCTGACTGCACTCCATGTCTTCTCCTTATTTTAATTAAGGACTAAATATAGTCCCAGGATTATTAAAAGTAAAGGAAACATAATAACTCCTTTCATGGACTATAAAGCAACTAGCTGAGTTCCGTATTTAAAGAACAGTTGTTGCAATTGACTTAGCCAGTGAGGAGTCAGCTGAAATTCACTGTAGCCCGTGGTCCCTAAATAGTTGGGTTTGGTTGATAGACACTGTTATGTTGCTTAGGCACAAAATACTGTATATGAATAAAAATGCTCACAAAGCTTTTTAAACTTGAGTATAAGGAGTTTTGTTGGGTTTTAGATCTTCTGCAGAGCTAGTGTCCCCAACAATGCAGAACTGAGCTGGCATAGAATAGAGGGACATGTGATTACGTTTGTTTTCCTTCAGGCGTGTTCTTAGATTGTCTTAGAACGTATCTTGAGATTTGCTAGTGGTGTGTTTTGTGAGGGTAGCCAGAACGTGGGGTGAATGCCTGTTAATATTTATAAATAGTGCAAATGACTAGGACCACTGAGGTGGGAGGGAGGATACAAAGGATTTAGAAAGAGGGAGGTTGAAGTTTTCAGATCATGCTCTTGAGCATGTCTATAGACTTCATACCTATAATTTATTTCAATCATGCAAATCCGGCTGTGGTAGCAACCAACCAGGCAGTAGAAACAGGGCTCAAGTGTTCATGCCTCCAGTCATCTGGAATTTGACTTTCTTCACAGAATCAAACCCTGTGGTCATTGCTACCTGATGATAGGTCACAGTTCAATAAGAGCCCCCACTGTGTTTGTCTGCTGTAGAGTTTTATGTTCTCTGGCATATTTTTGTATTTGTGTGGATTTGTCTTCAGTCTGTATTATATTCAGACACCAGAGATATTGGTTGGTTGATTGTACTTAAATTGTCTTCTGGAGTTCAGTATTTTGGGGAGAAATAGCCCTTCCAGGCCTTCAAGGCTGCAAAATGGTTTGTAGTGACTTTCTTTAATAGAAATACTGTTTAACATAAAGACTGGTTTTTATACTGTTTTCCTTGCAAACCAGCTTTACCTCCTTATGAGGAGAAGACTGATGAGTTTCCATGTGGGGGGGGAGGGCATGAAACATATGGGAGTTGTTTCCTGCTGTGAACTTTCCCAGTATTGCCCCTGGAATCCTTGTAGCCTGTGTAGTTCATGCAAAATTGCAAAACCTCTGTTGTCGCATTTTGCTTGTGTTGATGGCTTCTCTAAAGCCCTCAGCTCCTGTTCAGGAAAAGGCAAGGCTTGCCACATGGCTATTCAGAGGAGACTGGGCTCTGGAAATGAGGAGGGGGTATCCTACTGCATTCCAGTTGGAAAATGTGACCCTGTGTTGATTGTGTAGCCTTCTATTTGTGACTTTTTTTAAAGCCGCTGCCTCCCCAGCTATGCTCAGCAGAATGTTTGCTGCAGCCCACAGATGTGATTAGCTCTGTTTATGTTTGACAGTGACTTTAGAAGTGTCACTGTGGAAACCATTAACTCCCTCCTCATAGCATTCATCTGCTGAGAAAACTAGGCCATGGATTTGGCAAGCAAATCATGTTCTGCAAAAGGCTGAAAGAGAATGAAGCTTCTCAGCTTTTCTTCTCAGGCTTGTGTATTTCAGTGCCAAGTCCATGTCAACTATAAATTGTTTTAGAGATGTCTTGTCTGATGTCCTGCCAGATTCATAGCTTGGATAAGGCAAAAGGAGTACGCCTATTTTGAGGATGAATGCATTAAGTCTGGATTTCAGCAGCTTCCTGTACCATTCTGTGGAAAAAATCAGGCCCTCTTGTTCTGATTTCTCTTTCCTCCAGTGAAGGGTTGTTAACAGTCCTGTATCATAAGGGACATCCCTTATTTAAAGAAAGTTCCTGTCACATCCTAAATCAGTACAAAATCACTGCAAAGTGCTGCTGGTTGGCAACTTGACTGAGTACATGGGACGATGACACCACTTAATTTGGCCTGCCTGTACCTCTATTGTGCCCGACAGAGTGGGGGCTAAATTCAAGTGGCATTTTTGACTGAAGGGCAGCTGGGACAAATTTGAGTGGCCAAGGTCAGGGCAGGCTGTAAAGGAAGAGCAGGTTCTCCCAAAACTGTTGGGTGACACTGAAGTCAGACTTCCCAACCAGCCACAAACAGTGTTTCATATTCCCCACACTGGTTATCAGGAAGCTAAAATAAAAATACACACAGGCCCCTTTACTGCATTTCAGTCCCTGGCTCCCAATCAGACACTAGGTCCAGTAAAGAGAAAAGTTATTTTAAACTTTGTTCTTTACCAAAAAGGTTCTCCTGACCCCAAAGGGTCAGCCATATTACCAGATCAGTATAAGTTTGGATCTTACCCAAGATACCACGCTGTCAGCCAATCCTTTAGTAGCTAAAACTAAAGGTTTATTATAAAAAAGAAATATACTATAAGAGAAATGTTAAATGATCAAAGCAATCACATACATACAAAAGATGGAAAGTCCATTTACATGAGGTTTCTAGTAGAAATGTGGAGTTTGCAGGCTTGTATAATCCCTCTGGTGTACATCCAGTACCTGGATGGGCCTCAGTCCTTTGATTCACAGCTTCAGTTGTAGATGAATTGATCCAGAGAAATGAAGACTAAATAGTCCATGTGCAGAGTTTGTTCAAATTCTCCCATGAGAATTAGCAGGGTGATTCTAGGCTGGGGCTGGGATCTCAATCTTGCATCCAAACGTTCTGACAAGTTTGGACAGATTTGAGATAAAAGGGTCAGTCCCCTAGAGTCTTTTATAGATCTATGCAGGCTGACAGATACTTTCTTGATAGCAAGTATCTCCCCGAACAATTAATAGATGATTACTTGGGAATCTGAAGTACCCTCTCTCATGTCCTGAGTACACTGGTAAGTAGTTACTTCAGCACAAGGTAATTGGCCATTTACAAACCATTCACAGGTGTTTTCTACTTAAACTTCAAAGAGAAATACAAACAATAGTATTGTTACATTCAAAGTTTCATCTAAATGTTCATATGTTCCTTTTGAACTCTTAATCAATAGAAAAGTGACAGACAGGAAAGCAGTTCATCTACCTTGATAACATCTAACAAGAGATACGTAAATAACATCAAATAACTTCCAACAATACACTTGCATATCAAAGCTCTAATCTATCTGTAAGGAATGATCCTCACTACCATTGTATTTTCCTATAAGATCAGAGTTTCCTATAAGGTCAGAGTTGGGCCATGCAACTTGCAAAGTGGCTTGGCTGTTTTGAGCCTGGTGTCATAGGGATGTCTGAGGTCCATCCTGTATTTTTGAAAGACAAAATTGACAACCCTACTCCATTGTACCTAGGCTTATCCCTTGTCCTGATTTCCTCTCTTCTACACTTCTGGTGCCAAATAGGACATAAATTCTCTTGTGTGGTGGTCTTATAGGGATGTTGGAAAAGTACTTCAGAATCAAGTTGGCTTAAACTAGTTGATAGTCTCATAAATATATGTTTTAAGCAGTTTGTGTTGAAAATTTCCCCTGCATTTTGTAGCTCTAATATTTCAGCATCAGGGTGGTATCAGAGAACTGGGAAATAAACCAAGCCATTGCAGTCTTACTGGTCATGCTGAGAGCAGTGCAGACAGAAAAAAGCATATGTATTGAGGGAGGAATGAGGTTCTTAAAGTTTCTGCAATCTTGGGGTTTAGTGACGTGGATGAGAGGGTTAGGATAATGCTGAAATTCCTACCCTGACCGTTCATAAAGGTGATAAAACAAAGTCCCTGATTCTCTATTCCATATCTGTTGTTACCATATCTGTCCACTGGGCTCCCTCATGGCTCCTCTTGCCATATCCTAGCTTTCTGTAAAGAAAAAGACCCCAGAACTTCATTGGCATGATCTTAAGGCATCCCTGTCATTCTTTTCAGTGACCATGCTAGCTGCTGGGGAGAGGGGGAGTCTGTTCTCTGTAGTGACAACTGTTTTATGTTCTTCACAGGAATGGGGAGTGACCCGTCTCACATTTGAGTATGACTCTGAACCATTTGGGAAGGAGAGAGATGCAGCTATCCTCAAACTGGCCAAGGAAGCTGGAGTGGAGGTGGTGATAGAGAACTCTCACACTCTTTATGACCTGGATAGGTAAGAGGCTGAGGAGAGGCAGTTGTACTGCTCAAGCAGGGCTCATATTGTGCTGTCTGAGGAGGGCTGTAGAAGAGTCCTATTGTGCTGTCTGATGGCTCCCTTCTGTTTGATAGCAGGTCATTTTCTTCCTCTAGCTGGGTCCCCTGCTTTCTATTCCCTGGGATCTAAATCCTTCATAGTCCCCACTTGCTGATGGCCATTGTGTGAGTTTCTCCCTGTTTCCAGGCCAGGCAAGTCTGGCCTTTAAAAAACAAAACAACACTATGAAGTGATCTGTTAGAGAGCATTATGATCTTGTTTGACCACCTATTATAGCACAGGCATAACATTTCACCAAGCAGCTCCTGCCAGTAACAAGTGGCTGATCTAGAATAGTTGTCTTTTAAAAAAGGTATAATTTTGATTCGAGAACACCAAGAGATGGAGAATTTCACATCAACATATTATAACGGCTAATTGCCCTCACTGTCAAAATGCATTTTATTTCTGCTTTGAATTTTTCTGACTTGAGCCTTCAGTCTTTGGAGCTTGTTAAGCCTGTCTGCTTGTTTAAAGCCCTCTAGTATCTGTATCTTCTCCTTAAGTAGGCACTCACAGCCTGATCAAGGTACCTGTTAACTTTCGATATTCTTATATAATATTTGCCCTGATGCTATCTGGAGAAGTGGAACAGTCCATCCTCTGTACCCTGGCTGGCTGTATTCTGCAGTTATGTTCCAGTTTCCTCTCAGAACCTGACAAAACCCGGTTTGTAAATTGTACTAAGGGCTGTAGATATAAATAACGCACAGTTTCCAGCTTAGAGAACTCATCCAGTGTTTGTATCTCAGTAGTTGAATAGACTGACATGGGGAGACCGACTAGTAGACATTAATTTGCACAAACTAATTATCATAGTTGTCCAAGTAGTCTCAGAAAGATTGCCAACATAGCCAAGCCTGTGTTGCCACAGCATGATCTGCAAGTGTTGGCCCAGAACTTCCTCTCAGACAGGAAATGGGTGGGCATGTCCTTTTCCCTGATACACAAAAAGGGTTCCTATGTGCAAACCAGCTGGTGAAATGATGCCACTGAAGAAGGAGCTGTGGTGAACCAGAAGAATGGCTTTTTCAGGCATTTGACTGACTCAGAAAGCAAAGTCCATGGGGCTCTGGTCCTCAAATCTGATGCTGTAAAAAAAGAACTGGGAAAGTCCTTACATGGGCTGCCACAAACTGCCTGTGGTAACCCACTCATATAACTGTCATAAATGTGCTTGTTCAGGCCTGGATTGCCCTTCTCCCTGAGGCAAAGTAGCACTGTGGAGTGGGGAGGTGTGATCAAAAAATACACTATAGCATCTGGAGGCCCCAACCATTGTGTTAAGTATAGCAGATAACATCCAGGCCCCATCTTTTAGGAAGGCGTCTGTTCCTGATCCTGCCCCAGTAACTTGCTGGTTGAGAGTAGAGTCACAGAGGGTTACTTCATTCTTGTTTGAATTCTAGTGAAAGTTAGAAGGGCTCATCACAAAAGCCCAGTTTGGTCCAAATTTTGTTTTCTCTTTAAGGGATGCCCTGTGATCAGAGGATTTCTACTGTCATGATTAAGGTGCATTGGCAGAGCTGTGGGTGCGAATCCTAGGGCTGAGTAGTAGTAGGGACTGCAGATCCAGACTGAGGGCATCAACACACATGTGAAAGAGGTCTGGACAGTGTGGCAGGGCAGGGCTGAGGTGCTTCTGTAGAGCAGGAATTGGGGAAAGGGGGAAACTTGCACAGCACTATCAGCTAGTATTCCTGAGTGTGACAAAACGGCACTCCAGCACACACCTATTGAAGGAGCAATTGCTGTAACAGGCAAGGCCTCATACTCCCATTACATCATTGATGCAGATGTACAGCTTCCAACAATATGTTGAAGGGACAGGTTTGAAGGTTTCAGGTTTCTTTCTCTCCTGCCTCTTTCTGGTGTGGCAGTCCAGGGGACAGGTGACAGAGTGAAGGGAAAACTGTAGGGGATGAGGGTGTATTCATAAGGGTGAAAACTTCTGAATTACTTTTTGAAGAGTGCAGGGAAGCAAACCGCTTCATCCAAGCTGCACAGGGCTTGCGGGGTGACTTTGCTACACACCAGCAAATGCTTCCTCCTTTGGATGTTTCCTACCTTGTATCTTACCTTATCTATCTTATTTACCTGAAGAAATGAGAAGGAATGGTGGGAGTCTCTGTTGCAAATTTTTCTTTAATGTGCCATGTTCTGTCTTTAAAAAGCTCCCTGTTCCTTCCCCAATACGCATGAGAGGTCTTGGATTATTTATGACCTAGATTCCAGCAGCAGCAGCTATAATAGATTTATTAGGGCACAGCCTCCTGGCTGCTGTATAGAGCTGACAAGTCAGGTCACGCAGTATCACATGTGATCAGTAGCTCTGTGAAGG
Source organism: Mesoclemmys tuberculata (assembly GCA_007922155.1). Lineage (NCBI taxonomy): Eukaryota > Metazoa > Chordata > Testudines > Chelidae > Mesoclemmys > Mesoclemmys tuberculata. Next base: position 40,921,990 of record ML675613.1, read on the forward strand.
CCCCAAGCTAGCATGGAGCTCCTCCCCTCTTCACGTGCAGCTGAAGGCACGTGTCCTCCTGAAACACTAGGCTCCAAGCTCAACCTCTTGCATAAGTTGTTGACTGTGATGGGTGGGGAGGGTTGAAGCAGCTTTAAGTGCTCCTGCACGAGTGCTGGCTTGGCTGTTCAGCTTTATATAAAACTGGCACTCTGCTTTCCTGTTAACTCTTCTGCTCCTGACACTGTGCTGGGGACAGTGTTAAGGAAAAGTGCCCTTGTTTCTACTTGTGGAGACTCTGCCTTGCTGGGGGTCTTCTCCAAATTCTGTTTAGCTTTGTTCCCCAGGGGAGAGAGACTGCTGTCCTGGGAAGCCTCATATTTTTTCCCCATTAGAGATTTGACAGACTGTGGACACTTAAGAAGGTAGAAGGAAGCTGTGACTACCTTGCTGCCTGTGCTGCTGGTTTGAGTTGAAATGGGTTAGAACACAAAAAAGTAAATGGCATACTGAGTATGTGGCAGACCAGCTTGTAATCATATGGGATGAGGGAGGGGTGGAGATTTTTCTACTCCCAGGGAAGGAGAAGAGTGACACACACTGGGATCTTCTCTGAGATGGGTAGAGGAAGGGAGAATGACAGATGAATTGGGATTTTTTTTAGTATGGAGGAAACGGGAACAAGCACAGGCTGGGATTTCTCTGGTGTAGGGAGGGGACCGGATGCAGGCTCAGATTTCTTACAGATGGGTGGGGAGCACAGGAAATGACGGAGGCATGGATTTCTCTGATCTAAAGAGTGAGGGGTGGGGAAAGATAGATGAGGATTTGTCATCTGGGGGAGCAATAGAAAAGAGGTGATGGGTGCAGGTTGGGTTTTTCACTTTGGGTGAAGGCACAGATTGTCTCAGGCTTGGATTTTTCTCCCTGAGGAATGGCATAGGGACTGGTTAGTCTGAAGTTTCTTTAATACCTACCTGCAGGGACAGATCCAAATGAAGGAGAGTGGGTCTGTGTGGGATTTCTCTATCCTGAGAAAAGAATGTTCCTGAGTCCAAGGGGGCTAGTGCTTGGGTGCTATTCCCCATCCCTCCTGTGAGAATAAAGCTGTTTTCTAACTCTGTCTCCTGGCCCTTTGTCTAGAATAATCGAGCTTAATGGCCACAAGCCACCTCTCACCTACAAGCGTTTCCAGACCATCATTAGCCGCATGGAGCTTCCCAAGAAGCCAGTAAGCAGCATCACAAACCAGCAGATGGAGAAGTGCAAGTCTGAGATCCAGGAGAATCATGATGACATATATGGAGTCCCATCTCTGGAGGAACTGGGTATGTGTCAGGGCTTAGAGGGTTTAACTGCCAACCAAACAAGGTCTATTAGAATGTGTTCCTGCTAGCTAGAATGCTTCCCAAATGGTTTCACTGTTTTCATCTAACCTGGGTAGGCTACAGCCTTGGAAAAAGCATTTGCATTCAGTGATTCTTGGAATTCGTGAACATGAGCCACTGATTATCCATCTGTTTGTGTTATCCTTGATTCTAGTGCAAACTCCCCTCCTTGCTTCCCACAGCTTTGTTGATGCATCTAGGGCATGACCTGCCATCCTTTGTCCACCTTTTCAGCCCTGGGACCCTCACAGTGCTGCTCAGTCCTGACCCACTGCATCCTCTATTATCCTGGTCCCTGACAGGCTGCTTGTGACAAATCTGGGGGTGTTAATTGTACTAAGCTGAGACCATCATAGTTGCTTCACTGTGACTAAAAAAGGATTAATTTGGGGACTCAGAGAGAGAGAAGTTTTTGTTGAAAGCACTACCATCTACCCTTAGCTACCCATTGGTGTTGAGGGAATTAGTGCTTGCTTCCAAGCTATATAAGTACTTGGATTTGACTTGGAAGAGGGGAGGGAGAAAATATGTATTGATAGTTCCTGTCAGGCTGTTTGAAGTAGCTCACAAGCATGAGTGCCAACCTCAGGAAGTAAGGCATAAACCCAAATTAGTTGGAAGTTCTATACTTACATTTCACCAACCAAGCTACAAGTGTGAACTCCTCAAGCATTATAGCAGTCTAACCATGGAGTCAGACTGAGTATGCAAGGGAACTGTCTATCTTGCCACCCAGACAAACTTGCCTTTGTGATAGATGGTCCTTGACACTAAAAATCACAATAATATTCAAGTCACTCCCAGGCCTAAAGGCCCAGTCACTTACCTAGGTCAATTGCACCTGAGACCCCATGCCAAAGACAACACTTGTAGCCAATCCTATAATTTATTAAGGAAGAAAAAGGAATGTGTTATTTATGCAGTTAAAGTAGGTAAACATATACACAAAAATGAGTTGCAGCAGTGATACTGAGGCCTTGTCTCGACTTAAAAATAAGTCGACCTAATATAGGTCGACTTACAGCCACCACATTAATTACAGTGGTGGCTGATGTCCAGCTACCTACCTTGGGTCAGTGCAGTGCGTCCTCGCTGGGAGTACTTCAGCTGATCTAAGGGGCAGGTTGAGGAGCAGAGAGCCCCACCTCTTAGCTCCCTGCCGGGAGTCCATAGGCTCCTGCGCTCCCTGTGGGCTGCTCCCAGTCCCAATTGGGAGACTGGGGAAGCCACCAGGAATTTCTCCCCGCCCCTTTCCCTGTTGAGAGCCAGGGGAGGCCCCATGGGATTTCTCCATTCCCTGCCCTCCTGTGGAACAGGCAGCCATGTCAATTTCATGGCTCAGAGTTGTAACTGACAAGGTTGCCTCAGCAGGGTGCAGGTGGAGAAAACTGCCTTCTGGCCCAGGCTCCCAGCAGTGATCAGCAGCCTAGGCTTCTCACCCCATTCACAGCTGGGAGTAGGGTAAGACGCCCAGGCTGTTGCAAGCCCAGGTGGCTGATTCCCACTCTTGGTTGGGAGTCAGGGCAAGAAGTCCAGGCTGCTGGTCACTGCTCTTGGCTGGGAGCCGGGGAGAGAAGAAAAAATATATATAAATAGTAAATGAAAACAATGAATTCACACTACTTTGGCTCTTTTGGGTAATGTTGATCACTAATTTTGCTCCTGAACCACTGAGGTTGGAGTATCACTGAGTTATAGTCATCTTAGCTTCCAAAAAGTGATAGAAACTGCTAAGAGATCCTCTTGAGCTACCCAAGCTAAGTAGCTTGGGGATCCTTTGCTTATGCCTAGAAATATTGCCCCCTCTGGATTCCAGTTTCTTCTGGTCAGGGATTTGTATTCCCTTTTCTCAGAGTTCAAATTGATTAAACAAATGTTTGTGCCTGTCTTTTTCATAGGTTATGGGGTGGATGGAATCAACCAAGTCTTTGTCCTTTGATGTTTCAGAATGGCTCATTTGGTTTCAATGGGCCTTCTTGTCTGCAGGCCCAGCACTTTACTTTACTGCTTCTTTCTTATTTTGTGAGTTACACAGTTAGAGGTTTACAATACAGACACTCAGTTTAGCTTTATACCAGGGGATATAGATGTTATAAGTGAGATCAGTACATGCAGCATCCTGAAAGCATTTCAAGTCTAAACACATTCTTATGAACTTAACATCTCTTTTAACAATGCTAACACTCAGATGACCCAGTTCCATGCTTGTCACTGTAATCTCATCAGCTGCTGATGGCTTTACAGCTTTGAAAAAGAATGTTCAAGGCAGAGGAAAATGCACAAGCTCCCACCCCAGATCAAGGACCTGAACCTAAATGTAAGCAAAGGGCCAGGTTATTGCTTACATTTGGAATATTGTTCATATGTAGATAACAGTGCAGCTGTAGCCTTCCAGTAGTATCTGGGTACTGTGCTACACTGCCTCAGTAGGCTGGGAAGGGCTATGTGAAAAGTTGGTAGGGCTCAGCAGAAGCCCTTGTGTATTAAAATCATGGGGGATTTGGCTCTCTTGAGTCATCTCAGATCAAAGTGTAGAAATCTGCCATTGAGGCAGGCTCCTTGTGAGCAGGGAGCTGTATAGGAAAACTACATTGCTGCTGTCCATATTGTACTTGTTCTGGAGATCATTATGTGTTCAGTGGTATTTAGTCCAGTATCTTCACCAGTACCAGACTGAAAGAGTATGGAAGTCTCACTTGACTCACAGACTTCAGGGTGGGCTGGCAGATATATAGATTGGCAAATTTGATAGGACGAAGTGCCTGTTGTCATAATTGGGCCTCCATGTTTATCCTAATTGTGAATTCAAGTGTAAAAAGTGTGTGTGTGTGTGTGTGTGTAAGTGTAAGATGTCCCACTAATGTATAACAAATGTTGGTTGGAGAAGGTGCAAAAGTGAGACATTCTGAATTAGTCCAAACAAAAAGGACTTGTACAATTTAAGACCTGTGCTAAGGTCATGCTTGGTATACAAGAGAAGGGTAGAACTGGAAAATTAATAATCCAAAATTGCAATATTGGATATAAGGCCTAATTGGTGAACAAAATAATGAAAGGATGGACTATTCCACCCATCACTCCTTTGTGGGTTCCTAAAGAAAGGGTTTGTGAAAGAAAATTGGCTACTGGAGCATGCTTCACCTTCATGACTGATACTCCCACCTTTCCTGGGACCCTGGACCTTCATCTTCTTGATCCTGAGAGATGTCTTGATGAGGGACGGACCCAAATGACCTGGCCATCTCCAGCTGAATCTCAAACATTACCTGGGATGTGAGACTGTCTCAACTCCACACTCCATGTGTCCTTTTCCTTCCCTACCTTTTCTTCTCTTTCCTACCTCTTCTTCTTCGTTCTCTCTAATAAGAGTCAAGACTGTGTATTTTGCCATGCTTCTGTAAGCCTGTGACCAGAAAGAGCTAGTTTAAGACATTACATTTAACAGCTGGTACAACTTTGCCAGATCTTGGAGTGGCTGATAAGATTGTCTTGTTTCGTCTTCTAGGAAACCGGATCTGACTTTAACGGCAGCCACTCTGACCCATGTCCTCCAAAAGGGCAGTTACTACCATCTTTAATACAATCTAAGACATTGTCAAAGAAGGGAGTTTTTCCTTCTAAAAACTCTCCAGCTGAAGAGAAAGGGAGCAAGGGATGTTTCTAAAAAGAGAACCTTACTCATTACTTATATTTCAAATGCTTTAACTGTGTTTTTCCTTTCCTCCCCCTGTACCTTTAATAAAAGGCTAGCAGGATTTTTAATTTTAATAACTTTAGCGGGATTTTGCCATGGTGCTAAGCGGGTAAGGTTTTAGTACAACAAATCTGAAAACTTTAAAAGTCTTTAATGTTGGAGAGTGATTGGGTTATAGAATCATAGAAATGTAAGGCTGAAGGGACCTTAAGAAGTCATCCAGTCTAGCCTTTGTGTTGTGTTAGAGCCAAGTAAACCTAGACCGTCCCTGACGGGTGTTTGTCCAACCTGTTTTTAAAAATCTCCAATGATGGGGATTATGCAACCTCACTTGGAAACCTAGTTTATCGTTAGAAAGCTTTTTCCAAGTATGTAACCTAAATTTCCCTTGCTGCAGATTCAGCCCATTACTGTTTTCCTACCTTCAGTGAACATGGAGAACAATTGATCACCATCCTCTTTATGACAGCCCTTCACATATTTGAAGACTGTTATCTGGTCCCTACTCAGTCTCCTTTTCTCAAGGCTAAGAGTGCCCAATTTTTAACTTTTCTTCATAGGTCAGGATTTTAAATCTTATTTTTAAAAATGAGTCTTGTAGCACCTTAAAAACTAACAAATTCTGTGGGCATAAGCTTTCATGGGCTGCATCTCACTTCATCAGATGCATATGATGCTACAGGACTCTCATCGTTTTTTGCTGTATACAGACTAATACGGCTACCCCTTTGGAACTTATAATTTTAATAATTATAATTTTAATAATAACTTATAATATTTTTGTTGCTCTCCCCTGGAGTCTCTCCAGTTTGTTCACATCTTTCCTAAAGAGTGGTGCCCAGAACTGGACACACTACTGCAGCTGAGGCCTCATCAGTGCTGAGCAGAGCAGACAGTTAATTCCAGTCTCTTACAAACAACACTCCTGTTAATACAAACCACAGTGATATTAGCCTTTTTTGCAGCAGCATCACATTGACACATATTCAATTTGTGATCCACTATAATCCCCAGATCCTTTCAGTAGTACCACCACCTAATTAGTTATTCCCCATTTTATAATTGTGCATCTGATATTTTTTACTTCCAAAACGAAGTATTTTGCATTTGTCTTGAACGTCATTTTGTTGATTTCAGGCCAATACTCAAATTTGTCAAGGTCATTTTGAATTCTCATCCTGTCCTCCAAAGTGATTGCAATCCATCCCAGGTCGGTATCATCTGCAGATTTTATAAGCATATGCTCCACTCCATTATCCAAGTTGTGACCTTTCCGTGCCTAGGGTAGACTACCTGAAAATGCCAAGGTCAGGGCAGGCTGCAAAAAGAGAGCAGATTCTCCCAGAACTGGTGGGTGACACCGAAGTCAGACTTCCCAACCAGCCACAAACAATGCTTCTGATTCCCCACACTGGTTAAAGAAGCTGAAAGTCCATATATTTTAGATTTCCAGTAGAAATGTGGAGTTTGCAGGCTTGTATAGTCTCTCTGGTGTACATCCAGTACCTGGATGGGTCTCTGTCCTTTGTTTCACAACTTCAGTTGTAAAAGAGTTGATCCAGAGGTAAGTGAAGACTGATGACGACTGAGGACTGAAGATTAAATGGATGTGGTGGTGCTGCTGCAGCTGCCTTTTGTGTTCCTTGGCCTTTGCTATACTGCTTGTGGAAATTTACAGGAATAAAATGAAATCCAGGGTCACATGAGTAAGTCTTGGTGATTCATCAGGTGTAGCCCTGGCTTCTCCCCCTGGGCCCATTGTACCTGTGTGTTTCCTTAATGGGCCATTAAGCAGGTTAGTGCTGCAGCCATCCTGTCTGGGGTGTTGCCTAAAAACACAGTACAAGTTGAAATACAGATACATCAAACATATCCATAACTTTCAATACACACACAACACATGAACACAAACAATATCATCACACTTAGCAAATTATAATCTTTCTAATGGTACCTGACATGGAATATCTGATATAAATTATTGTCATTTTGACATAGTGGTGTTAAATAATATCATAAATGGTCCCCCTAATCCAGCCAGCATCACACAAGTCGTTAATGAAAATATTGAATCGTGACTGACTGCTGCAGGACCCAACTAGATACGCCCTCCCACTTTGACAATAAACCATTGATAACTACTCTTTGACTACGGTCTTTCAACCAGCTGGGAACCCACCTTAGAGTAATTTCGTCTAGACCATATTTCCTTACTTGGTTTATCAGAATGTCATGTTGGATTGTGTCTAAAGTCTTCCAGAAATCAAAATATATCACATCCACTGCTTCCCCACTATTCACTAGGCCAATAACCCTGTCTAAGAAGGAAATTAGGTTGATTTGGCATGATTTGTTTTTGTCAAGTTCATGCTGACTGTTCCTTATAATGGTGTTATCTTCCAGGTGCTTACAATTTGATAGTTTAATAATTTTTTCCAGTATCTTTCCACATAATGAAATTAGGCTGACTGGTCTGTAATTCCCCAGGTCCTCTTTTTAATGATAGGCAGCTATTTTTGCCCTTCTCCAGTCTTCTGGGACCTCACCCGTCCTGCAGGAATGCTCAAAGATAATTGCTAATGGTTCTCAGATTGCTTCAGCTAGTTCCTTTAAGTACTCTAGCATGAATTTCATCAGATCCTACCAAATTGAATACATCTAACTTATCTCAATATTTTTTAACCTGTTCTTCCGTATTCTGGTTTATATTCCCTTCCCCTTGTTCTTAATATTAATTATGTTGAGTATCTGGTCACCATTAATCTTTTTGGTGGAGATGGAAGCAATATAGGCATGAAACATTTCAGCTTTCTTGATGTCATCAGTTATTTTCTCTTCCCCAATAAGTAGGGGATCTAGACTTTTCTTCATCTGTCTTTTGCTCCTAATGTATTTAAAGAACTTCTTGTTGCCTTTTATGTCCCTTGCTAGATTTAACTCATTTTGTGGCTTAGCTTTTCTGAATATGATAATGTTAACAGCATTTCTTTTGAGCCCATATAATGAATCTGAATTAAAACACCATGCCCCCTGCTGGCTGTTCTGTGTATCATGGTTACTGAGCCTGAGAAGAGGATGCAGTGGCATCATAGTGATCGCTCTGCATGGGTCTGGTTTGGGTGTGTATGTTGGTGCGGAGCCCCAAGAATGCTGATTGGAGAACTTGATGTGGGGACAGACATCTGAACTGGAGTGTCAGAGCTCCAAATGTCCTGCTTTGCTGTAGAAGAATCAAGAGGAGCAACAAAAACCCAAATTTTCAGAGAACTCAGAGGAGCTGACTTTTTTGAGTCTGATATTGTTCCTGCTGCTGAAGCCGTACTGCATCCTTTGCCTGGTGTTAGCTTCCAGCCTTACCACCCTGTTTGTTCCTCTCAGGTTTCCCCACGGATGGTCTTGCCCCAGCAGTTTGGAAAGGAGGGGAGACAGAGGCCTTGGCCCGGCTGGATAAGCATTTGGAAAGAAAGGTAATCGACACCCTTTCACTCAGAAAATGGTACTTTCTGCATGTTGAGGCCTCTGGCTAAGAAATATTAACATTGGCTATCACCCTGGTTTCTGTGACTTGTAGCAACAGACCTAGCTCTGTGTTAATGGGAATGCCTCTGTAGCATCCAGGCTGTGTGTGACATAGAGAACATGGCCTCCCCACTTCTAGGGTTCAAAGGCCCCAAAGTGAGGTGAAAGTTTGCTGGTGTACATGCACTTAGGGTGAAATTTGAGACATTTGTATTGATGCAGGTGCACTAACGTCCAGGCTTTCCACAGGCAAGGCACGTGAGGACTGTTAATACAATATATGCCACGTTATTTGGCGTACCTTGAGCCACTTTCTGTTGACATTGCCCCCTTTATTGCACCGCACAAAATAAACGCATTGAAACAATAAGAATAGAAGTATTCTTGGTATATCTTGGTAACAATACAAGATAAGATTACTCAGCCAGAAATGACTCTCTCTTTAATGCTAGCTTTTCTTCGTGGTAGATGTGCAGTTGACAGCTTGCATCCTGTCATGCTGCATTCAGGGAAAATAAAACTTCAGCATAATACTCTACAAGTAGTGCTGAATTTCAGCATTGTTGTATTATTGCAGACTGCCATGCTCAATGATAGGCTTTTCTCCTGAAGTCTCACCTAGTGCATGTGTCAGGGAGACCGTTAAGATCGCTCCTCATGCAGCTCACAGTTGGTTATACCTGATGTACTAGTACATACCTGTGGGAGGTCCTAGGCCCAGACTGACACTGCAAAGAAGGTAATAGCACCTCCTAGAGCAACATGACTAGATCAAATTCCCTTTGAATGGGGGAATGATTTGTGTGCCTCTCCCTGCTGTGGGAGTGGTGGAATTGCCTGCCTGAGCCATCTCCAACAAATAGATGAAGCCATTTCAGTTGGGATAGTGTCAGAGAAATGTGAGGGGCTTTAATGAACCTACTGGAGATAGTTGTGTCCTTGCCCAGAGGCCTGCTCCTTCAAGTTCTGCATTTCTGAAACCCATTCTCTTTCCCAAATGTTCCTAGGCTTGGGTTGCAAACTACGAAAGGCCACGGATGAATGCCAATTCGCTGCTGGCCAGCCCCACTGGGCTCAGTCCCTACCTGCGTTTTGGCTGCTTGTCCTGCCGCTTATTCTACTACCGCCTCTGGGAGCTGTATAAGAAGGTGAGAAAAGGGGAATGGGGGGGATTCCTCCAGAGCAGGCAGGCCAGAGACTAAGCTGGTTCTGAGCACAGGGGCTGTGTTAATTCCCTTGCAGTTCCGTCATATTCCATTGTTTCTGACTCTAAAAGCTGTAGAGTGACACTTCCTTCTTCTCCCTGCCTCTAACTCTTCTGGCTATGAAGCAGTGCTCAGCTCTTTAAATACAGTTGCACCTACTGAGGGAAACTTAACAAAAATGGTGGGACTCTTGTTAGACGTAATTAATAGATTTTAAAAGTAGTTATTTGGATTCTTAAGCTTGGGTCCTCATAATCACGAATTCTAGGTTGGCTCTAGTGTTTGTCCTCTTGTTCTGGACAGATCAATTCCTTTAATGTATCAGACTAGTTAAAAATGGGTGTTTTCAGCCCCAGTGAGTTGGGTTTCAGGTGAAAGGCTGTTCATAGAATAGCTCCACTGCTCCAAATGCTGATAGCTGCCTTGGTCCCTGGGTGGGAGTTGCTTGTAATGAATGTGTGGGTGGGTTTGAGCTGAGCTGTTCAGGTGCAGGAGCTGGAAAAAGGCTAATCTCTTTTTGTGCCCCTGCTTCCCCTCCTCCACAGGTGAAGCGAAACAACACACCACCACTCTCGTTATATGGGCAGCTGCTCTGGCGGGAATTTTTCTATACGGCAGCCACCAACAATCCCAAATTTGACCGCATGGAGGGGAACCCAATCTGCATCCAGATCCCCTGGGACAGGAATGCTGAAGCCTTGGCAAAATGGGCAGAGGGCAAGACAGGCTTCCCCTGGATTGATGCTATCATGACCCAACTGAAACAGGAGGGCTGGATCCACCACCTGGCCAGGCACGCTGTGGCCTGCTTCCTGACCAGGGGTGACCTCTGGATCAGCTGGGAGTCTGGAGTCAGGGTAAGTCTGGCATTTCCAGAATTAGGCAGCAGAACATGTGGCGGGGCAAAGTCCTATTGGCACATCCTGCATGGATGGCAGTACTGGGCATGGCTGTCATTTGGCATATAAAGCAGTGTAGAAGAGAGGATGATCTAGTGGCTTTGCATCTGTTACAAGCCTGCCTTTTGCTGCCTAGTTACCCTAAGTAAATGGGACCCACTGGTTAATATGGGCTGTTATTAAAAAGTGTTCACAGCCCATCTGTGATCTCTGCCAGTTCCATTGTATTTTGATATGTCTGGGCCTTCTTATTGCTAATCAGGGAAAGCTCCCTGATTGTGACAGGAGAGTCTAGAGTCTTCTAGGGAAGGAGGTGAAAGATCCATCTCTTGGACATTTTAAAAAAGAAAAAAAAAATTGAACCCATCCACTGTGTTCATTGCTGACAGTGGAGATGAGAGGTATTTCTGTCCCAATGAGCTGAAAACTCAAATAGACAGTCCACACTCTTAATACACAACTCCTAGGAACCAAATTGGAAAGGAATTCAGTGGTTTATTACTGAAACTTCGCTTCCCCTTAGAGTGGGGGATGGATAATGTGAGACCTAGAAGGAAAAGCCCTTATTCACTTTTGAGCATTCTGCTGCATAGAACTGCTCTGCTGCTTCGGGGCCTATGCTGCATATTTTCATTACACTTCCAAGTTTAAGGTTGATGTCCAAATCTTGCAGTAAACCTGTACAGCAGAGTCCAAAGCAGCAGGAGCTAATTGGCAGTGTTTGCAAACATGACCAGGCAAGACTTTGCATAGGGAATGATAGAGATGTAAGGAAGCATGGTCGATTAACTGGTCAGATGCCTGCATTTCTGCTTCTGTTCCAGTTACCAAGATCTGTTTCATGACAAACCTGTTGCTTAGCATCCGAGGTAATCTTTTAGTGTTCCCTGCTGCTGAATCTTTCCATTGGAGGTTGTTTCCCTCACCAGCTTGCTCTCTGGTTGCTGCAGGTGTTTGATGAGCTGCTTCTGGATGCAGATTTCAGCGTGAATGCTGGCAGCTGGATGTGGCTTTCATGCAGTGCTTTTTTCCAGCAGTTCTTCCACTGCTACTGCCCCGTAGGCTTCGGGCGCCGCACAGACCCCAGTGGTGACTACATTAGGTGAGTAATACGGGTGGGTGCTTCCTACATACATCTGAGTGTGCCAGTGACACACAGCTGCACAATCTGTCTGCCTGGGTGGGTAGCGTAACTCAGTTGGCTGACTTATTGCTTATCCCATGCTTGTGAACTCTGGCTGTACTCTGAATAAGGTGTAAGTGTATCTCTTTATATGTGCTGCAGGCGGTATTTGCCCAAGTTAAAGGGCTTCCCCTCACGGTACATCTATGAGCCTTGGAATGCACCTGAGTCAGTGCAGAAGGCAGCCAAGTGCATCATTGGGGTTGACTATCCCAAACCCATGGTGAACCATGCAGAGACCAGTCGGCTAAACATTGAACGCATGAAACAGATCTACCAGCAGCTGTCACGCTACAGGGGCCTCTGTAAGTACCAGCAGCTGTGAGACACTTACTGCATTCTGCACTTTAACCCTTTATCAACTGAAGGAAATAAGATGGTTGGGATGGGAGGCGGATTCCCAACATAGCAAATGGCAGCTGTGCCCAACCAGCCCTTTGCAGGAAGAAATGGCCTCTGCCAAAAGTTTATCTAAGGGCACATGCTTTCCCTGGGAATGCAGACGAGACTGATCACCTCAGTCTGGCAGTTGTGGAGGTTGGGAGTAGCTCTCAGGACTGAAATTGGGCAGGAGCCTGCTGGGGACCAGAAACCCCGTGCTTCACTCCTAATGCCCATGCATAAGATCCCAGTGAGAATGGGAAGCCAGGACCTGGGGCGCCAACAGAGCTCCAAACCCAGCTTGTTTTCCATCGACACAGGTGCACCACTTGATGTTTGCACCCAAGATGTTCCGAGTTTCCCATGAAAAGCAAGAGCCTATTCTTCAGTGGGAGTCTCATCGATTATTATCTTCCCCAGGTTTGTTGGCCTCAGTCCCTTCCTGTGTGGAAGATCTCAGCAGCCCAGTCACAGACCCAGCTTCAGGCCAAGGCAGCAGCGCCAATACAGGTGAGCAGGAGCTGTTGGTAAATTACCTGAACAAGTTAATGGACACTTGAACCCTATAGGTTGCTAGTAGGGTTCTTCAGTAAGGAGCAGGTGTGTATGGGTAGGAAGGTATAGATCTTACTCACTTTCATGTAGACTTGCTGGGGGTTCCCAAGAGACCTCTTCGTAAAAAGCCCACAGAACTCTAGTCAGTGATTCTTTCTGGCATCATGTACTCCGGGTCCATGGAACCTGTCTAGTCACACACACCATGAAGTTTGGGAGATGGAAATAATTTTGTATAAAACTGGTCCTTCACTAGAGCAGGAAGACTCTTGTTTGTCCTGGGCAGGAGTTGCTGAGACCAGGATCCTGTCTGTACTAAGATTTGTGTCAAAGAAAAGTGTGTGAGCTTGTGGCTGCACATCCCCTTGCTTTGGCATCACACGCTCTCCTTTTCCCCTGTTTTCTCTGCACACTAGATGCCTGAAGCAGTAAATGTGAGAAGACCCGGGCCAGAGGAAATGTTGGCATGGTCACAGAGAAACCAAATGAATTTTTTGCATCGGTCTTCATAGCTGAGGATATGAGGTTGATTTCCAAACCTGAGCCATTCTTTTTAGGTGACATCTGAGAAACTGTCCCAGATTGAGGTGTCATTAGAGAAGGTTTTGTAACAAATTGATAAATAAAACAGTAATAAGTCACCAGAACCAGATGGTATCTACCCAAGAGTTCTGAAAAAACTCAAATGTGAAATTGCAAAACTATCATTTAAATCAGCTTTTGTACCAAATGACTGGAGGATATCTAATGTGATGCCAATTTTTAAAAAAGACTCCAGAGGTGATCATGGCAATTACAGGCCAGTAAGCCTAACTTGAGTACCAGGCAAATTGGTTGAAACTATGGTACAGAACGGAATTATCAGACACGAATATGATTTTTTGGGGAAGAGTCAACATGGTTTCTGTAAAGGGAAATCATGCCTCACCAATCTACTAGAATTAATTGAGGGGGTCAACAAGGATGTGGAAAAAGGTGATCAAGTGGCTATAGTGTACTTAGATTTTGAGAGTGCCTTTGACAAGATCCCTCACCAAAGGCTCTTAAGCAAAAAAAACTAGATAAGTTCATGGAGGATATAGCTATTAGCTGGGATAGGCAGGGATTGCTGTTTTCCAGAAGCTGGGAATGGCCGACAGGATGGATCACTTGATGATTACCTGTTCTATTCATTCCCTCTGAAGCATCTGGCATTGGCTTCTATTGGAAGACAGGATACTGGGCTAGATGGATCATTGGTCTGAACCAGCATGGCTGTTCTTATGTCTTGCAGCACAGAAACTGTTGCACTCTGGCCAGACCTCTCCAAAGCGTAAGCATGAGGGAGTGGAGGAGCTGTGCACTGAAGAGATGTACAAACGAGCCAAAGTGACAGGTCTGCATGTTCCAGAGATCCCTAGCAAGAACTTGTGAACGTGAGTAGCCCCATGGTCTTGCTCTGGGATGATTGCAGGGCTGTGGCCCCTCCTCAGTCTTGTTTCTTCATAGCTGGTAGTGTCCAACTTTAAATGATGTGTGTAGTTTAAAAATCTAAATCTGTTTTACTGTGGTTTGTTGGCTCCATAATGCCACCAAGTAAACTCTAATGCAGTGGTTCTCAACCTTTCCAGACTACTGTACCCTTTCCAGGAGTCTGATTTTTGTCTTGTGTGCCTGAAGTTTCACCTCTCTTAAAAACTACTTGCTTACAAAATCAGGCATAAAAATATGAAAGTGTCACAACACACTATTACTAAAAAATTGCTTACTTACTAATTTTTACCATATAATTATAAAATAAATCAATTGGAATATAAATATTGTGCTTCCATGTCAGTGTATAGTATATAAAGCAATATAAACAAGTCATTGTGTCTCTGACATTTTAGTACTGACTTTGCTAGTGCTTTTTAATGTAATCTGTTGTAAAACGAGGCCAATATCTAGATGAGTTGATGTACCCCCTAGAAGACCTCTACATGTACCCCTGGTTGAGAACCACTGCTCTCATGGGTCTCTTGTTTCTTATATTCATGTCACTATATTGCTTAGTGAGGTTTTAGTTTAGTTGGCCAGCAGAAAGCATCAGCATTATTAATTTAGGAAACACAGACTGCTCTTAACCTCTGGTCCTGTTCTGCAAGGTGTTGCTCCCTTCTCATAGGAGCCAGCTGTTCCACAGAATCGGGCTTCATAGCCTGGGCCCAGTCTGCTCCAAATGTTGAGGGTGCAGGATGGGATGGAGCGCAGCACAGCTTTGTGGGGGCAAGATGGTGGGTGCTGTTCCTTGTACTCTGCTTGAAATGCTCACGACACTCCTGTTGGAGAGGAGCAGACTGTTTTCTATTCTCGCTGTAGTTCTGCAAAGAGTACTGATACCTAAATGCTCCTTTCTCTCTTTTTTTTTTTTGCAGCCAGAGATGGAAGATTCACAATGGAAGAGTTGGGCTGCTGGAGTGTTCGCCACAGCAGTAGAGGGGTGCTGCTTTCTGCGGGATTAGAGCTTTTCACCAACTGCTGAAAATGTGGGATGTCTGTGTGAATGTGTAATTCTGGTTGGCTGCCACACAGGGGCATTGCATCACTTGTGTTTGGGTACATTTTGGCTCACTGACATACAAAAGCCCTGGGACTTAAACCTGTCTTTTGTCAGCCAAGCCTCAAATCTGCCCAGATTGGAGGGTGCAAGAGTTTTCCATTCACTCCCAGGTGTATCTTTTCTTCCCACTTGTCTCATGCACTGATCCATTTGCTGCCTAATTACAAGGAGCAGCATCTGAGTGTCTCAGAAGAAATATTCAGCCTTCCTGACTATTAAATGGCAGAGTGTGAGATGTCTTGGCCTGTTTTGGGGTCATATTCTCCTGTCTGCATGGTATTAGGGTGCTCCCAGTGGCATCAGGGGGATACCTGTTCAAGAACTTTAGCCCCAAAGCATGTTGAAATGTCGACCTGTATGAGACTATCAGCAAAATGGGATTGGGAAAAGGATGAAGCTGTAGTAATGGGACATGAGCACTTCTGTAATTGTGACCACAAAAAGTGGACCAGGGAACCCTTAACATTCAGGGAGCACATAAGTCATGCTGGTGCCTGATTGTGACCCTGGCCATTCTCAAAGGGGACAGATGACTAGAATAGGCAGTTGAAAACTGGCTTTTGGCTTTAGGGGTCATCTCGAGGGAAAATTTCAAGAGGATGACCCTTCTGAGAATAAGCCTATGACTTGATCATAGATGAAGCTTTCTCCCAGAAATTTGCTCCTCTGAGTAGTAGAGAAAGCTACATCTTTTGGGGAAAACCATTTTGGCCCTACTGGGGTCTGGGTTCTACCCTTACAGCACTTTTCCCTTCCCTTAGAGGAAGCCCCTTCAAACAAAGTGTGAGTAATGTCCAGTGTGGAGCCTGTTCGGTGTCTGATATGGAGTGAATGTGCCACTAGAATGAGGCTGGGCTGTGGGGCAGCTCCTATAAGCGAGTCTTCCTTGGGCTCCATAGCCCATTCTGTGTGGGCTCCCCTTCTCCACCTGTAGGTTGCAGTGCATTTGCATCTGTGTTTTTGGTTTCTGCATTGTGTAACCCTATGACCATATACCCTGCACAGCATCCTTTCCCCTCACACCTGCATTCAGTGCTTTGTGTTCTAGCCTGACAGCTTTGTAGGACATACAGGCTGTTAACCATACACCCCTTGGTCTTCAGTCTTTCATGCTCTGTTTCAGTAGAGTGCTCACAGGCCCTCAGGCTGCCTCCTCAGATGATGGGTGAAATAGAGAAGAAGAATCTGTTTCTGCAGCCTTCACAAGGAATTGTCTCCAGTAGCTATTCTTGGCAGTACATGTTTACTCCCAATCAGAAACCCCTACTTGGCACAGCTATAGCCCTTAGGTGAAACAGCTGCTTAGGTTCACATATAGCCCCACGTACTAATAGCCAGCTCCTTTGCCATGGCAGTGGAAGAGAATAGTTTCCCATCTTGAATGGATTTAGATTCAGTTTTGGGACTCCGACATTGAAGCCATAAATGACACAGGGATTCCAAGTAGAAACTGACTCAGGCAACTGAAAGGATTACAAAATGGGGAGGTGGGGCAGTTGTATCAGAACCAAGAGTTAATTTATTAAACAGCAGCTAAATAATCTTTCCCTCTTACTAACAACACTAGGGCATTGACCACAGATTTCCTTTTCAAGTGGAATCTATTGACCAGACTTTCCAAGCAAACAGTAAGTCACCACTCCTGACCTTGTTTTGGTGTCTTATTTTTTCCAGACTAATATTTCTAGGTCCTCTGTAGAGGATAACCCAGTAATCCAGCATAACTGGGGTTTTGTCTCCAAATCCTTTCCCAGAGGGGCCCCTATAATCTAGTAGCAGTAGGGACTAGGAAAAGGAGAGACCCCTGTCTTCTGCTGCAGAGAGAAGGGGAAAGAAATGCACTTTGTACACTTAGAATTCAGAAACTGACTTCTGTCATATAGAAGGTTTCATGCTTATACAACCATTTGTCTGTAAATACGACGTTGTTTTATAAATGTCTTTAACCCTCTACTTGCTGTATTTTCACTCATTTCAAGTGAGTCACATGTAGCTTGGAAGGACTTTCTGTGCCTTGACAGAAAGTCTTCAAGTGGCGTGTTGGAAAGCTTTGTGGACGTGCGGGGGGAGGGAAATGTGTGCAGTTCCCAGTATTTGTATTCTGGAAGCTAGCGCTCCCACATTGTTCTAGGTGCAGTTCATACAAGACAGACACCATGCTTTGAAGAGCTCTCAATCTGAGAAGATGTAAATGTGAAGGGAAGAGAGGTAAAGTACTCGGTTTATTTTACATCTCGATGAGAGTGTAGTTAGTGGCTTTTCAGACCATCTTAGGGGGTGTTCCACATAGAGAGGGTGGTATGGAAAGAGTGGAGACTACCCTCTTCAACAACCAATGGGGGGTTGAGACCCCCATCATTAGAGCAGAGACAGTGAGTGGCATACTAGTGTTCACACCTCTGCCCATATTTTAATCCAGGTGGGAGATGAGCGTCTTTCCAAATATTAGCTGTGTGGATGGAGAAACAGTTAAATCCTAGGTGTTATGGAGGAAATGGTGGAAGTTGGACACTGCCTGGGTGGAAGGGACAAAAGTAGGCAGGGGAGTTCAAAAATATCTAATTGAGTCAAGTGCTGGAAAATGGGTGGGGTCAGTGACCAACCCATCTCCTCTGTGATTAACTCAGCAAAACCATGAACTGATGGTTTGCAAATACAGGAGTGATTGGCTTAGCTAGAGACTAATAGGTGGAGAACTAGCCTCGAGCCATGTAAAATCTGGGTATAGTTAATAGGGAGCACATGCTGGACTGGAGATGACCTTAAATTTTGAATTATACCTTTCGCTGTAGAGGCTTCTCAGGTGCATTGTACAGCTTTGGAGCCAGGATGGCTTGCTTCTTGGTTGCATCTTTGTATACTACAAGAAGTAAGGGAAACTGGGGATAGACATAATTTTCAATGGCAAAAAACCTACATTAACAGAGTTAAAGTTGTGTGGTACTGTCATCTCCTTACCCAACATTGAGTAAAACTCAGGAACATCTAAAACCCAGGAAATTAAGGTTGCCCGTGCATCTCTCCCCCACCAAGCATACATCCGTCAGCTGTGCTCCAGCAACTCTGCTTTAGCACATCTCCCCGGCCATGCCCCTACCCATTCAGTGTGTTCCCTCCTGCTGCCTGGCCTCCCCACTACTGTATTCAGGCCTTTCCGCTGCAAGCAGGGAAAGCATCTCTCTGAAGTCTTCACTCTGGTATGCAAATGTTTCTGTTGCCGTTACTCCCCCCCCACCCTCTTTAACTTGATTCACATGCAGTGTGTGAAGTGAAGGAGAACTATGTTAGTGGAATAATGCTGGTGTGTACTGGCTAGGTTAGGGAGTTTAAGGGCTTAGAGTGCACTTGGCAAGGCGGAGGTACAGTGTGGTTGGGGTGCATTGGCAGAGCTGGGGCCGTAGGCTCGCTGAGGTGTGCAGGGGTTTGGGTGCACTGACAGCTGTGGAGTGCATGGGGGTTAACCTGCACTGGCAGAGCTTGCGGTGTCATGCTTCCCTCACCTGAGCCCCCATCCACTCTCCCTCTGTTTCCCCCTTCTTCACCCCTTAATGCCCTGTCCCTCCCCTGGTGGGAAGCATTCACTGGCCCATTTCCCCCTCTTCTTCCTCTCCCTCTCCCCCCAAGAATTGGTTGCATTCTCCCCAAAATAAAATTGCCACCTATGGCTCACAAATCAGAGCAACCTCCAGCCACTCAGTTCAAAACTCTTTTTGCCTTAGGTGAGGGCTTGTGATTAATTTATCCTTAGTTATGTTATCGAAGGGTAAATTCACAGCCATCAGGTGGCCTGTTGTGATTCATCCTGGCATTAGTGCCTCTCATCTTAACTACAAGACAGCAGAAGGAAACTGGGCTTTTGGGGGGGAGAAGGGGCTGTAATTCGGGAATACATCAAATAACCCCAAATTTGGATCATTAACACTATGCCACACCCCCATGCAGCACACTAAATCTCAAAGCAACCAGTTGGATTTTAGAGCATTTACAAGAATCAAGTTTTAAAGCTATATATAAAATAGTGGGAATGGAAACAATCTAGCCATTTTTCTGTGTTGGTACATGTGCAGTGTAAAAAATCTAGTCTTAAAACATCTCTGTTTGGATCCCCCAAAGATTCAGTGGGCAGCATGTACTATCCTGGGGTAAAATGTGACCAAAAAAAGAGAGAGACTTTTTGAAAATTTGCTATCCCTCCCCCCCGTCCTCTCCCCCAGCTTATATCTCTGAAACCTCTGGGTCAAATGATTCAAATTTTGGGTCACTGACCCAACCCTGCACCTTCCTGAGGCACAGCAAACTTCAAAGAAATCCAACTAAGCATGTTGATTTTAGAGGACTTAGGAAGGTCAACCTTTAAACAGAGTCATGATGCAACCTCAATTATAGTGATGATGAAATATCACTATAATTTAAAAAACTCTTTGACATCTAAAATATGAAGACTGACCGATTGTGAAGACTGACCTCCTTAGATTTAAATGTGTGAGAAGGGGGGAAAAAAAGCAAATGGCTTAACATGAATATTAGATCACTTTATATAGAAATGTGCGTGTGAACACATGGCCGCTTTATCCACATGGAACACTACATAAGAGGTGCATTAATCATGGGACATGTACCTCCTTAACTGTAGGCTGATATTGTGGCTATGAGAAAAGCCAAATTTATAGACAGCTGGTAGGGAACAGTTTGAGAGAAGCCCATGAGCTTTATGAGAACAAAATTCCAGTCTCATGGCAGAAGTGGTTTGTGCACTGGAGAGGATCGGATACATAGCACAACCTTTCAGAAACTTGGTTATTTCAGGGTAAGCAAAGACTGTCAACCTATGTCTGAGGGTGGAAAGCTGAGATTGCAGATAAATGGACCTTTAATAATTCAAAACAGTTTTGACTCAGTGTACAGTGCAGGATACAAGGAGTGAAGGACTATGGACTACTGCAAGAGGAATTATAGCAGGCTAGTCATACATAGCAATCTGCTGCCCCAGTAAAAGCAGCACACCAAGCTTCTAGTAAGTAATTGCTCAATCCTGTGGCAGGGACAGGATCTCCCTAAACCAAAAGTTGGGAGTATTATCCTAGCATCAGTTTTGTCTGGCCACGAGCTAATTCTAGAAACTACGGATCTACAGGAGGTGTCCTTACCCTCTGGCCCAATCTTTAATCTTACCTTCCCAAGCAACAACCTATTGTTGATAAATAAAAAACAAAGCAGTGGGCAGCTGTCTTGGCTCTGGCTAATCTTCTCGGGCACCAAGCTGACTGAGATAGAGTAAAGAGTTGCCTCCTTGCCTGTGGCTTCAGAAGAGACTGGCTCCAAGATGTGAAGCTAGAAAATCTACTCTGGCTGTGGAAAAAATGGGAGGAAACCGGACAAAAGTGGTTTAAAATAGGGGACAGTGAAAGATGTTGCGGTGGGTGGTGGGAGTATGGTGAGTAAAAACATATCAGAAGCACTGAGTGCTAGTCTGTTAATTAAATATAGCAGTGGGCATTCTCATCAAGGGGCCAGTGTTAAAATCTGGTGGCTGTGTTTTGGGTCTCATTTTCTATGAATTTTAAGTCAGGTTAACCTATGACTTTTGTAATAGGAATCTCCCTCTACATGACGGGCCTACACTCTCTCGGTTTTGTAGATTTTTCTAGAGGTTTGTATTAGAACAAATATACCTACTGGTATGCATTAATATCGAAGATGTTGCTTATGTACACAGTCAGTTTATCTGGAGTTTCCCTTTCTTAGGGAGACGGTGGCTCAAATTGTTGAGTTTGAGAGCAAAGCTTTTGAACAAATATGCAACAGGACAAACTAATGTAAAACTTAACTGGTGTGTAGGTAGGAAAGAAATATGTATGGAGAAGAGGGTGTGCCAAAGTAGGGTGACCAGATAGCAAGTGTGAAAAATCAGGATGGGTGGTGGGTAATAGGTAATAAGAAAAAGCTCTGAATGTTGAGACTGCCCATATAAAATTGGGCCATATGGTCATCTTGGCCAAAGGTGATGTGAGCACAATAGTGAGAACAGGTTTTGTTTAACTAGCATTCCATCTACCACCTTAGGAGCCACCTCCGCAGCAGGAAATATTGAACCAGTGATGATGATTAATTTTGCAGCAAGAAACTGTCTCAGTTTTAATTCAGTTCTGGGGTCTCACACACACACACACAAATAAAAAAATAAGCTTAAAAATGCAGAAATAGATCGATAGAAAGATGGGTGATGAAAATGATGAGAGGTGGAGAGTGAAAAGTTCAGGACTGTCTAGAGCAGGTGTGCTGTCAGGCCTGAGCAGGTGTGCCATGGAATTTCTTGAAAAACTACTTGAAGAGTTCTGAGTTGGCTCATGAATATCCATGAGTTCATTTGGAGACTATAGGGTGGTGTGCCTCCAAATAATTACAAGGTATCAATAGGTGTGCCATGGCAGAGAAAAGTTTGGGAACCACTGGTCTAGAGAGTAGATGAGAAGATATGACAGGTATACACAATGTGGTATGGTATAAAGATTAGGATACCTCTTGCCATAGAACAAGAGTGGGCACCCTGATTAAGGCTATGCAATCTAAAAGTCAAACCTAGCAAAAAGAAACCCTTCCATAAAATGCATACGAGATGTGGAACTCACTGAGCCCTGGAGGAGTGTTTAAAGCAAGACTAGATGTTGATATAGATAATGTGAACATCCATGGCTATAACAGAGAATTAAAAATAAATCCTATTACTTTCTGTTTCAGGCCATATCCCAGACACAAGTGGCCTGGGTTTAGGAAGAAACTTCTCTTTAGGCGGCACATTCCATAATTGTCCCTCATGGTGCTCCTTGCATCTTCTTTTTGAAATGCTACGTGAGACAGACGAGCCAACTGAGATAGACCCTTGCCCTAACTCAAGATGGTAATTCTCAGTCCCTATACCACAAACATGAAGCTGAATGTGAGCTACCAGGTCATTTTCTGGTTGGATTTCCACTTTGCCATGGTGGAGAGCAGACCATGCTTTGCTGTACTAATTTAAGGATAGGGTCAGCGAGTGAGTTCAAAAAGGGTAACAGTTGTGGACCACTTTGGGAACAAGTTCAAGGTCAGGGGCTGTTTCAGAGCCCACTCAGGCATTTTTTGAGACAAATTTCTAAGGATATCTATCTGGTTCAAGTGTTGGACTAGCCCAGGGGATGGACAGTGATAGGAATGTTACCCACCATCTGCATGAGATAATCTTTTATTAGACAAACTTCTGTTGGTGAGAGAGAGTTTTGAGCTTACACAGAGCTCTTCATAGGAATAAAAAGACAACCCCGTGTGTCCTAATGTGCTGTAGAATGCTTCCATAAAGGCAATGGTAAAGTGGGAGCCTCCACCTGATTCCAGCTTGAGTGGCAAACCCCCTTCTATTGAAAACATGATTAATCAGAACTGTAGCTGTTGTTAGGTCTTCGTCACTGGGAGCAGGTAAAGCCCTTTCCTGTTTTAGAAACAGGCAGGTCACTGTGGATGTACTGGTTCTCCTGGGAGGACCATGGACTTCCTGGGCCCACCTAGTCAATTTGGATATCAGAGCGGGAGAGGATGACCCCTTTGCTCTGAAGCAGTTCTCAGAACCTGAGCCATGAAGATTGGAATATGTTACAAGTGAGGCTATCTGGGTCTTTGCTCAGGTTGAGCTATTAGAAGGTCTGTTTAGGATTTTCAAAAGAAAAAATACGTAGTTCTCTAAATATCCTAATCTTTCTGCAGGAAGAAACAGAGTCTTGAGTTTGTGGAGGCATTGTTAAAGGCTAACACAATAAGGAAGCTGTATCACTTCTTAGAGACCTTCTTAACTCATTCCATCTCACCAGAGTAAAGGCCCATGATTCCAAACGAGTCCATCAACATTATCCCTTTTGAACTCCTGTCTGGAAGATCAGACCACCTCAAAGCTGGAATGTGCACCTGGGACTACTCTGGTATCTCGACTCTGAAGAAGCAGATGATGTACTGGATTTTAGTCATGAAGTAAATAGCTTTGTCTTCTAGACAATTGTGTCTTCACATCTTGGGAAGGAGCTATGCTACCTGTTGTTCCTTAAGAGACTGAAATGGCCAATCCAGTGCCACCTGCTCACAGTATTCCAGGGCAGAGCTGTCACTATACATGTATGTACAATAAATTGCTAACACAGTGAGAGTGGCTACACTCTGCAGCATGTTAGAAGTTCCATTGGAGGATTAGAAATACTACCCCAAGCCAGGGCTCAAACATAATTTTTTTGGGCCCAGTACAAATTTGTAACACAGGTCCCCTCCCACACACACACACACACACCACAATCCTATACATACATCCTATACATACAATCTTATGAGCCATGAAACATTTTTTTCCTCATGGTAATGGATGTTGCAGCCTGGGCTGGGCTGTACCCTTTTTCCCTCCTGTGGGGGCCCTGCCCCAAGCAACCAAAACTTTTTGTTATATGCTTCTGTACATCTATAGTACAAACAGTTCAGCTTAATGGGATACCATGTGGTAGAAGGGGGAGGACACGCTAAACTGGTACTGTGGCTTCATGTATGTTATTTCTTTAAGCAGTATAACAACTGCTATAGGAATGGATTAAATACCTGAGTCAGCATAGGATTCTTCCTGGGCCCTGCGAGAGAGGAGAGCTCCCTCATGTTTAAAGGGCTGGGGATGGAGGGAGGATGGTGGTAGACCCTGCCATTAATAGAAATGGTTCCATCTCTTCAATTCAATGAAAATTATTGTTTGAAATCTGGTTTTAAACCGGCCCTTGCTATGGCCACAATGCATACAGGGCAGCCTTGGCCTTGTGCCTGGGCAGCAGGGACTGAAGCATTTGTGGGGAAAGTAGTGCTGCAAGAGAGGAAGCTCCACACTCATCAATTTCTGAAAGAGCTCTTGGAAGAATATTTGTATTCCAAACACTAAAGGAAATGGACTGGAAAAGGATGCCCTCCCCATTTGGGGGCAGGGTGCAGATGAACTGCTGAGTGGGCATCACCACCTGTGGGGCAGGTAGGGAAAATAAAATGCCTGTTGATTTGATTGTCCTGCCCTCTCCAGGCTACTGGCAGACAGAGCCAGGCCTGCCAGCTTTGGCACCAGCCTGCCCCCTCTCTGCTGGCCCAGGCCCAGGCTGCAGCCCTCCTAGTGCATTTGATGGACTCCCCTCAGCTGCTTGGTGCCAAGTAGCAGGGGTTGGGGGAGGATTCTACCACTCTCCCTGCAATCCTAAAGGCTGTGCTGAGACATGCCCTTGGGACTCGGGGGGCATTGCCACCCTGGGCATCTCCAAGGCAGAAGGAAGGTGCCTGGCTGGGTGGAGAAGAGTCAATAGTCCCTTGTTCCCCTCCCCCTCGCTGGATGCTCGAGGGGTTAGGGACTGCACCTGCTTTTGATGTAAAGGCGCTAGCCTGACTTCAAAGGGACCCACCCCCTGGCTCTGCCCCCACTGCCCTAGGAGCCTCTCACAGAGAGGGTCCGGGCCCTTCCTCACCCCCTGCCAGCCCAATCCCCTCCCATCTCCTTATCCTCCGCCACTCCCCCGCCCCTCTGCCCCCGCCTTCCCGCTCCCCCGCGAGGCTGCTGGAGGAGCAGGGCGCCCTCGTGGGACTCCTGGGCACCCGCCGCCGCTCCCCCAGCCGGAGGGGGCGGGGAGGCCGGGCTGCGGCATCCAGCTGCGGGGCGTCTCGCGTGCAGTTGCCCCCTCCAGGGGCTTCGTCGGCTTCGGCTGCCAGAGGCGCCCTGCGCTGCCCGCCCCCCGCGTCCCTCCCCCGCCAGGTGAATTGCCATCTGGCCGCCCGGCTCGGCTCGGCTGGGCTCGGCTCGCCTGCCAGCATCCGCCGCCTCCCCCTCCTCGCCTCGCCTCGCCTCCCCCCGCGCGGCCTGCATGGAGAGAGAGAATGGCGGAGAGAGAGAAAGGAGCCGCCTCCCCGGCCGGATCGTCTCCCTTCCTGGGGCTGCACCTCGCCTCACCCCCCAATTTCAGGTACCGGCGCTCGGGCCCTTTCCCTCTGGCCCTGTCCCCGTTCCGCAGGCCGGGCTGGGCAGCGGCTGCACCCGCGCCCCCCCGGCCGACGCCGGGTTCTTGCCTCCCAGGCCGGGGAAGGCGGCAGAAGGCGGCGGCCCCTCTTCCCGGAGCGGCCGCGCACAGGCTGCATTGCCCTGGGGGAGGCGGGGTGGAACAAAGCCCGCCCGCCGGGGGCTTCAGCCCGCTGCCTCGCCTTGGCGGGGGCCACCGCGCCGCAGGCTGGGCGCAGCGTGTCCGCCCGGCAGGGGGACAGCCCCGCTCTCCCCGCCCGGGGCGCCGGCGGAGGAGCCGTCGGCCCCGGAACAGGTGGCGTCTGCCGCGGGCGCTGCTCCGCTCCGCTCTGGAGGCGGCGGGGCATGGGAGGCTGGAGCGCCGGCCGCCGCTCGTGCCTGTCCCCTGCCGCCGAGGGGGAGGGCTGGGCGCCGGGCGCAGCGGCCATCTACCTTCGGGGCCGCGTTTTCCCTGCCGCCGTTGTGTAGGGTGGGGGATCCGTGGAGGAGCCCTCCTGTTGGGTGGGGCTGCATACACAAGCCTCCTCCAACCCCAAATCTCTCCACAACCTCCTCTAGGACCCTCCTGCCCCCCACACCTCTCCCCCTCAGATGTCTCACCCCCCCTTCCCCAAATACCCCCAGCCTCCTACTCAACCTCCAACTCAACACTTCTCTCCAGTCCTCTCACCCCTCCACTTCCCATCCAAGACCCAACACTGCCCCCATCTTCTCCCAACCCCCCTCCCACAACTTCCCCCATTCAAAAATCTTCTTCCGCACACACCAGTCTTCCCCACCATTGCCTTCCTCCCCAGGAAATTCATCCTTCCTCCCAAACAACCCCTTTCACCTCTTCCCCTCTCAGAGACCCCTATATATGCATTCCCAGGTACAGACTCTCACCCCAGACACTCCCCCATCTCTCTGAAACAGAAAACAAACCCAGGAGGGTGCAACGGACTTGGAATTGATCCTCTCAGAAATACTGAAACCCCCATCTGATCTGGGACAGTGCCCTTTAATCTGAATGCTGTGAAACTGTTCCCAATAGGGCCTGGCAGCCCCGGGCAGAAGCAGGGACAGGAGCAGAGGTGGACAGAAAAACCTACAGCTGCCTAGCTGAGATAAGGGTATAGATGGGCTTGGGGGGCAGGATTAGCACAGGGGGCCAAAGCAGCACCTGGCATTTGGCCACGTATCGGCTGTATCACTATTTTTTCCTGTGATTTGGGGGCTTGATTTCTGAAATTCTGAGCAGTTGTTCTGTGTTTATTTGATGTGTGTGTGTCTTGAATGGTAGTTGGTAGCCTAGAAGTGGGTCTGAGCTGGGCAGAAAGGTGAGAGTTGTATTGGGTTGTTTATGCTGAAAGACACTGGGGGGCAGGAGAGATGCTCCTCACCTGTGATCACAGGTAAATGTTTCTCATTTAATTCTGTGGGAGTTCCAGGGTCTGAGGGTTGAGGAAAGAGATTATCTGCCATCATTTGGGAGGGGAAGCTGATGTATTGTATGGGCATTGTGGGGCTGGGTGATTACCTGTAGGGGTCTTGCCCCTGTGCAGATGGTCTGTCATTTGGTTCTGGAGTTTCTTCTGCTAAACAACTTAGTGGGGCTCAGCAACAGCAGTCTGCTCTCTTCCTTTTAGTTCTAATGCTGCCAGTTTGATTTGTTTGAAGTCATTGCATGCAACATGGCTACGTAAACCATGCAAATTAAGCAATTAAAGCTGCCTCTGGAAAGGTCCACCATGAAGAAAAGGCTCAGCCACAGAGCTGGGTAATGTGAGCTGAGCAGCAGAGCTCAGATCAGCCTGGTCCCGTGACAGTCTCACGTTCACTGTATGCTGCAATCCTAGATACAACGTTTGTCTCCTGAGCTCAGTTTTCTCCATTGTAAACAGCAACAGCCAGGGAAGGAAGAGCAATGTGCCAGCTCCTCCTGTTGTCCAGGTCTCCAGAAGCGGAGTCCAAATTCTCAGGAAGCAACTTTTAATGGGAAAGGGAACTGGGAATAGCCATCTGAATGGGGAGGTTTCAGAGCTCTGAGATTTATTGGGGAGAACTCAGGAGTCTCTGAAACTGGGACAAATCATTCTAGGAGCCCTGAGTTTAGGATCAGGTTCTTGGGATTGAAGGAAACAATTCTGTGTCCTCTAAACTTGGAGGAGAATTTTGAGGACCCAGAGATAATGTTGAAATATTTAGGGATATAGGGAGAGTTGGACCCCCTACTTTTTTCCCCACTAGGAAGTGTTATCTGGCATTGGGGTATGGTGGAAACTGTGTAAAAGGAGAGTATCTGGGGTGACAGAGGACTTTCTTGATCCATCCTTCCCTGCTTTAGGCAACTCAGCTCCATCATCGGGTTCCCATCATTCTGGGCTGAAAAGAGCAGTAGAGACTTCAGTCAAGGGTGAAGAATCAGATTAGGTCCTACAGTGAAGTACTGAATGACCCATGAAGACATATGAACACTCCCCTTAGCAAAAGGGGAATCCCACACACACATTTGTTGCTGCTATTCCTATCTCTTCTGAATGTCAACAGACAGGCTCCCACTGTTACGTCTCCTGCAAAGGACAGCTGAGCCGTCAGGCGGTGTGTCCCTTTTAACCTGGAAGAGAATCAGCATTGCTTGCTGGCCCCAAAATGGATATGAGAAGTTCTGATTAGGCACCATCTCCAATATGAAGGCCGTACACCATCTGAGAAGGGACTGGGAAGCAACACTGTGGGGAGAGTGCGGGATGAGGCCCTTCTTTTCTAGTGCAGCCTCCTTGAGTGGTCATCTTGTCTCAGTGAGGGGACACAAATAATTCTAGACATTAGAGATAAAAAAGTCCCATTAGGTTCCAGCTAGTCCCTTTGTCCTCTGGGCCCAAGAAAGGATTGATCCCTACAATCTATTCTCCAGGGCTGTGTCCCATCAGCTTTAAATATCCCAAGTAATGGGGCTCCCTTTTCTTTCTCTGGGAAACAGTCTCACAAACCCCACTGCCAAGAAGCTCCTGAGATTCAGCCCAAATTTTTCTTTGCACTGCTCATTCTCCAATTCCTAGTTCTACCCTGTAGCAGGGTGGCTTGCTCCCTTAAGGGATAGAGTCTTGGAGCCAATCAACCCTACTTACTAAGGGAACACCTGGCTAGCCATTCGCTAAGTTCCCTATGAAGAGCAGCAGGAAGCTATCAAGAGGAAATCCCTAAGGAGGCCAGTGTGGGGATGGAAACAGATGACAGAGGCTGCAGGGAGTAAGTAGGCTCTAGCAGAGAACCTTGAGACATCAGGGAACTGCTGAGAGAGATGCAGAATGAGCACAGGGCTGTGGGGAACAGATGGGCTCCAGCAGAGAAACCCAGGACTTGGGGGAGGAAAGTTCTGGGAGTGATGTGATACAGGAGTAAATGGGTGAGTTTGAGGAAGGACTTGAGAACTTTATTTAGAATGCTTGTTAATTTAATAATTCAACACCGGAGAAAGGGTAAGGATGGACAGAAGGGTTTGTGAATTATTGAAGAAGCCCCATGAAGGCAGAATCTGAAGCAGAGGCCACTTGCGGGGTCACCTTGAGGCCACAAGGACATCTGGGAGGCAGACACCATATGACACACCCCATTGTGAAAGAGCTGATTCTGGTTAACCCCCCCCCCCATCCCTGTCTGACTTGTCTCCAGCGGGATGACAGGGCTTGAAGAGAAGGCTCCCCATATCTGCTCTTTCTGACCCAAGATGAATCCTATCCTGTTCTTCAGTGAGGGCAGCAAGATACCTTTCTTTGCAGTATTAATGTCAGAAACTTTTCCTGTCATTCGCTGGACTTTCTAACTCTAAATCACCTGTCCGCCAGAGGAGGCGGACTCAGTGTGGCTGCTAATGTTCTGTAGTCTGGTGATGGCCATGTCAGGAATGGCCAGTTGTGCAGGTCAGTGCTAAAGTGTGTCAGGGCCATCTGAGCCAGGATGAGTGTCCTAGAGGGTTTTGCACAAAAGCTGTTGGCCAGCCTTTTGGGGAAGGATTGTTCAGTGCTTATCCTTGAACTGGGACAGGAGTCAGGCTGCTGCAGTTGTGTTAGTGACTCTTACTCTATGCCCAGGGAGGAGGGGATGGGGCTGGGGATAACTGAGAACTGCTTCACCTGCAATTTTGTAACTAGATGAGCTCTAGGTAGTTAACATAGGAGCTTCACTTTTAAAGCAGGAGAGGGGTGTAAAGCATTATGCAAAGCTCATTGCTGCTAGTGATCCTGGGCCCACTTCTCCACAACCCTGCACTTTGTGTAGTCATTGACGCCATGAGGGTAAAGAATTGTGACTTGGTGGTATTTTACACCCATTTCGCACTGGTGTAAATGACTACACAAAGTGCAGAGCACCAAAGAATCCGTCTTATATCCTCAAGAGTGACCAGGTCTGAGAAGGAAAAGAGGAAGTGGGTGTAGCTCCCCTAGGCTGCCTGCAGACAAATCCCTCGGTACTGTAAGTCTGTAAAGAACTTTGAAGTTAAGTTATTTGTCCAGTAGTTGGAAGGGAGACATCCAGGGAAAACCTGGAGGAGATGCTGCAGGAAGTGGTGTTAGGAATTTAACAGAAGGGGTGGTGGGTAGTAGATAGTTTTGGGGCTATCTTTTGGCTCTGAGGCACATTGCTTCCAGCTTTCCTAATAAAGAGACCTTGCATCTGTTTAGATGCTGGAAGCAGGGCTCCAGAGAAAGCTACCCCCTAGAGGAGCTATTTGCATGGTTCAGGAAATTTGAGATAGCATATCTGAATTCCTCTGGGAGTCTGACTGTAACCAAGGGAGCTGGGCTGCATTTCTATTGGAAGGGCTTTTAAAGAGAGGGCAGTCGTCTCTCGGAACCTGTTCGTATTGCCCCCGGAAGCTCAGGGGAGTCTAGGTAGAGATGAAAGTCAAGCCCGGTGCTGCAGGTTGATCTGTCTGTCATATGTGTTGGGGTGTCTGAGTATCCAGCTCAGAGGCAATGGACAGGGCCTTTGTTTTAATGTTATATAAAGTGAGGCTTCTCTGAAGAGGTTGCTTTTTGGCGGAAGCCGAAGAGCTTCTGGCTCCTGTGGTGGGGAACAGGCACTGGAGTTCAGCCAGAGAGATTTCCCTCTGAACTCATGCTGTACCAAATGCCCCAGCCGGTGCTGTCTTGCAGATGGAATATCAGGACAAAGTCCTGAGCACTTCTGTTCAGCACAGATCTCCTGGCACTTTCGTAAGTGTTGGGGTTCTACCCTTGCTATCCTGGCCAAGTTCCAGTTCAGGTGATTCTGTTCAGCGCTCCTACATTCCCTCCATAGTCTCCAGTGAATACAGAATTATTTTTCACTTCTGTTTCTGAATTGTGGAGCGTGGCTGTGTGGCTGTTAATCAGCTGCCAGTTCCTACCCTAGAGGTGGCAGTATTAAAGTGGCGGGTAAAGTGACTTCTGTTTTAGTGTCCTGGAAAAACATTTTATTATTTAAATGCAGTTTTCAATGCTTTCTTTGCCAACTGGGGTCAGCAGCTTTTGAGGTGCTGATAGAGGAAGGATGTGTCACTGCAGTGACCCAGTTGCCTTGCCTATGTTGAGTTACCTGAGTTGGGAACTCTTGCTACACACGGTGTCACTGATGACCAGGAGACTGGCCTGCTGGGTGATGAGATCTCTTTGTGCCGTGGGACCTGGTGCATTTGCAGGAAGTGACCTGGCTGTCTGCTTGTTGCTCTTGCAGCATGTGAGCTGTTGCTAGGAGGGGTTTGAGCATCTTCAGAAAATTCTAATGACTTCTTCCAAACCTGTGTGGATCCCTGTAGAAGCAGGAGTGCAGGAAATCAGCTGGTGTCCAGTTTTTAATGCAAAAGCAGCATAGAAAGTGATGCAACTTATAAACTGCTAAACCGGAGTCAAATCTTTTTGCTTCCCTAGGCCCCCTTCCACAGCTCTGTCAATGCAACTCAGTTTTGAATTGCAGCATCCCCTGCTACTCCAGCCTTGGGCCTTTCAAGGACTGAAGGCTAATTTAATAACCCATATATTCCTACTAGGGTGAGGGGGGATTGGAGAACAGCAGCTAGAGATGTGACTAGTGCCCCTCTGCAATTCAGCTGGCAGCTGAGTCCTTTATTGCTGACAGGGTTTGGGTGGGTGCAGTCTTGGTCCATGAAATAATACAAAGAATTATGACTCTAATAGTGATAAAATGAATGAGAAGGAACATGTTTTAATATGGCAATTTACCCAAATGAAAACTACCCAGCAGAATTTTAACACACCTCCCCTCTCCACTTGCCCCTCTGCAGCTACCCACTGACATACAGAAACCCTCTTCTTATTCAGTGGAGGGAATATTTGTGCATACAGCAGAGACCAGATCAAGATGCAACTGGCCGTCTCTATGAATGCTTCTGTGCAATCAGTAGCTAAAGGAAATGCTGTGAAGGAAGGAAAGGGGGAAGGGAAGAGGCAAGCTTGGGGCAGATTGCAAGAGCAAAGGGTGGAAGAAAGACAGGCAGTGAGCAGGAAGAGTTTGAAGGGAAGCAGGAGCCAATCCCCCACCTGCTTCTGTTTCTTCCCAGTTTGGAGTGTCTCAGGTCCCACCAGGCCCTGAGGCAGACACATCAATCTGTCTAGGTTCCTACCCCTCACACATTGTCTTAGCAGGTGAACATCTACAGGATCTGTGTCACTGGCATCTCTGGCATAAATACCCAATCCTGCTCCCTTCATACGCCACTGCTGGGCATGGAGCGCCCTCTTTGATCCTCACGTCAGCATGCTTCTTACCTGGGTTCTGACCCACCCCCAGGCCTTTGGTCCCCTTCTGACCCAAGCTGCCTCCCTAGCCTTAGCTTTGGTTTGGTCTCCCCTTGACCTGAGCCCTCACTCAGGCCCTGGCCTCTCCCTAGCCTTAACCTGAGCCCTGGTCCTCACTCAAGTCCCAGGCTATCCCTGCATCAAGCTCTGGCCATGCTCCAGCCCCAGCCTGTTCCTGTGCCAAACCTTAATACAGACCCTGGCTTTTCTCTCTGGCCTGAGCCATGGCCCTGGCTTAGCCTATGTCTGCCCCCTTCCCTTATTGTGTCATCTTTTTGTCTCCAAATTGCAATTGCCTTGGGGCTCTGCAAACCCACAGAACATGAAAAGAACAAAATGCCAGATTCTGAGGCCCAGAGCCGAGGCAGCGCTCCTCAAGTGCTTGGCTGTGAGTGCAAGTAAATGAGATGTGCAGGCATTTTCTCAGTCTGCTTCTCTCCTCCATCTAATACATCCTTCTGTCCCAGCATGCTACCATGCCTTCACCTATCTGTCTGGCAGATTGGTACCTCTAAGACACAGAGAAGTGACATGACTTTCCTAAGGTCACACAGCAAGTCAGTGGCAGGGCTGGGAATGGAGTGCATGAGTTCCAGCTTCCAGTCCTGTGCATTGCCACAAGACGACCTTCCCTCACTGGTCCCTGCAGTGTTTCTTTCCCCCCTTTTCCCTCTCCATCCTGATCTCTCTGAGCAGAACAGTGCCGGTGAGCAAGCCAGCAGGGAGACGGGGAGAAGAGGAGATGGGAGCCTTGGCTGCCACCTCAACAGTTCCGAGAGCACCCTCTAGTAGCTGGGATGAGGAGCTGACAAGGAAACCTTGCTCTCTGTGTGCAGTCCTGTTAGAGAGTGAGAGCAGAGGCCAGTGTCTCACTGCCCTTTTCCCCGGATGAGCAGTGCTTGGCAGGTGACACCTTTGGCCTCCCTTGGTTTGATTCTTTCCCTGCAGAGTTCTTAGTGTGAATGGTGTTCATTTAACCATCCCTCTATTGTCCCAGAGTAGAAGAAACTGGACGTGAATCTCTCAG
This sequence comes from Mesoclemmys tuberculata, assembly GCA_007922155.1. Lineage (NCBI taxonomy): Eukaryota > Metazoa > Chordata > Testudines > Chelidae > Mesoclemmys > Mesoclemmys tuberculata. The sequence continues at coordinate 40,955,225 of ML675613.1, forward strand.
GCTGCCCACTCACCCCCTGCCTACATCAGCATAAGCCCTCACCCGCTCACCTTGTGGAGTGTGGGGTAGTCACGGACTGCCTCATAGTCTCCCTCCCTCCCTCCCCACAGAATGGTGGGCAGATGAGACACCTATGAAAGAGTTGCCTTGTAAAGCCAGCAGCCATCACGCTTACTGCCCTCATGTGCTTCCTAAAGCTTTGATCTGCTTCCTTGTTCTCTTCAGAATGAGAAAGCAGAGAGACCGGGTGGCCTGACACTAGTGGACTAAGCGTGCAGAGGGGCCTTGGGTCCTACTCCTGGTTCTGGGGGGCAGTGTGGTTTTGCTGACAGGAATCTCATGGGTTTTGTTCCTGGCTTTGCCACTGGGTTGCTGTTGTGACCTTGGGACAAGTCCCTTCTGCTCTCTGTGCCTCAATTTCACAACCTGTAACATGGGGATGATTTTTCCTTCCTTTCCAGGGAGCTGTGAGTGTGAACAGTTGTACAGCACCAGTGAGGTGAAACATACTATTTAAATGCTAAATATTATTAGCTGGCCTTGAAAAATCCCCTCACCCAAGGTGAATAGGGAAGCCTCTCCAGGTGAGTGTCTGCAACTTCTGCAGGATCTGAACTTTCATGACAAAACAAACTCACTCTCTAGCCATTATGGTTGTGAGGAAAATCTTTCTTACATCATGTAGGTATAATTGATACAACTATATCTGCCCGAGTCTGCAGACTGATGGCTCCAGTGTGGCTGCCGGTTCTTACAGTGAAAACTGACCAGAGTCTTACTGCGTTTGACAGCAACTATTCTGACCTTTATGGACAGCAGTGAAACTGATGGGAAGGAGGGTTGGTTCACACTGCTGTTGCTTGGGGAAGCTCTGAGCAGCAGCAGCGGCAAGTGTAGGAGCTAGTCACTGGGGAGGAGAATCAGAAATGGAGGTGCGCAAATGGAGACCTACCCTTGCAGCAGCCAGGAGGTTTTTTTGTTTTGTTTTGTTTGTTTTTGGTGTGGGGAGGGAAGGAGAGGAGACAGGAGAAACATGTAGAGAGAGCTCTTTCTCCCTTCCATCAGTTGAGGGGTCTTGACATGTACCAGACACCTACTAGCTGATATAAAAATGGATTTCCTAAGCTCTTGATAATCATTACCAATGATGTGCCAGAAAATATAAAATCACTGCTTATAAAGTTTACAGATATCATTTTTTTTACCCATTTTTGTGTCAAGGATAGGTCAGTTACAGAGCGCTCTGGATCATCTGGTATTGGACCATTGGAACAACATGTGTTCTAATATAGTCAAATGTACCTCTAGGAACCAAGAATGTAAATCACTGTTGTAAGAAGGGGGGCTATATGTTGGAAAGCAGAGAGTCTGAAAAGGATTTGAGGGTCATGGTGGATAATCAAAGGATCATGAGCTTCCAGTGTGGTGCTGTGGTTAAGATAGAAACGGGATCTTTGGGTATCATGCAAGAGAATGAGTAGAAGTAGGGAGGTGTTATTGCCTCTGTATGTGGCATTAGTGTGACCAGCACTGGAATACCGTGGCCATTTCTGGTGTCCACACTTTAACAATGGTGCTGACAAACTAGTAAGGGTTCAGAAAAGAGCTACAATAATTATCTGAGATATGGAAAACTACCTTACAGAGAGAGTCTAAAGAAGCTCACCTCTATTTAGATTTAACTTAAAGAGAAAGCTAAGAGATGTCTTGATCATGGTTGATAAGTACTTACTTGGTATCCAACAGCCCAAAGAAGCGGAGGCTAGGCAAATTCAGACTAGAAATAAAGTGCACATTTCTAACCGTGAGGTAAACTGTTCCTGTGGTGAATTACCCTAGGGATATGGAAGATCCTCCATCACTTGAAGTCTCTCAATCATGACTGGATGTCTTTCTAAAACGTCTGTTCTAGTTCAGCTACAAGTTACGGTTTGATGCAGGATCCACGTGGTGAAGGCCTATGTTATGCAGGAGGTCAGTCACCAGAAGAACAGAATGATCCCTGGTGGCCTTAAAATCTGTGAAAAGCAGAGTCCAGAGATAGCTTCATGGTAAGAGTCCCAGCACCTTGAATTTCCAGCTGGAATGGAGCCGGCTTCTCGCTGGACAGTGGGCTACCCATATCTTCTCATTGATCTTTAGCTTAGCAGCGGTACTCCTCTAGCTCCTGAGGCTTGGAAATGTTACCAGACACCTCAGCACGAGGGGATGGGTGAGGGGGAGAGAGAGAGAAGTGGGGAAAAAAATTGGAGAGAAAATGGAGAGGGTATGAAGAAGAAAATGTAGGGAAAGGAAGAAAGAGAAAAGGAGAGGGAAGAGAGGAAACAAAGCAAAAACAATACAGGAAAAGATGCATCATGATTATTCTAGGAAAGAAAGGGAGTGAGGGGAAGTGGAATGAAGCCAGGAAGAGACAGAAAGTGGACTTAAAGCCAGGAAGATTATGTAAATTACACTTTTTAAAGTGCATTAAATAAAACATTCACTGGTGACACTTTACAGTTCAGTGCAGCACCCATTAAAAAGTACACATGGTCTTATTGATTTAACTTGCAACACAACGGGTGTGGTCTGGGGGTGTGGCAACACGGGTTCTGCCCTGTCTGGTAAAATTAGTCCTTGGGCTAGTAGGTTTTGGATAAGAGTTTTAAGCCCTGATTATTGTTCTCCCTGTATCTGGGTGAAGGAAACATGAAGGGCTCCCTGGCAGCAAGGGATCTGTCTTTTGTGATGCTTTCATTGGGCAGCCCTTGCTTTTTCCTGTTAAGCTTGTGGAATCAAGTGCTTGATTACCAGAATATCTGTTGCTGTTGTTCTAATGCCCCTCCACTCTCTTAAAGGCTTGAAATGAACCCACCCTTAGCAGCTGGCCCAAGGAATCTGGCTGCGCTCACCGCTATCCTGGACCACAGCATTGCCCAACGCTGGGCAGAGAGACTATGCACAGAATGGGCCAGCAGAGGGATTGTGCGGGTGGGGCTGGAGGTCTGGGGATTTAGACTGTTTCTGAGAGCCCATGAAACTTGAGCAGCCCTTTGTCCTCGACAGGCACTTTCATGTGTGCCTAAATGCTGTGCTGCCCCTTTAAATTTCCTTTTGTAGCTGAAATGATCCTTCTCTCACTGGCAAGTAAAAGCCACAGACTGCCCTGTTCCCACCTGGGACTGTGGCAATGAGGAGGCTGATTGCTAGACTGAGCAGGGGCCTTGCAAGGGCAGGAGAAGGTGGGTCTGGAGCTGGCGTTGGGGATGTGGTAACTCGACGCCCCCTACCCTGTGTGTCGGTGGAGAGGAGGGTGAAGCAGGACTCAGGAGCTGCTATTGATCAGGAGCCTCGCTGGCTGAGACACAGCCTCAATGGCCCAAGCAGAGCGCAGGGCCTGGCACCATCTCAGCTCAGTGGGTTGGTTTTTTTCTTTCCAAGACAGCTGATGCCATCCATTTTTAATGAGTTCCCCTAGATTATGCAGTGGGGAGGCAGAGATTGGCGCAGGAAGCAACGGGCTCTGAGCTGGGACAGGTAGAGGGGCAGCACATGCAGAGCTCAATTCCTTTGAGCCTGGCTCCTCTCCCTGGGGAGAACTTCTGGGGACTGTGGCCCTGAAACCCCAAGGAAAGGTTCCTCTTCAATGCAGCTGGCTTTGAGAATGGAGTCGAGCACGGAAGAGGAGAGCTGGCTGGAGGATCAGTGGGAGAAATGGTAGGGAACTGTGGGAAGGGAGGGCAGGGGGCATTCAAGCATTTCTGGGTGCATCCCTTCCTTCTGCATGTGGTTCCTGCAGAGCAGGAGTAAACTTGGTACATGCGTGGCCCATAACTTATCTGTTGCATAGGGGGCTGCATGGTAGGCGGGTACAGAGGAGACCAGAGCAGCCAAGAAATCTGGTTGCTCCCCATTAGAGCAATTGTGCTCACATGCAGGGAGCCCCTCAGTGACTGAGGCAGGAGCAGTTGCTGAAACTTAGTTTATTTTAACAGCAGGTGGAAGGGATGAGAGCTGGGGACCCTCCTTAGGGAAGGGAAGTGTTAATGCAGGAGCTTTATGGAAAGGGAGGGATTGGAGATCGTGGTGCCCCCAGATGATTCTTCCTGGCCCAGCATCTCTGCTTCCTGTGGCTGGCTATAACCCTGTGGGTTCCCCAGTGCAAGGCCATCAGGTTTACTGCAGCAAGCAGCCCTCTGTGCACAGTTCTGTAAGAGGCTGCCTGGCTGCGCCGTGTCCCAGAGAGAGAGCTGAGCAGTATCTGCTCTCCAGCCACCCCACTGGCCAGTCCTGGAGCTGCCACTTCAAGGTCAGTTCTGCAGCATTCAGAGCGGGGGCAGCCACAGCCTTTTGAGAGGCCTTACTGAGCAGTTGTGGGTCTTGTAAGGGCCCCTTTCTGCTCTGCTACCAGGTGGTTGTTCTCTGTCTCTGTGTCGCAGGGTCCTCACTCTCAGCAGTGCATGAGATAATGAGCATTAGTGACAGATCCTGTCTGGCCCTGTGTAACCAGAGAAGGAATTGATTCATGCTTTGACGGTCCAGGGCTAGACCTTCTCTCCCCGCTTCCCTGCAGAATGGCAGGCTGAGGGGGGAGCAGCTGGGGAACGTGGGGTCTGATTCCCCCTCACCGAGCCCCTTGTGCATCACTTATGCCCATGCAAGGTGTGTGCGTGAAATGCCCCCAGATCAGAATGCCAGCATTTCATGCTCATTTTGTCCCAAGACAATCAGTGACACCAGGTGCCCCAAGACAGAGGAAGCTCAGGCCTGTGAAGAGGCAGCCAAGAGTGTACATATGTTGAGAGCAGCTGAGGAAGCCGTGCAGATGCCGACCACTGCAATGAAGATCAGCAAAAGGGAGCTCTGTGATACAGGCTCTCTTTTCCCCCCAACTCCTGTTTCTGCTGTGTGCAGATAGTAAAAGACCCAGAGGTCCCAGTGCCCTTGGCCAAAATGGCCCTTCCCCCACTGCAGGACACTGGCAGGAGGCTGCAGGTGAGAGTGACCATGGGAGGAGAGCTAGATCCTTAGAAATACCCAGGAGAGAAGATTACTCTCCACACCCACTTCCCTGTCTCTCTAGGAGTGGACAGGTTGGAATGCTCTTTTCTAGACTTAATGCTATCTGTTCCCTTGAGGCTTTTACCAGCTGGAGGGAAGGATGTTCCTTCCTGCTGCCTTGCTATCTCGGGGGGACTCAGCAACGACATGATTGGGAAGGGTTCCTGCTTTCTGGATGTATAATTGAGTGTCCCGGGGAGGACACAAGGAGCATATAAAGCACTCTTGCTGCATCCAGACCCATGGGGATCTAAACAAACCTGTAGGGCAAGATGAGCCAAAGGTCTTTGAAAGCAGTGAATCATGTAAGTTATCCCCCCATCTTCCTCCACTTGTCCTACCTGGAACCCTGACTCATTCCCCTTCCTGCTCTTCAAGATCGCAGCATGGAGAGCTGACCCATCCCCAGGGTGAGCTGGCCTTTGATTCTGTTCCTCTCCACTCTCCTGTTGGGGCCTTCTCTTCTCCACGAACCATGTTAGCCATTGGGGTTTTCTGGCCAAAATCTCTGCTCTAGCTGGCTTCAGGCCCTGGTGATTAAAATGGTCTTCTGTGTGAGAAAAGAAAATAGCCTGTAGTCTTGTCTACACACACAACTTGTACCAGTTTAACTAAACTGGCCTAAAAACTGATTGAAATTTAAACTGATGCAAAGCTCTGTGTGGCAGCTCTGATTTCAGTTTAAGAGTAGCTTATTTTGGTTTACTATAATCTGTTTTTAAGCGTATTATGCTGAACAAAAAGAAGCTACTCTTAAACTGAAATAAGTGTCTACAACAAAATTCTACTAAATCAGTTTAAAAATCAGTCCTGCTTTGAGCAGGGGGTTGGACTAGATGACCTCCTGAGGTTCCCTTCCAACCCTAGTCTTCTATGATTCTATGAAAACCACACCTCTAGTTAAAAATGATGCACCTTTGTATGTAAACAAGGCCAGAGACTGTTTAGTTTAGAGATGTGATAGCTGAGCGCAGATATGATGGAGGTATACAAAATAACAAATATTTGGACAAGGGAAATTGGGTGCTCCTATTCACATGCTCTCAGAATACAGAAACAAGGGGGCATACAGTGAAACCACTAAAAGGAAATAAATTTGTAAACTAGGCATAATTCTTCTGTGGAATACACTACCACTGAAAGCCAAGACTAACAGGATTCAAAAAGGATTTAACATTTTTATGGATAATAATATCCACAATGACATTAGATAGTAAATGTAAAAAATAAAGGAAAATATAGAAGTCTCCTGTTTTTAGGGCATAAACCAGCTGCTAACTGCTGGGGGTTAGGAAGAAATTTCCCCTGTGGGAAGATTATTCCAAAATTGTCCACTATGGGGAGTTCTTGTACCTTTCTCTGAAGCATCTGGCACTGACCCCAGTCAGAGCAGGTTACTGGATTAGGTGGATCCCAGTCCACCTGAGCTGTGCTGACACTTCCTGTGTTCTTAATATAGGATCTTGTCCCTATAAGGTTAATTCTCATATTCCACTGCATTCTTCAACTATGCAAGGTTGGTGGGAATAGGGCCAGGAGAATGCAGATTCTTCCTCCCCCATCCATTTCCTTCCCAATCCCTTTCCTACTTTCATCCTGGGGACTCATTGTGTTTTCCTTTGCACGCAGGGCAGGTATTCTTGGAGCACAGGGCCAGCAGCTCTGTGTACAGTAGCTTTCTTCTCCCTGAAAGCCACAAGGCTCTGCCAGGAGAGCATCAGGCTACAGCACTCCCCAGACCAGGGCACATACTGACCTTCCCAGAAGGTGTCTGCCCACCGACACATGGTGAGGAACAGCTTTCTGGGCCCTGTTGATGAAGTGATGCTGCAAACACCTCAACAGCAGGCATCCAGCAGGGCCACCACAGACTCTGACTGTACCCAAACCAGACACTGAGCAAGGGGCAAAGAAGGTGGGAGGCCATACCCCCATCCAAAAGGCAGATCTCACATGTCTTCCCAATCTGAACCAGAGAAACTGCCCCCTAATCTCTCTCCTAGCCCAGGTACACTGCTCCCTGCTGGCATGCACCCTATTTCCCAATGCATCTTGCAAGTGTCATGCACCCTCTCACCCCTCCTCATGGAGCCAGTGGCTGGGAGCCTGATGCTGCCCAGGCAGCTCTGTGGGCATTTCCTAGCCCGTTAGGTGTGTTTGGCAGTAACTCCATGGTCTTTGCCTCCGCCAGGCTCACCCATGACATCAGCCTTGAGGAGTTTGAGGACGAAGATCTCTCTGAAATCACCGACGAGTGTGGAATCAGCCTGCAATGTAAGGACAGCCTGGCCCCCCGGGTAAGGATGCCAGCTGCCACTGGGGGTGGGATGGAGTGGAGAGCCAGGGACCTGGGAGGGCCAAAGTCATCCGACTTCCTTCTGAACACACGGGTGCAGCTTGTGGAGACTGCAGGCGCGAGTTTGCAGCCTGGCTGCGTGGATCGATACGGAGCTTGGCAGTGTGTGTCCTGCAGTATCCATCAGCTGCATTCGTATGAATGATAAGACGGCATCAGGCCATGCTGCTGAGCACTATGGGCCATGCTGTGACCAGCACGGACCCTTGTTACCCCAGCTCAATGGAAGTCTGTCTCCATGTGACCCTGGCACAGATCCCATTAACCTCCCACCTTCCAACTTGATGGCCCTCTCTTCCCTTTTGATGTCAGTGCAAAACCGCATCATCTCAGCTCCTCAGGCTGTGGCTAAGCTCCCCATCTGACCCTGACCCAGGTCCCATTATCCCCAGCCCAAGGGAGAGCTCTTCTGGTCTGACCCAGTTGCAGACCCTGGAACCTAAACACTGCATGTGAAACCATGCCAGGCAAATCGGTATGTTTCCTGCTGATGTTCTTACGGTTCCAAGGCACTAAGCTTTGGACGTTCCTGTCAGCAAGACTGGCTGGGCCATCATTCGAGTGGTTCCATCTCACTGGGAGAGGGGGCTGAAGTGAAAGGTGAAAGGCCATTGAGCAACTGGGAGCAGGCCAGGGAATTTGCTGTGTCTGTGCCTTTTCTCTTTTATTGATGGAAGAAGGTGCTGATGAGCTAGCCCCCCTGCACAGCCAAAGGCATGGCTCTGTCCCCAGGGAGTCTCCATATAGATCCAGGCAGGAGTTCAGGGGAGGAGGATTTTTGGAGGAGCTCATAGGGGGATGTGAATGGGGAGAGAGAACTGGACAGACAACAAGAGAGGAAGATAGGACATGCCCTACCAGATGAGGCCTTTTGTTCTCATAGTACAGTACCCTCTCTCTGGCTGTGGCCAATACCAGACACTTCAGAGGAAGGTGCAAGAAACCTTGAAATGGACAATCCAAGAGTCCCCTGTTCATGGGGGAAGCTTCCTCTCTACCCCATCTGTTGGTGGCTGGTTCAATTGAAGGAGAATTTATATTCCTTATGTGTTTCTACCTTTAGTGTAGGGTAGAGACAAAAATGTAGGCGATGGGTGAATGGTGATATTCTGTAGGGCTTTGTAGGTGGGTGAAGAGCTGGGATCTGATGTGATGGGGTTGGGGAGCCAGTTGTTATGTTTGTGCCCTAGCCTGATTTCCAATTTCATGGTGGGTTGCCATGGGAGGGATCTCACTGAGGAGGTGTGGACTGCACAGACATTCAGCTTTTTGTCTGGCAACATAGCAACTGATCCAGGTGTGGCTGAGGGCAAAGCTGCCTGAGGGTCAGCCAAGATTTGTTCATGGGACAGTGGAAGCAACAGCAGAAGGTATATCAACCCCCTCCCGGCATGTCATTCCTGCTGTTTGCAGGTACCTTTTAGATCCCAGTTGCTCCCGGATACCCAAGCAGCAGCTGTGGCTAAGAACACTCTTTATTGGTCATACTCTGTATAAAGAGTGTACAGATCTTCTAGATCTGGACCTGGGGCCTGCAGCACCCTGAGATGACTGCTGCGATGCACTCCACATAGGCTGCACCTTAGGAGCATGTGGGACCTGCCGTTGGTGCAGAATGCAGCTGCCTACTTATTAAGATGTGTTTCAGAGAGGGTGCATTACATGGGGTAAGGGACTGCTGGTCAGAATTAGTTTCCAGGTGGAGTTGGGATGTCGCTCTTGACCTATAAGGGTTAGATTTTCAAAGATATTTAGGGGCATAGTGGGATTTTCAAAAGCATATAAGGAAATTAGATGCCTAACCTGCTTAAGTGCTTTTGAAAATCCCACTAGGAGCCTATCTGATTCTTTAGGCTTCTAAACACCTTGGAAAATATGGCTCTTTAGCAGAGAGAGACCTCTCTCCATGGGGTCCTCTGGTTGCTGCGGTCTGCAGGGGTGCTTGAGCTTACGGCCATTTGGCTAAAAGAGGGGGCAGCTGGCGGGGGGTCCTGAGAGTGCCCCTCATCTCTGGAAGTGACCCTCACGTCTCTGCTGGTCTGACAGAGCCAAAGTGGCTTGACCTTCAAGCCGTGCTGAAGGGCTCATGTGTTTTCTCTGGCCTTTGGGGTGGGGGCTGGGTTTTATGGCATTGCTGGCGATGGTAAAATGATAAGGCAAGACTTGGGAATTTCCCCCTTTGTTTGTATGTTAGAACTAAAAATTGTATCAGCCTCTAGCACCAACAGGCTAGGTGCTCTGCAGGTGGTCTCTTAACCCTCTTCTTGCTGCAGGAATTTGTATTAGCTGGAATCTAAGGCTGTTCCAGCTGAGCTGTAATGGGTTAAACCTCAGCAAGGAGTTTTAAGTTGCAGCATGCAGCGCTGCATGTCCTCTTGACTGCACAGATTCTCTCCCTCGAGTGCAGGTGAATGCAGGAAAAGAGGAAGCAGACTGCAAATGTCTGATAAAGGGGACAAGGACTACAGTGAGGAGATGGGTAAAATAAAAATGGCTGCTCTGGCGCCTGTGCATCTGCAACATGTAAATCCCTCACCAGCCTGAAACATTCAGAGGAATGCTGAGGAGACCTGGAAAAGGTTCAGACTGCCATTTGAACTGTCTGACAGCCACAGGGGCTAGTGAAATGGAGGATGAGTGCAAATTTGCATTGGTTTTGGCAGTAGCCCTAAAGGGAAGAAAGCTTTGAAGAAATAATATAAAGATGTGAGAATTGTTGTCTCAAGACAAGATGTTCCATATGAAAAATGGATTTTCTGGATAAGGAGCCAGAAAGTAGGGGAAATGTTAGAGGAGTTCATCCCAGACTTAAAATTAAAAAGCCAATTTTGTGAATTTGGATTATCAGAACTCCTCATTGTAGACTGAATAATTTTGGGGTCCAGTACTAAAGAGGTATATGAAGGGCAACATAGGGACATAGACTTGATACTTGGAAAGGCAGGGGTCAGGACTTTTTACAGTACCCAATGTTTTTGGGTGGCCAACCTGAGACACCTTAATGGGGCCTGTTTTATAGAGGGTGGGTGTCCTGTAAATCAGGCTACTTTTAGGTGTTTCAAGTTAGGAACCCAAAACATTGGTCCATTTAGAGTGTCTTGACACTGAAGCAGGTTTTGGCCATTGTGCATCTGCTATGCAATGAAATGACTAGAAATGTAAATATAGGCCAGCAAGGCTGAGTGCACCAGGTAAATAGTAGGTAGGTAAAGCTTACAAAATATAAAAGGGGAAGAGAAACCATGCCAACCAAAGAAGATGTAAGAGTGTGGCAGCTGCAGTCAGCACAGAGAGGGTATCCAGTATTAAGAAAACATCCAGGATATTAAAGGTGGTGCAGGTAGTGACACTTGTGAGTAAGGTTGCCCAATGCTTGCCATTATAAGACCCAGTTTGCAGTCGCTTATAACTTAGTTAAAGTTTGGCAATCTGGGCTGAAATGCTTCACGTTGGCTACCGGCCTCAGGTTGAAATTTTCCAAAGCATTTCAGCCAAAACCGTTCAGTGGTTTCTTGGAACAAGGTTAGGGGACGATGCATTGTTTTGCCCATTTAAAAAGAATTGCTTACAACCATTTTGTTGAGACGCTCGAGTACCTCTCTACTCTGACCCAGAGACTTGGAATTGGGCCAGGGGGCCCTGGCATCAGGGATGTGGCCTTTTGCCATCCCTGTGAAGATCTACCCAAATCTGACCAGGTTTGAGCCTCTGGAAATCAGTTAGCAAAAACTCAGTAGAGACTTACGAGAGTTTGGCAGCTAAATCCTCTGAAGAGTCTGTGCACGCTGAGAATGCTGCAGCCCCTCAAAGCTCATTTGTGGCAAGTAGGCTATGTGTGCTCCAGCCCAGGGCTATCAGCGCTGAGCAGCACTTTCCCTGCAACTGTTTCTCCTGGCAGCCAGGGGCCGTGGTGTCACAGGATTTGAGAACTGAGAGACTCTTTTCTGTGCTCTCAGTGCTCCCTCTGCTGGCACCCAGGCCACATGGATGATGTTGAGGAAACAGCCTGACTTGAATGCAGGGGGAGCAGATGCTGGGATGGGGGGCAGGAAACTGGGATGTAGAGCCAAGAGAGGGGCCAATGGAGAGACTAGGACAAGGGGCCAGTGTGAGGTGGAGGCAGTGGGACGCTGACTTGGGATGCTATGCAACGAAGGAGGCAGGGGTCCTGTGGAAAAAAATAGTACATGATCATGTAATTATAGTATGTGTCATAAGACATATGCACCAGGGGGAGAAATTAAGGTTGCACTAGCTATTCCTAATGTTTGAGTGCTGTGCTTGACTTTGTAACCATAACATTTTCTTCATGTTGTGTTTTGTGTGTCATGTAATGAATACATGTGTAAAATCCGTAATAACCACTTTGCAAAACTACACAGGGACAGCAGGAACATGCATTGGTTAAAAATGGAATTTGAGGATTCTTCTGAGAAGGGGAATGAGTAGTTCATAAATACCTCTAAGAAAGGAACCTTACGCTCAGAAGAATGGCTTCTAAAAATATGCACAAATGACCTGTGTGGGACATACAAAATCACCCCAGGAGCACAAGCAAATGCAATGATGGAAATGGCAAAAGAGAGGTTTAAAGGAAGTTGACTTTTCAAGCTGTATAAGGTGAAATACGACTTTCAATCCAGCTCCGGGTGAGTTAAAGGAGGCAAGACAGTAAAACAAAAAGCAACCAGGTGCTGATTTCTGCACATGAGATGCTTGGCTTGGTCAAGAGGGTATATGCCATAGGGAATCAGAATAACAGGTATTAAGCTTGAACTGGATGTGAAAGCACTAACTGCATCACATGAAGATGTGATTCCAGGAGACGTGTCTACAGGTGACACAGATAGTTACAGGAGGGCAGGAGTCTGTAATACATGCCAGCAGATATGGTCTTACAGAAACCAGAGAAAAAGTTGCAAAACACGATGGACAACATTGTTCCTAGAATAGGAGAATCAACTCCTTAGTAACTGTTGAGTGAAAAGGGGCTGACTCAAAACTTGGTGCTGACCCAAGGAAATGAACAAAAATATCACAAGGAGACATTTTAACTTGTCACAAGGAAAATAACATTTGCTGAGATGGCATGAGCCACATTCTTTAGCAAATTGGATGCATCAGCAGGGTTTTGGCAGATACTCTGGACATAAAGCTTTGGATTTGTACTTTCAATGGACCATTTGGCTGCCTCATGAGGTTGCCTTTCAGAATATATTTGGCAGCAGGAAGTATTTCTCTGCACAATATCTCAGATGCAAGAATGTCTCTTAGTGAAAATGTTACACTGATGCCATCATAATCAGGGACAGCTCCACCACTGAACTTCAGGAACAACTACAGAGGGGACTGGAAACCACAAGAAACAACATTAAAATAAACAGGGGCCAAGTGTCCATTCTGAGTTACTGAAATCACGTACAGAGCAGAGAAGCTAACCCTAAAAGATGACGGATGATTTAGATTCAAATAATAGTGAACATGCAGAGACCCAACGATAAAGGAATCCTGAGACTGCAGTCAATGAATCTTGACTTAGATCAGTGAGTTTGTATCCAATTATGCAGCTCAAACAACTTGCCTAAAACAATGCCTTATCAAAGATATGGTATGGACCTGGGTGTTGGAGATCAGTGTTCAAGGAATTGTAGTATGTACTTACCTGAGCATTAGTGCTGCAAACCTTCGACACACTAGGGCTGCTCCACACGACAGTCTTGTTGACAAAAGTCATGGTCCTCCCACCGATGTAACTCCCCTGCTATGCTGACATCATAAAGCAACCTCAGGGAGAGGTGGAGGGCTTATGTCGGATGCAGTGCCGGTGTAGTCATTACATTGGCTGATGTCTGTTGTTCTTGTCAATTTTACAGCTCCAGCAACAAGAAAGCCGGGCAGCTAGAGCCAGCTGTGCCCTTCCCTCCTGCTCCCCTGGGGAGCTGGACCTAGAGGCTGGACCCTGCTCCCTGCTGGAGCCGGGCAGCCTTGTCAATGTCATGGCTGAGCCTATGGGGAGCAGGCAAGTGGGGGTACAAGAAGCCAGGGCAGCTGGACTCTGCTCCCCGAGGACGAGAAGCCCTGGGTGGCTTCCCTTGGCTCCTGGCAGGGAATGCAGAGGGGAGAAGCCCACCAGAAGCCTATAGGGCAGCTGCGCTTCTGGCAGCAGAACTAAGAGACCAGACTCTCCGCTCCCCACAGGTCTGCCCCTCTTAGGTTGGGAGAAGTGCTTCTGATGAGGACATGCACCACTGACCCAAGGAGGGTAGTATGGACATCAGCCACTGCAGTAATTACTGTGGTGGCTGTAAGTCGACCTATTCTAGGTCGATTTACCTTTGTAGTGTAGACAAGGCCTGAAAAATTCAAACACTCAGCTGGTGTTTCAAAAGGAGACATGGGACTGAATGGCGGCTTGTCACATATGCCATAGCAATAGCAAGGGCTATTACAAAGAATTTGCAAATCAAAAGATGCTAGGCCTTGTTTATGGCTGTACAAAGACTCGTGACTTTCTATGGCTGTACCTTTCCAACCTGAAATGGACCATAAACCAGTGACAGGATGTACAGAAGCACAGCCAAAGATATAGCAATTACTGACATTGTCTAGTAGTTGATATGCACCATCAAGACCACCTCATGCTCCACTTGCTGACCCATGAGGTGACCTGGAACAAGCCGTAATAGTCTATGTGAATGAACCTGATGATAATAGTCTCATACTGTATCACTGGGAATATGGGATGAACTGGAAAGAGGAAAATAGACTAAGGATGAAACACTATGAGCAGTAATACACGCTATAGGAAATGGATGGAGAAATCAACACCTCTCACCCTCCCATTCCCAACATACAAGTGAGCCTGCGGAGAATGGTACAGATGTAGTCATTTCTACACATCATTTTCCCAGTGATGACCAGGAACTGTAAGAAAGAATAGAGGAAGTACTCCTGAGAATGACTAAACTCAAAAAGGAGAGCTTGAGAAGTCATATTCTGTCCAGCGAGGACAGTGACGTTGACAAAAAGGGGAGAGCATGTGAAACTGCTGGAGGTACAGAGATGTACAATGAACAGAACCTGTGCAACAGCAACCACAACCTGCACCTCCAGAGGACACAGTCTTAATTAGCTTTGGTGGTTCTGGAAAAAACCAACACATAAATGTATCACAACTTCAGTGCAATCTGGCTCAGGCCCATTAAATCAATGTTTGCATATTGGGGAGTTCCAGAAAAATGCCATGCTCTGTACTAACGGACAGGGGACCACACCTCAAGAATGGGGAATTTTTGTTTAAATTCAGAAGTTCTGCAAAGACATGAATGAATTAGCAGAATGTAGAGCACAGAGAAGGACTCGCCCAGAAAAGCTATTGATTCAAGAGCAGAGGCATATTTAGCACTGCTCAGCTACAGAGCAACACATCTGTGATGTGAAAAACCACCAGCAAAACATCAATATAACAACAGACCTGGCCTATTACCAGACAAAAGGCATAACCAAAGGGTGGCAAGTAACTGATTTTCAACAGAGGTCAGACAAGTTAAAACAGATAGAAAATTATAACAGGTGCAAGATCCCTACCAAAATTCTCTTATTTAAAAAAAAAAAGCCCAAACACTGGGTATATAAAAAGAGAGTTAGTGGCCAGTTCAGGCTGCAGTAATTAAAGGCATGTCATCTCATTCATATTTCATGATCCACAGAAGGTGAAAGCATTTTGCTCGGACGTCTGCTAAGGTACCTGAGAATGTGACTGAGAGAGCAAACAAGCAGCAAGCAGAGTGAGAGCAGATACAGTGGGTGTACAATAACCATCCTGGATTGATCCTGTGCTGGACTGCATGAGAGAGACTGAACAAGCCATTGAAGACATGGAAAGGCATTTTGCTTTATGGTACATCTGGAAGATTCTTGAAATGGCCAAAAAGATGGTCTGAGGTCTGTTGATAGCATAACAACATTTAAAAAGTTGACAGGCCCTCTAGTTGTTAGAATTTGTTCAAGCAGGACATTTAGGACAATACAAAATTATAAAGGGAAGGCCTGCTACAAAGGGTTAAGCTTGAGCAAGGAGTTTATAGCTTCCACCCCTCCTGCACAAGATATCCAGTGCCACATGGCCTGTTAACTCCTTCACAGAGATGGGGAACCATTTGCAGAGGCTGAGACAGGAAATACAGCCAGGCTAGAATACAGTAACCGTAATCCTGTTTACTGCATATGGGTTTTGACTTGTTTGTTAAATAACTACGTTGCCCCAAGCCTGCCTCGGACATTGCTGAATACCATGCCCCCCTGCCACGGAGAAGGGCATCCCTGGGCCTAAGTGGTGGCCCCGCATTTGAAAAATTTGGGGTGAACAAACTGCTTGAGTGTGACCGCTAGTTTTGGGCGTTTCAGTTTTTAGGTGCAGAGCTAGAGACATGGGTCTGATTTTCGGAAGTGCTGGGCAGCCACAGCTCCCCTAGATTTCAGCTGCAGTTGAAAATGTTGCCCTTTTATTTCTCTAGTAATGCCTTGGAGGGGCAAAGCCATACTCCCTCCTGTGTCCCACCGTTGGTTCCCTTATGATAACATTGTTGTACCTGGCACTGCCCTGCAGGTGGCAGCGGAGGCCAGGGGCAATAGCGTGGGGGTAAGAGGACCTGTCTGCAGGCCAGGAGGGGGTTGGTTAGTACTGCCTGTATCACAGGACCACCTTGCCAGTACAGCTGATGTTGGGGTGGTGAGCATAGGATGCAGTTGCCTTTCTCCGGCTGCAGGAGATTACGCAGGGGGAGGGCTAAGGGGTAAAGCCTGGCTTATCATATTAGAAGGAATTACAGCTGCTCAGCATTTCCTTCATAGGTCCCACTTTATATAAAAATAAGCTGGAAAAATTGGCGCAGGGCCACTGCTCACAGCTGCCATCATTGGGGCCTTGAAGAAGCAGGCAGCAGCCCAGGACTGGATGATGCGGACACCTACTCACAAGGTCAGAGGGCAAGGGCTTTTACTGTATTGCAGACCAGTTAGTTGTCGGACCCGTCTTTGTGCAGCACCCCACGAAATTACCCTAAATCTCCCCTTCACTTGCAAGAGCCCCTCTCCGCAGCTACAAGCGGGGGCTTCACCTGTCTGTTTCCCCTGCTGCCTTCGGCCCCAAGCCAGCAGTGACCACCATGCCTGCCCAGAGTCCCACAGACTTCAGGGTGCATCTGCCTGTGTGGCTCCAGTGGCAGGCCTGGGGCCTTAGTACTGACGGATGCCGGTTCTCTCAGACGTGCTGCTCTCACACTCATGTGCTCTTGTTTGGACTCGGGGCTCATGACTCCTGCTGTTCCCCACCGGTTCCGAGGCGAATCCCTCTGTGCACGGGAGTCGGGTTGTGGAAAGGCCAAGCCTAGAGTACAGTGCGAGGATCAAGGGTGCTTGCCCGTTTGCAATGTCATGGGGAGGAACTCTGAACGGCTGTGGGGAACAGAGACGGCGCAGTGGCCCCTGCCAATCCTGTGCAGGCCTTTACAGATTAGGAGTGAAACTTTACATCTGGGCTGGTTTTCAGTGGGAGGCCAGAGTGATGTGTCATCTGCAGGTGCTCACATACTCCCTGCCAGGCCTGAGCTCAGGAGGCTGAGTGTCTCTGGTAACAGCTACCAGTATCAACAGCATAGACAGTGGGGCAAAAGGCTCATCTTAGGGGGGTGTGATGGCAGCAGCTACTGCTATCAGAATTAATGGGCGGCTGTATTTGGATCCTGGATGAAAGGCTAGAGGGATTGACTTTTGAAGCAAGAGGGAGGTGATGTTCATGGGGAAAGGGAAGCATTTCAAAGAATCCACTGCCACCATAAGGCCTCCCTGAATCCAGGGTGGCTGCTCTGAGGATGTCAGGTCTGTCTACAGCATTGGAGTCCGCTGGGTTCAGACTATCTAAGGGCTCACCTCACTCCTGAGGTCGCTGTGATCCATGGCAGCTACAGTCCTCCGGAGAGTGGAATCCTCAACCACAAGAGTGAGGCCTGCAGTCGCAGAAGTCAGAGCTCTTTCTGCAGCTGTGGGACTCGCTCCTGGAAGAGGTCAGAAGAACCATGAGTTTTGGCGCCTTCAGAGCAGAACGAACTTGGTATCTGCATAAATAAAGGATGGGAGGGATGGGGTGGGTTAGGCCCAGAGGCTCCCCTGCTGGAGGACTCGAGGTCCTGCCCCACCCAGAGCAGTAGAGGAGCCCTCCAAAAAGTCGAGAGTGGCTGCAGGGGAAGCAGCCAATCACAAAGGATACAGGGACCAGCCAGTCAGGGCCCAGGAGGGCCATATAAAAAGGAACCGTAAGGCACACCAGGCAGGTCCTTGCTGGAGCCAGGGGAGTGCAGTTGGTGGTCCTGGTTGATCAAAGGGAACTGCAGCACCATGGACATCTCAGTGCTGGCAGGGAGTGGGGGAGTGAGAAAGAGCTCCTGGATGGCTACTGGGACTGAACCTAAGAGTCCTGAGCGAAGGGTGAAGCATTGGTGATGGCTGGGCCTGTGGGGAAGTGGCCCAGGGAACTGAAAGCAGATTTTTTTTTTTTAAGGGACATATTGGCGTGTGGCTGCTATTCTTAGGCTGGACTCCAGAGTAGTGGGTGGACCTGGGTCCCCACCATAGGCCACTGGGGAAGTGGCCCTACAATTGGACAGCAATAAACCTCCTAAAGGGGATCTGCACTACTTAATGGCCCATCTCTCCAACGAAGAGGAAGGTGGAAACCACTGCCTCCAGGGGCCAAGCCCTGGAGGTTTGGCCCAATACCAGGGCTGGGACTGTTTAAAGACTGCAGATGCACCCGACCAGAAGAAGTGCTTGTGAGAGATGGGTGCCATGCCATTACAGATGAACAAAAAGAGAATCCAACCTACTGGGATAGAAAAACCAAGACCGATTGTATTTATAGTTGTGGGTGTTATGAGGCACTTTGATGCCCTAGTGATTGGCACGAATATGGGTACCAAGACCAAAAACAAGAAGATGCTCAATCTGTCCAATTTAACTATGTAACAACCAGGACAGGGGGAGCTGACAGTTCACAAGTGCTTTGAAGGATGTAAGCATTCAGGAGGGAGAGTGTCACAGGGTGCCTGGCCCCAGTAAATGAAGTAGGTCCAGTGCCCCTGTGCCAGACAGGTGCTTCCATTTGGCCATGTAAGAGAGTGGGTCAGCACCTGGGGGCTGTAATGGATATGGGGGACACCCAGTGATGGAGGGACCTGGCGGTGGATGGAATCCCAGTGAGTCTGAGCCGACTCGTTCAGTCAGGAGGAGCCAAAGTGAGCTACCAGGGGACTGGGGAGTCCTGGAAAGAAGCAGAAGGTGTTTCCTGGGAGAAGGCTGAAGTAAGGAGAGTCGCAAGAAGGCTGAAGGCAGAGGCGCTTACCTGCTGGCATCTCCAGGATCAGATAGCTGGAACCATGAGAGGGCCAGGGGAGTGAGGGACTCCCCCAGCAGAGAGGCTGTGTGGGTTCCTGCTGCAAAGAGAGGGGCTGCGCTCCAGCTGGAAGGGCTGGAGCAGCTGTCCTGGCACAAGGGCAGGGCGGGACACGGGGGCTGTATTGGAGACCCCTGGTGCGGAGAGGGCAGTGAGGGCTGCATGTTGTACTATGCTGGAGGAAATGTGCACTGTGGCTGTGGGACTTCCATTATGGTTTCTATACATGGGGCTTTTGTAAGAAAGGAACCTCACAGGGGCTATGTTTAGACTTGGGAAGATTGGGCACAATTTCTGGGGACTCAGAAGGAGGGAAACTGAGGCAGATGCACTTATTGGGGCATGGCCTGTGGCATGAGGGTGCTGTGGATAGGGCTGCCCTTCTGACAGAGAGGAATTATTTATATATTTAGTTGCATCCATAGAGGCACAACAGATTGTAGGCATCTACCCCAGGCCAGGCTGCCTGTGCTAATATTTAAAATCCAATTCTGACCATGTACAACCCCATCAGTTTCACCAAAGCCCCTTCTTAAAGAGACAGTGGAAACATTCTACTGTTGACAGCCCAAAAGCTGGGAAGGAGCTCTGCTGTGCCCCAGACCGATTTGGGCTCTTTACCAGGATACGTAAAGGCACGGCCAGCAGAATGGGGTGAAATGGAGGACGGGAAGCTGTCAGGAGATGCTTCCTGGTAGTGAAATGTGAGAGTCTGGAACAGTCTCCCAGGGGAAGGGGGGGTGCAATCAGACTGGGACGGCAGAGTCTTGGGGAATTGACTGTAGGAACCAGTCCTGCCTGGGTCATGGGAAGAGGAGCTGCTGAACTCATAGGATCTCTCTGCTGCCTGTGATTCTCTCTGCGGGGTGACAGAGGGACTGACTTTTAAACTGTGTGTTTCTGGTGTAACCTGCGTTTCTCGCGGTATCGGCCAGTGCAATCTTCGTGCCTCTGTGTCCTTCCCTCCCTGCCGATGGCTCTTACAATGCCACTGCTTGTCCTGAACCAGAGAAAAGCCATGATGCTGCAATTGTAGCTGCTGTGGGGAGCTGAAGTGATTGGGTTAATAAAGAAACTGCCAGTGCCCTGTGCCTGCTGAGGGGGAATAGGGAAACCTTTGCTTTTAGGTGGGCTTGGAGACTTGAATATTTTTTCCTGCCCCCTTAAAAATAAAAGGCAGCTCAGCATGAACTTGCTGCTGCTGCATCCCAGCTCAGGCTCCCTCCCTCCTTCCCTCAGGAGTCGATGTGATGTGACGCGACTGCCCGACCTTCCCACCCAGTCTCACGATTCTGTCTCTTAATCCTCCCAGAGCCATGTGAGCCTGCAGACCAATAGCGGCCTGGGGGTGGGCGGCGGGGAGGCGAGCCGGCTCCAGGCAGAGATGCTTCAGCTGGACCTGATCGATGCTGCTGGGGAGACCTCTGCCGAAGAGGAAACCGCCTCTGAGCCGCTCAAGAAGGAGCCCCTGCCAGTAACCATGGATACCTACAGACCCAAGCGGCCCACAACTCTCAACCTCTTCCCACAGGTGCCTCGGACCCAGGTAAATCTGGATTGGAGAATTTCCAGGGGACGAGGGGGGCCTAGAACCTAGGGTGATGGGTGCATTTTAAGGCCGCCTCTCTCTTTTCCTATCCCCTGCGTCCCTAGGGAGTGCAGGGAGCACTCTCAGCCTCCCAATGTTCCCAGATGTCCATCATCTCCTTGGGCCTCAGGCACGCTCAACAGTGGCAGTAGCAATGGGGGAGGTGAGAGCTGCTGGGCGGGATTGGGCTGAGCTGCAGCCTGTGTAACTCAGCCCCTGGTGTGGGGTGAAGAGGGGGGTTAATTACTTTCCCCGGGGGCTTTTGTTTGGGATGACACAGCTCAGCTAGTGAGTGGAAGTGGCTGAAACCATGAGAGTGATGGGCAGGCAGAAGGTGGGGGTTGAAATCGCCCCTGCTTTTGGGTTGGAGACATAGAATGGCAGCGGAGTCGCACATCCCTCTTCTCTGAGGTTACTTGTTAACACCCCTGTCGTTCGGTGAGGCTTGGAGGGATACGGTGCCCCCGGCTGAGTTTCCCAACAAGCATTCCAAGAGGGCAGCACCAGGATGCTGGCCTGGGAGAGACGCTGTTATCACGGGGTTGTCCAGAATCAATTTGTCCTACTGACCCTTAGAAATCATCATCTGGAGAGCAGGAGACAGGGATGGATCTGGGTGAGTCACCCCAGGACAGTGACGGAGGTCTGGGTGTGAGGGGGAACAGGTAAGGTAGGAAGTGGAGGGGCAGGAGTACTGGTGTGAGAGAGGCAAAGACTCGGGGGGGGGGGGGAGCGGCGGCGCCCCGGCGACGCGGCGGCGGGGGGGCGTAGCCATGGCAGGTCAGTCTGGTGGTGGAGAAGAGTTTATGGGAGTTTGGAGATAGAAGGGTCTGAGGAGGCTGGAGTTGACGTGGAGCAACTTTGGGAGGCCACAGGAGAAAGCTTCAGTAAATGAGGCATGAAGTGACACATTTATGAATGAGCCATTGAACAGCGTGTGCTGGGCCAGCGGCAGGAGGGGGGCCATCCAGGAGGCTATGCATTGCAGGGGGAAGCAGGATGATGGGTGCTGGAGAGCCCCCAGCCAGAGCAAGAGGAGGGATGGTTCAGCTGGAGACTGGAGCCAGGCTATCTCCCCGGCCTGCTCTCAGAGGGTAAGCAGGGTCCAGCCTGGTCAGGCTGTGGATAGGAGAGCTCGTAAGGGAGAACATTCAGGGGCTGCCGCAGGTAGTGTGGGAGACTCGGTCGGGGATGTTTGCTCCTCTGAGTTAATGCTGACACCCAGGCCCCAGCTCAGTGCTAGAAGGTGCTGTGCGGGGCTTTCTTCCGAGTGAGACAGGAGCGCAAGGGTACCCGACCCATGGTGCTTTGGGTGATTCCATTCTGCCTCCCGAAATCCCCCCTGCACTTTGTTAGACAGAAGATTCTTCTTCACTTCCTCTTCTGTGCAGCGCTGAGGGGGGCTGCTTTTCAGTGCTGTGTGCAATGCTTGTGGACACTGGTAGGAATCCCTTTGCTCGTCTAACTGCTGCAGAGTTTGCAAAGCATCGCACGGTGTGATACATATGGAAGGCTATTTTTAACATTCTCTGTTATTGAGATGTGACTTCTTTTGCCTAGTAAGAGGATTTTCCTCTGGGTGACGTTCAGCTGAGGAGAATGAAATGAGAGGCAGGTGTTTCTGTGTGGCAGATGGGGAGGAGTCGGTGGGTATGTATAAAACTGGCAGCTGATCTTAAATCTCCAATTAAGGAACTAGAGGGAGATGGGAGAGGAGAAAGGACCAAACTAGAGCTGCCCAGCCATAGAGTGGGATAGTTAGGAGCTATTGATGAATTGAGATGTCCTAGGACTCAGAAAGGTGGGAGACTTTACAGGACAGGTGATGCCAGTATGGGCAGAAGTGCTGGAGATTGGGGGGCTGTGCTGGAAGTAGGAAGAGGGGGTTTGGCAGCCAGAGAGCTACAGCAGCTGGCTGCCATTCTGGAGAGGGACTAAGTAGCAAACCCTTGGTAGAGAGGAAAATGAGCCAAGATAAAGATGGAGCAAGCAGAGGGGCACCAGAGAGGAACTGAGGAGATGAAGTCGAGTCTTAGCAGTTCAGGGGAGAGGACTAGGTCTCTGGAGGGGAATTCCCTGCTCTCCTGTTAGCTTAGGGCTGGGAGGTGTGTTCAGCTCCTCTTCAGTCCTCTGAATTAGGAAGTTTGCTACAGGAAGCAGGTCCCTGGGGAAATTCCAGGCCAATGGCTTTGGAGAGAGAGACGGATGCGGAGGGGTAGGAGCCAGATGAGTGGGAGTGTATGGGGAAAGAGGGGTTGGGTGTGGGAGCCAAGTGGGCTGGTGGGAGAAGATGGGTGCCTGGAGGTGGGAGGAGGATGGATAGGATCGGGGGTTAGTATGGGGGTGTGCAGTGGGGCGGAGTTGGCTGGGGTGAGGAGTGTCTGTGTGGCTGAAAAGCCCTATTGAGCTGGCTGACCTCACTGGCTGTTGAATACTTTATGATCCTGTTGCTCTCCATTGTGCTGCAAAGAGTCATGGAATGTCCCATGGAATGACCCTGCTGAGTCATCTCCCCCAGAATATGGGTTGGAACTTGCCCCAGTTCTGCGCCTGTTCCCCCTCTTCATCGATACTGGCTGCCCGCAGAGGAGCTGTGAAGATTGTAGTGGGGAGGGTGAGGGAGGATCTTTGTCCAGGCTGGGGCTGGGGGCTGCCTCCTTGGCTTTCCACTGAAAGAAGACTGTAAGTGGAGCCATCAGCATCTCTGGGGGCTGGATATCTCTGCTCCTTTTGATCTTGTTGAGGAACAATGCTGGCCTCAGACCTGGCTGGCCAGCATGTCCCTCCCACTTGAGGCAGGGAGAGGAGCGGGTCTCTTGGCCAGTCAGATTTGCAGGCACACTCCTTTCCAAGCAGCTCTTGCTGTCTTTCAGATCAACTGCACGTGCTCCTGTGCATGTGGAGCTGCCAGATGGATAGACAAGTGCAGAGCCCCATGTGCCTGGCAATGACAGCTGGGCCCTGCTGTAATCCTTTCAGGCCCTGAGTCTGCAAACAGGCTTGAGAGAGTAGGAATCTGAGTGTCACATCCTGGTTAGGTGCTGCTGGCACAGGGTGGCTTTGGCGGGCACTGCTGTGTGGAAGCTCACACACCCAGCGTCTTGTTACAGCAAAAGGAGATAAATGTAGAGACAGCACCCTAGTGAAGGGGTGTGTGTGAGATGTTGGTGCAGAGAGGATGGCTGGGGGGCAGAAGAGAGTAACAGCTGAATGGGAGAGGAGCCTCTTTGTTGTGGAGTGTCTGCCTCTAACAATAGGATAAAACTTCGTCTCAGCACCTGCTGTTACCTAAAGTAGAGCAAGTGGAAGAGTCTTTGGTGACGGGCTGTAGTGAGAGTCATCGTGGGAAGGAGAGATTTCTCCTTCTTTCCCTTCCTCCTCCTTGGATTTGCCATTATAACCTCTTTGTGAGGGGCAGCAGCCACCATTTGCCCTGAAAATGCTACAGTCTCTGATTAGCAACTCTAGTCCATGCTTCAGGTCTTCCCCTGGGGCTGGGAGCACGTGTGTCACTCAGTGATTCGGTAGGTTGATTGGATCAGAAATGCAAACACAAGTTCAGAGTGTAGTTCTAGTCTGGACCGGGACTCAGGGTAACTTTACATTGCAGTCACAGGGTGTGATTGCAGCTGGTGCAGACATGCCAAGCTAGCCTTTATCTCATAGCTCGGATACTGGAGCAGTGAAGCCATGATAGCGCAGGCTTCAGCGGGGCCAGCTACCGGAATAATTGTCCGGGCTTCCAGGTGGCTTGTCCAGCCCATGTCGAAGCCTGTGCTGCCAGTGAAGTCTCCTGAACCTGCAGTGACACCAGGTGACGGCAATATACACATACCACCTGTACGGATGGCCCTTTCTTTCCCCACATATGTGTGTGTTCTGGAGTCAGAGCTGTTCACTTCTGTGACTAAAATACATTCTTAGTGCTCTTTCCTCGTTAGCCCCGCAGAGCCTATCTAATGCCGAGGGAGGGACCTCTATCCTCTGCACACATAGCAACATTTTTGTTGTTCTCTTCCGGTGACGGAATCTGTATTATGAGTTGCTGAACATGACATGGAGAGAGCCCGGCTTGGATCCCACATCCCAAGGGGAGCATGGGGTGTGGGCAGTGAGGAAGAACGCCTTTTTCTTTGCAGTCTGGGCCCATGCGATATGGAGTCGCTAATCATGGAATTTGATTGTCACTTGTTTAGAGTCACTCTTGGAAGCTGAACTGCCGTTGGAGGCGTTACAGTTCAGATAAAGGATTGCTGTTGTAAAAGCACATGGCTTCACTGTGCACTGAAAAGGGGCTGCAGCTCCCAATGAGAAAGTTACACTGGGGAACCAGAAGATCTGCAGGCAAATAGCACTTGTTCGCAGCCTCTGTCCATCCCTCCAGCTGCACAAAGCTGTCTTCTCTCTCCATTCCATCCTAATCATAGGTTTAATAGGTGTGCCTATCCTGGGGCCACTGTGCGAGCTGCCCACATTTTTCATGCTGAATTTGCTGCATCGGGCCTGGGATCTTTACCACAAGGGGTCCTGCATGCTCTTATGGTTCCCTGGCCAGCTCATGCACTGCTGGAGGGGAGGCTGGGAGCTGCTTCCTTCTCTGCAGCCGGGTCTGTGTCTCTGGGCACAGTGTGCAGGAATCCTGGCAGAGATGGTCACTATGGCAGCTTGGCTGGCTGAGATCCCATTCTGGCAAGTGACTGGGAGCTGCAATGAGGCAAATGGGGACACTTAGTGCTTTACACTGGCGTGAGTGGGGCTTTTGAAGTTATGTTGGCAGCCTGCACTAGCCCTTCCTGGGCAGACTCTCAGAGCTAGGAAATCCCTAACAGATATGAAACCCTCTCTTGGAGGGAGGCAAGGACTGTTAGGAGGATCAGCAAACCCAGATGAGGGCAGAGAACATCCAAAGGGCCCCAGAGAGGTCAGACACACAGGCGGGAAACAACTAAGTAAGACACAGCCTGGAGCAATATAGATCCTGCAGCTGGGGAAAAATAACCCCAAACCTCAATCATCAATGGGAGGGGAACCCTGGGAGCAGAAATGCCTGAGACAGATTCTGGGGAGTTAGGAGGAAGCAAACAGGGCAGGAGTTTTCAATTAAATGGCTGCAAACCACCCATTATATTCTGGGGGTGGGCATGCTAAGTCCTCAGTCCCAGAGCAGAGAAGGGCCAGTCCTCCTTTGGAAAGACCTCACCTCAGATCCTGCCCTCAGTCCTAGAGCGCTCATACCTGGGGCTGGAGGGGTCAATTTATGAGACAAGATTAATAAAGCTCTGTCTAGGCTGGCTCAGAGATGACTAAACATGGAGGGGGAAGGTGATGTGTTCAGGTGTCTGAGAGGTGTAAACCCCAAGGAGGGGAAGGAGTCTTCAGGGAAATACACTGAGGTGTAACTAGAGGGACGGGGTGAGGCAAAGGAGACACTTGGGTTGAGCTGCGGGGGATGTCTTCTCAGTGAGACAGAGGATGGGGTGGGACCCACAATGCTAGGCTGGGACAGAGCCCCAAAGACTGTGATGAAGGGACTAGATTAGTCATTGGTCTGCTCTGGCACAGGAGAGAGGGATACTAGACTGGATGGTCCATCTCCCTGTGATGGACCCTGTTCACTGGGGGGTATGTCCACACTGCAGCTGGGAGCGAGCCCCTCACCTGGGTAGACAGACTCCTGTGTGCTAAAAATAGCAGCGTGGACACTGAGGCACTGGCAGAGGCTCAGGCTAGCCACGCAGGCTTGGATCCAGGGGCTAGGGTGTCTTGAGCTCTGGTGGCTAGCCTGAGTGTCCGCTGGTACTGCACCATGCACCCTGCTGTTCTTAGCCCGCTAGCTCAAGCCCTGCTCGTGCTTCTGTCTGCCCAGGCTGGGGAGCTTGCTCTCGGCTGCAGCGTAGACATACCTTAGTGCCCTCAGAATTTGTCCACTAATGCCTGGAAGCCGCTGATGGGGGTTGCGGGATCTGGCTGCTCTCAGGGTTTCTCTAGCTCTGCCAGGAACACTCGGGAGTAGCAACTGCAGGTTGATTAATGCCCGGTACCGGCTTGATTCACTGAATGGACCCTCACAGAGGCCATGTCTACACTGGGAAAATGCAGCAGTTCCCCCCTAGGATTAACCATGACCAGCTACCATGTTTTAAACATGCCTACCTTGTCTACAGTGAGGGCAAAATTGGGTTCAACATCCCATTAGTTAAGACACAGTAATTATGACATTTTCTAACACAATGCAGTTTCCCTGTGCAGACTAGGCCAGAAAGACAGGTCCTGGTGCAGGAGCAGAGCAGAGTGATCTCTGCAGCCCTCGTATCCCGTGCTGGATAGGCAGTGAGGCAGCTATGTTACCCATGGGAGAAATGTTGGTCCTGGCAAAAGCAGGTCATTTTTCTCGTGCCTGGTCTGCTGCGATGGGAGCAGAGCACATGTGCGTAGTGCTGCTGTGCCCTGGAGAGAGAAGGGACATCGCAGAGGCCAGAAGCAGAGGCATAGCCAGTGCGTCTTCAGTGCCTCCCATGCTCACAAGCATTTCTATTGGCACTCTGTGCCCAATGACATTGAAGGGCCTGTACTCCTGTGCCACGTACCTAGCGTCTACTGCTTCTCATGCCAAGCGCTGCCAGATGTATGACCCGTCCCATGGTGCTCACCAGCCAGGGAGTTAATGTGCCTCTCGTTCTAGGCGGCTAGAATTCATGAGCTCCCTGGGTAACGTGGACAGCGAAGATCACAAAGTGAATGTGGGGAGAAAACGCACGTGCAAGTGAGAGTCCATGCACACAATGTGTAGATGACAAATCGTAGGCAGGTGCTAGGCTTGCTCGAGATTTTTCCTTCAGAAGGAAAACAAAATCTGTGTGGGTCTCTGGGGCTGTGCCCGGAGTCCACGCTAGGGTTGGGGTATAAACATCCAGATCAGGTTCTCTCTCATAGCTCATAGCTCATTCCCTCCTGGGCCTTGGGTTAGCTCCCAAGTTACTGCCCAGACTTTCCCAGCAGCTGCAGCTGGGATTAGCTGGTGGATCCCCCTGAGCAACCAGATTGCCTGATGCACATGGAGAATAGCTGGCTCCTGTGGGGGAGGCTGGGGCAGCGGAGTGGTGGACTGGGGGAGGGACAGGGCGCCTTTGTGCCATGCGCTATTTACTGTTCCAGCTACAAGGCAGCTTTGTTCTTCTCCTCAGGACACTCTGAATAACAACTCTCTAGGGAAAAAGCACAGTTGGCAGGAGCGGGTGTCCCGGTCGTCATCCCCCCTGAAAACTGGTGAGTCCGAGGCTCTCAGGAGGACGCAGCTTCTCTCACTTTGTCTCCTGGCAGTTCCTGGATCTCAGAGAAGCAACCGCAGTCCTGCACCCTCCCAGTGCCCCTTCCCTCTGGCCTGTGTCCAGAGAGGTGGGTGTTGCGCTCACCACAGGCTGAAGGAGCCACGTTCGACCAGCTGGGAATTGAAAGGCCATCCCCCTTTTACTGGGTCCCTGTCCCTGCCTGGTAAGGTCCTTCCTTTCCTGGTGTCCTGGGAGGCTGTGTGACATTCCTGCATGGATCAAAATTGAGAGATGGGTTTTCCTGAGACGTTTTTGGAGCAGCCTTGGAGCATGAATAGCTCTCTGGGGGTGGCGATCAGGAGGCAGAGCCCAAGGAAGGCTCCTGTTCCTACTGCAGCAAATGGATATGCAGGAGGGTGATTTGAACATTGTCCAGTTGGCATGGGATATAGGCTCAGCAGGACTCTGCTCGGGCCCATAACCTCAGTCCCAGTCCCTGGGTGGTGGGGCTGGCGGCAGTCGTCACTGCAGATGTTTTGGGTGTGTCCTCACTTTGTATCCCAGCACAGAGCGCTCCTAGGCTGCTTGTGCTCTGGATTAGATGGGTTGATGTTGCTCTTTTTCTTTCTCCCTCTTGCCAATCCCCTCCCCCCAGGTGAGCAGACCCCTCCCCATGACCACGTTTGCCTAAGTGATGAGGTCAATCACCAAAACAGCACAACCTCCACCAAAGATCGGGGCACGTCCACGGAGAGCCCATGCCGGCGCCCGGCTGCCACACAGATTGCCCCTGCCTGTGTCGCCTCCTCTCGGGTGCCTGAGAAGTACCAGGCTGCTGGCCGGCTCCCACCCCACAACCCCAGTGTGGTGGTGGTGACGAGGGGGCCAGAAGCCCACCGGGACCGCATCCGCTACCAGACGGACGTGAGGCTAGAGGCCACCGAGGAGATCTACCTGACCCCGGTACAGAAGAACTCTGATCCACTGGAGCCCGAGAAGCCCTTTCTGTCGCAGTCCAGTGAGACCCGCATGTCCATCAGTTCCGACATTGACACCTCCAGCTACCCCCCGCTGACGGGGAAGCCCAACCCCTCCATCAGCGAGGAGGACGAGGTGCTGGACTACATGTCCTCGCCCGACAAGATGAGCCTGCCCAGGACCTCGTGCAGTAGCAGCAGCAATGGTGGCTACCGGCATGGGCACAGCCTCCAGCGGGCGTCAGTGAGCTCAGACACCAGTGCCCTCTCCTACGACTCGGTCAAATACACCCTGGTGGTGGATGAGAACGTGCAGCTGGAGCTAGTCAGCCTGAAGCAGTGCTACTCGGGGTACAGCGACGAGAGCGACTCGGCCACCGTCTACGACAACTGCGTCTCCTCGCCCTACGAGTCGGCCATCGGCGAGGAGTACGAGGAGGACGCGCTGAAGCGCAATTCAGTTTGCCTGTCCGAGGACTCCACCCCCGAGGCTGACATCCACTTCTCCAAGAAGTTCCTCAACGTCTTCATGAGCGGCCGATCACGTTCCTCTAGTGAGTATTGGGCCTGGGGGCGGGGGACTCAACATAGATGGGGCTCCTCCTCCAGTGAGTGCCGGGCCTTGGGGGTGGCAGACGGGGAGGGGGTCTGTAACTGTACTGCAAAATGATCCTGGTTCCCTCCCACCGCCGAGAGTCTGTGTGGCTTGCCTTGCTGTGTGTCCTGGTTGTTTGTCTGTATGAGGGAGGAGATTTCCAGAGGGCACAGTCCCCAATTTTTCCTGCTGTGGTCTCTGATTTCTGTCTTTATGTCACAGGGTCAGTGAGGTTCTAGTGACTGCAGAAACCCTTTGGGCTATGGGCAGCGGCTGGTGTTGACACCTGGAACCAGCATCGCTGATTTGTACAGCCCAGAGTTTAGGACAAAGCCCAGCCAGGTCTCTCGGTGTGAGGCAGGGCCTTGTTCTTGTCTCTTAGGACAGCAGCAAACCTCATTGGTGGTTGAAGCTTGTCCGAGCCCCAAGCATCTCCCATCTTTCCACATGCAGCCTCGCGGTCTCTGGCCCCTGTTCAACAGCTGTACCCCATCTCTGAGAAACAGGGAACTTGTAATGTTTCTGTGCCATACAGCACACATCTTCTAGCCAGCCATAAAGCCTCCACTTTCCTGATGAATGTTCTTCCATCACCTCATTAATGGTTTTCATAGTGTCGTGATAGCAGTTATTCAGTTGCTCAGCCAAATCAGAGAAAAATATTTCAGCTCCTGGACACACGTCTCTGGTGCCATCCAGTTCTGCTCTCATGCATGGTATGAGGTGTACACATCAGCAGTAAGGTCCAGATCATCTCTGCCCAAGTGAATTGCCACGATGTCCAGTATATCCCAACCCCTAAAGTTACTGGTTAGGTACTGCAGAATAGGCAAAACCTGGTGCTAATGCAGACCACCTCTCTCCACCCAGATCAGCCTGTACTCAGCGATCATGGTGTACTCCTTTCTCTCCTGCAAACTTAAGGAATCACCCAGAATCCACATGTTGGTGACCCTTTTTCGTGGTGGTCAAGGCACTGGCACTCTCAGTTCAACAAACTCTTTGGCAAATGTCTTTGGAAACCATGTTAATCTGCCCCAAAATCAGGAAGTAGTCGCTCCCCCTCCTCCCCCGCAGCGCCTCCAAGGGCTAGTAAATGCAGATTTTTCTCAAACTATCAACCAGGGCTTGCCTACCAGCCATCCTCATTTCTTGCCCTCTGTGCAGCTGCAACCCCAATCCTGGTCCCTTCCCCCACGCGTGCCCACAAAGCCCTGTGTCTGTGGTCCCTCCCCACCTGAAGAACACATTTTTGATCAGGCTGGCTGCTGACTATTCTGCTGTGTTCACAGTAAACCTCCACATAAAATAAAAACATATTCTGTTATACCAGAGACAACTTGCAACAAGCAACATCAGTTAAGTGCACAGGGCACAAAGGCTCAGACTAGGAACATTGATGGTAGGGGGGGATGCTGCCTGCACATTCCCTCAAACTACCAGGCAAGCATACCATGACTGCACAGCAACCGTCTCTCGGTCGTTTGGGTTTTTTTTACTGGCACGTGTGCACTGGAAACCTTCCAGACCCTACATCTACCCAAGTGAAGATGTGAACGGGTTCTTAAATGTCATTCATAATTTAGGACCCCGGAAGATTTAGTGGGTGCCATAGACTGCGTTTGATAAAAAGTGACCGATTATGACCCTTCTTACCCACATCACCGCAGCAGTCTAACTCTGCACAAACAAACAAAAAAACCAATCTAGAAATATTTTGAAAAATTGCCATTTTTTTGGTGGTGGTGGATGAGGGGCTTATATCTCTAGAACCCCCAGCTCAAATGGCTTCAGCTTTGGCTCATTAACCCTACTCTGTGCTCCCATGAGACACAGCAAATTAAATTTCAAGAAGATTCATGCTCCCCTGGGGATTTTAGAGCACTTAGAAACATTGTCCTTTATACAGGAAGGATAGAAAGACAGGGCTCTTCTACACATCCATTTGCAGCATAGGAGGCTCTGAAGGTGTGAGGTGGTTGATTCATCTCAGTGTGATGTTCTTAAATGAATGAGGACACCCCATGGAGGGGAATACCTCCTGAGACAAGAGCGCTGAGAGATGTGTACTGCTCCATTCATCTCCGTGGATGTTCCCATACCCTCCTGAGTGCTTTAGAGTCTGAGATGTATGAAGTATGATGTTCTCAGCTCCCTAGGGGGAAGGGACTGCCCTAGCTCACAGGGAGGGGGCACCAGACCTTCCAAAAAGGGCAACAACCCCCAGGACCTGGTTCAACCCTCCAGAGACAGACGCACATAGGGAGCAGCGAAAGGGGCTCAGATATCCCGGAAAAGAAAGGCTTTGCATGTCCCAGTTCACACGAGAAGGGCTCAGGTCACCCTAGAGGCGCAGGAGCCCACCTCCACTGCTGAGATCCAGGCGTGCACATACATGGGAGGGCAGAACGTGGAGCTGACAGGTGCCATGTCCCTATTCTCACATCCCCCTCTCTCACTCTCACATCTCTTTATCCAATCTCCCATCACTCCTCCTCCTAACCCTATGCCTCCATCACCTGAACCCCCAACCTCTCTCCCTTCCTCTACCAGCCAACCCCATTTTCCCTTCCCCCATAATCTCCCTCCCCTCACGGCAGCCCCAAACCGCTTTCCCCCTATTTCTCCACTCCTCTACCCCATCATTCCCCCTCCCCTCCCAGGAAGCATTCACATGTCTCATTTTATCCCCCAAAGACTCTGATTACATTCTCCCCAGAATAAAATTCCCACCCATGACTCTCAAATTGCAGCAACCTCCGCCACTCAGTTCAAGCCTCCTTTTGTTTTAGGTAGGGAGGGATTTGTGATTAATTTATCCTGCATTCTGGTAATGGAAGGGTGAGTTCTCTCAGTCATCAAGGAGCCTGTTGTGATTCACCCAGTCATTAGTGCCTCTCTGTTTAACAGTACAAGGCAACAGAAGGAAACTGTTTTTGAGGGAGGTCTGTAATTTAGGAACCTCTCTCTCAAATGACCCCAAATATGTTTCACTAATGCTACCCCGCATCCCCATGTGGCACATCAAATTTCAGAGCAATGCGAGTAACCATTCAGATTGTAGTGCACTTACAAGAGTGGCGTTTTAAAGCATATCAAATGGTGGGACAAAAGAATCTAGCCGGTTTTCTGTGTTGGCACCTGTGCAACGTGAAAACACACACTGTTTTGATTGCCGTCCTCAGTTGGGTCCCTGAGAGATTTAGTGGGCACCATGCACTACCTTGGGGTTGAGCTTCACAGACTCCCATTTTGGCCTGCATCACATCAGTAGTTTGATCTCCAGATGTGTGCAAAAAAACCCTACTTGCACCATTTACCCTGCGCCAAATAGGACCCCCCCAGTCATGTCCCTCTCCGTACCCCCCCAGAAATACCACTCTGGCTTCTACCACTGCCTCCTGCTTGTGTCCTCAGCTGGTGGTTTGCTGGCTGAATATAGCGTACTGGGGAAAGGGTGGGGATTGTGTAAGCCTTCCCACTGACTGTCAATCATGTCCCCTCAGCTTGAATTTTCCTCCCTTGGCCGTGCTGCATGTATTTTCCCTCCCCCAGAAATACGCCCTGTCTCCACTAATGCCCTGTTCATATCTTCTGCCTTGGTGGAATTCACTCGCTGTAAGTCCTGATCTGATGAACCACAGCTGGTTTGTCAGACAGGGACTTACAACCAGGAAGCCACCTATGGTTCTCCAGCTGTTGGGGGCATATGTGGAGACCAGAATCATTTCTGGGGGGTAGGGCTGGTGTGAGGAATGAGATGGCTCCCATCTCATTTCTGGCCCTTGAGGGGCCTGAGAAAACTGCCCACCTTTACCCCACTACAGCTCTCCTATGCAGTTCACTGGCCAGGATTCAGCAGAGAGTCTGAGTCCAACTGGGGCTGAACTCTGATCACTTAATTCTCCTGCGACCTATTCTCTTCCTGTGCGTTTTGGGCAGAGTCCTCCTGCCAGCCAGCAGTACCTGCATGGCTGGTTCCACAGGGCTCCCCACCTGCCCCATGCAGGAGCTAAAAGGGTTTCCCTTCTCCACCTGACAATTGCTCAGTGGCACCTGTGCAAAAACAGCTTGTGGGCCTCGGTCCTTTTGTACACAAGTGCAGCTGGCTCTGATTTGAACCCCTTGCTGGTATCCTCAGCAGAGCAGCCCAAGATAGAATGGGCCCAGGAAACTCAACTTCCCGTGTTCCCCAGAGGGTCGCAGCAGGGCAGGACTGAGGTGTGCTGTGAGGAAGCTGGCTTTGCTGCCTGCACTGTGCCTATTTCTAAAGGCCTTTCAGCTCCAGTGCTGTTAGTCAGGTGCTAAGGCAACGGTCTCATACTGAAGGGTTTCTGGAGCTTTGTGCCAGGATGAGTTCTCTGGTCCTCAGGTGGCCATGAAGAGAGACGTGGTTCTACCAGGCACCCATCTCCCCCGGCTGACATTGACATGCCAGTCCTGAACTGTCCTGTCCTCTGAGGATACCACATACGGGAGCCCTATGGTCCATGCCAGGGCACAGCTGCTCTCAGAGAGGGTCCAGAGAGCAGTCTCCCTCACTTGCTTGGAGAAGCAGGTCTCCATGGAGGTTGTAACCTTCCCTTCGCATTCACAGGTGCAGAATCGTTTGGGCTGTTCTCCTGTATGATCAATGGGGAGGAACAGGAGCAGACTCACCGCGCTGTCTTTAGGTGGGTGCAGACACTCCCGACACCCCAGGCCACTGAACCTTTCTTCACGGAGCACTTGTTCTGCCTCTGGCCCAGAAGGTTGGGGGGGGCTTTCCTCACACCAGCTGATGCCCTGTGCTTGGCTGGCCTGAGCCCAATCCAAACCTTCCCTCTCACCAACACGCTTCTGAGGGAGGGAGAGAACCCATGGCCAAACTCTTGTAATTGGCCTGTATTGATCACACTTCCTGCTGGTGCACAAGCTAAGCAATATCATGCCTGGTCACTACTGGGGTGGGAGACCTCCAAGGAAATCCAGAACTGCTGTGGGTGATTCAATAGGGGCACTTTCAGTGCTGACCTCCAGGTGGTACTGAGGGCACTTTGTACATCATGGTCAATAAGGATCCCTGAGCTCTTTACTCAAGCCCTGGCATGCTGGCCAATTGCAGCTCTTAGGGAGCCATTTTGTCTGTTTCTGTTGGACAGTGTGTGACACGTTGCAGTCACATGCAGTATGTTGGGGATCAGATGGTATTAAATCTGTGAATGGTTTAGGTATGATTGTGTTCCACTCCAGGGTGCAGGGGTACCACCAATCCAACAGGAACTAAAGGGGGGGGAACGATTAAGGCAAGTCACAGAGACTCAACAACTCTAAAGAGAACATCCTCTGCAGTGCTTTGTCTCCTCGTTCAAACTGGATCTCCCAGAGACTGACACACAAAGAGGGCTTTTTGTATAAAAGGATGAGCTTGAACCGCTTCAGAGGCTTCTTTCTGATCCAGAAGGTGGACAGGACCTTGTCTCCAAGAGGTCCCCAACCTTTGCAGAAGGATTGGAAAGACTTTGGCCTGTTAGGGCCCCATACAACTGATGGGTGACTTCTGTATGTTTAGTGTGTGTTTAAATCCATTTGTTGTTTTTATTGTGTTTTGCTCCGTAATGCTTTTACCTTGAGAATAAATGGCCTTGCTTAGAAAGAGCTGCGTGGTAACTTGTAGCTGCTGGCAATGCACTGCTCTTAGCCCTCGGGGAGAGACCGCAACACACTGGTGCTGGCCATTAGACAATCTGGCTTGCAGGGGTTATCGCAGTGTAAGGCAGGGAGCTGTGCAGCCTTCAAACCGTGGGCAGAAGGGACCGGGACAAGGGCCCTTCCTAGAGACAAGTGACAGCTGGAGACTTGACCGGGCACTCCTGGAGTAGGCCATGGAGTGGGTTTGGGGCGAGATACAGGTGCAGTTACCCTGAAACTGTGGCACAGAGGATTCTCCATCACTCCCTGTCCCTAGCTGCTAAGCAACCAGTGCACCTGGTTGGCAAAGCACTGGTACTCCCCTCAGGTTTGTGCCTCGTCACGCGGATGAGCTGGAGCTGGAGGTGGACGACCCTCTGCTGGTGGAGGTGCAGGCAGAAGATTTTTGGTACGAGGCCTACAACATGAGGACAGGCGACCGGGGCATCTTCCCTGCCTACTATGCGATTGAGGTCACCAAGGATCCTGACCACATAACAGGTACCAGGCCCCTCTCTGCAGCTCTGCTGTTTCCTCTCTCCTGACCTGCAGAATGCCCCTTGCTACTTCAGCCTCCAGTGTCTCCTGAGCGGAGGCTGCCGCTTGTGCCAGTCTTGGTGGGGTGGAGGGAGGGTTATGTTGTGCAGAAACTTGAACAAAGAAGCAAGTAGGGACCCAACCAACTTCTGTTCGTAGCTCCAGAGCCTTGTCTCAGGGCTAGGGCCTCTGCCTGCTTGGAACTTTAGGAAGGGTGCATCCCTAGGCCTGAGACACTGGGCGTGTGTGGTCGTGTGGATGCGCACTGATGCCGCAGTTGGAGTATTGCGTGTGTGTGCACATGCCTGCTCTGATGCCATGAAGGAGAAGGGTGCTGATATGGAGGGGCGGGGAAGGAGGGGTTGCACATTCTCATCTGCCTTGGGCTTTATCTTCCAGCCCTGACCAAGAACAGTGACTGGATGGATCAGTTCCGGGTGAAGTTCCTTGGTTCAGTCCAGGTTCCATATCACAAAGGCAATGACGTGCTGTGTGCGGCTATGCAGAAGGTATAGCAGCCCCCAAGTCCTGGCCTCCCCAGGGGGCAAGGGACCTATATTCCTGCCTGCGGAGCAAAGTGCTTCTTGGGAAGATGTAGGAGCAAGGCTATCATTTCTCTGGGGATGGGAGAGGGCAGAGACCTCATTTGCGGGGCTCATGTGGTTTGTGGGTGCCATAGTCTGTCCCTTTGTCTCCTCCCAGATCGCCACCACCCGCCGCCTCACTGTGCACTTTAATCCACCCTCCAGCTGCATCCTGGAGATCAATGTGCGAGGAGTTAAGATTGCTGTGAAATCTGATGACTCCAAGGAGCACAGCAAGGTAACAGACCCCCAACCCTCAGCTCTGCTCACGTACATCTCAGGGCTATCCCTGCTCTGCTTGATCACATTCCCAATGCCCAGCATATCGCCCTCCAGATCACAGCTCCAAATTAGCTCATGCCCACTAAACTAGGGACAATATTCATCTACACAGTGAGATATCAGTGATTTGCACCTGTCCCTGATTGGTTGTTTCCATGCCCCAGCAATGCATCCTGAGGGGTTGCAATCTATCTAGTAGGATCCACCCCTCCCAAACACACCAAGGATCCACCCTCCCAGGGCCTGAGCGGAGTGAGATCTGCCCTTCCAGGGCCCTAGCACCAAGATTCAGCCTCCCAGCCCGTGAGTGCACTGCTTCACTGGAATATGAATGAGCTGAGCTGCTCTGATGATCTGTGAACTGTTTCTAAACCCTTCTTGCTACTATTTTGAGTGATGCTCTTGGATCTGAGCAGCAAAGCTCTTTAGATGGACATTGGAGGCTTCTGAATAGCATTCCGCATAAGTAGCCTGTGCAGCGCCACACAGGGCCTTTAGGCAAAGCCATTCAGAAAGCCTTCACAAATGGTGAAGCAGTTACCCTGCTGGAGTAATTCTAGGGTGCTGGGCGCGACGGGCTGGCATTCTTACTCGACTTGGATGATATTTAAGGGACACTGTCAACTTGATGATTTTTAAAACTAGTGGTTAAAAAATCCATTTTCTGATAGGGCTCCTTTAAACAGTCAGGCCCAAGTGAAGGATTTAATTCCTATTATGATTTTGTATTACCATAGTGCCTAGGTGTCCTATTCAGGGATCACGAACCCTTTGTGCTAGGTGCTGTACAAACAAAACAAAAAGATCTCTGTCCCAAGAAGTTTTCAGATTAGGTATAAGATGAGACCACAGATGGACAGTGGAATACAAGGAAACAATGAGACAACACTGGTCAGCATGTCAGCAACAGTTGGTCTCAGCACACCAGCAGCCGGTTGTCAGGTTTTTGTAGGTTGTCATAGCAGAGGCGTTTTAGGGAGGATAATAACTTATTAGTTTTGCGGATGTTCACAAGGAACTCCTCCCAGTCAGGTAGGGCAGCATAGGAGAGAGTGCAAAGGTGGTTGTTTGAAAATGTCACTGGTGGGTGATGCAGCATTCTGAATGGATGTAAGCAGGGCAAGGTTGCATTTATCACGGCCAGTGTAAGAGCCTGGATGAGAGTTTTAGGGATAGATGGAAATGGCAGCCTGGGGCATGGGTCACTTGCTGGTGGATTCCCTGGACCTTGAAATATTTAAACTGTTATTTGAGGACTTCGATAACTCAGTCATAGGTCAGGGTCTATTACAGGAGTGGGAGGGATGTGAGGGTCTGTGGCCTGCGTTGTACAGGAGATCAGACTAGATGATCGTAATGGTCCCTTCTGGCCTTCAGTCTGTCTATGCGTCTGTGAAATGCACAGAGGAACTGAGGAAGAGTTGTGTAACTTGGAAGCTCCTCTCTCTCCCCAGACATTGGTCCAGTAAAAGATATTACCTCACTCACCTTATCTCTCAGAGGAAAAACACGTGCAGGAGAAAATGCTATGCTGGCTGTGAATGCTAATAGCAGTCAGTGATGGGCCTAACCTGTAACAAAAGCAGCTATCGTCTTTCCAAGAAGAGATGGGATTTCACGAGTGCCCCTTTAGAGTTCAAGCTATCAACTAGAGCCAGGAATAGTGCCTGCAAATGCAGTGCAAGCTTCCCTCAACTCTGACAATGCACCTCAGCCCTCACTCACAAAATCTCCTAAATTCCAGTCCCGGGCTCTACACACATCTCATGCCCCTCAATCCTGATATGTTATCCCAGCCCTGGAACTCTACCGCAGCCGTGGCCATGCCTCCCCGGTCCTGGCCAGCAGCACCTTGCTGTATCGCAGTCCAGCCCTCCACAGAGCAGTCACCAGTTGTGTCCAATTGTGTGGAGGTTTGTGATGGGCACAAATGGGGTCAGGCCAAGAGACGCTTGCATGTGGAACCTGATTCTGGACCTCCATGGATGAGAGAGGGGCAGTGTTACCTTCCTGTGCCCCCTAGAGGGCAGACTAAGCCTGACAGTTCTTTTCTCTGTCCCACAGGGAAATAAATGTAGCCACTTTTTCCAGCTGAAGAACATTTCCTTCTGTGGATACCATCCAAAGAACAACAAGTGAGTGCTCCAGGGGTCAAGTGCCTCCATGCCAGATCCTGGGGGAGAGGCCTCTTTCCTTCTCAGACTGCTCTTTACTTTTTGTCTCTGGGAGCAAGAGGAGAGGAGAGGGGCTTTCCAGCTGTCTTCCTCCTCCTCTCTATGGGTTTCCCTTCCCTGTAAATGCTACCCACCCTTGCCTGCATCCTCAGGCATGGACCAGCCTTGGGGGGTTTGCTTTCTGCCCCTGGGTGTTGCGAGGGTTAATGGGTATTTGCAGTAGGTTCCAAAGATGGGGCGGCTAGGAAGTTGCTGTGTGATTGTTAGTGGACCAAAGCTGAATCACTGGACAGTGGAAGGACTTTTCCTGTTGGGAAATTTCCCCTTTTATCCCCATTTCACCATGCTCAGGCTGGGCACCACAAGTGGCTCTTTGGAGCCCTTCTTTCTTGGGGCTCCTTAGCCCGACTTTTGTCCCGCAGCCACCAGGATTAGAGTGGCTGGATCCCAGTTTCCATGCCCTTTCCACTCCCCACCCTGTCAGGCCCTGATGTGAATGCTTCCTGGATCCTGGGCTGTAGCTCTAATGGGCAGGCAGCCTGGGTGGTGGCCTCCTTTCCAGCGCAGTCCTGTGCATGACCTCACCTGCTCTCTCCTCTCCCAGATATTTTGGGTTTATCACCAAGCACCCAGCTGACCACAGATTTGCCTGTCACGTCTTCGTCTCCGAGGAGTCCACCAAGCCACTTGCGGAGTCTGTAGGGTGAGTCCAGGGAGCAGTTGGAGGAGGGGATAGATTTTTTCTCTAGGGCAGCAGCCTCCAATCCCTGCTCCAGGCTCTACTTCCTGCCTCTGTTACGAGACAAGGCTGGGCTGTGCTCTGGGGCACCACTGCCTTGTCTTGCATTTTGGTGCTCTCACCTGCTATGGAACCTGGGCAACAGACTGGAAGCGCCCAGCTGAACTGCGGCTGGGGCACGCTGGCTGGGGCAGCAGGAGAGAGTGAGGATTAGTTACTTGAACTCCCAAGTATTTTCCACAGCTGTTGGGTGCTGCATAGAGCAGATCTGGGGGCTGACATCCTCTAGGGACAGGGGCCAGTTAGAGCAAGACTGCTGCGTGGTGGCCCTCTGACTTGGAGCCTGGACCAAGACCCAACAGCTGATTTCACAGGCGGCATCAACCAGCTGAGGCACTGTATGGTGATCACTGTTGCCTTGGGCTGGATTGGAGCAGGTGCCTTGGGGTGAAAGGCTGGGTCCCCCCAATCCTGAGCCACCCCGGAGTGGAGCAAGAGGTGCCCAGACAGGTTTGGAACTGCTGTTCTCTGTTGCTCTGTGCTGCTGAGTCCCACACAAATACTCTCATTAGTGACACCACAGGGCTGACCTGAGTCACTAGCCACTTGGTGGTGAGGCCTCTGGATTTCTGTCCCTGCCATTCACCTGTCTCTATTCACACACCACTGCCCTGGGGGGAGGAGCAAAAGATAAGAGGGTTTGCAGAACAGCGCCAGGCTAAGGCCTCTGTCTCTTACTGCCCAAGAGCTTTCCAGCCCCCTGATATCCTGGGAGTGCACAGCCCAAATGGGTTGCTTCAATAACCTACTGTTACAGAACCGGGGCCAGCAACAAGCCTGGGCTGGGTTAAAGGGAACTAAACCCCGACCCGCACAGAAACAAGCCCCAGCCACAGGAGCTGAGCCTCTTAGGGCCAGGGTGTGCAAACTGCATTACACAAAGGGGGAACAGGAGGCTGAAGGATTGCTGCCGAGGGGAAAGTGGGGGAGACCATCACTGGAGACATCCCCGAGGGACTGACGGAGCCTTGGGAGATAGACAGTAGGGGCCAATCCTGCCCTGAGCCCCAGGGATAGACTGGATAGCACCTAATGGGTCCAGCGCCTGCTTCTTGAACTCTATGAAAATAAATCCCTGAATTCTGAGAGGGGCTGTGGAGGCCTGCTTAGAATCCCTGACCAAAGGGGGGAGTGAGCGTGCCAGGTGCATGTGGCTGGGGTGAGGGAGTTGCCAATGCACTGAGTGACAGCCCCACCTCAGCCTGCTCTCTGCTCTGTCTTGCAGGAGGGCTTTCCAGCAGTTCTACAAGGAGTATGTGGAGTACACGTGCCCCACAGAGGACATCTACCTGGAGTAGGGGCCGGGCTAGGTGCCCTTCTGTACAGACAGGGCCAGCGAACTCACCCATTCCCCATCATGCATGGACAAACTGCTTGAGACTGGAGGAGGAACAGAGTTGGGGACCGCTCCCTTGGGGCATGGAGCACTGCCTCTTTTCCGGACTCCCCTTCCTCGGGTTGGGGGATGGGAGGGGAGGGGCTGACAAATGGGGTTTATTGTAAAATACTCCTTTAGTTTATTATATTGAAGAAGCACCAATGCCACAGGCATGACTGTGATGGCCCAGGATGGGGCATGGTTGTGGGAACTCCTCTGTAGGAGGAACAGGCGGCCTGGGGCAGGAGTGCAGCCGTGGCACTGGCACTGGTGCTGGCCTAGGACAGAGCAGGCCCTGTCACTGTGTGAGTAAAGGGCTAGCCTGGTGTAACCCTCCCTCCCAGGGGCTGGAGGGAGGACTCCTCCTGGCCTGGCTCCAGCCTCAGCCAGCTTTCTCCAGCTCCCTTTCTTGGTCCCAGGGTTGATTTTTTTTGACTCCAGGGCAGCACTGAACTCACACTGTGAAGCCCCATCAGTTGCTGAGAACAGGAGCTGACAGGAACAGGCCAGCCCAGACCCTGATTGAGGGGAAAAGGGGATAGCTCTGGGCCCCTCGAGGGGCAGGAGGGTATGGGCATGGCGAAGAGAGGCAACTGCTAAAAGCTGTGGAACCATTTGATGGGTACTGCCTGGAAGATAGACTCATCCCTGCATTCATCCTGGGAGGGAAGAGCAGCCCGGTTTGTAACCTCCCTGCCATTCCCATCCGGACAGCCTGAGACCCCTCTGCTTTCCAGGGGTGAGCATTAGCCTGGGCTGAGACTGTGGGGCCC
Organism: Mesoclemmys tuberculata; assembly: GCA_007922155.1. Taxonomy (NCBI): domain Eukaryota; kingdom Metazoa; phylum Chordata; order Testudines; family Chelidae; genus Mesoclemmys; species Mesoclemmys tuberculata. The sequence goes on from ML675613.1 coordinate 40,996,698, forward strand.
TATTTCTCCTCCCTTTAGAGGAGTGATTTTTGAGAGGAGGAGCTAGGAGCAGAAGATCCCCCATCCTGTAATGGTGGTACAAGGACAGCTCCAGCAGGGCCCCCTGCCCTTTAAGCTCCAGATGGGAGGAACTCCTCTGCTGCTCACCTTGCCAGCTGCTGGTCCCAGGGGCTGTGGGCTACAAGTTTGGAAGTCAGTGAGATGCTGAGGCAGTGGTGCTGGTCCATTCACAGGGGGATATGAGGAGTTTTCGGGCCTCCAGGATGGCACTGGCCCCATCATGGGGGAGAGGCACCAGGGCCTTGAGTGACGAGTGGGGCCCTAAGACGAGTGAGAGCAGCAAGGGTGTAAGGACTGCAGTGAGCTGTATTAGCTAGGGGTGAAAGTTCTCCCCTCCCATGTGAGGTCTCTGGGCTTCAGCTGGATCTGCTGTTGTGGCAACAACTATTAAACATAAACTTTCCTGGAGCTGAACTACATTTCTGTATGTCACAACAGAGCGCTGGGGGAGGGCTGCAGCTCTTCTGTCACAGCTTTGCCATGGGCATCCTCACCCCTTCCCACTTTCTCCTTCCCAGGGACCTCTGCTCCCCTCAGAGAGCCCTACCCCGCTCCTCAAGTTCAAGGGTGATGGAGCATCCTGGCAGAGCAGCTGAGGAGGCAGCACACAATGCCTGTCTTAGAACTCTGTGCTGGGGTCCCCCCCCACGCAGGAGACGACAAGTAACCTTCATTATGTGGAAGGGGTAATTTTAGGGGCTTCAGCTACCCCCTCTCCAGCAGTTGAAACATCCATGCAACTGAAGGGCCTAGCCTGGAGCAGGGTGCTCCTTCTGCCTTCACCAGCCCCCCCGCACACCACCAAGCAACCCCTCAGCTGGTCTCGCTGTACGGTGCATCTTTATAAAGCAGGCAGTGCAGAGGGCCACAGCAGGAGTCCCTACACCATGCGGTTCATGGAGTCTCCACTACAAGTGTCTGGGCAGCTCACAGTCTGTCGTCATAATACTCTGCCATGTCTGGCTCATCACGCTTGCTCTTGTGGGCTTGGGACAGGCCTGCTGGCTGCTTCCTCTGTGCTTGAGTCTGGAGGTGGGGGTGTTTCGGTTTAATGCCATAATCTATGGAAAGAGGGAGAGGGAGAAAAAGGCAGGGCCCAAAACAGCCTCTGCTGTGCAGAAACTGCCTGCAGCCACTCAAGTTTGGAGCTACTCCCTTGGGTGGGGGATGCTTTTGGGAGCTATGTGAACTGAAGCAGGGCTGTGCTGTGGCACCACCCCAGCCCAGACTGTTCTAGCACAGGGCAGGCATCGCCATGGGAGCAGCAGTGTCTGCCCTATGCACAAGACTAGCCCGCAAGCGCATGTGCCCAGTAGTGTTCAGGCACAGCGAGGGAACAGCAGCACAAATGGGGGGGTGGCTTGAACTGACTGGCTTCTCCGGGGGCTCAGGCGAGGACTTGGCTGCGGGCAGACGTACACAGAGATAGGTGAGGGGAGACGCTGCTAGTTGAGTGAGGCTGCGTCTTTAATCTTAGCCTGTGACAGGGTCACTCACCCCCCCCACAACGCCAGGCAATCAGACCTGCTCTCAACTGAAAGTGGCTCCTACAGTCTAGCCTTTGGGGAATCCTTCCTGCTGAGGCTTCGAAGCAATCCCTTATGCTCACTGTGGGAGGAAGGGGGCCAGGAAGCCCATCCTTGCTCCTGGAAGCAGATGCTCTGCACAGGGAAAGGCTTGAATTGCAGTGACCAGCCCCCTGGTGACGACCCTGAGTTGCAGTGACCAGACCTCACAGACGTGTGAGCCCATGAGGGAACCAGTGTCACCCCCCCCCCAATCCCATAGTGTGCCTTCCTCCCTCCCATTCCCCGGGGGTGGGGACTTGGCTTTGATGGTGCGGGAAGCCGTGCACCTGCGGTCTGCCTTGAGAAGGCCAAACAGGACGTGTCCATGGCCCTGTGCCCCCCACGATATAAGCGCAGAGTAAGTTAGTACCGTCCACCAGGCCAAAGTGCTGCTGGGGGAGCTCCAGAGGCGCTGAGAAGTCCTCAGGGACGGAGTAGCTGAGCCTGCAACACACATACAGGGGTACAGGAGCAGGTCGCTCCTGGTGCTCATGCATGCACGACAGTCTCTGCCTCCAGGGGCAAGGCTGCGGCTGCCTGCGCGTTTCCAGATGAAGCTCAGGGGGAAGCTCTCTGAGAACAGCCACCTCCCCAGCCTGGATTCTGTCCTCTGGTCTTAGGGTGCTGGGCTGGAATGAGGGGATGGATAATTGCACTGATCCTAGCAGCAACTCGGACTCTGGTAGAGCTGACGTGGTGGTGCAGTGCTGGGGGGGGGGGAAGGGGCCCCCCTCCGGAAACAGGTTGATTGTCGTGTGGGCAGGGTGACTTGTACACTGGCTTCCCTCAGTAAGAGTGGCTGCATTGCACAGTGGTAGTGACAGACAAGGGCTCTGACAAGAAGGGCTGGGGCAGGGACCCTGTGTAAGGTGCAGCACCTAGGCTGTGCACACTCTGGTTTAACTGCATAGTCCAAACGGCAAGTCCCAGCATTTTGGCCTAAGCGTTTGACACCCCCCCCAAACCCCCGTATTCAGCTCACCTGCTCCATTGCCCATCTGGGGATTAGCATAAACTCAGCTCATCTTGTGCCTGAGTCTCCTGCATGGTGGCTAGGGCAGGTACCCAGGGGAGAAGGGCGTGGGCACAAACCCTGCAGGGGCCATGTTACCTTTGAGGAAGTGGCACAGGGCGCGCAGCCCTCACCAGGAGTGGCAGCAGCAGCAGGTGCAGCGTCATGGAGCCTAGCCTAATTAGGGCCTGTCCTTGCAAAAGCAGACTGGACTTAGACTATCCTCTTCTTCTACTGGTTGCCATTGATGGAACATAATTACATCATGGTCCTTACAGTGACATCACAAAAGGCGCTACTAGCTGAAGTATCAATTGCATTGGTAGCAGGAAGGCTGGGTACCACATAGGGAGATGCTAGCAGAAGGCAAGGTCTGGAGGTATAGCAGCAGAGACAAGCCTGGGATAGAGAAGCAGGCTGGGGATGATACACGTATTAGAGCAATTATGTAGGTGTCTGGCCAAAAAGGTTAGTGCCTTTGCATGTAATTGTGATGGCAACAGCCATCTATCCCATTCAGCCTCCACAGGGTGCCTACCACCTCACATCACAGGAGCCCACACAGAGACTTTGAGAGACTCTCTCTGAACCGGGGAGGAGAGGAGGGAGGGTGGGTGTGTGTGTGTGTGTGCGTGCATGCGTGCGTGCGTGAGAGTGAGAGAGAGCCAGCATGGAGTCAGCCCCATAAGCTAGTTTAAAAGGCTATCCTGCATGCCGTGACTCCTGCCTGCTGGAGGCCAGCAACAGCTGGCAGCAGCAGTTCCCCTTCTGGCAGGAACCTTTAACACCCAGTTCCTGGCTGCAAACAACCAGCTAAGACGGAGGTGGTAGCTAGCTCCCTGTGCTGTAGGGGGCCACACAAAGATTTGTAGTTTAACTGGCAGGTGGGGCTTGCTGATGTCAATCTACAGCCCCTTAGCTGCCCTCCAGCTCCTACTTGCCTCAACCAGCTCTGAGTTCAGGTCCTTCTCCTACACCTTTCACCCAGAGCAGCTCTTAGACCACTGCTCATCACATGCAGCCCACAATCCTGAAGCTCTTCCTGACTCAGAAGTGCTCCTTTACCTCCACCCTTGACCCAAACAGCCTCCTGGGCTCTCCTCCAGCTGGCAATCTAGCTGAACAGTGTGTTTAGGGAAGTGCGGCATTGGCAGGCACTCGGCTTGGGTTCTAATCCTGGCTCCACTTCTGTCTCCCTTTTCTCCTCTGTTCCTACTGTGGGCGTGATACTGCTGGCCTACCTTTGGAAAGAGATTTGTGATGGTTGGGTAATAGGTGCAATAGGACCCTAAGTATTATCTTCACTCTCCAGGCCACTGCCTTCATTCCACTCTCTTCTTGAAAAGCCCCAGCAATCTTGCCTGGTGCACACCTCATCCTGTGTAGTCCCCATGGGATCCCCCATCATTTTAGTAGAGTACAGAATTGCCCTCCTTGTGTTTTACTCTCTCACTGTTTGCCTCAAAACCTTTGTCTCTTCCTGCAGTCTTCACCTTCTCTGTCCATCTCATCACAGCTGTCTTCCTCAGCTGGGTGAAGTCCGCCTTGCTGTTCCTTCACTACGAGCCTCTAGGCTGCGTGGAGCATATTCCTGCGTCCATGGCTCCATGCTGCTGCAGTCTGGACCACGTGCTGTCACTGCCTGCTGATGTGTGTAGTGCTTGCAGTGGTGGGAGCATCTGCATGAATGATATTGTCCAAACTGTCTGTACTGAAGCAGCCCAGGGACCCAGGTTCTCTCACTGGTCGGTCTGATTGCCCTGAAGGGACTACAGCTGCCTCTGCTCCGTTACTTTCTACCCCAAGCACTCCAGTGAGATGTCCAAGCTGTATGTGTCACACACCCCCACCACTGTAGTATCTGGGGCCCCCAGGCAAGTTTAAGTAGGAGCATTCAGCCCCCAGTTCAGCCCCTGTTCCGTGCCCCACTCAGATGACTTCTCCCTGAGGTGTGATTCTGGCTGTTGCTAACCAGTGGGGAAGTACTCTACGACTGCTGGCAGCCTCCTTTGTTGTGTGAAAGTTGCCACAAAGGGAAGGACTGGTGATACACTGAGCTTCTCGGAGCTGCTCGGACTGCAACAAGGCGACGGTTCCCCTATTGTCAGGGCAGGGCATACCCTAGACTAGAAAGAACAAAGGGGCATTGGCAGGGCAAGTCTGAAACAGCTTATAAGCAGGGGACCGGCGGGGCAGGACTGAGGTTGCATTATCGGAGCTGTGCAAGAGAAACCCAGGACTAGAACACGCCTCACACTACAGGGCCTGATGTTCTGTTGCTCTGTGAATGGGAGTCTGCATGGCCTCTGGCTGCTCCATGCATAGTTCTGGCAGAACAATGCTGTTTCCCTCTACCATTCCTCAGCCAGTAAAGAAGATACCAAGCACCCTGTTTCTTTAGTTGCTCTAGGTCATTCAGCTTTGCATTCTGCACATAGGTAAATATTTGCTGAATTGATTTGTCTGCACTCCCCCCTTTCCCCATTGGCCAGTCCCTGTTCTGTCTGGCAGCTGTTCAGCAAGCCCTTTTAGTGCACATTAGCTGCTAGAAAAACAGAGTCCAAACCGTGGCATGCAATACCCATAGGAGAGCTGCAGGAAATTAAACAGCCTGAACCAACCACCAAAAGTCCCAGCGGTGGAAAAGGCAGACTCTACTTGAGCAGCACATGGGCATGATGGAGCCCTGCATCCTCCAGGGGAAAGAGCACTGAAGGGAGTGCCTGAGAGACAGATGGTGGCCACGGCAATAAGCGAGAGTGTCTGCAACAGGGAACTGCAGAGGTGGCCCTTGCTGCTAGAGCTAGTTATGGTGGGCTCAGTTATCCAGCAGCCTGAGATGCACAGGCTAAAAAAAGTACTGGGGGAAGGGAAGAGGAGGGGAGAAAGTTCCTTTCTTGCAAAGCTCTCTTGCCCCAGCACACAACTGTGTTACTGGACTAGCAGCCATGCAGGGGAAGAACTCCCCTGAATGAGCTAGTGAGAGCAGGGATGACCCCAGGGGTGGGGGGTGCTGCAAGTGCAGGGCAGAGAACTCAGACTGGGGGAGAAATCCTGGGAGGACAAAGGCTCTGTGGCTGCCCCCTCAGCATAGCCAACTTCCTCAACAGGAAGGAAGACTCGAGCTGGGGAAGCCAGGCACAGAGCAGGATGGATTTTGACCTGGCAGCGGCTGTTGGCTGTGACCCCAAGAAACTGGAGGGGAAAAAAGGGCAGCACATGCCTCACATTGGGCATCCCGCCAAGCACATGTGCATTGGGAGGGATGCTCCTGGGACTCCAGCAGCAGCTCCAGCGAGACTGACCACAGGCAGCCCCTTGGCCCTGGCTACGAGCACAAGAAGGAAAAGAAAAGAAGCCGAAGGAGCAAAAGTCCAAGGACAAGAAGGAGAAGAGCCACTGATGCCAGCACCAGGATTGGCCACATCTTGCCCAGGCTGCACATCTGGCCTCGGAACCCAGGCATCCGGGCCAGAGCCCCTGCTTGAGAGCAGCTTTATGTCCAGGCTCCAGGGCTGGGAGGAGAAACAGAAGCTCAGCTTGGAACCAGTGGCCATTATTGCTGTGCCTGCCTGTCACTTCTCCTCTGGAGTCTGCCCTTTGGAGCCTTCATTCATAAATCAAAGGAAGCCCTCTCAAGTAATTTTGGCAAGGAGGGAAAGGTCTCCTTAACACAAGCTGTGCACAGGGTCTGTCCCAGCATCCAGAGGCAGAGCAGACAGACAATCTGAAAAGCACTGGAGCCATTGCTTGACTTTATTACTGCACAGCCATATAAAAATCAAGTGCTTTACAAAAGAGATCCCAGACCAGCACTGAAGCCACCGTATCGTATGGGGAAGGGGGTGACAAAGGTCTCCCACCCACATAATGTCCATTATTCACAGCTAGCTATGTAAAAAAAGTTACAAGCTCCCCTGGAGAATGGGTGTCTCTAATCAATGGTTTAACAGAAGAATAGATAAGATAGAAACATCCCTCCAGCCAGCTCGCTCTCCAGAGACATCCTCTTGCCACTCTCAACCAGCCCCGGTCACAGCAGCAAAGGGCCATTTTCCTATCAGCCCCAGTTATAGAAATAAATTTTCTGCCACGCTGGCAGATAATTCATCATGGGTCCTGAAATGACAGAACAGAAGGAGCGGGTGAGCCAGGCAGAGGGAGTGGGGAACAAGGGTATAAAGCTATACCTTCTGAGTATGGATTTCCCACACATGCCTCCACTGAGGCCCCGTTATTCCATGCCTAGCTTTTCCCCATGCAAAATCACTAACTGCGCCACACTGGGTGGTGGCTCTGATATGCCCACAGCACAAGACTCGTGTGACCCAAGGTAGCCCTTGACACTTGGACAACAGAGGCAACAGGTGAGGCACTGATGCCTTTGCACTGGAGAAGGGATTTCTCCTCTGCCCCAGGACTTCTGCTGCCCATACAGGAAGACACCTGCAGGATAGGAGAGACCCAGCCAGGGGACAGAAGTGGGGAAGTAACCCAATTCAGCACCAAAGATCAGCTGCAAAGACACAGTCTCCCTCAATTCCTGGCTAAACTCATGTAAGGTTGCTATGCAGTGTTACACTGTTTCCACAGTCCACTCGATAGGGCTCTGTTTTGGCAGGACGTGGAAGAAGAGAGGAGACTCTGGTTTGAAAAGTGCTGTGGGATCCTTTTGGAAGAGATGCTAGAGATTGTATCCATTCTTTAGTTTACAGTCCATCCAAAACCACTTGGGAACAAGTGTCCCTGTTAGTGATCTGGAGAGCGTTACTGTTCACTCTGGGTTGTGCTTTGCACAGCTTAGTGCTTACAAAGTGAGTGAAGATGACATTGAGGGGCAACAGCAGAGCTGTATATGGGTAGCACAGCAGGCCTGGCATAGCACAGCACACTGGAGGTCAGGACAGGAAACCCAGGACAAAAATCCAGCCCCCTTTGGCTGCAGGGGGATATAAATTATTACAATCATAGCACTTAAGTCCCTAAATGCCAGAAAGATATTTAACCCCTTACTGTCTGGATTTAAAGCAGCAGACGAGTGTTAGCAATACATGTGTTGGTGGTAAATATTCTAGGGGCTTTTCCTCACTCCTTTGCCAGTCCCACTCTGTCGCCACCCTGACTCTAGTCCCTTCCAGTGGAAATGCAGCCACTCCAGCTCCCCACTTACGTATGACTAACCCAACTCCAGGGACATAATCAGCCAGCAGACGTAGCAGGAAGAGGATCCTGCCCCTAGGGAAAAAGAAAAAGTGTGGATGAATCTAGTGTGATGTCTGTACATTCCAGCCTGCCAAATGCACTAGGTGAGGCCTCCTCCTTTGGTAATGGGAACTGAATTTCTCTCTGTTCAGCTGCATTGGTGCCTTTGAATATCCTGCACCCCCAAATTGCCAGCTCCCCTCAACTGCCCATGTCAGGATTTTAATGCAAACCAAAGTGAGGCAGATGAAGCAGGTCAGAGTGAAAGGCGCCTGAGATCTTCAATATAACCTGAGCCCATGCTAGCTTCATAGCTAATATTCATAGAATCATAGAATATTAGCGTTGGAATGGACCTCAGGAGGTCATCTAGTCCAACCCCCTGCTCAAAGCAGGACTAACCACAGCTGAATAATCCCAGTGAGGGTTTTGTCAAGCCACATCTTAAAACCCTCTAAAGATGGAGATGCCACCACCTCCTTAGGTAACCCATTCCAATGCTTCACCAACCTCCTAGTGAAAAACCTTTTCCTAATGTCCAACCTAGACCTCCCCCACTGCAACTTGAGACCATTGCTCCTTGTTCTGTCATCTGCCGCCACTGAAAACAGCCTAGCTCCATCCTCCTGAAACCCCCTTTCAGGTAGTTAAAGGCTGCTACCACATCCCTCCCCATTCTTCTCTTCTGCAGACTAAACAAGCCTAGTTCCCTCACCCTCTCCTCATAAGTCTTGTGCTCCAGCCCCCTAGTCATTTTTGTTGCCTTAGGCAAAGACACCAAAGCCCCTTAGTAAGGCCCAAAGTATAACAGGGCTCAAAAAAGAATTAGATAAGTCCATGGAAGATAGGTCCATCAATAGCTATTAGCCAGGGACTGGATGACAGGGAATGGGTCCATTGAAATTACCCTGTTCTGTTCATTCCCTCTGAAGCATCTGGCATTGGCCACTGTCAGAAGACAGGATTCTGGGCTAGATGGACCATCAGTCTGACCCAGTATGGCTGTTCTTATGTTCTTAGAGCACTTCACTCATCAAATATCCTGTTGTGGGACTGGCTCCTTTAAAGGGGGTAAACATTCAGAAAACAGACAGCAGAACCCCTTACTCTGAGTATCGGTCATAAAAAGGAGATCTCAGCAGGTAGTATAGAAGCAGGATGGTTCGGCGTCTCAGCTCCAAGCGTTCTCGCTTATTCAGGTCTTTCATATCACTCAGTAAACTGAGGCTGGAAAGAGAAAGGCAAGGAGTTAACGCAGAGACCCATGGGCAGCCCAGGAGGGTTTTGGCATCTAGTCCCCGCTGCTCTCAGCTCCTTGTGGGATGGAGCACTGAGAGAAGGCTTACCTGCTCCTCTTCAGAGGAAAAGCTAGCCACCCAGCTGGGGATTGTGCCAAGGAATGAAGGGGCTGCAGGGGTGGACCCTGAGAATCTAGGCATGGGACTTCTTGCTGTCACAAATGACAGCTCCCATCTGCAGCTGCACCATCCCCCACCTCTGCTTCTGTCTGCCGGGCTTACGCAACACCGAACAGCAGAGTACCAGTGGGGATAATGGAGACAAACAAGACTGGGAGTTCAGCCCCAGAACACCCAAACAGAACCCAAGCCCTGCAGCCTTAGGCAGCCTTCCCTCAAACTGACCTTGTGATGTCCAGGACTCCTGAGAGGAGCCAGGGCTTCCATGATCTCTGGCCCCATACCCCTAAACTCAACACTGTGAACAGAAGGGTCAAGGAATGGAGACAACAGACATGGCTGGCAGCAGCTGTGTAGGCAAAATGACCCTCCAGGCAGACATACAAGACTGACCAGGCAACAGCTGCTAAGCTCTAACGAGTTTGTGCTGTAAGGGCACCAGGGAAGGGGCTGGCCTGACCCACTCTTCTAGCTCAAATGGCTGAGTGTGACGGGGACCCCGGCTAGTGCCTCTCCCATGCTCATTCGTGAACAGCTGCATGGAAGGCTGCGCACTGAAGCAGTAGTTATACAAGGCACGCTGCTGGCACTAACAAAAGCTGAGTTAGGATACAGTGGAACAGAGGCCGGGTGATGTAGATGGATTCTGCAATGGTTTCCTGAAGCCCCAGAAGGGTGGGTGCCTGGTTCATCTCCTCTGCTCTTCGGTTCTGTTTACCCTCCCTCTCTTGGGGAGATCCCCAATGTCTGGATTGCAAGGCTGGGGCTGAAACAGAGTGGTAGACAAGGTTTCTAGTGCAAACTATACCTTTCCCAAGAATCCAATGCACAAACACTGGCCTTTCAATGACACCCAGGGGAAAGGGTAGAATGGGAAAACTTTGAGGGCTACAGCCATGTGACAAAGGTTGTGGCTCTGGCTTTCCCCTGGCATGGAGAAGAAGCTGGTTATAGCCAACACAGAGGGCACTCCCCTAGGAGCTGGGGCAGATACTCAGAGAAGGCCTCACTGGGGATCTGGCTACTTCGAAGCACAGGGAGCTGAATAGCCATGCTGAGGACTCACTCCATGACACAGGTAAACCTAGGTTGAAATGATCCTGATGCCCAGCCCAGCACAAATCACCTGCCCTGATGGTCTCAGAGGGGGATCAGCCAATGGCGGGACCACTACTCCCTTGGATAAGCCAGCCAGCTCCATCCGGTTACACTCCAAGAGGAACCTATAGCCTGGCCCCAGAGCCGACACAGACCCAGAAAGTGCAGAGGCCTGTGTCAGGGTGCACACTGACAAGGGAGAGGTACTTACTGCTTTCAAGGGACCTCACAACGCGGCTGGAGCGCCTCCCAACATACGTCTGTTCCGTCCCTGCCGAGCTGCCCTCCTTGTCTGACAGGGGAGAGGCACCACCGTGAGACCAGGGCTGAAACTCTGGGTTAACCTTCCCTGCAGCTCTCTGTTAACACTGCTGTGAGGTGTCATAGGAGCACCCTTTCATAGAATATTAGAGTTGGAAGGGACCTCAGGAGGTCATCTAGTCCAACCCCCTGCTCAAAGCAGGACTAACCTCAGCTAAATCATCCCGGCGAGGGTTTTGTCAAGCCACAGCTTAAAAACCTCTAAAGATGGAGATGCCACCACCTCCATAGGTAACCCATTCCAATGCTTTACCACCCTCCTAGTGAAAAACTTTTTCCTAATGTCCAACCTAGACCTCCCCCACTGCAACTTGAGACCATTGCTCCTTGTTCTATCATCTGCCACCACTGAAAACAGCCTAGCTCCATCCTCCCTGGAAACCCTTTCAGGTAGTTAAAGGCTGCTATCAAATCCCCCCTCATTCTTCTCTTCTCCAGACTAAACAGGCCTAGTTCTTTCAGCCTCTCCTCATAAGTCTTGTGCTCCAGCCCTCTTATGATTTTTGTTGCTCTCCGCTGGACTCTCTCCAACTTGTCCACATCTTTTTTGTAGTGGGGGGCCCAGAACTGGACACAATACTCCAAATGCGGCATCACCAATGCCAAATAGAGGGGAATAATCACTTACCGCGATCTGCTGGCAATGCTCTTACTAATGCAGCCCAATATGCCATTAGCCTTCTTGGCAGCCAGGGCACACTGCTGACTCATATCCAGCTTCTTATCCACTGTAACCCCCAGATCTTTTTCTGCAGAACTGCCGCCTAACTCGTCAGTCCCCAGTCTGTAGCTGTGTATGGGATTCTTCCGTCCTAAGTGCAGGACTCTGCACTTGTCCTTGCTGAACCTCATCAGATTTCTTTTGGCCCAATCCTCCAATTTGTTTAGGTCCTTCTGTATCCTATCCCTCCCTTCAAGGGTGTCCACCACTCCCCCTAGCTTATTGTCATCTGCAAACTTGCTGAGGGGTGCAATCTACCCCATCCTCCAGGTCATTAATGAAGATGTTGAACAAAACCGGCCCCAGGACTGACCCCTGGGGCACTCCACTTGTGACTGGCTGCCAGCTAGACATGGAGCCATTGATCACTACTCATTGAGCCCTTTGCTCTAGCCAATTCTCTATCCATTTTATAGTCCATTCATCCAACCTATACTTTTTTAACTTGCTGATAAGAATACTGTGGGAGACCATATCAAAAGCTTTGCTAAAGTCAAGGTATACAACATCCACTGCTTTCCCCACATGCACAGAGCCAGTCACCTCTTCATAGAAAGCAATCAGGTTGGTTTCCTCAGGACAAAGTTCTCATCACAGGCCTTTCTCCTCCACCTAGAGCACTAACTGGATGAGGTCAGCCAGTCTGAGGGCTTTATGTTTCAGCCAATAAGTCTTGCTTTTCTGACACTGCTAACACTAAGCAGAGCCAAGCAAAGTGCAGAAAGGTGCACATTTGCACAGACAGCTGGCTACTCCAGTCCTGGGCCCCCTTCTCCCACAGCTCTGCTAATGCACCTCTTGCCAGACTTGCAGCCCTCTTTCTAGTCCAAGCTTAGGCCCACTGACCAGCTGTCCCATGAGGGCTGACAGTCTAAGAGAACAGTATGGGCACAACGAGAGTCGTGCACCACACGAAAGCTTTTGCCCGGAGAAATTTGTTAGTCTTTAAGGTACTACAGGCCTCTCGGTGTTTTTGCTGTATGCAGACTAACACGGCTACTCCTCTGGAACAGTACAGTTACGTTAACCAAACTGTGTGTGGGTGCAAGCTGGGGAGAAGGATGGTACTGGAGAATAGCACAGTTCTGGCAGCTTGGTTTGTGGAACTCTTACAGCTCCCCTGCTGCCCAAACCACTTGGCTAATGGGGATTTTCAAGAAGGGCTAACTGAATGACACGCCACCCCACTGTGCCCCCCAAAGTGTCTGAACAACACCAAATGTCTGGCAAGTAGCAAGAAGCTGAGGCAATCCCAGTGCAATGGACTCACCTTCTGGTTGGAGCTGCTGCTGCTCCCTATCCAATGGCATGATGGGAGGAGATGTCTGGATGCCAGCTTTGTACCATAGCAAGAGCAGGAGGCGCAGGATGGCTCTATGGGGCACAGACAAGCCAGGAGCTGTAAGCAGGAGGCACACACTACAGAAACCCTGCTTTATGGTGAGGCAGCAGCCATAGGAGATAGAGAACACACAACCCCTGCTCTGGACTGAGCGAATGGGGCTCAGACAGCCATTCTGCACACAGCAACAGGAACCGGCACATAGCTCGCCATTGGTTGTCCCTTCCTCACACTTACTCTGAACACACACAGGAGTACCACAAAGGTTAGCATCC